>CM056057.1:168931853-169531853 GCA_029574335.1 Rana kukunoris
AAAAAAAACATATTATATAATTATATATATATAAAAAAAACGCAAAAAAAAAAAAAAAAAAAAAATTTTTGCCACCAACACAATCTCGGCCCAGCAACCTGACACCTGTTTAGACCATTGCAACCAAGCAAGATCGTCTCAGCAGCCTGACACCCTTGTTGAGGACCCTTTGCAAATGCAATACCGTATCAGCAGTAACCACCACACTCATCGAGACCCATTGAAACCACACAAAATATCTCAGCAGCTCCTGACACCCTTGTTAAGACCCTTGCAACACAAGGCCCTCACTAAACGTGAAGACAAAAATATATATATGTTAAAAAAAATAAAAAACGCAAAAAAGAAAAAAACTTCTCCTTTGCCACCCACCCCGCAACGCAATCTCGGACCCAGCAACCTGACACCTGTTGAGACCATTGCAAACATGCAAAATCGTTCAGCAGCCCCTACATTAATCAAGGCCCTTGCAACCACGCAAAACCGTCTCAGCAGCTTGACCACCCTTGTTGAGATCCTTGCAAACGCAATCCATCTCAGCAGCCCCACATTCATCAAGGCCCTTGCACCACGCAATACCGTCTCGGCAGGCTCACACCATTGTTGAGACCCTTGCAAACGTAATACAGTCTCCAGCAGCCCCTACACTCATCGAAAGCCTTGCAACCACGCAATACCATCTCGAGCAAACCTCCCACTCATCAAAAGACCTTTGTGACCACGCAGTCTCGCCCCAGCAACATGGCATTCATTGAGGACCATTGCAGCCAGAAAAATGGGTTGTTTTTCAGCCACCCCTGATCTCTCCTCTATGTTATCTTACCAGTACGTCTACACAGGATCCCCAATCACTCCTTTATGTTATCTTATCAGTACATGTACACAGGATCATTTATAGTAATTTCTAGGCAGTTGAGTCAGAAACCTTCTCGCAAAAAAAAATAAAAAATTGGGTTCAGACGGCATTCGAAACGCCGATGCCTGTAACAGCTTGTAAACACAGCCACATGTGGTAACTCATGTTTACACCAGCGTTTCATTTACAGTCGTTTTTTATAAAAAAAAAAAAAAGGGGAGAATATTGTCTCAGCAACTTGTCACACATTTGAGGACCCTTGCGAAATGTAATATAATCTCAGCTACCTCACACTCGCGTCTAGACCTTTGCAACCACACAATCTTGTCTCAGCAACCTAACGCCCGTTCAGACCTTTGCAGCCATACAAAGTCGTCTTAGCAAACTGACACTCATTTGACACCATTGCAAACGCAATATCGTCTCAGCAACCTGACACCTGTTCAGACCTTTGCAGCCATACATAGTCATCTCAGCAGCCCGACACTCACTTGAGACCATTGCACAACGCAACATCGTCTCAGCAACCCCTCACTTGTTGAGACCCGTGCAACCACACAAGGCCCATCTCAAAACAAACCTTGTAATCATCGAGACCTTTGCAACCACACAATATCATCTCAGCAAACCAGACTGAGACCCCTTGCAACCACACAATATTGTCTGCAGCAGTATAAAACACTTTGCAGCATGCACCTACGTGCAAACCCGAATACATACTAAACTTGCAAACACACCTCAGTGACAATCAGCCAAACAAACACACAGTGGCACCCCAGTTGGCCATTCATCTTTAGTGGCACGCGGGCCACTCATCTTTTCCCTGTCTTTTTCCCTGCAGTTAGTTCAGGTTTCCATCCAGCACCAGCGAGTGCCGGTGGTCTCTGGTCTGCGAGTGCACGTTGGTCTGTGAGTGCACGTTGGTCTGCGAGTGCACGTTGGTCTGCGAGCGCACGTTGGTCTGCGAGTGCACGTTGGTCTGCGAGTGCACGTTGGTCAGCGGGGTGCACGTTGGTCAGCGGGTGCACGTTGGTCAGCGAGTGCACGTTGGTCAGCGAGTGCACTTTGGTCAGCGAGTGCACGTTGGTCAGCGCGAGTGCACGTTGGTCAGTGAGTGCACGTATATCATCTTGTTGAGCACCTGTGTATTGTCTTGATTTTCTCACACCCAATGCAAGATCCAGTCCAAGTTCTTAAAAACTAGACAAAGCATCAGTAGCAGACTTAGCTATGTGGGACAACTTCCCCACCTGATAGAACAGCATTTCAATCTTCATCCCGGCAGTGTCAGCCGAGCCACCACAGGCTTTTGCGTGCATTTTTCGTCCGCCACTGGTTCTCCAAACCTTGGCCCCCAGAAATTCTCTTAAATTTCTGCTTCACCCAGTCTTCATCACGTCTCGTGCTGTACCCCATTGTGGCAGCTGCCCAGGTTTGGGGCCACACTTGAACTGGACAGACAGTGTTCTTCACCACAGACAATCAGGCCACAGCCGACTTCATCAATTAAGGTAGATCAAGCCTCTCCCCATCACGTCCTTCCTGCGCAGGCTCGTGCAGCTGTCACTCCGTCACCAGTTTAATATCTTCTGTAGTCATATTCCAGGCAAATGCAAAATCGCAGCTGATGCTCTGTCCCATTCTAACCTTATTTGTTTTTCCAGCAAGAGCCTGGAGCTGACCCAATAACCATCCCTGTCCCACCCTGGTCATTGCTGACGATGGACTGAAGTAGCATCTCACCAACTCAACCCAGCTTATTAACTCCTTGGCACGCAACACACTGAAGGCCTAATACACTGCTTGGAATACTAACTGCTAATTTTTGGCCACTTGCCTCGGAGCAGCAATAGGCAACGTTAGACACGTCCTAGCCTTCATATCGTATTGCCACACGCAGCTGACCCTTTCTCACAATACTATCACGCCATATCTAGGCTTGAACTGACTCCAGTAGTAATCGGCGTGCGTCCTAAGAGTAGGACGTACGGCTCCTGGAGCCAGATAGGCAGGGTTTTCCTCCCCCAGCATCAGCCTCCACTGTCAGATCCGCTCCGACCTCGAGCCGCCCCTGGATCCCCTGGTTTCTCTCTCCCTCTGGAGCCCCCACCTGCCAGAAACCAGACAGGCAGACGGTGACAGACACTGCTAGGCAAGCCTGCACTATCCCTCCATTCCTCCTGCAATCCACCGCTTGGCTTCCCCCTGCTTCACCTGACCCCCCTGGCTTCCCTCCGTCACCCTTCTCCAGCAGGTAAGCCTTTCACTGAGGCTGCAGACGGCCGTCCTTTTGAGGACAGCAGCTGCTGCCACTTAAAAGCCCCTGCTATCTCCCTATCCACATCTCCCCTCCTATACCCCCTCACTACCCATCCGCCACCTGCCCTGCAATCCTTGGCAATTTTCAGCCATTTCTGGCATTTCTGGCTTCCAGGCCGGCGTTTTTCGATACATCCGCGCCGGCCTGGAAGCAATCGCGGCAGCCGCAATTTAGGAAAGGCCGCGGCTTCACCCGCGGCCTAGTGGCGCGCCGCTTCTCACCCCTCCAACCGCCACCAAAGTCCGGAAAACGGACTTGAACCCCACCCCATACCCCCAGGAAAGTTACCTCACACCCCGGTCTAGTAATCCTGGCCCCAAATAGTAGCACCGATCCACCCAATCTGGAACTTTACCAGTCTGGATCCTGCTACCGATCGGCAGGCCATTTTTGCTGCACCCAGCCCCAAATCTTAATCACCACTACAACTTGATCCAGGGGTTACCCGATCGCCTCTTACAGGGGTCAGGAAGGAATTTTTTCCCTGCCGGAGCATATTGGCCGAGCGCCGCCAAGGTTTTTTGCCTTCCTCTGGACCAAGCCAGGAGAGGAGGTTTAGCCAATTCCTCTCCCCACTGCCCTAAAATCCCCCCCTCCCCCCCCTGGTGTATTGGCGAACATGGCATGTAGGCAATATTCTGCCGAGACCATTTGGAGTTTGAGGCAATGCGCCGCAATACTGCCAGCCATCACCAGAAAGGCCCTAAGAACTGAGCGACTATGGAGAACCAATCATAGATCGACGGTTAGACATTTCAGACATTTACCCCAGGTCAAGCACATATCATGTGCTCTGATCAACACAAGATCGGCAGTAAAACACCGACTAGAAATCCGCGACTTCATTCAACAAAAGGATCTAGACTGTCTTTTTATTACAGAGAGCTGGCTCACAGCCGACTGTAACACCATTCTAGGAGAATTGGTGCCAGAAAATTACCGTATCATAACGGAAAACAGAATAGGGCAAAGAGGAGGCGGCCTGGCGGTGATCCACAAGACTCATCTTACGATCACCAAACCAGTCCGCCAAAACCCTCTTCCATTCATGGAAACCCTTACTCTGCAACTGAAAGCAAGTTCAAAGGAGACCGTCCACATTCTGCTCTGCTATAGGCCACCCGGCCCAAAATCGCAGCTGCTCTCATCATGGACGGATTTCTTCTCCACTTATACCCTCAACAGCAAACACCTGTTGCTGTTAGGGGATTTCAATCTCTGGGCCAATTCCTCACAAGACCCCATTGCCGACGCCTGTATCGACCACCTGGAAGGATTAGGATTGCAGCAGCAACTAGTATGTGGGCCTACACATGCTTCAGGTCACACACTTGATCTTATTTTCAGACAAGCTCTGGAAATAAAAATTAGGGAAAATGAAAAATTGCCATGGACAGACCACCAGGCAATTATATTCAGTATTTCCACCATCCCCCCCGCAACAAAAACATCGAATCCAGTGGCAACACACTGGACTAGATGTCAGAAGAAGCTCCACTCGGAACTCTTCAAAACGACTTTAAGGAAAAAAATAGAAACAACCCAGCCGCATCAAACGGCCGTTGAAACATTGAAAGCCATAAACTCGGCCATGCTACAGTCAGCCGACTTGGTAGCGCCGAAACGAATAACCCGCATTCGGAAAAACAACCGCAGCTGGTTTAACAACCAGCTGTCGTTACTGAAGCAAGAACGCAGAAGGGCAGAATCTGCCTGGAAAAGATGTTCTTCTGAGCTAAACCTATCCATCTACAAGGCGACAACAAGAAAATACCACAAAGGAATTTTCCAAGCCAAGAAGAATTATTTTTCGGAGGCTATCAACGGTGCCCAAAACCGCCCCCGCGAACTCTTCAAGATGGTCACCCAGACCATGAAACCAGGATGCATTGAAGCCCCCAGTTCGGACACACAAGAATTTTGCAATGAGCTATCGGATTATTTCGTTAATAAAATCGAGGCAATCCGTGAAAGCATTCAGCAAAATTTTTCTCCCTCAGCCCCCCCTGTAGCCTCTCACACAGCACCCATAGTAATTCTCCGATATCAGGAAAGTTCACCCTGGGACCCATCTCCATCGAGTCCACTAAGAATGTCATTTGTACTCTGCGCAATGGCGCAGCGCCAAATGACATTATCCCCACAAAACTGCTGAAGGAATGCGCCGACATCCTGGCTCCTCCCATCACGCAGCTTATCAACCAGTCTTTCTTGGAAGGCATAGTGCCCTCACAGTTGAAAGAGGGTGTAATCCAACCCATCCTGAAGAAACCCTCCCTGGACCCCAAGGACCCACTCCACCGCCGTCCCATAACAAGCCTCAACGTATTTCTAAGATAATGGAAAAGTCAGTGTACAACAGCTGCTACTGCATCTAGATACCTACAAGCTTCTCATACCCCTCACTTGCAATCAGGCTTCCGTCCCACGACATGGGGACGGAAACAGCATTACGGAAATGTATGGGACGATGTTCTCAAGGCACGCAGATGTAGGATTGAAGACACGCTCGGGACATGGGAGGAACACACTGAAAGTGTGAAGCCTGAAGTGAAGCTTTTTGACAACTGTAGACACATTAGACCACAATCTGTCGAGCTTTCTGAAGTAGCCAGGGTCGCAGAAGGCGATTTTATCTTGGTTCTCCTCTTTTTGGAAAACCGATCGCAAACAGTGAAGCTAGGACTTTTACGTCTGAAAAACGCACAGTAACATGCGGAGTCCCTCAAGGATCGCCTCTGTCACCAGTGCTATTCAACATCTACCTTCGTCCTCTTTTTGAGATTATTAGCAGCCAAAATCTGCTTTATCACTCTTATGCAGATGACACGCAACTGTATTTCCGCATCTGCAATAGACAGGATCACCTCACCTCAATCTAGAGACATGTCTCTCTTTGATAGAGGACTGGATGACAAAGAGTTATCTTAAACTCAATGGAGCGAAAACAGAACTTCTTCTGTTTCACGCCAAGCGAAGGAATCAACCCTCAACAGCGTGGTCTCCCCCACCTATTTTGGGCAAGCTCATCACCCCTAGCGCCAAAGTCAAAAGCCTAGGGGTCATTTTTGACTCCTTTATGACAATGGACGCACAAATAGGGTCAGTGGTCAGCGATCTCACCATCTACTGCGCCTACTACGCAGACTCACTCCGTTCATCCCTAAAGAAGATCTAGCGGTCGTGGTGGGAGCTATTGTAAACTCCAGGTTGGATTATGCAAATGCCCTTTACCTCGGTCTCCCCAAATACCAAATCGCTCGTCTGCAAGTCGTTCAGAATACGGCCGCCAGACTTGTGACTGGGAAAAAACCCTGGGAATCCATCTCACCTTCACTGAGAGCCCTTCATTGGCTGCCAGTTAAAGACAGAATCGCTTTTAAAGCCCTCTGTCTTACGCATAGATGTGTCCATGAGAATGCCCCCCTTTACTTATGCGAATTAATAAAAGCGCATAATCCAAATCGCGTTTTGCGATCCACGAATCAGAACCTGCTCCAGGTTCCGAAAGCCAACTTCAAGTCCAAAGGAGAAAGAAGATTTGCGATCCAAGGTCCCAGACTATGGAACGCTTTACCAACCAGCATTCGGTTGGAGGAGAACCACCTAGCATTTAGGAAAAAGGTCAAGACTTTTCTCTTTTGATATCAAAGGAGACAGGAACAACAAGCGCCCAGAGGCGATTCAGTTCGCATGTGCCGCGCTATATAAGTTCTCATTCATTCATTCATTCATATCTAGATGGCGTCCAGCATTTCCTGTCCCTGCAGGACCCCAGTAAACTGTCAGTATTCTCGAGCCCATGCAGTCAAGTCCCTCCTACAGAGAATACAGAAGCACCAACCTGTAGTCAGTAGCAAGCACCTAACTTTCAAGAGTGCCCTCTTTAGGCACATGTCTGAAATCCTTACTCGTTCCCCATTTAGGGCCTTGCCCAGCATAGTCATCCTAGCAGCCATCTACCAGGCCTTCTATGGTTCCCTACGGCCTAGTGAATTTACAATCAGTGGCTCCGGCAGTCAGACACTGCTCCGACGCCACCCGACTCGCTTTCGAACCCCTACACTCTCAGTCTGCAAACGCAACAAACCAGCCCCGGGGGTTGACATCAACCTGTTTCAGACTAACAATGCCTGACGCCCAGTGACGGTGCTCGACCGACTACTGCTCCATCTACCCAGCCAATCTGATGGTAGCTTGTTGCTACCCTTTCTAAACCAGCTTCCAGAGTGGCAGCCAGTTTGTCAAGCATGTCAGAATCCTAAGCAACTTGGGCTTCAAATCCCAGTCTGTTCTCAGGACATTCTTTCTCAACTGCCTCACAACAGGGAGTACCAGACCACGTAATCAAGACACCAGGCTGATGGGAAGTCTCCTTGTTTTGCCACATACATCCCAAATCCTCAGGAAGAAATGGCACAAGCCTTTACCAAGCTGGCTCAATAAATACAAGCAATCAATATAAGCTATTTCCCTATCTGAGTCTTTTGCCCCCTTTTCTTGGCATACTGACCAGACCACCAAGGCACACTTCAGGTCTATTTATGTTGTAAGTCTTGTCGCGTGTTTATGTGATCCACATCACTCTCAGTCAGAGGGCCACGACCATAAATAAGAAGGCCAGTATGGTGGCCTGAGTTTATGGGAGGAGCCCGGAGGGTATTTAAGCAGCCCACTCACACATGCTCTTTGTCGGTTCAGTGTGCAGTACTACACTCACTGGGCCGACTCTTCCCAGCTCACCTCATGTCCGTGAGTCTGCGCATTCAATCGCATTCGACACCCTCCCGCCCTTCCCTTTTTCAGGGCACTTCTCAGCATATCCTTCTTCAATTAACTACCCATTACTTACTTTGGGTATGCCCCCTTTTCTTGGCATACTGACCAGACCACCAAGGCACACTTCAGGTCTATTTATGTTGTAAGTCTTGTCGCGTGTTTATGTGATCCACATCACTCTCAGTCAGAGGGCCACGACCATAAATATATATATATATATATATATATATATATATATATATACACACATACACACATACACATAGAGTATATCTGATATATATATATATATACACACACACATGTACCAGAATGAAGACACAAAATATATATATAGAATGCATCTCCCATCACTTACTTACATGTATAAATATTTTTCTCATTTCTTTTATCTCATTCTTTTTATTGGGATGTGGGTTTGAATTCCGTGCCTTCGATCTTATAATATGTGAATTCAGCCCTGGGGAAAACTCTTTAAATGAGACTGCAATGATAATACAGGAAACAATACAGGAGGTGTGTGACAGGAAGTGAGCAGTGGGAACCAGAGGGGTGAACTTTCACCTCTCACTTCCTGTTCCTGGTAAGGCCTAGTCTGAAAAGGAAAGCATGGCAGCATGGTGGAGACGCTCTCTGTATTCCCCTGGATGTATTCTCCTGGATGAAAGGTAAGCCTTCTATGTAATAATATTAGAATTGTGAAAGTTTGGTGTATGAGTTAAGTTGTATTTGTCTATTTCCTGCTGAATAGTTCTCATTCTGTGTACATTCACCTTCCCAGTTACCATACAGCATGTGCACAGTAATGTAATATTATAGAGCTCCTCTTCCACAGCATGTCACCCTGCTGCATATAATATGTATGGCATCCATGTTATATCCAGTAACTGTGTAACATACTGTCAGTGTACATTGCTGCATATAATATGTATGGCTTCCATGTTATATCCAGTAACTGTGTAACATACTGTCAGTGTACATTGCTGCATATAATATGTATGGCTTCCATGTTATATCCAGTAACTGTGTAACATACTGTCAGTGTACATTGCTGCATATAATATGTATGGCTTCCATGTTATATCCAGTAACTGTGTAACTTACTGTCAGTGTACATTGCTGCATATAATATGTATGGCTTCCATGTTATATCCAGTAACTGTGTAACATACTGTCAGTGTACATTGCTGTATATAATATGTATGGCTTCCATGTTATATCCAGTAACTGTGTAACATACTGTCAGTGCACATTGCTGCATATAATATGTATGGCTTCCATGTTATATCCAGTAACTGTGTAACATACTGTCAGTGTACATTGCTGCATATAATATGTATGGCTTCCATGTTATATCCAGTAACTGTGTAACTTACTGTCAGTGTACATTGCTGCATATAATATGTATGGCATCCATGTTATATCCAGTAACTGTGTAACATACTGTCAGTGCACATTGCTGCATATAATATGTATGGCTTCCATGTTATATCCAGTAACTGTGTAACATACTGTCAGTGTACATTGCTGCATATAATATGTATGGCTTCCATGTTATATCCAGTAACTGTGTAACATACTGTCAGTGTACATTGCTGCATATAATATGTATGGCTTCCATGTTATATCCAGTAACTGTAACTTACTGTCAGTGTACATTGCTGCATATAATATGTATGGCTTCCATGTTATATCCAGTAACTGTGTAACATACAGTCAGTGTACATTGCTGCATATAATATGTATGGCTTCCATGTTATATCCAGTAACTGTGTAACATACTGTCAGTGTACATTGCTGCATATAATATGTATGGCTTCCATGTTATATCCAGTAACTGTGTAACTTACTGTCAGTGTACATTGCTGCATATAATATGTATGGCATCCATGTTATATCCAGTAACTGTGTAACATACTGTCAGTGCACATTGCTGTATATAATATGTATGGCTTCCATGTTATATCCAGTAACTGTGTAACATACTGTCAGTGCACATTGCTGCATATAATATGTATGGCTTCCATGTTATATCCAGTAACTGTGTAACATACTGTCAGTGCACATTGCTGCATATAATATGTATGGCTTCCATGTTATATCCAGTAACTGTGTAACATACTGTCAGTGCACATTGCTGTATATAATATGTATGGCTTCCATGTTATATCCAGTAACTGTGTAACTTACTTTCAGTGTACATTGCTGCATACGTTATTATATGGCTTCTATTCTATATCCACTCGCCATGCAGCATAGGAGTTGATTTACTAAAGGAAAATCCATTTTGCACTACAAGTGCACTTGGACATGCAGTCGCTGTAGATCTGAGGGGTAGATCTGAAATGAGGGGAAGCCCTGCTGATTTTATCATCCAATCATGTACAGGCAAAAAAAATTTTTTTTTGTCCCCTTCAGATTTATAGTGACTGCACTTCCAAGTGCGCTTGTAGTGCAAAGCGGATTTGCCTTTAGTAAATATACCCCATAATGTCAGTGCATAGTGCTACCAATGTTTATGTCTCCCTCCCCTTTTGCATATTATTATCTGCCCTGCTACTAGGTGCCATTAGATATGGATTTTTCCATACAGATACCAATTATGGGCCACCTTTCAGGCCGATAACAATATGAGGTAATGATATTATGTTTACATCCAGCTGCCTCAGAAGTAGCCTGATATCAGTTGACATCTAGGCCTTTTTTTGTATTCTAACAGCCACTGGCCACTGTCAGAATGCAGGAAAAAAGAGCAGATAGCAGGGAAATCAATAGCCTGCTGTCAATCAGCAAAGGAGAGGATTTGAAGAACATTCTTCTTCAGGTCTTCCTCTGCTGATTGACAGCAGGCAGTGGGAAGGGGGCACAATAGTCAGCCTAATTTTAAAATTTGAAACAGCCAATGGCAGTCTGGCTATGGTTCCCCCACTGCCTGCTGTTTACATTCAGCTACCATCAAATAAATTGTGCAGAAGGAGGTTAGCGGTGTCTGGGGTGTGTGTGTGGGCGGGGGGTTTGAAAGATGGGGGTGTGTGTGTGTGTGTGGGGGGGGTGGGGGGGAGTGGATGGGGGGTGTGGAGGTGGAAAGATAATTTTTATTTTTTTTATTTTTGGCGGATTCTGTCAAAGCACCTGACCAAGACTAACTGACAGCTGGTGAATATAAAACCAGAATAAGCACTTGGAAGAAGAAAACCAACAACTGAGACAACTTGCCTTTGGTAAGCGGACAACTTAATTGCGGTTTATATCACTGCATTAAACTGGCACTGTATCTGATCATCATATCTGCATCATCCTTCATTATTCATTTGGTCATCAGCATTTGAGTTTTGCGGTGATATCATTAAGAATTTTTGAGGTTTGGTTTGCCAATTGTGTGCTGTTGGCATACAATTTTGGGATCACCGATTTGGCGTATTAACCTCTCATTGTTTATACATATAATTTGACATTCATTTTGTGAATTTATATACAAATTTTTCCTTGCACTTTTTTTTTTTTGGTTAATTATTGTGCACCGTTTTTGGCATATCAGCCCCTGGATGCCAATCTTTCAATGGAATTGGTATTGGTGAAATTTTTTCAATTTTAATTTTCATTGAATCTTTTTTTTTGGCACAGTCTTTTATTTTTGTTATCTATTTATTGTGTGTTATTCCACCAGTTCTGCTGCCTTTGTTATTTTTATCTTTATTTTCTGTTTGACCAATCATTTGCCCTTTCATTCTACAGTGTTTTAAGGCAGAGGTAGGCAACCTTAGAGAGTTGGAGATCTACCTGAACAACATGGGAGAAGTCAAAGATCACAGGGCACAGTGTCCTCCAATGTTGCCTCCTCACACCTGACTAAAACCTATAATTGCCGTACTACCGCGCTGCAATTGTGTGCCTTTCACTGCAATTTTTGGTGTAAACATTTTGCCTCCTCACCACCTTGCAGAATTTCTCAGAGGCGCATTGGAGCATTGCATACCGCACTTGTGAATGAGCCCTAAGTTGCATTTGGCAATAGCACTTTTAAGGCTCATTCACATGTGAATTTGGGGGTGGTAAAACCCTGCCCCCAATCCCTACCCCCTTTAGCTGCTAAGTGGGAGGGGTCAGGGTGCCATGGGAGGTGGATGCTTGAGAGTTACTATTAGATCTCAAGCAACCAGAAATAACAGTACCAATGGGGATCGTTGAGTAACTGGAAGTTTACTGTACTACATTCATTATAGTATCAGTGAGTGCACTGAGGTAACTACATACTATATGCACAAGTAGGATTTTTGTTTTGTGGAACATCCTTACTTTTACCTTGGGAGAAACCCTCTTGGGGGGGTCAGCAGCAGACTGGAGGAAACCCTCTAATCATTTAAGTACATTTTTCCACAAGTCATCAATTTCTAACAAATGAAATGAATGGATATAGTGAGAAAATAGGCCATTATGTTACTTAAAAAGTTGTTATGCTTTTCCATAGAGTTGCCTGGTGTAATGGATCTTTTGAAAACAACAAGAGCGCAGCTAATAGCACTGAAGAATGATGGTGGAAGTTCATCCTGTGTGGGTGTATCGTGTGCATCACCTTTTGTCCCATCTGAAGACTTGAGCTCATCTCCTTGTCAAGTGTCGTACTCAAGGCCTAAACAGGTAGGTTTTCTTTTGGTATCGAAACATTAAATGGTTGTCTTTTTTTTTAAATATCAAACATATCCTACTCCTATTTACCTGCTCTGTGTAAGGGTTTTTGTACAGAGCAGCTCAGATCCTTCTCTTCTCAGGTCCCATGCCGGTGCTCCTGAACCAGAGCTCTGTGTGTCCAATCACACACTGAGCCTTGCCTTGACCCCATCTCCTAATTAGCTCACTGGCTGTGATTGACAGCACCATGAGCCAATAGCTCCCACCGCTACAGAAAGCCAATCAGCAGTGCAAGTCCCTGGAGAGACAAGGCTCTCGTGGACATCACTGGATTGAGAGAGGGCTCATGTAAGTATAGGGGGGCTGCACACAGAAGTTTTTTTTACCTTCATGCATTGAATACATGAAGGTAAAAACCCTTGTACCTTTACAACCACTTCAATAAAAAGTAACCTTTAAGGAGGTGCCTCCAAGCGGCTGACAGATGGAGAGAAGCAAGTACAGTTAGACCCTATGAAAACATCAGCTTTGACATGTACACTGTAAGCCAATTAGACTGTTGTGTCAAAAAAAAGATATCTTGCTCAGTCTGGTAGTAGTCTGAACTAAAAAGGCAAGTTGTAGGCAAGATGTTGATTTTTATACAGATTTTTTAAAAGTCTACAATATTTTTTTTTTACATGCTTAATTTTGTTCGTTTTATTTACTCAGCTGCATCTATTAGACCCCTTTCACACTGAGCCAGTATTCAGGTGTTTTAGCACTAGAAATAGCCTCTAAAAAGCTCATGAAACTGCATCCCTTTCAGTGCAATGAGTACTTTCACACTGGGGCGATGCGCTTGCGGAACTTTAGAAAGAGTCCTGCAAGCAGCATCTGGGGCGGGTTGGGAGCGCTATAAATAGCGTTTCTAAAACACACCTGCCTATTGAAATTAATGGGCAGCACTTCCAAAGCACTTTAAAAGCGCATTAAAAACTGTACTTTTTCCCTTAAAAAAAAAAAAAAAAAACGCCTAAAAAGTGTTGCAAAAACCGCCGGAGCTTTAGCAGCGCTAAAGTGTGAAAAGGGTCTTATATGGCTTTTGATTCACAGGGAAAATCTAATAAGTCTAATATTTTCCATTTACTTTTTAAAGCTGCCACTTTGGCAAAGTTTCCTGGGACTTCAAACGGTGTGATCAGTGACGCTCTTACGAGAACAATTCCGGTGTTGAAATAACACCTGAAGGGAAACATCGGGAACCATCAGAATACCACAAATAAACTTGTATGTCATTTACCACAGTTAACACCACTTTCTATTCTCTGTGTTGTAGTGTTTGTATATTTACATGATAATAAAGTTGTGTGTATTGTACTGTGTTATCGTTTTTATTTCCAAATATTTGCTGGTTTTATAGGCCTACAATATATAAAATACAATATATAAATGCACAGCATTTCAAAATGTAATAGGAATGTATTTTTTTTTTTTTACATTCAGTACATTTATATTTAAAATATATTTTAAAAAACATTCTTAATATATTTTTTCCCAAATATATTGCCATATATTTGAAATGCTACAATTTTGGCCAGATTCAATATATTTCAAAAATACATTTCAATATATTTGTGAATATATTGGGTAATGCATTGTGAAATATGTTGCAAATATATTCATAAATATATGTTAAATGCATTTAGCAATATATTTATGCAGCCATAAATATATTGCAAAGTGCATTTTGGAATGCATTGTGAATGTATTCAGAAATATATGTTAAATGTACTTCTGAATGCATTTAGCAATATATGTCTGAATATATTCACAATGCATTCCAAAATGCATGTTGCAATATATTTATGGCTGCATAAATATATTGCTAAATGCATTCAGAAGTACATTTAACATATATTTATGAGTATATTTGCAACATATTTCACAATGCATTTCCCAATATATTCAATAATATATTCACAAATATATTGAAATATATTTTTGAAATATATTGAATCTGGCCAAAATTGTAGCATTTCAAATATATTGCAATATATTTGGGAAAAATATATTTAGAATGTTTTTTTTAAATATATTTAAAATATATTTTTCTTCCACGTGGGTACAAAGACCTGTCACTATTACAGGCTATGGCCTAGATTCACAAAGCGATTACGCCTGTGTAAATGTTGTTAGACTGGAGTAATTTCGACTTACGGGCGTTTTTACGCTAGTCGAAATCCTCAAACCATGAAAAGACACCTGCGGGCTTCATTTCGACTGTATTACGTGTTAGTACGCCTTCAGATCTACGCTGCCAGAAAATTGCGGCCACTGGGCGGACTTCCTGTTGTTTTTTCGTCAGGGTATGCTAATGAGCTTTTGCCTGCAATCCACAAAATTTCGCACTTTCAACGCAATCTCTTACGGCACCTTTAGTCATCTTTTTTTTCCGTTCACTATACCTGCTTTTTGCTGGTCTAATATTAGACAGCCCATGTTAAGTATGGCCGTCGTTCCCGCGGAATTTCAACGTTTTCCGATGTCTTTTATTATTTTTAACGTAAGTCGTCCGGGAATAGGAATTTCGTAAACGCCGCTACTCAAACAACGAATGACGTCACGACGTGATTTCGCGCAATGCACGGCGGAAATTCCTGAACAGAGCATGCGCAGTTCGATCGTCGCGGGGACGCGCTTAATTTAAATGCTTCACGCCCCCTAATCACGTATTTCGATTGCGCGGCGGAAAAAAAATACGACACAATAGCGTACGCGCAAAAAAACTACCTGAATTCGGTGTAGAGTCTGGTGAAATACGGCAGCGTACCGTATTTCGATTACGCAGCGGAATATTACGTCTTTGTGAATCTGCCCCTATGTATTTTATTGTTACAATATGATCTGTGTATGGATATTATTTTATATTGTGCATTATGTTGCAACTCATTCCTTATTTTTATGTCATAACTGTTTCCAATAAAACGTTGTACTTTACACGTTGCATTTCCATATTTTTTCTACTTTTGCTGTTTTAAAGCCCCACTGGGACAATTTCTTTTTTTGAGTTATTCTGATTGGCTCTGATGCGCCCTTCTTTTGCATCAGAGCCAATCAGAATAACTCGAATATTCGGCAAAAGGAATATTGCGCGATTATCTTCTCCGCCCTTCTTTTGCATCAGAGCCAATCAGAATAACTCGAATATTCGGCAAAAGGAATATTGCGCGATATTCCTTTTGCCGAATATTCGAGTTATTCTGATTGGCTCTGATGCAAAAGAAGGACAGAGAAGATAATCGCGCAATATTCCTTTTGCCGAATATTCGAGTTATTCTGATTGGCTCTGATGCGCCCTTCTTTTGCATCAGAGCCAATCAGAATATCTCGAATATTCGGCAAAAGGAATATTGCGCGATTATCTTCTCCGCCCTTCTTTTGCATCAGAGCCAATCAGAATAACTTGAATATTCGTCAAAAGGAATATTGCACGATATTCCTTTTGCCGAATATTCGAGTTATTCTGATTGGCTCTGATGCAAAAGAAGGGCGGAGAAGATAATCGCGCAATAGGAATATTGCGCAATTATCTTCTCTGCCCTTCTTTTCCCCCTTATTCTCCTTTCTTTTAAGTAGAGTTAGTGTAGAGTTAGTGTTTAGTGCATATTAGTTTAGTAATACAGGAAATGATCTCCGATTATGAGAATTTCGCAATCATTATCGCATTAGCCAAATTTCGCATTAGCGAAATTTCGCAAAAATTTTTTTGGATAAAATATCACGAATATTCGATATTAGCGAATATTCGCAAATAGTCTTCTATATATTCGCGCAATATCGCGAAATCGAATATGGCGTATTCCGCTCAACACTAGTAATTACAAGCCCCTTTGGCCCTATATACTTTGAACAGCAGTATACATGTGGTTCAAACAAGACAGAGACTGTAGGTTTGTTGTTGAGTAGAATCTGTTTGTAATTTGCAACTGGTACTTCTTTAAAGTGTAGCTTCAGCCATAGAATCTTTTTTTAAGCTTTTCTGAAAACATAGAGAAGGGTTATCACCCCTGTAACATTTGGTTTATCTGTCTGTGTGCATCTGTTCAGAAGATTGCACCTCACTTTGTGTCCCAAAGACAAATGTTTTTTTTTTTTGTGAAACAAGGATTGTGATAAAGCATCAGTGGACAGGAGACACCTTTTACAGAAGAGAATTTCCCTTCCTAGTGGTGGATTTCCTCTCACTTCCTGTTGTCTCCTTCCGTTTTGCAAGTAGGAGTCGTTTGTAAGTTGAATGTTTTAAAGTAGGGGCCTGCCGTATATATGCTGCAGAAATTTGGGACCTAGGTGTTGGTGTTGCCACAACACTGCAACCCCTCACAGTTAGTATTGGTGGGCGCTGAAACGCCCTGCTGTGAAATATTAGATCAAGAATTGTAAATACAGGCCCCTGTTGAACAGGAGCAGACAAATTGGGCCTTAGGCACTGGTGCTGGTGCCACAACACTGCAACCCCTCACAGATATTCTAGTTGGAGTGCAGCTAAGAGCCTGCTGCAAAGTATTGCATCAAAAATTGTAAATTACACGCCCCTGTTAAACAGAGGCAGGAAAGATGGGCCTTAGCCACTGGTGGCGGTGCCCAGAACCAACAATGTTCTTACAAGAGAGAAAGGAGTCACAGCTCCAGGTGGGATCACTAAATGGTTACAGGTGGTGCAGGATACCGAGGGTGCTGGCGGTGCACTAAGCAAAATGAGGACAAAGAAAAATGGATAGCCGCACTCCAAAACCTGATGGGTGGTCTTTTATTCAATAGACATCATGTACAAAAATAGGGTCACAGCAGTGGAAACAAGGAACCACCGACACGTTTCGCACTGGATCAGTGCTTATTCATGGCTAATGGAGCATTAAAACTGTTATGTATATATAGAACATAGGGTGAACATGTGACCAATCTCAATTAACCACTTGACTACTGGGCACTTAAACCCACTTAATAACCAGACCAATTTTCAGCTTTCGGTGCTCTCACATTTTGAATGACAATAACTCAGTCATACAACACTATAACCAAATGAAATTTTTGTCCTTTTTTTCCCACAAATAGAGATTTCTTTTGGTGGTATTTTATCACCTCTGCGGTTTTTTTTTTTTTCACTATAAATGAAAAAAGAACGAAAATTTTGTAAAAAAATGAATTTTTCTTCATTTCTATTATAAAATTTTGCAAAAAAGTAATTTTTCTTCATAAATTTGGCCTAAAATGTATACTGCTACATATCTTTGGTAACAAAACAAAAAAAATTTAGATATTATTTAGTCTGGGTGAAAGTTATAGGGTCTAAAAGCTATGGTACCAATTACTGAAAATTGATCAATTTGATCACATCTGATGTACTGACATCCTCTCTCATTTCTTGAGACCCCAACATGCCAGAAAAGTACAAATACCCCCCGAATGACCCCTTTTTGGAAAGAAGACATTCCAAGGTATTTAGAAAGAGGCCTGGTGAGTTTTTTGAAGTTGTAATTTTTCCCACAATTCTTTGCAAAATCAAGATTTTTTTCATTTTTATTTTCTTTCCACAAAATTTTCATATTAGCGGGTTATTTCTCACACACAGCATATGCATACCACAAATTACACCCCAAAACACATTCTGCTATTCCTCCCGAGTATGGCGATACCCCATGTGTGGGACTTTTACACAGCGTGGCCACATGGAATGGCGCCAAACTTTGCGACTTAAAAATCCCCATAGGTGACGCTTTAAATATTTTTACTGGTTACATCATTTTAGTTGGAGAAGAGGTCTAGGGCCAAAAGTATTGCTCTCGCTCTAACGTTCGCAGCGATACCTCACATGTGTGGTTTGAACACCGTTTTCATATGTGGGCGGGACTTGCGTATGCGTTCGCTTCTGCATGCGAGCTCACGGGGACAGGGGCGCTGTATGCCCAGAGTATTGCGGAGTATGCCCAGAGTATTGCGGAGTATGCCCAGAGTATTGCGGAGTATGCCCAGAGTATTGCGGAGTATGCCCAGAGTATTGCGGAGTATGCCCAGAGTATTGCGGATTGCAGAGTATTGGAGTATGCCCAGAGTATTGCGGAGTATGCCCAGAGTATTGCGGAGTATGCCCAGAGTATTGCGGAGTATGCCCAGAGTATTGCGGAGTATGCCCAGAGTATTGCAGATTGCAGAGTATTGGAGTATGCCCAGAGTATTGCGGAGTATGCCCAGAGTATTGCGGATTGCAGAGTATTGCGGAGTATGCCCAGAGTATTGCAGAGTATGCCCAGAGTATTGCGGAAGTATGCCCAGAGTATTGCGGAGTATGCCCAGAGTATTGCGGAGTATGCCCAGAGTATTGCAGAGTATGCCCAGAGTATTGCGGAAGTATGCCCAGAGTATTGCGGAAGTATGCCCAGAGTATTGCGGAAGTATGCCCAGAGTATTGCGGAAGTATGCCCAGAGTATTGCGGAAGTATGCCCAGAGTATTGCGGAGTATGCCCAGAGTATTGCGGAGTATGCCCAGAGTATTGCGGAGTATGCCCAGAGTATTGCGGAGTATGCCCACCAGAGTATTGCGGAGTATGCCCAGAGTATTGCGGAGTATGCCCACCAGAGTATTGCGGAGTATGCCCAGAGTATTGCGGAGTATGCCCACCAGAGTATGCCCAGAGTATGCCCAGAGTATTGCGGAGTATGCCCACCAGAGTATGCCCACCGGAGTATGCCCAGAGTATTGCGGAGTATGCCCACCAGAGTATGCCCAGAGTATTGCCCCCCCCAGAGTATTGCCCCCCCCCCCCAGAGTATTGCCCCCCCCCAGAGTATTGCCCCCCCCCCCAGAGTATTGCCCAGCATTGCAGAGTATGTGCAGCAGGGATGGCGGCTGAGCAGGGAGGGATGGATGGATGGATCTGTGACTACATTTGTCACAGATCCATCCCGCAGCACTGGCGCTGCCATCCGCTCCCTCCCCTCTCCTCTCACACTGTACCGATCGGTACAGAGAGAGGAGGGAGGAACCGGCGTCATCAAATGACGCCGGTCTGTTTACATCTGATCGCGCCGTCATTGGACGGCGCGATCACGTGGTAAACCGCCGCTATCAGCGGCGATTTACCGTGATTCGTGACCCGATACATTTCAAACCACAATAGGCTGTAAAAAGAGCATAAGATAGACTATGCAAGTGAAATGTATAATGGTGAACAGGGGCGGACTGACAACTCATGGGGCCCCCGGGCAATAGAAGACCATGGGGCCCCTGGGAAATAGAAGACCATGGGGCACACAGTAGGGCACATCAGGGAGTACACAGCACATCACAGGGCATGGGGCACACAGTAAGTCACATCGGGCGGTACACAGCAGGGCATGGGGCATATAGCAGGGCAAATAACACATCACACGGCATGGGGCACACAGTAAGTCACATCGGGCGGTACACAGCAGGGCATGGGGCATATAGCAGGGCAAATAACACATCAAAGGGCATGGGGCACACAGTAGGGTACATCAGGGGGTAAACAACAAAGCACAGGGCACATCCGGATGTACACAGCAGGGCACAGAGCACAGGTCATGGGGCACACAGTAGGTCACATAACAGGGCACACAGGGTCACATGGCACATTAGGCAGTACACAACAAGGCACATCACAGGGCATGGGCCACACAGTAGGGCACATCAGGGAGTACACAGCACATAACCACAGTAGAGCACATCACAGGGCACACAGTAAGTCACATCAGGCAGTACACAGCAGGGCATGGGGCACATAGAAGGGCAAAGGACACATCACAGGGCATGTGGCACACAGTATGGCAAATCCGGGGAGTACACAGCAGGGCACATCACAGGCCATTGGACACACAGTATGGCAAATAGCAGGGCACACAACCAAAACACAGGGCACACAGCAGAGCACTGGGATCCTCCAGACACAGCACAGTGTCTCTCAGGGCAGCCATGGGGGGAGAAGGCACAGGGGGACACCGTGGGTTGGTGGAAGGCACAGAGGGACACTGTGGGGGGGGATTAAGGTACAGGGGGACACGGTGGGTGGAGGACACTGTGGGGGGTGTAAGGCACAGGGGGACACTGTGGGGGAGTGTAAGGCACAGGGGGACACGGTGGGTGGAGAACACAGGGGGACACTGTGTGGGGGGCGGTGTAAGGCACAGGGGGACACTGTGGGGGGTGGAAGACACGGGGGACACTGTGGGGGGTGTAAAGCACAAGGGGACACGGTGGGTGGAGGAGGACACAGAAGGATACTGTGTGGGGGCTGTAAGGCACAGGGGGACAGTGTGGGAGCTGTAAGGCACAGGGGGACAGTGTGGGGGTGTAAGGCACAGGGGGACAGTGTGGGGGATCCTGTAGGGGGGAAGGACACTGTGAGGGGTGTAAGGCACAGGGGGACATGGTGGGTGGAGGAGGACACTGTGGGGCAGGGTGTAAGACACAGGGGGACACTGTGGGGGGATGTAAGGCACAGGGGGACACGGTGGGTGGGGAAGGACACTGTGGGGGGTGTAAGGCAGAAGAGGACACTGTGGGAGGGTGTAAGGCACAGGGGCACATGGTGGGTGGAGGAGGACACAGGGGGACACTGTGGGGCAGCGTGTAAGGCACAGGGGGCCACGGTGGAGGAGATGTAAGGCACAGGGGGCCACGGTGGAGGGGATGTAAGGCACAGGGGGACACGGTGGGGGGATGTAAGGGGGATGTGAGGTAGAACACTGTTGGGGGTGTAAGGCACAAGGGGACACTGTAGGGGGGGGTGTGGGGCACAAGGAGACACTGTGGGGGGGGGTTGTAAGGCACAGGGGACACAGTGGGTGTGGGAGGACACTGTGGGAGGATATAAGGCACAGGGGGACACTGTGGGGGGAGACTATCACGGGGGCCTCCTTTGGTCCTGTAACCTGTACTTTATGCCATGCCGCCCGCTCTCTGCCCATGGTACCTCCAGCAAAAAACAGTGCCTCACCCGCCGCCTGAATAAATGAAGCAGTCTAAGATTCAACGGGACGTGGCTGTGATGATACCTCTCAGAGCGCGCTGCTCCTTGCCGGCTCCTCCTCTCTTCTCATCCTCCTCCTCATTAGCAGTGGCTCCAGCCTTCGACATGACTGACGTCACTGGTTGCTACACGCCAAGCGGCACAGGCGTTAGCAACCAGGGCAGGGGAAGACTGGCCAGCGGCAAAGCTCCACCCACCTGCTCCCTCCAGCGCGGCGTAATGACCAGAGTCTCTCTCTCGCCGCCGCTGATTATACCGATGTGAGAGAGAGAGACTCGGTTGGGACTGCAGTCAAGGGCGGACTGAGCCGACCCGGGCCCCCCTCCACCACGGGCCCTCGGGCAGTGCCCGACGGACCGAATGGTCAGTCCGCCCCTGATGGTGAATGAACAAATAAATATGAATAAAAGTTAAAATTAATGTGAATGTGTATATCGATATGAATGAAAACATATGTAATGAAATGAAGCACTAGATCTATCTAACAACTTGTTTGATGGGAAATAGCAGAAAGAATAGATCTATGTGTATATTGGAGATGGATTCATCCATATTGGTGACGTGCATATAGACATAATTGGGAATGTGGATGTAAAGGGTTACCCGAGATTTAATGACGACAATCGGGAAAAATGCACCCATAAATACGTCCAATCATAAAAAATATATTCATACATAAAAGAAGAGAGTGGCAAATTGTGTCAAAGCATGTAGACACATCGTAGCCAAATATGAAAAGTGTGAAGAAGGTGAATTAAAGTGAAATGGAAATGATTAGAATTATTAGGCAAGTTGTATTTTTGAGGATTAATTTTATTATTGAACAACAACCATTTTCTCAATGAACCCAAAAAACTCATTAATATCAAAGCTGAATATTTTTGGAAGTAGTTTTTAGTTTGTTTTTAGTTTTAGCTATTTTAGGGGGATATCTGTGTGTGCAGGTGACTACTATTACTGTGCATAATTATTAGGCAATTTAACAAAAACAAATATATACCCATTTCAATTATTTATTTTTACCAGTGAAACCAATATAACATCTCAACATTCACAAATATACATTTCTGACATTCAAAAACAAAACAAAACAAATCAGTGACCAATATAGCCACCTTTCTTTGCAAGGACACTCAAAAGCCTGCCATCCATGGATTCTGTCAGTGTTTTGATCTGTTCACCATCAACATTGCGTGCAGCAGCAACCACAGCCTCCCAGACACTGTTCAGAGAGGTGTACTGTTTTCCCTCCTTGTAAATCTCACATTTGATGATGGACCACAGGTTCTCAATGGGGTTCAGATCAGGTGAACAAGGAGGCCATGTCATTCGTTTTTCTTCTTTTATACCCTTTCTTGCCAGCCACACTGTGGAGTACTTGGACGCGTGTGATGGAGCATTGTCCTGCATGAAAATCATGTTTTTCTTGAAGGATGCAGACTTCTTCCTGTACCACTGCTTAAAGAAGGTGTCTTCCAGAAACTGGCAGTAGGACTGGGAGTTGAGCTTGACTCCATCCTCAACCCGAAAAGGCCCCACAAGCTCATCTTTGATGATACCAGCCCAAACCAGTACTCCACCTCCACCTTGCTGGCGTCTGAGTCGGACTGGAGCTCTCTGCCCTTTACCAATCCAGCCACGGGCCCATCCATCTGGCCCATCAAGACTCACTCTCATTTCATCAGTCCATAAAACCTTAGAAAAATCAGTCTTGAGATATTTCTTGGCCCAGTCTTGACGTTTCAGCTTGTGTGTCTTGTTCAGTGGTGGTCGTCTTTCAGCCTTTCTTACCTTGGCCATGTCTCTGAGTATTGCACACCTTGTGCTTTTGGGCACTCCAGTGATGTTGCAGCTCTGAAATATGGCCAAACTGGTGGCAAGTGGCATCTTGGCAGCTGCACGCTTGACTTTTCTCAGTTCATGGGCAGTTATTTTGCGCCTTGGTTTTTCCACACGCTTCTTGCGACCCTGTTGACTATTTTGAATGAAACGCTTGATTGTTCGATGATCACACTTCAGAAGCTTTTCAATTTTAAGAGTGCTGCATCCCTCTGCAATATATCTCACTATTTTTGACTTTTCTGAGCCTGTCAAGTCCTTCTTTTGACCCATTTTGCCAAAGGAAAGGAAGTTGCCTAATAATTATGCACACCTGATATAGGGTGTTGATGTCATTAGATCACACCCCTTCTCATTACAGAGATGCACATCACCTAATATGCTTAATTGGTAGTAGGCTATCGAGCCTATACAGCTTGGAGTAAGACAACATGCATAAAGAGGATAATGTGGTCAAAATACTAATTTGCCTAATAATTCTGCACTCCCTGTAATAATGGGCGTCACTGAAGTGAGAGACCAAAACATAATGTGATCAAAGGTGTCAGCAAATGTGAAAAACTTCCGTGTAGGGAGGCTGGTATATGTATTCTAAAATATTTGGGTCAAGGCAAAAGAGAAAGGTAAAAAGGTTCTCAATATGAGAAAATAAAGTGAACGAAGTCCAGAACTGGCCCAATAAAATAGTGAATTTTTAATTTTATATATAGAATGATAATAATGTCTGCTGAAAGTAAAAAGACCCATTGGCTAGAACAGCCGAATGATGTATAAAAAAGTATATATAATATATATATAAAATACACCTATATAGAAAATGACGGAAGTTTGTTGAAAGGTTGTCTTCTATGGGTGGAATGAAAATTAACCTATGACAAACAAATGTATAGGGATCTAGAGAGTGCATCAGGAAGGACTTAATTAGGCTGAAAATAGAACTGGTTAACAGAAAGCCAGTATATTGTGTTCCATTAGTGCGGAAGGATGCTCCCAAAAATTATATAAATATATACATATATATATAGGCGTGTATACATATATATGTTGTGTAGGAGGTGGAAAAATGTACATGGCTACATACTGTATGATCCATAACATTGTTTGAAAAATGTATAATGCACAGGAATTAATTGTAAACCAAAGCACACAAAACTAGATGTTTGTGGAGATAGTACATATAGAACATCGATATGCATGCATATGGATACAACTAATACTAAATAAAAAAATACTAAATAAAAAAGAAACAATGTTCTTACAAGCTATTAGCTATATTACAAGATCATTGAGAAGGAGAAGAATATTCAGTCAGCATAACAGAATAGTCACTCAGCATCAGCATAGGCAGTCTCCAAGGGATCTGACATTTCAAAAAAAATATTCAGTTACATCAGCATCAGGTGCTTGGTATCTGGTGGTGATCCAAGCCGGATTCATTTTTATGAAGGTCAGTCGATCAACGGAGTCGGTGGAGAGGCGCACCCTGTGATCTGTCATAAAGCCTCCAGCAGCACTGAATGTGCCTTCTGAAAGAACGCTGGATACAGGACAAGCAAGTAGCTCAATTGCGTACTGTGCAAGCTCTGGACAGTGATCCATCCTCAAGACCCAGTAAGCCAGATGATTTTTGGTGGGAAAGGTGTCCAAGTCTGCTCTTGCCCCTAGGTATTCCCGCACCATGTAAAACAGACGCGGGCGATGGTTGCTGAAACCGGTCATACCTTGGGGCTGCAGACTAAAAAATTGTCTGAGCGCATCAGTCAGACGGCCACCTCCTCCACCGCTCCTTCGGTGACTCACCGAAGCCTCAGCAACACGTTGTCCAGGACCAGGATTTGGTAACCCCCCAGTCTCTGGGGACACGTTGCACAGACCTTTCTCCAAGGCCTCCCGAAGATGTTTCATCTTCTGCTCCCTCTGCGACGGCAAGATAAGGTCAGCAACCTTACCCTTGTAACGTGGGTCAAGGAGAGTTGCCAGCCAGTAATGATCCCTCTCCTTGATAGCATGAATACGAGGATCCTTACGCAGGCTTTGCAGGATCAGGGAGGCCCTGCGGCGTAGGTTTGCTGAGGCATTCGGGGCAGAGTCCTCTGGGTCACTGAGTACGACAGGATCCGCAGCCACCTCATTCCAGCCAAGTAAAAGTCCATGGGTTCCTTGGGACTGTAATTGATCCCTTGAAGACTGCTACTGATGCTGAGTGCTAGGCTCCACCTCCATGCTGCTGATACAATCATCCTCCTCCTCTTCCTGTGTGCTAGGCGGGCAAGCAGGACCATTGTCTGGATAAATGGGGCCTTGAGAGGTAAGGAAGTCCTCCCCTCCCTCCCTCTGTTCTGCCTCAAGGGCCCTGTTCAATATTCCACGTAGCGTGTGCTAAGAGGGACAGTCTCACTGATGCATGCACTGTCATTGCTCAACATCCTCATGGCCTCTGCAAATGGTGACAGGACAGTGCATGCATCCCTTATCAAGGCCCACTGGCTTGGGAAAAAATAAATAAAACTCCCCTGACCCAGTTCTGCTGCCATATTGGCACATGTACTCATTGATGGCCCTCTGCTGCATGTGCAGCTACTGCAGTATAGCCAATGTAGAGTTCCATCTGGTGGGCATGTCACAGATTAGGCGGTTCTTGGGCAGGTTGTATTCCCTTTGGAGTTCTGTCAGCCGAGCAGTGGCATTATATGTATGAAAACAGAAGAGCCTAAATTTAACGTACATCAATAGCAGGGTGATACTGCTGATGCACCGGTAATCAGTGTGCCACCGTCACGATATTAATGGAATTGACTGGAGACTAGTGAGATGGACTTTAAAGGCACGCGGTACAAATAATATGAAAAACAAGGTAGATTTATTGATATCAAAATGTCATAAAAGCAGTTATAAACATAAAATCAAAAAAGGAAGAAATTAAGTAAATAGCTGGTCCACATGGGTTATTACAATAATTATACAGTTCTACCAAGAAAAAGGCTCAGATATAAAACATAATTGTAAGGTTGGTTGTATAGTGTATAACCGAGTGGTGGTCCAGAGAAAGAGAATGTTGCGCGCTATGACTAGCGCTTCCTCAGGAGCATAAACATTTCAATAGGAGGTGGAACCGCGTTGGGGATAAACAACAGTCAGTCTTTTTTGGCCTGACATTGGCTGTAGTTCAAAAGAATACTAATCCAGACAGTTAGGGAGATAGTATCGTTAAAGCAAATGCAATGTTACATTGGATGCTAGGGCGATCGATTGTTGGTAAGCAAGGGGAAAAGACCTGTTCCAGGGGTATATGCACGGATGGTCAGGCTAATGTTGGGTAGAGTGGGCCGGATAGCTGTGAGCAGGGGGGTTAACCTGACTCACCGGTAGCTTACTTGAAGGTCTCCAGTCCGAATGACTGGGGATAATTGCAAGCGGTAGCACTAGAAGGTCCTTAGAGCCCAGAGCCTGGCTATACACCCGTGTAGATTCCCCCGGTTTGTGGAGGACGCCAATACTTGGCGTCCTCCACAAACTGGGGGAATCTACAATACTTGGCGTCCTCCACAAACCGTTAAAGCAACATTGCATTTGCTTTAACGATACTATCTCCCTAACTGGCTGGATTAGTATTCTTTTGAACTAAAGCCAATGTTAGGCCAAAAAAGACCGACTTTTTATCCCCAACGCGATTCTACATTCTATTGAAATGTTTATGCTCCTGAGGAAGCACTAGTCATAGTGCGCAACATGAAGAGCAAGCCCTCCTGTTTCTCTGGACCACCACTCGGTTATACACTATACAACCAACCTTACAATTATGTTTTATATCTGAGCCTTATTCTTGGTAGAAATGTGTAATTATTGTAATAACCCATGTGGACCAGCTATTTACTTAATTTCTTCCTTTTTTGATTTTATGTTTATAACTGCTTTTATGACATTTTGATATCAATAAATCGACCTAGTTTTTCATATTATTTGTACCGTGTGCCTTTAAAGTTCATCTCACTAGTCTCCAGTCAATTCCAGTGGCATTATATGACCTTCTGAAATGCACACAGACTTTCCTGGCCTGCTTCAGGACATCCTGTAAGCCCGGGTACCTGCCCAAGAACCGCTGCACCACCAAATTCAGCACATGAGCAAAACAGGGCACATGGGTTTAGTTGCTCCCTGGCGCAGGGAAGAGAGGAGGTTGGTGCCATTGTCACTAACCACAATTCCTGGCTTAAGCTGGCGTGGCGTCAACCACCTCTGAGCCTGCCCCTGAAGAGCTGACAGAACCTCTGCCCCAGTGTGGCTCCTGTCTCCCAAGCACACCAGCTCTAGCACCGGATGTCATCTCTTTGCTTAAATTTCTGCGTAGCCCCTCGTACGCCTACGAAGCATGGCTTGTTCCGAGGACACATTAGCACAGGAAGAGGCCACAGAGGAAGAAGAAGAGGAGGGGGTGGAGGAGAGAGGTGTGTCACAACCAGTAGTAGTGTTTTGGAGGCGTGGTGGCGGAAAAACCTCCAACACTACTGTACCTTGCCCTGCATCCTTCCCAGCTGCCAGCAGAGTCACCCAATGCGCCGTGAAAGAGAGGTAATGTCCCTGTCTATGCCTGCTGGACCATGAGTCAGCAGTAATATGCACCTTACCACTGACCGCCCTGTCCAGCGAGGCATGGACATTGCCTTCCACATGGCAGTAGAGAGCCAAAATCGCCTTCCATTTGGGAACTTGCCACTGGAGGTACCGCACATTCCACAAACTCACGGAAGGGGGCAGAATCTACCAACTGAAAAGGCAGCAGTTGAAGTGCTAGCAATTTTGCTAAGCTAGCATTCAACCGCTGGGCATGTGGATGGCTCGGAGAGTACTTCTTTCGGCGCTGCAGCAGCTGGGGCAGGAAAATTTGTCTGGTACAATCTGCCATAGGTGTAACGATAGTAGATTGCCCGCATGTACTACTAGGTTGTGACACACCTAATTCTACACCTTCAATCCTATCAGTGCAGGCTTCAGAGAGGACTGATGGTATAGTGGGGTTGGGGATCCCAGCTGATGAGGGGCAAGGGGAGGTCTGCTTTGTTCTTTGGTGTGGGCCTTTCAGGTATGCTTGCCAACGAACTGCATGGCAGGTCGACATGGAAATGTGCCTGTGCCTCCTCCTCCTCTCTCCTATCAGGCACCCACGTAGAGTCAGTGACCTCATCATCCCCTCCCTCCTCCTGTCGAAAACCTGGCAGTATGCTGCAACTGAGGGAAGATGACTGCCAGATTGCTGACCTTCTTGGGCACCACCTGTGTCCGGACTCACATTACTGCCTTCCTCTATCTGTGTTCCATCACCGGAACCTTCAAAACGCTGCACATCTTCATGCAGCATGTACCCAACACTGTGTTCAAACAGTTCGTGGGACTCCTCAGGAGGACATGGTGGGACAAGGGAAGGAGTAAGTGATGCCATTGAGCAGAGGGAGAAGAGCACCTTGGCAGATACTTTGCCAGAAAAAGTACCCTGAGCCTGGGTGAGAGAGGATGAGGAGGATGAGGATGGCTTGGTCATCCACTCTACCAAGTCTTCGGCATGTTGCGGCTCAACACGAGCGTGCCACCCGGCCACTTGCTGATGAGGATGCACCGTGTCCATGACCAGCACTGTTGCCTGTAGATGCAGAGCCTGCGTGCCCTCATGACTATCTGCCTTTCCTTTTGCCCTTCCAGACATTATAATGTCAAAGGCAGTACACACACCTCGTAGCTTTTGGTGCAAACTGCAGAGGACACAACAAGTAGCTTTATGTACAAAGTAATGAGCACATTTGCACTATCACCAAGTGGGTTTAGTTGTAAAGTAATGAGCACACTTGCACTATGCACCAAGCGGGTTTAGTTGCAAAGTAATGAGCACACTTGCACTATGCACCAAGTGGGTTTAGTTGTAAAGTAATGAGCACACTTGCACTATGCACTAAGTGGGTTTAGTTGCAAAGTAATGAGCACACTTGCACTATGCACCAAGTGGGTTCATTTGCAAAGTAATGAGCACACTTGCACTATGCACCACCAAGTGGGTTTAGTTGTAAAGTACTGAGCAGACTTGCACTATGCACCACCAAGTGGGTTTAGTTGTAAAGTAATGAGCACACTTGCACTATGCACCACCAAGTGGGTTTAGTTGTAAAGTAATGAGCACACTTGCACTATGCACCACCAAGTGGGTTTAATTGCAAAGTAATGAGCACACTTGCAGTTGGTTTAGGTGCACTGAGCACACGGGCAATACAACACGTGAGAACACTGCAGCTAGCACAATCAACTGCCTGACAGATTAGGAAGAACTAATCTAACTAAACTATATAGTGTATAAATATAAGTACAACTCCTGGGATGTATATATATCCTCGACCTCTACACACTGTAAATTTAACTTACTAGCCTGCCTGCTCTATCGAGCTTGAAAAAAAGACAATCTCTCTCTCTCTGTCTTATCTGGAACAAGTCCGGAACACACTACACGAGGCCGCGTCTATACTCTAACATCGGTCGAACAGCCGATGTTTGAGTCGAACATGGGCTCGACTCGAACACAAAGTTCATCCCTATTTATCACCAAGTAACTGTAACTCACTGTAATTATTGAACAAATATAAAGTTAATAAATATCACGTGCAACTATTCAGACTCCATAACACCACTTGCTCTTATTATCTAATTATCTATTCTACTTCGTAGAATATTTCAGTTTACTCCTGCACAAGTAAATTAAAAAATTACTGCCAACAACAGAATCCTACAGTATGTACCTAACAATGCATATTTACATTATAATATCTGCCAACAATCTGAATGCACAATGTTCCTTATGTAAAGCTGTATTGAGGCTAAACCTAGTTTCTTGTGAATATACAAATTGAATAAAATTGTAACATGCATGGAGACTTTATCAACTACTCATTGGCACTGGTTTGTTTTTCTTTCAGAAGATAATCAGATAATCTGTACAAGGCTTTTCAGATATTCTGCATAATACTTTTCCTAGGCCACCATAGATTTTTATTTTCTTCTGTTATTAAGAATGAATTTTATATAGTTATACTTCTTTGTTCAAAAGTAAACCTTTTCATTTAAATCCATAGAGACATATGGGGTGGCAAAATAAGGTGAAATATGTATATTGTTACTACAGTTAGTACAGCTCATTGCCCAAAACAGGTAGTCCAGACATCCACTTTACAGACAAGGAGTTATTTACAAAAGTAGAGAAAGGAAGCTCCGCAGCGAGGTGGAACCTTAGCGCAGGTGCGCATGACTGGGGGGACCCTGAGCAGGGGGACAGGATAAGGAAGGGGCCGCAAATCACGGCTGCACAGGGGGCGGGGCTTATGCCTCGAGGCAAGCTCCCTTAAAAGGTCCGGGGGCGGAGCCATCCATTCGGGCGCCATCCACAGTGAGGCATCACACAGGCAGTTTTTCTCTGTGCTGCTGCCTCACTTATGGATCGTTTGGAAGGGATGGTGGAGCGCCTGAGGGCTGCTGCTAGGATCCATGGAGCAGACTGGTATGCAGAGCAGCTGCTAGAGCTGTTCCCTGATCCAGGAGAGGGTAGGTCCAGCGATCCCCTGGACCTACCCAGGGTCCATCCGCTCCGCGTGGCACTTCGCGGCGGGGGAGATCGGTGGGCACGGCTGGGAGCTCAGCAGCCAGGGCGGCTCCGGCTGGTCGCGGAGGAAGTGGAGGTCCAGCGGGGGGTGACGACGGCGTATTGCCAGCGGCTACTGCTGGTCCGCAGGGGGCTCAGCGTGGGAGAGCGATGGACACGGTGCGGCCTGACACAGGGGCTCACAGCATCTCTTCGGGCAGCAGTTCCATGGCCTTGCCTGCGGGCTCAACGTCCCTTACCGGGCAAGGGGACCAACGGTCTGAGGGTGAGATCTCGGATACGGACTCTGATGGTCCAGAGGAGGTGGCGGGCCCGTCGGGGCTCCAACGCGGATCCGGATCGGCGGCTGGTCGGACTGTTTCTGCTGGGCAGCCGGGTAAGAGCACTTCTGTGTCTGTTTCTTTATCTTCTCCTTCGGTGTTTCCTCCCCCCCTCCCCCTCCCTTTCCTCCTCCTGCACCCTCTCTGCCTCTTTCCAGTCCCTCTGCTGGGGCGGGTTCTTTCATGTTGGGGACTTCTTCGGTTGGTGGTGGGCAGGGGGGGGGTGTCTTGGATGTCGGGTCACTCATGTTGCAGCAGTTGCTTTCGTCCATGTTGCAGGGATGTAGGGCCATGGCCGGGGGGGGGGGGGGGGGGGGGCGGTCGTTCCCCCTCCGGCTGTTTCGGGGCCTCCCACGGCTGCGTGGTTGGTCCCTCCGGTTGCTAGTACAGTTGAAGCAGTGTCTGCGGCTGTGCCGCTTGCGGGTGGGAGTGGGGGTTTGTCCCCCGCTGGCCAGTCAGTGGTGCCGACCCCGGTGCTTGGGGAGTCGGTGGCGGGTGCTGTGGTTAGCGGGTCTCCTTCTGGGGTGGCGCAAGTTAGTGCGCAGTCGGGTTCGGCGTGGGGTTTGACGGCTGATGGTGTTCGGTTGTCCGACTCGGCCCGTTGCGAGGTGTACGTGTTTTATGATGCACCCTTGGGTTCACACTTGAAGCAGGAGGTGCGGGAACGTATCTGGAGGGGGGAGTTTGTGGAAATATTTTCACTACTTCCCCTGGAGAAGTTCAATTTGGACAAGGGGAAGCCCGATGAGAGTAAGAAGGAGGAAGAGGAAAAACGGCGCTTCCGCCTTATTCCCCGGACTTTCGCGAACTGGGCTCAGGCGTTTTATATCTTGGCTAGCGTGATCGGGGAGAAAGACCCGCATCAGTGTACGGGCTTGTTCAGTTATATTGATTCGATCAGCGAGGCGCAGAGGGTGTATGGGGGGGGAGCCTGGTTGCGATATGATGAGCAGTTCAGGCAGAAGAAGGCATGGAGGCCTGAGATAAAATGGAACCAGAAGGATATCGCCTTGTGGATGAGGCTCATGTCTCAGGCCAGGGTAGTGCCTCAGCCCTTTCGTGACGGGGCCGGGGGAGCTCAGTCCTCCCCATTGTCGGCCGCAAAACGAAAAGGTTTCTGCTGGCAGTTCAATGAGAGCTCCTGTAAGTTCAGGAGCTCTTGTTGCTTCCGGCACGAGTGTTCAGGTTGTGGCGGGGCCCACCCCTTGTCAAAGTGTTTCAAGAAGGGCAGGAAGGCAGGTGACACTGGAAAAAGGGAAGATGCCGGTGAGGGTGGAAAAGATGGCGCCGTACCTAAGTAGGTACCCGAACAGGGTAGCTGCACGGGCCTTGTGGTTGGGCTTTAAGGAGGGTTTCCCGATTCCGAGTGATTTGGCCGTCATCTCTCCTTTGACGGCTAACCTTAAGTCTGCCTATGAGCACCCAGAGGTGGTGTCTGACAAGCTCCGGAAGGAGGTGGGTTTGGGTAGGATGGCGGGCCCGTTTGATGTCCCGCCTGTGGATGGCCTGGTGGTGTCACCTCTTGGGGTGGTTCCGAAGCGGGAGCCGAATCAGTTTCGGCTCATTCATCATCTCTCTTACCCTAAAGGGGGGTCGGTGAATGACGCCATTGACCCGGCATTGTGTACGGTGTCCTACGCATCGTTTGATGAGGCCGTGCGCTGGGTTCAGCGCTTTGGGCGCGGGGCCTTGTTGGCCAAGACCGATATCGAATCGGCGTTTCGGCTCCTGCCAGTTCATCCGGAGAGCGTGCGGTTGTTGGGGTGTTTTTGGGACGGGAAGTTTTTTGTGGATAGGTGCTTGCCCATGGGTTGCGCCATCTCGTGTTCGTATTTTGAGTTGTTTAGTTCCTTTTTGGAGTGGGTGGTGAAGGACTTGTCTGGTTTGGCGTCGGTGTTACATTATCTCGATGATTTCTTAATGGTCGGACCGCCTAATGACCGGGCTTGCATGATCTTGCTGGCCACGGTTCAGCACGTTTGCGAGGTATTCGGGGTCCCGCTGGCGCGTGACAAGACGGAGGGGCCCGTCACGGAGCTGAAGTTTTTGGGCATTGTTATTGATTCAGGGCGGATGGAATGCCGGCTCCCGGAAGACAAGTTGGTGGACTTGCGGGAGTCCGTCGCAAGGGCGGCCAGTAGTTCAAAGTTGAAGTTACGGGAGTTGCAGTCGTTGTTAGGGAAGCTCAACTTCGCCTGTCGCATAATGCCGATGGGGAGGGTTTTTTGCCGCCGGTTGTCGGCGGCCACAGCGGGGGTTAGGGCTCCTCATCATTCTGTGCGGTTGGGTCGCGAGCATAGGGAGGATCTTAGAGTGTGGGACTCCTTTCTGGAAAACTACAATGGTAGATCCGTTTGGTTGGCACCGGTGGTCCCAGCCAGTGCATTGGAGCTCTTTACCGATGCGGCGGGTTCGGTGGGTTTCGGGGCCTATTTTCGGGGACAGTGGTGTGCTGGGCGGTGGCCACAGCAGGTAGTGGAGTCGCCGTTGATTCGGAATTTGATGTTGCTGGAGTTGTTCCCTATTGTGTTGGCGGTGGAACTGTGGGGTCAGGAGTTCAAGGATCGGAGAGTGAGGTTTCACTGCGACAATTTGGGTGTGGTGCAAGCCATTACTTATTTGTCGGCTTCGTCATTGCCGGTGGTTCGTCTGCTGCGTGCGTTAGTGCTAAAATGTTTGGATTTGAACATTGTGGTTTGTGCAGTGCATATTCCCGGGGTTGAAAATGAGGTGGCTGATGCCCTTTCTCGTTTGCAGTGGGATCGGTTCCGGCGTCTGGCTCCGGAGGCGGAGCAAGAAGGGGTGCCGTGCCCCAGTGGCTTGTGGGACCTCGTTTTGTCCGAGTGATGGCATTGGTGAAAAGGTCAGTAGCTGAATCCACGTGGAGGGCTTATGAGCGGGTGTGGCGGGAATGGCACGGCCTGGTAAGTGATCTGGGGGTTGGTCCCTCGGCTGAGGAACGGTTGCATTTGCTGTTGTACTTTTTGGGTAGATGTTGTGAAGATGGGGTGTCGGTCTCTGCTCTGTCCACAAAAATGGCGGCATTGGCTTTCCTCTTCCAAATCAACGGGGTGGAGGACGTTACTAAGTCGTTCGTGGTCCGCAAGGCGTTGCGGGGATACAGGAAGGGCCGCGTTCGGCCGGATACCAGGAGGCCGGTTTCGCTGCTTATGTTGGAATCTTTGGTTGGAATGTTGCCTCAGGTGTGCTCATCATCGTTTGAGGTTGGGTTGTTTCGAATAGCGTTCATCTTGGCCTTTTTTGGGGCCTTTCGTGTAGGGGAACTGGTCAGCCCCTCTAAGGCGGTGGCTGGGGGGCTGCAGGTGTCTGACGTGATCGTACTTTCTGATTCGGTCTCAATATGGCTCCGTAGGTCAAAAACTGTCCAGGCGGGGAGGGGGTCTAAGGTGGTGCTGGGTAAGGTGCCGAATCTTGGGGTCTGCCCGGTGGAGGGGGTACGGGTGTGGCTTGGCGACAGGCCTCCTGTCGCCGGTCCGCTGTTGGTCCATGAGAACGGGATTCCACTGACGAGGTACCAATTTTCGGCTGTTTTTAAGCGGTGTTTGGTGGCGGGCGGATTCAACGCCAGGGACTACTCTTCCCATTCGTTTAGGATTGGGGCAGCTACGGAAGCCTCGCGCTGGGGCTTAAGCGATGATATCCTGCAGCGGATAGGTCGCTGGGAGTCTCGGCGGTTCAGGTCATATGTTCGGCCACAGTTGTTGTAGGGGTCGTAGTGGGCCGTAGTTTTGAGCACGTTCAGTGGGGGTTTCTGGGGTTTTTGGGGAAAAAGGGGGAGTGTTTCTGTCTGAAGTCAACTCTCTCTCTCTGGATGTGTGCTGTGTTCTGTGTGTTTGGTTTTCTCTTGTATGTAATTTCTTGTTGTTGTCCCCACTCTTTTCGTTACAGGCCCCATTGGCTTGATTTGGATTTTGGGCCACTCTTATGTTCACTGGGGGGCTAAGAGGGCTCTGGTCAGGAGAGAGGGCAGACAGTTGGGCTTTGCCAGGGAGGAAGCCACGGTCCGATGGATCGGTATCCCCGGCATGCTTTGGGCCAGAGTGATGCCGGAGGTACAGCATTACGCCAGGTTGGACAGGCCCCCGGATGTGCTCTTGCTGCACGTTGGGGGCAACGATCTCTGCTTAAGGGCTGCTCGCGAGTTGATTCGCGACATCAAATGGGACTTCATGCGCCTGCGCAGTGCTTTTCCAGACACTGTCCTGGTGTGGTCTGAAATGGTGGGGAGGTTAGCTTGGAGGGGTGCTCGTTCCGTGGACAGGGTCAATAGGGCCCGGATTAAGGCCAATAAGGCAGTGTCCAAATTTGTCATTCAGAACGGTGGGTTGGTGGTTCGCCATCGCGAACTCGAGAGTGACTTCGGCCTTTATTTAAGGGGTGATGGGGTGCACCTTTCCCAGGTTGGGATAGACATGTGGGTCTTGGGGCTCCAGGACGGTCTACAACGGGCCTTAGGGCTGTGGCGGGCCGCCCACGCGTGACGTGTCACCGTGGGCGTCTGTGGCGTTTGTTCAGGGTTCCTGAGAATTGGGTGGGGTTTGGTACATACATATTAGATGTGTGTACCTTAGTTGTTGGTAGGAGTTGGGGCCCGTCATGGGATGGGCACCTTCCCTATCTGGTTAGGTGGATAGTGGTATATCGTGCTGAAGAATCAAACGAAGGAGGAAGTCATGGTCTTGTGAGCTGATGGGAGCGCGGCTAGAGGTCCGAAGACTTTCTATGGGGTACAGCCGATTACCGGGCACTTTTTCTTTCCCTTTCTCAGGAACCTCGTGTCTACAACTGTTTGGGGTTAATTGTTTTTTGTTAGGTTAATTTATTGCGTAATGGTTAAAAATATATATTTAATGTTAAAAAAGAAGTTTTATATTTAAAAGTTGGTTATTTTTATAAAGTTATTTAATTTTACCTTTTGGATTTTAAATAAAAGGGGCCTTTGGTGGCCATTTAATCCAGAAGGTGTTGTGTGATTTCTATGGGTGGGTTTAAGGTTTTAGGGGTGGGTTTTTGTTTTTCTCCCAAGCACTAGGCATACACCAGTCAAGGAAGCTCCGCAGCGAGGTGGAACCTTAGCGCAGGTGCGCATGATTGGGGGGACCCTGAGCAGGGGGACAGGATAAGGAAGGGGCCGCAAATCGCGGCTGCACAGGGGGCGGGGCTTATGCCTCGAGGCAAGCTCCCTTAAAAGGTCCGGGGGGCGGAGCCATCCATTCGGGCGCCATCCACAGTGAGGCATCACACAGGCAGTTTTTCCCTCCCTCCCTCCCTGGGGAAGTGTCTGGTATGGGTGTCTGTTTTGTAACGCTCTTTGTTTTTCAGGTGGACGTTGGCGTTTGTTCAGGGTTCCTGAGAATTGGGTGGGGTTTGGTACATACATATTAGATGTGTGTACCTTAGTTGTTGGTAGGAGTTGGGGCCCGTCATGGGATGGACACCTTCCCTATCTGGTTAGGTGGATAGTGGTATATCATGCTGAAGAATCAAACGGAGGAAGTCATGGCCTTGTGAGCTGATGGGAGCGCGGCTAGAGGTCCGAAGACTTTCTATGGGGTACAGCCGATTACCGGGCACTTTTTCTTTCCCTTTCTCAGGAACCTCGTGTCTACAACTGTTTGGGGTTAATTGTTTTTTGTTAGGTTAATTTATTGCGTAATGGTTAAAAATATATATTTAATGTTAAAAAATAAGTTTTATATTTAAAAGTTGGTTATTTTTATAAAGTTATTTAATTTTACCTTTTGGATTTTAAATAAAAGGGGCCTTTGGTGGCCATTTAATCCAGAAGGTGTTGCGTGATTTCTATGGGTGGGTTTAAGGTTTTAGGGGTGGGTTTTTGTTTTTCTCCCAAGCACTAGGCATACACCAGTCATGTTCAATTAGCTTAGTTAATAAAGTAGAGCTATGTTCACTTGGAATACTCAATCATATGCAAGGACAAATATAAAAAAAGAAACAACTGTGCTGTAAACAAACCTAACAATATAGCTGCAACTCAAAGTGAAATACATATAAAATAATGCTATTAAAGTGACATATAAACAAATAGGTGCATGGAAATAAAAAGTGCAAATATACAAAAAATGTTTAAGGAAGTCCCAACTATGAAATCTGTGATTAATGCAAAATCCTCCAATGGCTCTTCAAAGACAAGCAAATCCAAAGGAAAATGTTCAATGAAAATCTTGTGACCTGGAATACTCAATTATATGCAAGGACAAGCATGTACAAAGTGATCATTCTTTACTCTTCTACAGTAGGTTATCTTAATCAATACCTTTTGCAGACTATTTATGAAGTCAAATTTTATTTAATATATATTTTATATACTTGTATGTAGCTGGGTCATCCTGTCAGGAACTAACGACAGGCCTGAACCCTCGCTGGAACTTTATTCACACCTGTAAATATGTTGGAATACCTTTAAGAGGCTATGCATTGTGGGTCCAGAAGTTCCGGGAGATATGGACTCCACTAACACTAAGTAGAAACAAACTACACTTCCCACAATGCCGTGCCCAATTGGAACATGTGACACCTCCGCACAGACTTATGGGGGAGGTTACTTAATGACAGGGAGGGGCTGTATTTCGGCCTCTTGGGACCTGCATCTTTTCCTCTGCGGACCTGTGCAGAACAGCACAGCCGTGCTCTTAGGCCTGGAGCTTGGGCCTGGAGTCGCCAGGAGGCCAGCCTGCTGGAAAGAAACAAGACCACTGTACCTAGCTCGTGTTCCAGGAGATCAGTGAAACCACCCAGCTGACAACTGAAACAGTGGAGGGCCTGATACCGGAGACCTTGTGCTACGGGACGGTGACTGACCAGCGCGCTTTGGAGAAGAATCCAGGTGGATCGGCCTGTTCGGGTTAGAGAGCATCTGCTCAATTTTTAGCTCCTTACTTAAGTAGAGACAATCTAGTGCCATCCGGAGACACGTGTTGGCATCTGACTAAGTTTTAAGACCTTCAAAGTTGATAGTTGTTCGACACAGTGACTGACACTGACGATCGGTCAGTTCACCATCGTTACTACTCATAACACTCTGTTTGACTAACTTCATTCTCATCGTTTATCCCTTTTGGATTACAAATTCTAAAGTGGACTAAAACGGCCGCAACATTGACTTTGGTCTCGAGACACTTCTTTAACTGTTTGCAGGACAACCCACTAGGGGAAGCTCGCGAGCATAGACTGTACGTTTAAGATAGTTTAACTGAATGGTACCATTCTTTAGGTTAGATTTCCTTTTTGTTTTCTCTTAACATTAATTACTGATTCCCGCAAGGGCCCTTGCAGAATCATTGTGTGTCATTACATAATTGTTGTTGTTTGCAATTTAAACCTATGTCTGTTTTCCTAGTCTACATCAAGTAAACTCATTCTCTTAAGTTTAAATATATCAACTGTGTGAAGTGTGTTTTTCTCATCTGAAGAGACGCCCAGGAGCAGGTAATACTGTTATTCTCTTATCATTTCATGTTACATGCCTGCTATTGTGACCCCGTTCAAACAGAGGTCACAATACATTTGCTGGGCTTCTGATGTGTCAAGGGAGGGTTCAAGCTAATTAAATAGGGGTGAGTCACAAAAAAAAGAGTAGATCCCAAATCAATCAGTGGCCCCTGAGGGTGTATCGCTACACATGGGGGCTCGTCCAGGATTTTGGCTGTTACCATTGACAACAGAGACTGTGAGTACAAAGTTTATTAAGAGCAGAAAATCGTGCATTGAACTGTCCGGGTGCGAGGAACTCAACCTCAAGGCCGCTAAGCCTGGGCGTACGGCACGTGCCTACAACGTGTCCGGACAAGCCACCCACCCCTGCGTGAGACATATAATAGAGTCTTTGCACCATTTCAGCAGAACACCGCCCACCTACAGGAGATGTCTGCTTCCCTACCACCGAGCGTTGTTGCTCAGCGAATGGGGCCCCTACCACTTCACCGGGGACCTCCAACATGTTTGCCCCGCCTGGAGTGCCAGTGACAGACACCGGGTCCGTATGTCCACCGAGGGACAGTTTGTGCTCTTGTCGTGTGGGGGACCGAGATGCTGGGACTACTTTGCCCTCGTTGCGAGGAGCTGTCTGGGAAGGTCCAGCTGTTTGCCCGATGCCAGAGATGCCGGGCCTATCTTTTTGTTGCCACATCACTAGTTAAAACTCCAAGGGAGTATAGGGTGAATTATGTCACGGCTGCTGTCACCGTGGAGGAGGAAGCTACATGGCCGAAGCCATCCCCGCCGGTGGAGATCGTGGAGCCGGAGGCTCCCAAAGTTAAGGTCATCTCGGTCTTATCTACCCTGTCCTTGCCTTCAGCTACCCCGCCACCTCATTCACCAGAGGTAAGCCCGATGACCGAGATAGACCAGGCCAGTGTGACGGACGTGACAGGTACTTAGATTAAGACCACGTTGGAGACCACCACTTCCACGTCTCCGTGTGGCATGCCTCCATTGGAGCAGGATCTGCTCCAGCCTCCCGCAGCCGCGGTCAAGGCCTACCACCTCAGCGCTCTTTGCCGGATTGGCCCAGAGACCCATCCAAGGTCTACGATTATTTGCCAGCTGAGGAACTGAACTCTTCAGATGTTGAGTCACCATCAGGATGAGATGATCCCCCGGATTGACTTTTTGAGCCACGGTTCCAGGAATCCCAAGGGTTCAGAGAATTCCACACCACCAGCAGGGCCAGGAGGAAGAAACGCTCCGGCCGGAGCGCATCGTGTGGGTCCCAACAACCATTCATGGACGTTCCGCAGCTAACCTGGGGAGTCGGTGAGTCAAATCCTGTGCCTGTTGTTTCGCTCACCACCCCCGTGCCCCTTGTTACTCCCATTTTGAAAAGGGCACCAGATGCTATAGTGCTGCTGGGATGGGGAGACCCACATACTCTGCCAAATTTGGCCAGGCTGCAGCGCCTGGTGGTCCAGAGAGTCGCTGCTACTCATGGGTACGAATACCCATACGTGCCTCCTTCCCTGTTGAAACAGATTGACCAAGAACGGGAAGCTTGGGGCCAGGAGGCTATTTGGTCGCACTTACAGATACCCCGCGTTTTGGAAGGTGCGGATCTCAGACTGGCGTATCTGAACACTAAGTTTGAAGCCTGCCACTGAGATTGGAGTTACGGCCGTCACCTTTAAAGCGACCGGGTCGTGCTGAAATCTCCTGGGAAAGAGGACCGGGTGTTTTCGGTCACCACGACCACTGCAAATGGCGCCATTGTTATTTTGCCAGACCCATGATATTATAAGTAGACTGCATGCCGGGTTGGTTTGACATTTTCCTTTTTCAGAAGTTTTGGACAAGGGTTTTCACCCCCACTCAAGTTGTTTTTCTCCCGGTTTTCCCTTTCCCGCTGCTTCTCCAGATCCACATGGGTGCACTTGTGAAGAACTCTGGGAGGTGTGGGTGGTTCAGTCAGTTAGAATGGGGCCTTGCCAAATTCTCTACAGCATCGGAAGACTCAGCAAAAGATTTGTTGCATCTCTTTATATCCTTTTTGCTGCTATTTCTTTGCACTAAACTTGGACTGCCGTAGTACCAGCGCATTGACCGCTAGGGGCAGCGTTCTGCAATGCTCCCATTGCAGGACTCAATTGTACATATTAGTTTTATTGTTTCTTGCAATGACACAAAATCACTGCTCAGCACTTACATTTAAGCCTCCTTGGGAGGAAGGGAAACTTCACACTCTGACGAGAGGGTGTAGTCTCAATTCTGACCTTGGAGATTTGTATATAGAGAGGTTAATAATATATCAGGATGTATATTTTTGTGTATGTTCTCTTTAGTATTTCCTATGCAGGTTACTGGACCCGCCTACTATCAAAACTGCGGAGAATGGGCAGCATAGATAGCTAGGGCTGTGTATGTTTGTATGTCTTGTGTTAAACTGCCAATATTGTAATTTCATGTTTTAAATTATGTTTTCCTTCTTTCCTACTTTTCTGTCATTTAGCAGGTATCAGGCTGGCATTCAGACTTGAATGCTTTAGGACACTGGGGACAGTGTCATTTCAAGTGGGGGGAGTCTGTAGCGCCCCCTTCCTTTCAGTATGGGAACTACGCTAAAGTTAGTGGGGGAGTGGGAGAGAGTTATGTTGCTTCCACTCTTAATTTTGCTTAATTTGGGCTGCTGTCATGTGGGTCAGTCTGTGTTTCGGGGTTGCGATACCACTCCCGGGCGACAGATGGCATCAGAGGGGTTCTGGCAGAGCCACTTTTCCCCAGCAGCCGATTGTAGGAGTTTTCCCTCACGGAGCATGCTGGGGAGGGGTATATCTGTGGCAGACGCCATTTTTCAGGGTTCTTCGCGGGTTCCAGGTTCCAAGTGCGGCACCCACCTTCAGGGTGTGCGCACCCAATGGACCCCAGTGACATTGCCTACCAGGCCGGGGTATCATGCTACGCGGAGTTCCCTGCTGATGCTAAAGGGGCCCTAGCGACTTGCAGGGGGCCCATTCCTATTGAAGAGATCCCAAGCTGTATGCTGTTCGGTGGGGGCTTGAGGAGAACCAGAAGGCAGGTGATCCAAAAGGGCTTAAATGAACCATCGGGGATCTGGTTGCCTGGAACTAACAGATAACCATAGACTGTCAACTGGTAACCTCTACTAAAAGAGAACCTTCTGGGAGGATTCGCTCTACAGTCCAACATTGGGCCTGTGGCAGAGGTCTTTATCTAGAACGCTAAATTCTACTAGAGCCAAGTCAGTGAGAGAGACTTGTTCCTTCCAGCAACCTTAAGTGACATTCCGACTGCCAGGCTTGTGGCAGAAGTCTGTCCGGAGGCAGTTTACCCACTCTGGCTAGAGTGGCGACGCAATATACAGTTACTGAAAGCAGGCTTGCTTTCCTGTCCATCCAAGCCTGATACTGCAAAGTTATCTTTATTTCATCAACCTGTCCTATCTACCTCCTGTTGATGTAAAGCATTTGGAAAATCTTAACTACTGATTGAACATTCGCTTACTGCTCTGCTCACTAACTTTACCCCTGGACAACGCTTAGAGGCAACTTAACCACTTAAGGACCGCCTACTGCACATTTACGTCGGCAGAATGGCACGGCTGGGCACATCAACGTATATATACGTTGATTTTAGTACCCAGCCGTGGGTCACGGGAGCGCGCCGCCCGGTCCGAAGCTCCAGGAACGGGACCGCGGGATTTGCGGACCCGATCGCCGCTGCAGTGCGGCGATCCGTTCCCCGTGCTTCACTGTGGCCGCAGCATCGATCGCGTCATCCCTGTAATAGGGGGACGCAATTGATGATGTCACACCTACAGCCACACCCCCCTACAGTTGTAAACACACACACAGGGTACACTCAAATTCACAGCACCCCCTGTGGTTAACTCCCAAACTGCAACTGTCATTTCCACAGTAAACAATGCAATTTAAATGCATTTTTTGCTGTGAAAATGACAATTGTCCCAAAAATGTGTCAAAATTGTCCGAAGTGTCCGCCATAATGTCGCAGTCACAAAAAAAATCGCAGATCGCCGCTATTAGTAGTAAAAAAAAAAAAATTAATAAAAATGCACTAAAACTATCCCTTATTTTGTAAACGCTATACATTTTGCGAAAACCAACCGATAAACGCTTATTGCAATTTTTTTTTACCAAAAATATGTAGAAGAATACGTATCGGCCTAAACTGAGGGAGAAAAAAGTTTTTTTTCAATATTTTTGGGGGATATTTATTATAGCAAAAAGTAAAAAATATTGAATTTTTTTTTAAATTGTCGCTCTATTTTTGTTTATAGCGCAAAAAATAAAAACCGCAAAGGTGATGAAATACCACCAAAAGAAAGCTCTATTTGTGGGGAAAAAAGGACGCTAGCTCAAGCGGCGTCAGCTTCAGGTGCACGCCCCCCCCGCCGAAGCCGCCAAGGGGATGAAGAAATGGCGCCTTCTCCACGCCTGGGCACAGAAGAAAAACTTCAAACCGGGACACCTCCGGCACAACCCCCTAGAGGGTTGCCCGTGGCCGCACACCGTCCTCCTCCACCCGCACTGCACGGCTTTGGTAAGGTCATCTGACCCCCTGCCGCTCTGAGGCTCCACTGTCCTGTTTTTGTGAGTAGCTGCCTCGCGTATTCCTGCAGCTTTTACCCACAGGGAAAATGTGCTGCCCCAGCTGGACCCCTGCCCTGGTCAGCTCTTAAGAAATGGAGCCCCCTCTCAGGTCCTCTGGCAACATGTCTCCTCCGGACGGAGGAAACACGAAGACTGACCAGGGACCTGAGGGACTGCCTCTTGAAGGGGAGGAAAAAAATTAGTGGCAACGTGTTTCCTGATTGCGGGGAGGAGCTCCATCTCTCAAGGGCTGACTTGGAAGACGACTGGGGGAAAAGATAATTAAAAAATATATATTTTGCTATGCCAATAAACTATATAATGCTCTTTTTTCTAGCCATTTAATTAACATGATTTTTATTTTATTTTTATCAGGAGACTTTTTCTGCAATAATAGTGCCATCTAATGTGTAGTGAGCACATTACAAATTGATAAAGTCAATAAAAATGAGTTGTATAAACAAGCAGATGTCATAGTTCATAAGGTAAATTATGAACTAAATGTTATGGACCTGATTTATAAACGGAAAAGCACAAGTGTGCTTGGGCTCTCTTACTCAGCTGTTGTAATATGCTCCAGAGCACAGGAGCTAGGAAGAAAATGATATGCAAGCACTGCCCAGTGTAGAGGAAAGCTAGGCAATGTACGAGACTGCACTGCATCTGAGATCTGATTACTGGCATACTGGCTAAGGCAGGGGTGTCCAAACTTTTTTCAAAGAGGACCAGATTTGATGAAGTTAACATTCTTCATATGCAAGCAGTGTAGGTACCTGACTTTGGCATTGCATTAGATTCTCGCAGTCTTTTTACAGCAGAGCTCAGAGTAGGACAGACAGAAGCAGCACGCAGAACAAAATAGATCATGTGCTGAAAAATATTAGGCTGGGGAGTAAAAAGCAGCGTGAGAGAGGTATGAGCTCCTCATTGTGGCAGAAAATTATTACTGCATGGGGCAACTGTAAATTGAGGGTATTCCCAGTTTTGAGGTGAGTTTCTCTCTGTCTCTGTTGAAACTTTGTACCGCCCAATCTGAACAGTGCAGGCATAAAGCGAGAGGAATGATTAATTTTTCTAAACCAATCACTTTCAGAAATAAGGAAATCACTATAGACAAAAGGGAACGTTTTTTGAAGTTTTGAAGCTTCACTGTATTAACCCGGTTCCTTTGTCCAGCTGGTTTAGTCTCCCTCCCGCAATTTCTCATAACTGACCCAACAACTAGAAATCTGACCCATATGTGCAGAAAGCTAGTTTGATTGCGTTTTCTTTAGCTTTGCAAACATATACGTTTGTTTCTTACTGTGGTAATGAGAAAGAGAGGAGAAAATAGCAATAAATCACAAAAGTAAAGCTGAAACGCCATAAAAAATCAGTGAATGCTTGTTGTTTTGTTTAGGTTTGGAAAAAGGAAAAAAGGAAAGGACAGAGCATAGACCTCCGCTCTCTCTAAATATAATTCAATATTAACTGCCTATATACATAGTGGATATATAGATGGGACAATGGAGGTACTGTGAGCAGTACTTAAAATTTCAAATACAAAAAATCAAGGTGACTCTTATATTCCTTGCTATTTAGGATCAATAAGATATTAAAAAAAAACACGTTGGGTACCATTTGTTCCTACTGCCCCCTTTTTTGGGTGTCCATAAGTTTTAAGCTTCTCCTGTAACCCTCTCCTCCCCTCCTCCCCTCTTTTGCACCACCTAGCCTTAAGACAGGGGAGATTTTGATAATTTAAAGCCGCGGCAAGGAATTGGGGGGGACGGGTTAGGATATTAAAGCTTCAGGACAGAACAAACTAGTTGGGTCAAAAAATAAATAAAAAAATGAGCACAAGGGCCAAAGGAATGAAAGGGGGAACCTCAGCCCCCCGATTAAGTCAAAGCCCAGGCCCGATGAATACATTTGTAACTCACGGGAATAACAGAGACAAACAAGCAGTGAAAAAACAACAAGGGGTCAAAAATGTCCAGAGTGAGAAGGAGAAGAAAAAAGATAAGACAAAAATGGCACCTAAAAATTCAGCAGAGCAGGTCGCACTGTCAGAGTCTACGAATGACCATGACATGGAAATAGAGCTAGATCAGAGAATGGAAGAGGAACAACAGGATAGATCATTATTACCAACAAAAACTGAAATACAAGGAATGTTTGCAGCATTAGAAAAATCACCTAACCACTTGACTACTGGGCACTTAAACCCACTTAATAACCAGACCAATTTTCAGCTTTCGGTGCTCTCACATTTTGAATGACATACAACACTGTAACCAAATGAAATTTTTGTCCTTTTTTTCCCACAAATAGAGCTTTCTTTTGGTGGTATTTTATCACCTCTGCGGTTTTTATTTTTTTCACTATAAATGAAAAAAGAACGAAAATTTTGTAAAAAAATGAATTTTTCTTCATTTCTATTATAACATTTTGCAAAAAAGTAATTTTTCTTCATAAACTTGGCCTAAAATGTATACTGCTACATATCTTTGGTAACAAAACAAAAAAATTTTAGATATTATTTAGTCTGGGTGAAAGTTATAGGGTCTAAAAGCTATGGTACCAATTACTGAAAATTGATCAATTTGATCACACCTGATGTACTGATAGCCTCTCTCATTTCTTGAGACCCTAACATGCCAGAAAAGTACAAAAGTACTTCGTGCGGTTCGGGGGTCCCCCTGCCTCTGGGAGCGATCGCCGACGAGCGGGCGGATGTCCGTAATTTTCCGCCCCCCCCGCGATCGCTCCCAGCCAATGGGAGCGCGCTCCCATCGTGTCAGTTCCTCCTCCTGTGTTTACACAGGAAAGAGGAAATGATGTAATCTCTCATCGCAGCGCTGTTTCCCAGCGCTGCTGATGAGAGAAGACATCCACAGTAAGTGTGCCCCAACACAACACTGACACACACTCACATAGGCAAATTAACCCCTTGTGATCGCCCCCCCACCCCCCTGTCACAGTGTCACTGAATGCAGTGATCTAATCACTGCATTTAGTGTCAGTGTGACAGGCAGTGTAAAAAACAGTTAGTGTTAGGTTCAGGATAGCCCCCCCCACCCCCCCTAATAAAGTTTTAACCCCCTGATCACCGCCCTAGTTAACCCTTTCACTCCCTATTGCCAGCGTCACTAAGCAATCATTTTTCTGATCGCTGTATTAGTGTCGCTGTTCCCGCTAGGTAGCTATTTTTTTTTTATTGCGATTTTTTTTTTTACTAAAGACATGTGGCTGAAATAATTTTGGCCTAAATGTTTTACTAAAATTTAGTTTATTTGATTTTTTTTATAACAAAAAGTAAAAAAATTGTGTTTTTTTTCAAAATTGTGGCTCTATTTTAGTTTATAGCGCAAAAAATAAAAATCGCAGAGGCGATCAAATACCACCGAAAGAAAGCTCTATTTGTGGGAAGAAAAGGACGCAAATTTTGTTTGGGAGCCACGTCGCACGACCGCGCAATTGTCTGTTAAAGCGACGCAGCGCCGAATTGTAAATACACCTTGGGTCATTTAGCAGCGTATGTGTCCTGGTCTTAAGTAGTTAAGGGTGCTGCAAGAACTAGACATGTGCATTCGTTTTCGTTAGAATGCATTTTCGTCCGAAAATCGGATATTTTTGTAATCGTTTTAACGAACGAAAACGAAAGTGCAAGAAACGAAAACCGAAAGATCCGACATAAAAAATGCTTTATTTTGTTTTCGTTCAGATCCGACGATTTACGATGCTTTGTCAAATTTTCGTCGTTCAATTCGACAAAGCATCGAAAATCGTTGTTCTGAATACAGGGAATAGGTAGGAATTGAACAACGAAAATTCGACAAAGCATCAAAAATCGTCAAATTTTTCGTCATTCAATTTCTACCTATTCACTGTATTCAGAACGACGATTTCGATGCTTTGTCGAATTGAACGACAAAAATTTGACAAAGCATCGAAAATCGTCATTTTCGGATGAAAGCTTTCCCGACGAAAACGACATAAATTTAAAACGATTTTCGGGAGTTACTAAATAAATGTATTTTCCAAATGAAAACGAAAAAACAAAACAAAATATTCCAGTCTGCACATGTCTAGCAAGAACAAGGAATACAATACAATTGGGGTTTCTCCGCATGTCTGATAGGCAGAAAGAAATCGAAAGATACGCTGCAGAAATAGTTTTTCTACAAGAAACACATATAATAGTAGATTCCAGTGTTAGACTCTATTCCCGGGCAGTCCCAACTTGGTATTATGGAGACTCCCCTCAGAAAAGATCTAAGGGGGTCGCCATAGGGATAGGGAAAAATATCAGTTTCCAGGTGGAAGAAAGGAAAGTCAAAAAGAAAAAAAGAAAAAAAAAAACTCCCTTGACACAACTGGTAATAAGGGAGTTGTGGACCCCAGTAACTTGTGGCGGAGCACAATATCTCGTTACACTACAACAGATTATGCAAATTAAAGGAGTACCTTAAATGGAAGGGATCCTGCAGTATGAAAGACAGGCTGCACACAAACTTCAAGATAAACAAAGTAATACTTTACTTCAAATGGAAATAAAGAAACATGAGTAAAACAGTGATAAATTATTTGCAGTGCCCTGCAAGATCAGTAATAATAATAATGCATAGGTGTGAGCTAGACTGCAATGTCATACAGACCTGTGTAAGCACAAAGCAAGGGGGACTCCTTTAACAAAACATACACATTGAAACGCCCCCTTGCCAAGCCTCACCCAGCTCTCGGTTTCTCTACAATACTGTATAATGTAATAGAACCAATTACTCGATCAACAAGCAATAAAATGAATATTAACAGTATGGGCCAGATTCACGAACACTTGCGCTGGAGTATTTGGATATGCGCCGCGTAACTGTGCTGATGCGCCGACGTTTCTATGTGCCCGTACCCACCAAACTAGATGCGCCCAATAACGGCTCATTTGCGACCGGCGGAACGTTCCGACGCCAGAGTATCGTCAGCGTTTATTTTCGCTGGGCGCATCAGTCGCGCCCATTGATTTCCCCTGCAAATATGCAAATGAGGGATTTTTCACAATTCACGAACGGATTAGCACCATACGCTGGCTACATGCGCCGCGCGTATCTGGTCCGTCCGGCGCAAAGTTATTTCTACAAAAGGCTGCTTTATCTTTACTCCAGACGGTCACAGGTCAGCAGGAGAGCAGCTACAGCAGCGTTACCGACGATAGGAGCTAGCTGAGCACCCCCACTTGCAAGGACAACACCTCTGTGTGCCAACATGCCAGGGGCACTCGTGGTCCTAGAACTACTGATGGGTCCCCTGGAACCAAGAAGGCGGGCACGTGAGAGGATATACCGCACACGTATGAACCTCTTTGGCATGGGGGATGAGGAGGTGTATCGCCTATTCAGATTCAGCCCAGATGCAATACTTGAACTAACCACAACCCTGCAGGATGACATCACCAGCCCAACACACCGATCACAAGCAGTGCAGCCACTGGTGAAGGTCCTGGCAACACTTCATTTCCTTGCAAGTGGATCATTCCAGCGTACAAGTGGAGTGGTGGCTGGGATGTCACAATCCTCCGTGAGCAGATGTGTGCACCAGGTTGTCCCTGCAATCCTCAGACGCATGTCCAACCAGTTCATCAGACCAACCACTGAGGAGCTACGGCAGAAGGCAATGACAGATTTCTACAACATTGCCAGATTCCCACGCACTGTGGGGGCCATTGATTGCACACATGTGGCCCTACAGCCCCCCAGTGCCACAGAGCACATATACCGCAATCGGAAGCATTGGCACTCCATCAACGTACAGGTGATAGCCGATGCCCAACGCCTCATATGGCACGTCCGTGCCAAACACCCCGGGTCCAGCCATGACAGTTTCATATACCGTCAGAGCCCCATCCCAGCAGAATTTAACCAGAACATGTATGGGGACAGCTGGCTGGTTGGTGAGTGACAAGGGAGTCAGGCATGACTATCCCCTCCCGTGATGCACAACAGAAATCGCACATGCATGACTAACATTCTCCTGTCTTTTACCTTACAGGTGACTCTGCATATGCATTGGGACCCCATCTAATGACTCCTTTCCGGAACCCCCAAACCAGAGGAGAGAGAAAATACAATGAAGCACACATCAAAACCCGTGCAGTGGTTGAGCAAACATTTGGGCTCCTGAAGTCCCGTTTCCGATGCTTGGATAAGTCTGGGGGGGCCCTATTGTATTCCCCTACCTTTGTGTGTCAGATCATCGGTGCATGTTGCATACTACATAACTTTGCTATGAAAAAAGGCCTGCATATTGACATACGTGATGACCTGACCCCCGACCCACACAGTCCCCACCTGCCAGAGGACACCCAGTCTGCTGATGGAAGAGCAGTCAGGAGGGTCCTCGCCGTAGGCATCTTTGGACACTAAACCAAAACATTAATAACACAGACAGTGCACGCGTGTACACCACTGGATCACACACACCACATGCACATCGCATTGGATTAGCCCAAGTCCAGCATGTAGGAGTTGGGAGCAGTAACGCCGCGTCAAGGCCCCAATGATGTCACTGTCCATTCACACACCTTTCACACATCATTCATTCAGCCGTGGGGTTCACTTCACCACCACGGCCGAGGGTGACACCCCTTACTTTCAGGAGTGCCACCCTCTCACATTCACACACCATTCACACTGTCCCCTGCACTCCTGACCGTGTGCAGTACAAAAAGAAATTATAAATATCATATCCTGATCATTAAAAGAAAAAAAATCTCATAACCTGAGAAAAATAAAAAATAAACTCATGACCTGAGTATGTCAAAAACAATAATATAAAACCAGAAAAAAAAAAGGCCTCATCGGGGATGCCGGGGGCTTCTTCTGGGGGCCCCTCTCTGGCTCCGCAGCTGCCTGGATGGAGTGGGTGGGGGTGGGGGGGCATCTGGAGGTGGCTGATCCCCAGGTGGGCCACTCCTGGCAGGTGTGGCCTGCGTGCCCTCCAAGGCCCTGGCTATCCGTCCAAGGTATGTGTTCGTCTGGGCCTGCATCCGGAGCTGACGGGTCACCTGGTAATGCTGGGCCCGCCGACTCAGCCTCCCCTGCTCCCGGATGGCAGCACTGTTCCCATGGATGGCAGCAATGTTGGCCTGGACGGCTGCAGTGAGGTGCCTTATATCCCCCTGCACCTCCCCCAAAGTGGTGACCACTGCAGCGCAGTTGCAGCTGACATCCTGCACTGCGTTGCTGAGGTTGGCAACGGAGCCCAGGCTGTCAGCCACTTTCTCCAAGTGCACCGCTATGGCCCCCATCTGTTCCGTCTGCCTGGCGTGATCCCTCGCCAACTGGTCCTGGACACCATCAGACACCCCCCTGGTCTTCTGGGTCGCCTTCCTGGGGCCAGAAGATGGATGTCCTCGGGTGGAAGGTGTCGCCCTTGAGGGGCTTCCAAGGATGGGGGAGGGGACGACAGACGGGCCAGGAGAAGGGGAGGAGACAGACAAGACTAATGAAAAGTCCTGCTCTGCCACAGCAGGATCCTCCACAACCACCTCGGCAGGTGTGGTGTGGCCACTCTCCTCCTCCACAACCTCTTCACCACCCAGTGGCTCGGGCACATGATGGCGTGGGGGGGATGGGGTGGAATGCAGGCTGACAGATGATGGCCCAGCTCCGTCATCTGTGGATGACACAAAGCAGACACATGTTGGTGGTCCCACACACTTGGCACATGTACCCTCCCCCCCCCCCAAATGCAAAACAACAAATAGGGGATTATAAAACACTTACCTGTCCTTGTGCCTTCCTCCACGGAGTCATAGCCTGCGACCCCCTCCACCTGCTCCCTCTCCAGGCAGCGAGCAACCACCTCCTCCTCTGCGGTTAGGGTGACAGGACATGGGGGACCACCACCTGTGCCCCTCTCATACCTCCTGATGGAGGCCACCTTGTCCCTCACCTTGCGCCGCAGGTCGTTTATTTTCTTTTGTATGTCCCCAGCAGTCCGGGTGGAGTAGCCCAGGACATTGACCCTGGCAGCAATCGACTCCAGGATGCCCTGCTTCCTCTCCCGGCTGGTCTTCCGGCTTTTTTTGCCATGGAGAAATTCATTATCCGTCTCCATAGCCGAGATAATCACTGAGACCTCCTGGGCATTAAAGTTGAGGTTCCTCCTCTCTCTGGGGGTAGCGGGAGCAGCCATTACAGTGCAAAAGTATCTTCCCTGGGGTGGGGGGAAACGGAACTACTTTTGCGCCGGAATGGCGTTTCCGCCAGCGCTTTTAAGCGCCCAGCGGAACGCATTGCGCTGACGTTTCCCAGGAAGTGGTGCCGACGGAAGTTGTGAGCATGCGCACAAGGGGGCGAGTGGAGCCGCACTCACTGCGCATGCTCCGTGGATGATGCGCTGAACGTAAGCCTCTGCGCTGGGCTCCGCCCATCATTTACATATGATCACACCCACTTCCACTTGCGTCGGGTTACGCCAGCGCATTATCGTTACTCTGGCGCAAGTTTACGCGCAACTGCTATGTGAATTACAGGACTTGCGCTGAAAGGGTCTTCAGAGTAACGTAAATGAGAAGCGTTACTCCAGAGGAAAGATACTCTCATCTACCTGAATCTGGCCCTATGTAACTAAATAGATAGTCCTTAAAGGAGTTGTAAAGGAATTTTTTTTTTTTTTGCTGAAATGACTGTTTACAGGGTATAGAGACATAATAGTTAACTGATTCCTTTTAAAAATTATTAAAAATAGATAAAAATCAATCATATAATGTGCCTACAGTTTCAGTTTCGTTTTTCATCTAGTTTCATGCTTCTGTAAAGGACAGAGACACAGAGCCAATACAGGGCAGTGTTTGTTTTTAAAATGAAACTGATTCTGAGGGGTTTTAGACACACAGTAATCACACCTTCTTGATTAGAGACCACAGAGAGAAGCTCCCAGTACTTTTTTCATAAGGAAACAGACAACCAGGAAGTGTGCAGAACATAGAAGGATTGCAGAAAAACGAACAATGAGGACATGAAACCAGGACTGCATTAGGGTAAAGGAAGCTATTTTGCTAAAAAAAAAATCCTTTAGTGACCCTTTAAGTCAGTGTTTTTCAACTCCAGTCCTCAAGGCACACCAACAGGTCATGTTTTCAGGCTTTCCATTATTTTGCACAGGTGATTTGATCAGTTTCACTGCCTTAGTAATCACCACAGCCATTTCATCTGAGGGAAATCCTGAAAACATGACCTGTTGGTGTGCCTTGAGGACTGGAGTTGAAAAACACTGCTTTAAGTATTATAGCTATAGCTAATCGATATGGCCTGGCGTCCCAGGCCTAACCTCAATACAACTTTATACTAACAGTTCGTGCACTTGTGCGTTGGCATGCGTTGGCGCGCAAAGAGCAATTTATAATCCAAAAGGGAAATAGTAAACTGGTGAAAGTTCTCTGAACAGTCAAACCACAAAAATGGATATCAGCAATCTGCCCTCCCGCAAGACAGACAGCGTATGTTGGTCTCAGCTGCGGCCTACTCCTCATGGAGACACTTCTGGAAGTGTCCTCCTGGGTTGAAGAGGCTGTCCCGAGAGAGCAAGCCAAACACGTCCACTCCCTTAGGCCCTGTACACACGATCAGTCCAAACTGATGAAAACGGACTGAAGTTCAGTTTCATCGGTTCACAGACTGATGGTCTGATGGTCTGATGTGCGTACACACCATCAGTTAAAAAACCGATCGTGTCAGAACGCGGTGGCATAAAACACAACGACGTGCAGAAAAAAATAAAGTTCAATGCTTCCAAGCATGCGTCGACTTAATCCTGAGCATGCGCGGGTTTTGAACCGATGCTTTTGCGTACTAACCATCATTTTTGACCGATCGGTAGGTGTCCATTGGTCCGATTTTAAAGCAAGTTCTAAATTTTTTGAATTAAGGACAACAGACTAATGGGGCGTACACACGGTCGGTTTGGACCGATGAAAGTGAACTTCAGTCTTTTTTCATCGGTTTGGACTGATCGTGTTTAAGTGGCCTTAAATTACCTTCCCCAGCAGGCGGCGCAGAAGGCAATGGGGTTATACAGCTGGTCTCTGGGTGTGGTAGTTTATTACAGGTCAGGGCAAATGGAGTCTATTCTCCTCCTGAACTCAATTCCCAAACATTCTCTGGGGTACCAGAACAAAATGTAAACAGTTGGCTCTAACCCATCTCGGCCACAAGAGGGAGCTGAGATCCTTCACGATCAGCAATGGTAGTCTTGTATATCACATCGAAAGGGTAATACCCTGCTACACACTACCCCCACTCAAAGAATCTTTGGTCCTCCAAAGATAGTAACAGCTTACTACCTGGTACACACTTTTCAATTACACGCAGAGAAAATTTTGGTTAATGCACACATGACAAACAATCCACATTCCTATATGAGAAGCCTAAACTTAAGCAACCCATATCATAACACAAAGCTGACAGAGGAACCTCCCACCAATTGTCATAGGACGGGGGGTTATTCTGTCCACAGGCCACCTGAACTGGTATGGCCTTACCAGATGTGCCAGGGAGTGAGCTAGGGTTGCCCTCTTCTAAATGTACAACTGAGGGACCAGGCATGCCAACTGTCCTTTTAGAAGTGAAAACTACCTATTCAGAGCATTCACCCAACTGACTGTAAGTTAGCTTCCTTGGGGGGGTGAATGGTCCTCTTTCCCTTCTCTTCTTGCTCAGACACACAGAGTTCAGCTTCTTCTTCTGGAACTCCTTCTTCTGGAACATCTTCCTCTGGAACATCATCTTCTGGAACATCTCCCTCTGGAACATCTTCCTCTGAGACTCTTTCTTCTGAATGGTTTGCCCACCTCTAGGTGGATCGTATTAGTGGCACTCTTTGCACACCCAACATCATATTCATCTTTATATGGAAAAGGTAGTGTAGCGCACAAGAGAAAACAAAATATGACAATGAGGTCAAAATTGCATACATATAAATAGTCTGTAATACACGTGAAATAGTGATCAGTGCATTAAACAACAAAGTCCGACATGAACCTCATAAAGAATAAAAACCATAAAGTTCATAAAGAGGATATTCTTGAATTCCAGTGACAAAAAATAAAAGTCGATTTTCAAACGTGAAGAAATATCCCACCACCAGTGAAGATGCAGGCTTACCAGAGGGAGTGGACTCTAAGAAAATTAAATTTCAAGAGTCAATCAGGCTTGATAAATGCTCAGATCCTGATGTAGGATGTCTTCAGAGAGGGGATCAACAGATGGCTATAATACAGAATCCAGTAACCACGAGACTAGCTGTAAATCTCTCGTTCACGGAATAGGAGATGGTCGTCCGTGTCAAAGATGGCATGTGTATATGGAAAGGAGAAGAGGGGACGCCATAGTGTAACACCGTAAAATCAATATAAAAATGTATTAAAATTGCACTTACATGTTAAATGAAAATACAGCGCATATCAATGCAACGATGGAGTTATCTCTGACGCGTTTTGTGTCATTACACATTGTCAAAAGGCTATCCCTCACATGTAGCCAGCACAAACATTTATAATAAAAGTCCCAAAAGGAAATCTAGGGGGAAATGGCATCCAAGCGTGCGCTCCACGCCTCATTCTGAGGTGATAATACCATATTGTGAAGCGTCAGCATGGAAGTGCTTTGAAACAGACACTTCCGGAATACGATCGAATAATAACAGAGCGTGCACTACATGCCTCGTTTTCGACGTGTGATCGAATCGTACGCCTCGTTTTCCAAGTGTAATCGAATCATAACATCTGTCTCAGAATGAGGCGCTCAATTATGCAAAATCTAAAGTGGGAGGAAAGACGTCACGGGTAATCGTAGGGACGGCGAAAAAATAGGCGGACAAGGCAGACGGAAGTGCGGTTCAACCCTCATTATGGGGACCGTTTGCGTTCCAAATATGTTAAACAAAAAGTATCAAAATATACATCAGCGTATGTCGAGTATAAATCAGCATATGCCGATCAAAATAAAAAAACAAAGATATGAATCAGTTCAAATACTGAATAAAATGGTGATTAATGTTATGAGATGTCAAAAAAATGTAAACAAACTGATAATATGAATACAGTTTGAAATAATGGCTCAAGACAAAAACAAATTGCCCGAGACACAATAGTATATATTGCAAAAATGCAATGCTATGATGTATAAAAAGAAAAAGAACAATGCTCAATAAAGAGAGAAGCGAATGGAAAGTAAAATATGAAAAAAAAAAAATATATAATGGTACTGTGTGGTAGACATGTGCACAGAAAGTTTTTTTTTGTTCCGTTTCGTATGGTCCCGTCTGTTCGTTTCCGTTCGTTTTTCGTAAGACGGCCGTTTTCCCGTTCGTTCCCGTTCGTTTGTCGTACGACGTGATTTTTTCGTATTCCGATCGTTTCGTATTTCCGTTACCGTTTTATTTTCGTACATGCGGGATGATTAGTTATTCTGTTTAATTCATGTTCGTTTCTTGTTAGACAATAATTATCGTGAATTTTCGTCAATTTGCATTCTGTGTGTCTTGAATGCTTTTCTTTTGTTAGTGTCAGTTGTATGTTCATTGTTCAATGACATCTATAACAAAAGAATTTCATTATGTATATTGAATGAATTCCTTTTTCTGTTTTCTGTGTATTCAAAATACTGAAGGCAAATCTTTTGTTATAGGTGTCATATGAACATACGAAAATAACAAAAGAAACGGGTTCAAATGCAAATCTTTTGTTTATGTTTTTTTTGAATGGCCAGAGAGTTAGGCTGGCCATACATGATACAATTTTCTGTGCAATTTTCTTTAGATTTACCTTCAACTATGTAGTGCAAGGGCCTGCCTGATTGCATACAATTGAAAGTGTTGTTTAGTTTGACCTCATATATGGTTTTTGGTAAATCTAAAAGAAAATTGTACAAGAAAATTGTACAAGAAAATTGAACATGTATGGCCAGCCTCAGTGACTGAAAGCAGCTTCTCTTTTGTGCTGAGTAGTGAGTACACTTGTACAGTAATGCCTAATAAACTTTTCTGTGGATTTTCATCTGAAGGGAGATCAGTTGGCCAGACTTTTGAACCCAAAAATGTTTTTCTGATGCAGTTTAAAAACAAACAAATTTTCTGAGAACGATCGGAAAACGATCGTTTTTATGTTTGTTGTTAAAATAGTCTGACCAAGTGTATGGGGCTTAACAATACTATTGAGATAGAGGTGCCAGGAGCCTCTGCACCAAATCGGTGTTAGTCCCTATGGTGAAATTTTTGCGGCTCCTGGTGGACGGGGGCAGACTATAGCCAGAGTGTCAAAGGTTTCAGCTTCCCTTGCCACTGAGGGGTCAAAAATCAATTTAATTCGCAAGTATCCATCACACTTGTGCGTTGGCATGCGTCGGCACGCAAAGAGCAATTTATAATCCAAAAGGGAAATAGTAAACTGGTGAAAGTTCCCTGAACAGTCAAACTGCAAAGATGGATATCAGCAATCCGCCCTCCCACAAGACAGTCAGTACTCTCGGGCAAGTGCCCGTCTCACCCAACCGGTTCAGGCCTTGTATTACCAGCGAGTGGAACCTTTCCTGACAATACCACATGTGGGACTTTTACACAGCCTTGTTACATACAGAGGCCCAACATGCAGGCAGCACTGTCAGGTGTTCTAGTTGCATACATTTCAAATCTAATTTGACTACTGTGAGGGATTCGCTCGGTAGCGGGTGTGTGTGACCCCCTGGGTGGGTTCACTACACTGTGAACTATACAGAAAGGCAGTTGAGGATGGTGGAAAACAAAGGATATGGTTTATTCTTCTATATTGCTGGATACAAGTGCAAGCATCAAAACAGCATAAACAAAACAAAACATAAAAAAAAACCTTGCCACTTGGGGCATCTATCTTCACAACACAGGAACCTACCTATGGAGTCTGGCACAGCATACTGCATATTGTCTTTTTGATTTTTATCACACAGAAATATCAACAACCACCTCACCTCTTCAGAAGACTTTCTGACTGCTCTCCTTAACTCAAAAAGCCTCAGGATGCAGCAATCCGTAGTCATCCCTTTGAATAACTTATATAGGCCTTAATTGCCTCATTCTGAACAGCTGAAGTTTTCCAACGCTCTAAACCTTTCTGGCTATTTCTGCAGCCGACACCTAATAGTAATTGGTGAATTGTCTAAACAAGGCAGAAATGTATCTCCCGCCTGTGACAACACCCACAGATTTACCCGACTTTCTGTCACACTACCTAATGGGCACTAATGGGCACAGAAATGACACTGATGGGCACTGTAGTGGCATTAATGTGGCACGGATGAGAACTGATGTGGCATAGATGAGCATGAATGAGGCATAAATGAGCCATGGATGGGGATGGATGACATGTGGATGGGGATGGAAGTATAACAGATGGGGATGGATGAGCCATGGATGGGGATGACTGAGCATGAATGGGAATTGCTCAACATGGCTAAGCATGGATAGGGATGGCTGAGCATGGATAGATGAGACAGGAATGGGAACAGAGCAGTGCTGTGGGCACTACAGATCCAGCCCACAGTGCTGCCGCACCCAATCTCACCTCTCTCCTGTCACACTGTACCGATCAGATCGGAGAGATCAATCCCTTATTGGACAGAGCGATCATGTGGTAAATGGCCACTGTCATTTTCCATTTACTGTGATCTATGATGCCTGGAGTACAGGCTGAGGTTGCCACTCACACATTGATCGGAGGGATTGTTCAGATGTGTGGCTAAAGGGAGACCTTTCTCATACCCAGTGATTACAGGAGCTGGGGCAAGCTCCCTCCCAGACTGGCACTCATAGCGGTGGACATCGAAAACGTACACCCCCCTTCTGAGAGCCTGAGCGAGTCACACATTGGATTTTATGAGGTGCATATCATGTGAGGTGTTATGGGATCATTGGCTGTAGACCACTGGTCCTACGAGAAAGACATGACAAGGTTCTCTTCTCACTTCAACATAGACATGGGTTTGGTGAATTGAGCATAATAAAAAGAGATGATATAAAAGCAATCATTTATAAGCTAGGATAACTGAAGTTGGAAAGTCCCTGTGGAAAGCTAGTGGTCATTTAAAAAGGAATACAGAGAGTCACGGAGCAGACAAAGAATAGGAGGAGTGACGGCATGACAGGGTGGGACTGGCCGTAGTGTGAGTCAGACAGGCTCCTTTAATGTAAAGGGAGGGGCTGCTGTGCTGCGAGGTGGGGCCGCAGAGGGTATAGTGTGGAGGAAGTGACGTTTTCTTCACTCCTCCATTTTAGAGCAGGGAAGAAGCTGGGGAACATGGCGGCATTCGCTAAGCTAGTGGCACAACTGCGTGCTGCGGCGTCCGCCCAGGGTGCCGATTGGGTTCGGGCACAGGTCGCTGCAGCTTTAGATGGCCTGGCCGAGGCACCCGCCGGGGGGTAAATCTTCCACGTGCTCAGCGGTCCAGGCCGCCGGAGCGGTACAGTCCAAAGTCCTCCCCGGGAGCTGACAGTCAATCACGGAGACCCTCCAGGGGGCCTCCAGCTCAGTCTCCACATCGGTCACAGCCTGGGCCTGCCGGGGGGGTTGGGAGGAATCTGCGCCGTGGACGGTGCTCAGCGGTGGGGGGTCAAGTTGGTCCCTCGGGCCCTCCCGCTCGTCGGAGATGCCAGGACAGTGCGGTCGAGGCTGTGGGGGACGGCCATGGCAGCCCTGCAGCCCAGCGAGGAGGGGTCCGGCAGCGTCAGGTGGAAGGAACGGTAAGGAGCACGGTGACGACGAGGGGTGAAGGGAGTGGTCGCACAGTTGATGCCTGGGCCAGGGGGCGAACCCAGAGTCCGTCGGTGGAGGTTACGAACGGGTCTGGTGTTCCGACGCAGAGGGGACGGAGTGCAGTGCAACACAGGCCCTCGGCAACCAGGTCACGTCTGACTGGGGTGCAATGGTTTGATGTCTCGCCTGCAGGGAGTGCTGACAGGTCAGAAGGAGAGCTGTCCAGGTCCGAGAGATGTGATGATCGGGACATCGGCCAGCGGTGGAGTCCAGTTCGGCGGCGCGTGGACCCAGTCCAAAGCAGCCCGGTAAGTCCAATTCTTATTCTACTATCTGTGGATTGTTGCAGGATTTGTTGGGTCAGGGATGTTTGAGCATGAAATCTTTTTATTCATTTTGGGCTATTTACCCTGTTAATTAGGGATGAGCCGAACACCTCCTCAGTTCACACCAGAACCTTCGAACGGACCGAACGTGTGCGCGAACATTTAGAACCCCATTGACGTCAATGGGACTCGAACGTTTGAATTTAAAAGTGCTAATTTTAAAACCCCATATGCAAGTTATTGTCGGAAAATGTCTTTGAGAACCCGGGTCTTGCCCCAGGGAACATGTATCAATGGAAAAAAGTTTTAAAAACAGTCGTTTTTTCTGTAAAAGTGATTTTAATTAGTGTTGCTCACGAATATACGCAATATACGCATTCGCTACGGATATTGCATATTCGAGTATTCGCGAATAACTCGAATATTGCGGCGAATATTCGCTATGGCGAATATTCGTATTTTTTCAAATTTATTTTTAAAACAGATCACATCCTAGTGATCTCCATCGACGTCTAAAAGCATTGCTGGTATGATTAGAGAGAGACCCTGGGCCGAGTAGCTGATGCGATTCTTTTATGTTGCCGAAAATTCGCATTGCAAATTTTCGGCAACATAAAAGAATCGCATCAGCTACTCGGCCCTTCTTTTTCATCAGAGCCATTCAGAATAACTCGAATATTCGGCAAAAGGAATATTGCGCGATATTCCTTTTGCCGAATATTCAAGTTATTCTGATTGGCTCTGATGCAAAAGAAGGGCGGAGAAGATAATCGCGCAATAGCAATATTGTGCGATTATCTTCTCCGCCCTTCTTTTGCCCCCTTATTCTCCTTTCTTTTAAGTAGAGTTAGTGTAGAGTTAGTGTTTAGTGCATATTAGTTTAGTAATACAGGAAATGATCTCCGTTTATGAGAATTTCGCAATCATTTTCGCATTAGCGAAATTTCGCAAACATTTTTTTGGATAAAATATCACGAATATTCGATATTAGCGAATATTCGCGAATATTCTTCTATATATTCGCGCAATATCGCGAAATCGAATATGGCGTATTCCGCTCAACACTAATTTTAATGTTGCAGCATCATTGAAATCACTGCTCCAGAAAAAACGACCATTTAAAAAAATTTTTTTTATTGATACATACATGTTCCCTGGGGCAAGACCCGGGTTCTCAAAGACGCTTTCACAGGCATAATATAGACACCCAGCAGGTAAAATATTTAAAGGACTTTTTCATTTTTTATTTTTTTTATTTAAGCATTATGATGCTTAAATAAAAAATAAAAAAATGAAAAATTCCTTTAAATATTGTACCTGCTGGGTGTCTATAGTATGCCTGTGTAGATTTATGGTGCACACTGCAGAGGACACAGGCAATACACCACATGAGAATACTGCAGCTAGCACAATCAACTACCTGCCAGTAAATTAGGAAGAACTGATCTAGCTAAACTATACAGTGTATAAATATATGTACAACACCTGGGATGCATATATATCCTCTACACACTGTAAATTTAACTCACTAGCCTGCCTGCTCTATCTAGCTAGACAAAAAAGACACTCTCTCTCTCTCTGTGACTGATATCTAACCAGCGCCCCAACACACTAGACGAGGCCGCCCTGCAGGCAGCCTTTTATAGTGTGGGGCATGTACTAAAGCCCTGAGCCATAATTGGTCAAAGCCACCCTTAGGGCTCTCTGTACTGACGGCGCTGTAATTGGCCAAGCATGCGGGTCATCAGCACGCAATGGCGCAGTGAATTATGCGCCGTGGCACGTCACTCGAATTTGGCACGTTTTGTTCGTATTTCGACGAACGATCGAACATACGATGTTCAAGTTGAACATCCGTTCGACTCGAACACGAAGCTCATCCCTACTGTTAATAAGGATAGCTTGACAATTAGTTTGCTTATGCACAAATTACTATAACAACAATAATATTTTCTCAGGTTTGCAATTGTTAAAACTCTGATGGACACTGTGCTCACTTACATGGGTGTTTAACACTTATGTAGTAAATGAAAACATTATCTAGAAAATCTGACTTCTTTCTGGGAAATAATGGTCCCAGGGAATATTTTTTTAATTATTTTTTATGTACAGAAAATATTTTTAAATGTGATGCATTGCTTTTTCTTTGCATATGATGTCATACATTAAGGGAGTCAATTTGAGGTCTGTATCACAGAATTTGGTGGCCTGCATGTTTAACACAACCCATTCATGCCATTGACCATGATTGGTAACAATAAATATTTTGCAGCAAACCAGAAGAAGAAATGAGAAATTGCATGGCTTTTGGCATGTAAAAGGATTCTGTTACTAAACTGAAAAGCTCCAAAAGCAAGTATTCCTGCAAAGAAGATAGTAAATACTTACCCCTCCTGGAGATATGTTTCTACACTTGCATCAGTACAGTACTGACTATGTCTCCACAGGCATGTTTCTGCTTGTGTCAGACTGATATTTGTGTTTGCTCTCCTCCAGCAATTACATGACCATGCAGCCATGGGGAAACCTGTGGAGATGCAACATCCTTGCATGCATGATGAAGTTGTGTTATTGTGGCACATTGCTCAATTAATTAGCATCTTATAGATGCCAAGAAAGTATAGTGCTACACAGTGGCGGTGCGTCCATAGGGACGCCGGAGCGCTGCCCCCTCTGGATCGCTCACAGCCAGTAAAATATACAGATTCATACACTGTATGAATCTGTATATTTTCGCCGCTGCCGCCCACTATTCAGCTGACCCGACATTGAGTGCTGGTCAGCTGAATAGCGGCAGCTGACTGGCTGTGTGGAAGTGCCTATCAAAGCCGCTGGCTCTGATAGGCTTTCCGAGTACAGCCCTGAGGCTGTAGTCAGCTTCCTGAAGCTTATCCTCGGGACGTACCGCCCGTCTCAGCCAATCAGGTAATCTGATTCTGGTAATCACTAACCTGATTGGCTGAAGCGTCAGCGAGGGCGGGACGAGGGACATCGAGAGACGGCAGAAGCCAGAAAGGTAAGTGCCAAGGGGGTACTGGGCACGGTAGCTACAAGTGGGGGCACAGTGGCTACAAGTTTGGGCACAGTGGTGACAATTAGGGGCACAGTGGTGACAATTAGGGGCACAGTGGTGACAATTAGGGGCACAGTGGCTACAATTGGGGGCACAGTGGCTGTGTTTGATGGCATAGTGGTGACAATTGATGGCAATTGTGGCTGCATTTGATGGCATAGCACAGTGGCTGCATTTTGATGGCATGGCACAGTGGCTGCGTTTTGATGGCATGGCACAGTGGCTGCGTTTTGATGGCATGGCATGGTGGCTGCGTTTTGATGGCACGGTGGCTGCGTTTTGATGGCACGGTGGCTGCGTTTTGATGGCACGGTGGCTGCGTTTTGATGGCATGGCACAGTGGCTGCGTTTTGATGGCACGGTACAGTGGTTGCGTTTCATGGCACAGTGACTGCATTTGATGGCATGGCACAGTGGTGACAATTGATGGCACAGTGGTTGTGTTTGATGGCATGGCACAGTGACTGTGTTTGATGGCATGGCACAGTGGTGACAATTAATGGCACAGTGGCTGCGTTTGATGACATGGCACAGTGGCTGCGTTTGATGGCACAGTGGCTGCATTTGATAGGTAAAGTGAGGCTGCAATTGTTTTTTTTTTTTTTTTTTCGTTTGCGCCCCCCAAAAAATTTTGAGCACCAGCCGCCACTGGTGCTACACATGCACTGCAAGCGGTGTACAGATCAAATGGTACAAAATAGCTTAAGACGTATTTTTGGGCAGAAAAGACTCCTACTAACATTTTTATTCACTTGAGTTCTGCTTTGATAAATGTATCACTGTATTATTTTGGGAGAAATACTTCTATATAATAGGTACCAGTCTTTCTTTTAAAAAATGGCATAGGTGATATTTTTATCAAGGGCGTCTGGCTATAATGATGCATTCAATTGGCCACAAAACCAGTGTTTCTGAACTGATGGCAGATCTACAAAATGTACAGTACAAACATATGCTACTAACATTGTTCTTATGCTGTGTACATGTTTGCTGAATGAATTATGTTTAAGCAAATTCTAAGTCACAAAAGAATGAATTATCTGTCCTAAATACACCCCACATAACATGAAATGACAGTTAATGTCTATCAGACAAGCTTTGCAAAACTGCTATTGATATTGTCAAGGTTTTTTACTTCCTAACTTGTATACTTATTCAGTACTGTTTTGATGGAAAAATTCAGCAAAATAATAATTATGAGCAGACTGAGTACTGCAGGTGACAAACAATAGGTGCTTTACCATATCAGTTTGCTCGGATTGAAAAGCACCATTGCAAGAGGTCATTAATCCTGAGATGCTACATTGTTACATTGTTCCCAATTCTTTTGTCATCAGATATAATATGTCCAACCTAAAAAGAAAATGACTGCTTTGTTATAACAGCAATATTTACTTGTGTTAATTCATTTAACACAGCTGAACTACCTGGCTATGGCTGTCAGAAACTTCCAAACAGGCATTATGTGATTTATGATAAATGATGGATAACAATGTAATATTACAAATAATATTTTGTCAAAGAGTGTCAGGAAAGGTTCCATCCGCTGGTAATATCTAGAAATGAGCTCCGCGATCCATTAGAACGTATGTTCGACTCGAACATCGTCTTTTCGTACGTTCGGCGAAATTCTAACAAAACGGGACGTTCGCGCCAAAATCGAGTGACGCGTCATGGCCCATAATTCACTGCGGCATTGCGCGCTGATGATTGGCCAAGCATGCACTATGACCCGCATGCTTGGCCAATCACAGAGCGCAAAAAACGGAGAGCCATAATTGGCCAAAGCCAGGGTGGCTTTGGCCAATTATGGCTCAGGGGGTTTAGTACACACTATAAAAGGCTGCCTGCCTGTGTAGTGTGTTGTGGCGTTATTAAAGAAATTAGTCCTATAGAGAGAGAGAGAGAGAGACAAAGACAGTTTCTTTATTACTAGATAGATAGATAGAGCAGGCAGGCTAGTCAGTTTAGATAAATTTACAGTGTGTAGAGGATATATATACATCCCAGGAGTTGTACATATATTTATACACTGTATAGCTTAGCTAGATCAGTTCTTCCTAATTTACTGGCAGGCTGGTTATTGTGCTATTTAAAGACGTTATCACAGGTATAGACACCCAGCAGGTACAATATTTAAAGGATTTTTTTTTATTTTTTTTATTTAAACATCATTAAAATCACTGCTCCTGGGGCAGTGATTTTAATGATGCTTAAATTAAAAAAAAAAAAAAAAAAAAAAGAAAAATTCATTTAAATATTGTACCTGCTAGGTGTCTATAGTTTGCCTGTGAAAACGTCTTTGAGAACCCGGGTCTTGACCGAGGGAACATGTATCAATGGAAAAAAAGTTTTAAAAATGTTTTTTTCAGGAGTCCTGCTCTTGAAAAAACAAGTTTTTAAAACTTTTTTCCAATGATACATGTTCCCTGGGGCAAGACCCGGGTTCTCATAGACGTTTTACGACAATGACTTGCATATTAGGCTTTTAAATGAGCACTTTTGAATTTGACGGTTCAAGTCCCATAGACTTCAGAGGGGTTCTAAATGTTAGGGGTTCGAACGTTTGGTCCGTTCGACGGTTCTGGTGCGAACCCAACACGGGGGTGTTCGGCTCATCCCTAGTAATATCTATCATTTGACATGCAGTACTGAGGTCCACCAGCAGGTTTCTCCTGGCAGTTTTGAACTGTCAGGGGAACTTCTCCCTGCTGGTGTTATGTCATCCTCAAGATGACATAACACACTCAAGAACATTCTCCTGCTATCCAGGATTGAGTCTGAAAGAGTGACTCCTCCCCAGGGCTAGAACTGAGCTCCAGTAGTAATCGGCGTGCGTCCTAACAGTAGGACGTACGGCTCCTGGAGCCAGACAGGCAGGGCTTTCCACCCCCAGCCTCAGCCTCTGCTGTCAGACTTGCTCTGACCCACGATCCGCCTCCCCTGAATCTGCGCCATCACACAGGTAATCCAGCCTGTCCCCCCCAGGATCAAGGGCGGCCGTCCTTTTCAGGATAGCCGCGCCAAACCAGCCCTGGGAATCAGCTCCCCTCACCCAGACCGCAATTGAGGCACCCCCAGCCCGTCCCTGTCCCCGCCGCTGTTCCCTTGCTGTTTTCGCCGGTCCGCGCCAGCCACGCTAGGTTAGCGGGAGCCGCGGCTTAGGAAAATCCGCGGCTTCAACTGCGGCCTAGCGGCGCACGGCTACAGCACTCTCCATCGCCCTGTTCTTTCGCCCAACACACCCCCCCCTACCCACAGATGTCCCCATCCACCTCCCTGGCAGCCAAACACCCCCTCTCTGGGGTTTATTTCAGCAAGTTGGTGGCCCGGCTTGGGCCCTGTGTCAGGCCATCGGCCAGCTTGGTACACCCCCCCAGCAGGAACTACTCTCTTCACACCATCCCCTCACAAATCATCAGATCGCCTCTGAGGGATCAGGAAGGAATTTTTTTCCCTGCCCAGCAGATTGGCTTAGCTGAACCAGGTTTTTTTTGCCTTCCTCTGGACCAAATAAAAAATAGGAGAGAGGATTTAAGTAATCTACTCCCCACCGCCACCTGACCACCCCCCCCCCCCCCCGGCGACGGGCTACTATGGCCATTCGGCAATATCCTGCAGAAATCATCTGGGGCCTGAGGCAATTTGCCACAAAGCTACCAGCCGTCACCAAAAGGGCCCTGAGATTTGAGCAACTTTTGAGGATCGATCGACGATCATCAGTCAAAAAATTTAGCTACCCACCCCAAGCAAAGCACATATCATGTGCTTTGATCAATACAAGATCGACAGTAAGACACTGATTAGAAATCCATGATTTCATTCTACAGAACAACTTAGACTGTCTCTTTATTACAGAAAGCTGGCTCACAGCCGACTGTAACACCATTCTTGGAGAACTGGTGCCAGAACACTACCGTATTATCACTGAAAACAGAATAGGGCAAAGAGGAGGAGGACTGGCGGTGATCCATAAGACGCATCTTGTGATCTCTAAACCAGCCCTTCAGCACTCGCTTCCATTTATGGAAACCCTTACTCTGAAACTGCAAACAAACCCCCAGGAGACCGTCCGTATTCTGCTCTGCTATTGGCCACCGGGGCCTAAATCGCAGTTTTTACCCTCATGGTCAGAGTTCATCTCCACTTACGCCATAACCAGCAAACACCTTTTGCTGCTCGGAGACTTCAATCTCTGGGCCAACTCCTCACAAGACCCCGTTGCCGACGCCTGTATCGACCATCTGGAAGGATTAGGCCTTCAGCAACTAGTACGTGGGCCCACACATGCTTCAGGTCACACACTCAATCTTATCTTCAGACAAAATCTGAAAGTAAGTATTTTGGAAAATGAACCATTGCCATGGACAGATCACCATACAATTAAATTCATAATTTCCAATACTGCCCTATTGATAAAAACACCCAAGCCAGTGACAACACACTGGTCTAGATCTCAGAAGAAGCTCCATTCGGAACTCTTCAAATCTACCTTGGAAAATAAAATTAAAACAATTCAACCAGGTCAAATGGCCGTAGACACACTAGACGCCATTAATGCAGCCCTACTACAGTCAGCCGACTTAGTAGCACCAGAACGCAAAGTCCTTACCCGGAAAAACAAGGCAGGCTGGTTCAACAACCAGCTATCGCTACTGAAGCAAGAGCGTAGAAGGGCAGAAGCCGCCTGGAAAAGAAACGCTTCCGAGGCGAACCTCGCCATCTACAAAGTAGCAACAAGAAGATACCACATAGAAATCTTCAAAGCCAAGAAAAACAATTTTTCCATGGCTATCAACAGCGCCATAAACCGCCCCCGGGATCTCTTCAAGCTGGTCTCGCAGACCATGAATCCAGACTGTCTTGAAGCCCCCAACTCAGACACCCAAGAATTTTGCAATGAATTGTCGGATTTCTTCATCAATAAAATTGAGGGAATCCGGGAAAGCATTCCGCAAAACAATACCCCTGAGCTACCACACAGCACCCGGACAAACATGCTACAACCAACAAAGTTCACTCTGGAACCCATTACCATCGATGCCACAGAAAATATCATCGGCGCTTTGCGTAACAGCACATCGCCTAATGATATCATCCCCACTAAGCTGCTAAAGGAATGTGCCGATATCCTGGCACCTCCCATTACGCAGCTTATAAACCAGTCATTTAAGGAAGGCATAGTGCCCTCCCTGCTTAAAGAGGGCACAATCCAGCCCATCTTGAAGAAACCTACCCTGGATCCCAAGGACCCAAATCACCGCCGTCCCATAACAATGCTAAACGTTTTCTCCAAGGTAATGGAGAAAGTGGTGGTACAACAGCTGAAACAGCATCTAGATACCCACAACCTACTTGATCCACTGCAATCGGGATTCCGTCCCGGACACGGGACGGAAACAGCATTGCTCAAAATATGGGACGACGTTCTGGAGGCCGCAGACGAAGGAGAATCTTGTCTCCTGGTTCTGCTGGACCTAAGCGCAGCCTTTGACACCGTAGATCACAAACTGCTACTGACTCGGCTGGCTGAGGTAGCCAGAGTCACAGAGGGTGATTTACCATGGTTTTCCTCCTTTTTGGGAAGCCGATCTCAAACGGTGAAGTTGGGACCGTTCACTTCTGGAAAACGCACTGTGTCATGTGGAGTCCCCCAAGGCTCACCTCTGTCACCGGTGCTCTTCAACATCTATCTTCGACCTCTCTTTGAAGTCATCAGTAGTCAACAACTACTTTATCACTCATATGCAGATGACACACAACTCTATTTTCGCATCTGCAATAGAAAGGATCATCATCTCAGCTTAGAGAATTGTCTCTCTTCAAAAGAAAAGTGGATGACTAGGAGTTATCTCAAACTCAACAATTCCAAAACAGAACTTCTTCTGTTTCAGGCCAGTCGCAAGAGTCAACTGGCAACAACCTGGACACCTCCACCCATTCTGGGCCAAATCATCTCCCCTAGCGCCAAAGTCAAAAGTCTCGGGATCATTTTTGACACCCACATGACAATGGATGCACAAATAGGGTCAGTGGTCAGCGGATCTCACCATCTGCTGCGCCTACTACGCAGGCTTATTCCCTTCATTCCCAAAGAAGACGTGCCAGTCGTGGTGGGAACAATTGTGAACTCCAGACTGGACTATGCAAATGCCCTCTACCTCGGACTCCCAAAGTACCAAATCGCTTGTCTGCAAGTCGTACAAAATACGGCCGCCAGACTGGTGACTGGGAAAAAACCCTGGGAATCAATCTCACCGTCGCTGAGATCCCTTCACTGGTTGCCAGTAAAAGACAGAATTGCTTTTAAAGCTCTCTGTCTGACTCATAAATGCATCCATGGAAAAGCCCCGCAATATCTTTGCGATAAAATAGAACCCCACAATCCCAATCGCATTCTGCGATCCAGTGACCAAAATTTGGTCAAAGGACCCAAAGCCAAATTCAAGTCCAAAGGAGAAAGAAGGTTTGCGGTCCAAGGTCCCAAACTTTGGAACGCTTTACCAACCAGCATTCGGTTGGAGGAAAACCACCTGACCTTCAGAAGACAGATTAAAACTCTGCTCTTTTTTTGTCAAGAGAGACTGATACAACAAGCGCCCAGAGGCGATTTGGTTCGCATGTGCCGCGCTATATACGTTTTTCATTCATTCATTCATTCATCCTTGGGCCGCAGTACTGGCGTCCACCAGCAGATAAATCCTGGCAGTGTGGAGCAGACAGCACCTTTTGCCCTCAGGTGTGACTTGAGGCCAATTACAGGCATTCCTATAAATACCCGGCAAGTGCAAACATACCTTGCCCTGGTATCGTCCCCGTGCCCTGATCTGTACCTGCTGCTTGATTATCAGAACCTGTTTCTGAAATCTGCTACCTGAGTTCCCGATCCTATCTCCCTGTCCTGACCATCCATCCATCCTCTCCCTGTCCTGTGTTCCTTACCCCATCTGCTGATCTGTGTATGACGTTTATGTTTCTGTAATATCCATTTGTCCATCTCCCGACCTGCTGTGTATGACCCTGGCCATTGTTTATGATTCTGGCATTTCCCATTTATTGTACATATCTGTCTGTTGTTATTTGTTGGTCTCTGTCATCAATACGGTCAAGCCATCAATATGGTCAACCGAACCAGAAGCGTGAGCAGGGAAGGAGGAGGGAGGAGGGGGGGAGGAAGAGGGGGGAAGAGGAGGGGAAGAGGGTGGGGCAGGGGGGGGGCCCACAGCCAAGAAAAGACCCCAATACAGACCAGAATCATACAGGGGTAGTCCATGGTCCCCACACACGCTCAAACTTCAGAGGACACCCTCTATTCATGTACGTCAGTTTATACAGAGGCAAGACAGCATTAACCGCATCTATCCATGCCCCCGCCTTGGGAGGAGCCCTGGAGGTCCATTTGAACAAAATCACCTTTTTGGCATAACAAAAATAACAGTGACATTAGCAGCTTGGTATACCGAGGCCTCTGTTCATCATTCTGTACCCCCAGCAGAGCCAGCTCCAGAGAGACCGGGACATCCAGGTGGAGACGGACATTAATGGTCTCAAAAACTGCGGACCAATAGTCCGAGAGCCTAGGACCAGAACATGTAGATATAAGTACCCTCTGAAGAACAAAATCGCGGGCAGTCCGGGGAGCGTTGCGGATAGATCCCATGCAGTTTCTGAGGCAAAAAAAACACCATTTGCAAGAACTTAGTTTGTACCAGTTTGTCCCTAGAGAAGATCACCAGCTTGTAGCTATCTTCAAAGCATTCCTCCCACGCTTCCCTGTCCAGGGATGGGATATCTCCCTCCCACTTTTTCAATAGTGAATCTATCTTGGGGGAGTCCTTACTAAGAATTGTCAGGTACAAGGTGGACAGGGGCTTCTCCAAAGAGCTCTGAGCCAGCAAATTCTCAACAACATCTGCCTGAAGACTAGAAGGTGTAGGAAACTGGGCCTGGAAGGCATGTCGTAACTGATAGTAGAGGAAAAGCATCCAGAGCGGGAGTCTAAACTGGCTTGCCAAGTCTGGAAAGAAAAGCAGGGACCCACTAGAAACAATATCCCGTCTAATACCCTAGCGGGCCCACAACTGTGGATATGGCATGGAACGAAAATGTCTAAGGGAAGGGTTCCCCCATAGCGGGGTAAAGGGAGACCAGTGACTCGGGGACAGAAAACGGCGCCTAGCCACACCCCACACCCATAACATAGTCCTTAGACAGAGCTGGCAACAGGGGGTAAACAGAGGACCCCTATAAACCAGCTTACTAAGTTCAGTAAGGGAACCCACAATAGCTGCCTCCAGTTAGACAGCTGCATTGGCTCTAGACTGCTCAAACCACCACCGCACTGTAACCAGCACAGCCGCCCCATATTACACCAATAGGTTGGGCAGGGCCAGTCCTCCACAACTAACAGCCAGCTGAAGAGTGGATCCGGCCAACCGAGGGGACGATCCCCCCACAGAAAATAGCCAATACAACCGTCCAAGTCCTTAAAAAAGTACGAGGAAATCCACACAGGGCAATTCCTATAGATATCATTAAACTTGGGCAGGTAGATAATTTTCAAAACGTCAATACGCCCCAGAAGGTTTAACGGTAAGTTACTCCAGCATGAACAATGGTCTTTAAATCGTTCAACAACCGGTCGCAAATTGAGCCGGTAGAAGGACTGAAGGTCTCGGGAGACCCTGATACCCAAATACGTAAATTCTTCAACCCACTGTAGCGCCGTCTGTGGGGCCACATCAATAGCCTTCACATCTAGGGGGAACAAAACAGACTTAGTTCAGTTAATACGTATCCCAGAATACTTACCAAACTCATCAAAGATCTCCAAGGCAGCGGGATCATGGAGATATAGAAGATAAAGATATCTTCTCCTCCAGAGGGCCAACCTGAAGTCCCACTATACAGTCCGACTCCCTAACCAAGACCGCCAGAGGCTCCAGAGCCAGAGCGAAGAAACTGGGCGAAAAGGGGTACCCCTGACGAGTCCCCCTCTGGAGGAGAAAGTAGTCTGACAAGAAATCGTTCACCCGGATTCTAGCCCTGGGAGACCTATAGAGCATTCCTAGCCACTTGAGAAATTTAGGCCCTAAACCAAACTTCTTTAACACAGCCCACAAGTATTCCCACTCCACGGAATCAAAGGCCTTTTCAGGGTCAAGAGAGGCCATGACCCTAGTCCCTCCATTGCTGTGGGAAGTGGCCAGGTTCAGGAATAAACAATGGATGTTGATGTCAGTGCCCTTCCCCGGCATAAACCCGTCTGGTCCAGTTGAACCAGATCCTCGATCACATTACCAAGTCTGATAGCCCACATTTTTGCGAGGAGCTTAGCATCCGCATTGATCAAGGAGATAGGCCTATACGAGGCGCACTCCTCAGGGTCCTTGCCGGGTTTGGGCACCAACACCACTATAGCGTCGGACATCGAGTCTGGAAGGGATCCCATGGAATAGGATTGCTGCAACATGGAGGTAAGCCTGGGAGCAATAAGTTCCTGATACACTGAGTAGAACTCAATCGGGATCCCATCCGGTCCAGGAGTCTTCCCGGACTGCATGAAGTTCAGGGCCACCTGCACCTCCTCCAGGGAGACACACAAGTCCAACTGCTTACATTGCGCTTCAGTTACAGAGGGGAGTGAGACCCGATCCAAATACCAAAGTAGCTCAGAGTTATCATAGTTCACCCTAGAGGAATACAGGGTCTGGTAGTATTCCAGGAACCTGGCACCTATATCCGCAGGGGATGTTAGTAACCTGACATCAAAATTCAGTAGTCTACCGACATGGGTCATCGGTCGCTGCTCCCTGGCAAGCCAAGCCAGCAGCCTACCGTTCTTATCACTCTCAAGCATAGACTTCTTTGTAACATCCACCCTAAGCAAGGACAGGTCACTCAGGGCATCCTGCCAGGGCACATAGTGCTCTGAGTCAGAGGAACGAACATACGCTGCTTCCTGCAACTTCGCTCGGTCTTCGCGCTCCCTCAGGGACTGCATGGACTGCCTTTTACGCACTGCAACTCGAGCCATAAAATCACCCATAAGCCAAGAGTTAAAGACATCCCACTCAATCAGGGGACCAGCAGTGCCTGTGTTATCCATCCAAAAAGCACATAGAGCCTCCGGCATCTCCTCCTGAATCCCAGGGTCCATAATCCAGTACCTGGACAGCCTCCACAACCGCACACCCTCCACCTGAGAAAGCTGAATAGAGACAGATAGCGGAGCATGATCCGAGATACCTTTAGAGAGAATCTTGGCATCGACCACCCTTCGCAACAAAGCGGAGGGGGGGGGCAAACGCCAGGTCAATGCGGGACATGGTCTGATAAGTGCTAGAGAGACAGGTGTACCCTCTAGTGGAGGGATGCAAATGACGCCAGACATCCGTCATGTGAAATCCAATTGGCGAGGCCATGCTGCTGGGAACCAGAGCCGTGTAGTCTGTCCAGGTCCCTGGACAGAACCAAATAAAAGTCAACTATAACAAACACATTATCGACATTATACATTGTAACCTGCCGCATAAGTGAATGTAGGACATCCAAGTCCGCAGGGGGGCAAGTACACCCCCACGAACACAAAAGGAATCTCAGAGACCAGAGAATGTAAAAGCACATACCTGCCTTCCGGGTCTAACCTCACATCCAAGAGCCAAAAGGGTAAGGATCTGTGCACCAGAATACTGACGCCTCTGGCGTAGTTATAATATGGCGCATTGTAGTGTGCACCGACCCACACCCACTTCAAACTCAGGATTCGTAGGACACACACCTGGAGGTGGAGCTTCCTCAGATAATTAGGAAAAATTTGGACTTTATAGGCACAGAATTAAAAAAAAAAATATGTATTTAATAGAAAAAGACACAAAAATTACAACACGACATTAACACTGTACTATGCATTAGAAAAAAACATAAATAATAAGAACCGCATAGGTCACTCTAAGAAACATTCACTTATTAGCCACAGGGCTATATGTAATTCAAACAGTATATGCGCTGGGTAGAGAGATGCTTTCAGATGAGGACCCTTGGTTGGTTCTTAGACGATATAAGAGCTGCTCTACATGTTTCGCGACTATATTGGCGTCGCTTCTTCAGGAGCTTCTAGATATCAAAGAACATATACATAAAATTAAACAAGAATAATATTTTATTTACATATTGGCCTAAATAATAGGCAAAACAGTGATTTAAAAAATGCATGTATGTATATGCGATGTACTCACCGAAAACCTTGGTGTTTTTTATTTATTTGTTTTTGGAAAAGGAAAAGAACGCTGGCATACTGTGTCCCACAATTAGAGCCCGACTATCAGACCGCGCCCAATACTATCGGGGCAGGAGCTGATGATGCAGCCTAAATCCCTCACCGTGCGTCACGGCAACAACCAGTAGAGGCAAAAAGGAAAAATTCTGATGAATAATAAAAATATATGATGATAAGCCATAAAATAGTTGACATTGAGCCATAACTGCTTCTCTAGCTATAGGTAAAAGATTAAAGAAAAACTACCTTAAAAAGTCAGGTTGTTAGATGCTATTACGCTATTAAATCACACCATCAAGGCTTCAGGGTGCATTTTCTGGAGTGCGCTAGGATTGCTTGTTGGTGGTCTTCTAAAAGATAGAGTTTTGATAAGGCGCAAAGTTTTGGTAAAGGACTTAATTGTTATAGCAGAAAAAAATAAATAAAATGTAACAAAAAAGCAGAGAAAAGATTTCCGCTTAAATTAGCAGAAGTTATTGTAGTCATTACCTTTTGTTTTTGATGTTGCCTTACAAGTGGCCTATGGGTTGAGTATTGTTGTTGAGGAAGAATGCCTTCTCAAAAATGGGCTGTAGGTGGCGATAGACGAGCGCCCAACGTATAAGCTGAGCACTGGTCTGAAAAACACCAATGTAATAAAGTCAGAGAAACAAAAAAAAAAGAAAAATTATGTCCAATGCTTTCACAGCATTGGAGCTAGAAGTGATTGATAAGATGCTTGTAGGCACTACAAAAGATAAAGGAAAAGAGACTTGGCATACCTTGAAAAAAGAGAAGGATCCCAGACTAACAGGCAGTCATGCTGACAAAAGCGTTGGGTGTGTTCACCTTCCCCACACCTGAGGACTGGGGGAACTGAACTGGCCTAATATACACTCCTCGGATATGACGGCGGGCGTGATTGCGTCATTCCGGCCGGCCTAGACATCCCGAAGTGTGCATGCGCGAATCGCGCATGCGCAGAAGAGCCGTGAGAGCGGCTCGTGAGCTCGAATGTTAGCTCACTTTATGGGAGGATCCCCTAGATTGGAAAAAAGGAGGGGGGATCAGAGTATTGCCATCAGCAGGTCCAAATGTCATTGCCTACTTCTAAGCAATAGACTGGATCCATTGATGGCTTACGTGGCCGTGCTGGTGCTGAACTCAGTGGCGCAGGGTGATGTGGTGGGATTAGAGTACTGCAGTCAGGCTATCAATAAACGTGGGACACAGATAGCACAGCATAGGAGTAAATGAACAAAAACATTTACATACAATCACATGCAAATGCATGCATACAATGGTGAGTGACCTTTTAGGGAAAATCAATGCAATGTATTAAAAATAAACAATACTTGATTGACAATAATAGTACAATTTTTGCGCCCAAAGGGTTAAATCAAGCAACAAACAGAATTTGTTGGTTGATTAATCAATTAACCGACAAAGAGAGAGTATAGAGCCCCAATCAGTTTTGAAGCTTGCGGGAAAGGGGGAATTTATCTCAAATGTTATTTTGTTAGTATTTTTGGAACTGCAATTGACAAAAAGCACATCTCCAAACAGTCGTCCTTGTCATATTTGGAGTTTGCTCAAAAAAACACACAGAGAGGGACATAGAATAAGTGAAGATGAACTCCCTCCTGGGATCTTCTGTAATCCCATACAGGCCCTTCACAAGAAAGGCCTGTATGAGAGAACTTCATTGATCCCAGGAGGCTTTGTGGCGTTTAATCGCTCTATCCATCGTGTTTCTCTTTGGAGGATGTGTTGATCCCAGTTTCCCCCACAGGGATCTTGTGGTATAATTTCCAATACTATGAAACGTATCACTGAGGTATCAAATTTATGGATAAGTCCTAGGTGGCGGCTAATAGGGGTAAGCATTTAGCATATTGGGAATAGAAAATGTGATCATATATCCTTTGTTTAAACTGGCGGATCGTCTCACCCACATAAAACACCCCACATTGGCAGGTCATTAAGTAGACCACCCCCTTGGTCTCACAGGAGGCTTGAAAGCGTGGTCTAAAGATTTCGCCATTTGGTAGGCCAAATTTGGTACCAGTGTGCACCCAAGGACAGTATGCACAGTGGCCACACCTAGAGATGCCTGTGATTATTTTGTGGTAGTACAGGGATCTGTTTTGTAATGACTACTTGTCAGTTTGTTCCCTAAGGACGAGCTTTTCCTGAATACTATTTTGGGGTATTGTTTGACGTATTTGCCTACTGTGGCATCCCCACTTAGCAAATACCAGTGTTTTTGGAGACAGTTTCGCAATTGTTGGTGTTGACTCTTAAACCTCTTAATTTGTTGAACCTTGTTTTCATCACAAAAATTCTGTGCCTATAAAGTCCAAATTTTTCCCAGTTGGAGGCATGTTTTCATGCCTCTTTCAAAAAATCCATATTATCAAGGATGTGGCACATTCTCATTAATGGATGAACGATTACCACCCCAGTGCAACCGTAATCAAATCAACTCCTCAGATAATTAAGCACCACAGCGGAATTAAGTCCCCTCACGTTCCATGAAACCACCATACACTTAGCCATGAGAAGGGTTGGGGAACATAGCAGAGCCGGCCTCTCCACGGTAGAGTTTGGAGCCAGCGCACCAGGGGGAAAAATTACCATCCTTCCCCGATCCGCCAGGACCGAACAACCCATCTAACCCAGCACAGCATTGCACCAACCAAGCAATTAGAGCATCATAAAAAAGATCCAAGACCAACTTAAATTAAACATAGAAAACCAAACAAACCCAGCCAAATAACGGCAGAAACCCTCAAATCCCCCCCACCCCTCACCCCATGCGCCTCAGAACAGTGAGGAGCACTTAAACCCCAACAACCCCATAGTTCAGGAAGCTAAAAGAAACCTAAAACAAAGGTTGGGGACATGTAACCTGTGTTGGACGTCAAAACACCTCCATCGACCAGAAGATCAAGGAGAGAGAAGAAACACAAGTCTCTTCTCAATAACACTGGAGCGATGCTTAACGAATGTTAGATTGTTTGTTTATCCTGTCCAGGCAGGGGCACATTCTTAAAAAAATAAAAAAAACGTTGCAAGAAAGGGGAAAACAAGTATTGGTGGAAATAGCACCTGGGCAGACACAGAGAGCCATGGTAGCTGGGGATCAGAGCACATGGCAGCTGCACGGCAGTCCACAGGGCTCCAGTACATCGCAGCAGCATCCACACCATCACCCCAGGGGAACATAGTAGAACAGGGGGCAGACAAGCACGCAGGGCTGAGGCGATGGCCCGGGCAACAGGAACAGGGCTAGGTAGGGAGAAGGACCGTGGAGCCATTGGCCAAGGGCGCCCAGCAGCGGAGGGACAGTCAAACACCCCAGCGCAGCAGCAGTGTCCACGCTGCTCATCCCGGTCACGAAAGTTCAGTAGACGGAGTATGAAGGTGCGAGGGGGATCCCTCAGGTCCAGGTTTGTGAGGGACTCAGTGAGCGCGCTCCACTGCGAAGTCAAGGGACAGAAGGGCTGCAGGCAGCAAGGAACAGAGGAGCTCCTCCGGGAACTAAGTTGATGCACGTCCCTCCACCCCCTCCGGCAACCCCACTATCAGGAGGTTGTTGGGGTGGCTCCTATTTTCGCCATCCTCCACACGATACTCGAGTGCCTCGACCTTTGATTGCAAGGCCCGAATATCACCTCAGGTATGCCAGGGGGGGGGGCGGAGCAGGATCTTCCTCGTGGTCAGTCTGCGACGCCATATTGCAAAGGCATGCAGGAGATGGTAGGGAGCCAGCAATCGCATCAATGTAGGCAGGGAGCTTCTTAGCTTACTTCTGGCTCCCAAATGTTTTGAACGGCATCCAGAGCACTGTGGGGCCCCACAGGCAGGCCCAGACAGGAGACAAGGGATAAAAAAGGGATCACACTCCAAGAGAGCTCAGAGAACATGTCCGCTCAGTTCTCCATCTCGGCCACGCCCCTATGGAGATTTTTGAGTACCGCTGTTTGTCGCCATTCCCACGAGTGTGCACAATTTTAAAGCATGACATGTTAGGTATCTTTCACTATTGCTTAATATCATCTTTCACATTATACAAAAAAATTGGCCAACTTTACATTTTTTTTCTTATTTATTGAAGAAGTGAAGTGTATTTCTTCAAAACAAATTGCATTTAAAAGACTGCTGTGGAAATACAGTTTGACATAAAATATTGCAACAATCAACATTTTATTCTGTAGGGTCTCTGCTAATATATATATAATGTTTGGGGGTTCTTAGTATTTTTTAGCAAAAAATACAGATTTAAAAAAAATCCTGATCACTTCCCAGAGTACTACAGAGTTACGGTAACACGGCATTGCTCTGGTCATGGTATGTAAAAAGAAATAACATTTGTAGAAAAAGTAATGAAAAATATTAAAAATGTTTTAAAAAAAAAACATTTGATTACATACTGTCACTAGTCAGTGTCCCTGATCACCACCACACCAGTTGTATAATGACACTGTACTGACAGTATGTAGAAACAAAAAATTGTGACAAAAAATTACAAATTATAAAAACTTGCCATGCGCTTACTAAATACTCTATATATTTGTGTATAAGCCAAGTTTTTCAACCCTTTTTTTAGGCTGAAAATGCCCCCCTCGGCTTATACTCGAGTTATGTTGGCAGGGGCGGACTGACAACTCATGGGGCCCCCGGGCAATAGGAGATTATGGGGCCCACAGGCAATAGGAGATTATGGGGCCCCCGGCCAATAGGAGATTATGGGGCCCCCGGGCAATAGGAGATTATGGGGCCCCCGGGCAATAGGAGATTATGGGGCCCCCGGGCAATAGGAGATTATGGGGCCCCGGGCAATAGGAGATTATGGGGCCCCGGGCAATAGGAGATTATGGGGCCCACGGGCAATAGGGCAATAGGAGATTATGGGTCCGCTGGCAATAGGAGATTATGGGTCCCCGGGTAATAGGCAATTATGGGGCCTACGGGCAATAGGAGATTATGGGTCCGAGTGCCCGAATGGTCAGTCCCCCCCTGCCTGTTGGAACTTACTTGTCTCCAGTGTATGGCAGTCACTCCTCTAGACGCGGGGGACAGAGCACACTAGATCACCGGAGGAGGAGGGGGATGGTGGGGGACAGAGCACACTAGATCACAGGAGGAGGAGGGGATGGCTGGGGACGGAGCACACTAGATCCCTGGGACTCCGCCTCTCCTTCCCGGGATCACAATCAGCCGGGTGGCGGCTGGAGCTCTGTGAGGATCAACTGATGAGAGCCGCATGTGTGATCTGCTGAGAGCCTGAGAGACACGAGTCCTCCCGCTGGTTGTCACCCACAGCTGACTGACTACCCATCACCATGGGGTAATAATAAACAGCACAATCACACCCAACATGACTTTTACAAAGACATCAGAGAAGTTTGGCCAGTGGGCTGACAGCAGAGTGAATAAAATGTTTGGACTATGGTTTGGATCCTCTGATCCAACAGCTTTCGAAAGACAGAGGGGACAATGTATGAAATAAAAGCTGTAAAAGAAGGAAAAAGGCACCTAAAATAGTCTGGGTGGATTATGATGACTGCGGCTTTAAAATAACACAGCAAGTAATTCCCATAGCAACCTCCTACTTGTTTTATCAGAGTTTTCCCATCAGTGTTTTATTAGTGTTCCCCCAAATTTACCGTACCAGTAGCTGCTGCATTTCCTACTCTAGGCTTATACTCGAGTCAATAAGATTTCCAATTTTTTTGTGGTAAAATAACCACAGTATACTGTACCTTCGACTACCTACTTTCCAAAAATTGTGCATTTGGGGAATATTTTTTACTATCCTAGCATTTTTTGGGCCTCAAAAAATGAGATAGGCCATCAGTACATCAGGACTGATCAATTTTTTTAAATACAGTATACGTATATACCATAGTTTGTGGACTCTATAACTTTCCTACAGACTAAAAAATATATTCTGAATTGAGTTATTTTTTAGCAAAGAAATGTAGTAAAAAAACATTTTGGTCTAAATTTCTGAAGAAAGATTATTTATTTTGAGGTTCAAATTTTTCAATCTTGTCTTAAAAAATTAAAAAAAACAGCGGTGATTAACCATTTTCTGCAAAATCACGTACCTGCGTGTCATTCTGCTTCAGAGTCTGTTTAGAGTCGAAGGTCGGCTTTCTTGTGATAACAACTGATTCAGCTAAGCAGCCACCTGATTGTTGTTACAAGCAGCTGCAGGGGATGTCCCACCCCCTCTGCCACCTTCCACCACTCCACCCGGGCTCTCCCATCACACCAAGTTGCCAGAACGACCAGCCAGCACGTTCGCCAATTGGCCAGAGACACGAACAAAGTTGTAATCGGCTTTGATCGGGTTTTGGATCTAGTAACCGGGAAGCGACGTCATGGCCAAATTTGTTAGTACGTCAGCCAAACTTAGTGTTTTAAATGATTTTAAGTGCAAAGGAGGGATTCGGGGTCTGTAACTCTAAACTGGTAACTGTTAAAAAAAATTAAAGTGTCCCCTATGGTGATTTTTAAGTACCATAGTTTGTCACCATTCCACGAGTGATCGCAATTTTGAGATATGACATTTTAGGTAACTATTTATTCTGCGTAACATCATCTTTCCCATTATAAAAAAAAAATTGGGCTAACTTTACGGTTTGTTTTTTTATTATTATTTCATGAAAGTATATTTTCTCCCCAAAAAAATGTTTAAAAGACAGCTGTGCAAATATAGTGTGACATAAAATACGACTGTCATTTTATTTTCTAGGGTCTCTGATAAAAAATATATATAATGTTTGGGGGTTCTAAGTAGTTTGACAAAAAAATACTGATTTTAACTTGTAAGCAAGAAAAAGGCAGTTGTACCTGCTTTTGATTTAGACTGTTTTGCTTACATTTGTTTCAATAAACTTGAAATAATAAAAAAAAAAAAAAGAAAAAGGAGAAGGTTGGTCAAAAAGTATTTTTGAGCACCATCATCCCTTAAATAAACTTAAGAAAACCAGTCCTAAAAAGGATAATTGAGTACTCATTAGCAAATAAAATAATATTTTTATATCCAAATATTGGTATCTTGTTATATTATAAACACCCTTATAGTTCCATCAATTATCCTTTTTAGGACTGGTTTTCTTAAATTTGTGGTTAAAGGAACACTGAGGCCTCATACACATGAGGGGATATGTCCGCTAAAAACGGTCCGATGGACCGTTTCAGCAGACATCTCCGCTCGTGTGTATGGGCTAGCGGACAGATTTCTCCACCCGACAGATTTCAAAGCATGCTTTGAAATCTATCCGGTGGGAATCTGTCCGCCCGACATGTCTGCTGGTTAGTACACTTACCAGCAGACATGTCGTCCCGCACCGCCGCCGCCGAATGGATTCGGCGCATGCGCGGAAGTGTTTTACTTCCTGGTGCGGTGACGTGGCGGTGAAGTGGCGGCGTCAACGTCACCGCCGCGTCACCGACACGTCACCGCGCCGTCCGCCGGCGGGGAATTTGATCCAATGGTGTGTACACGCCATCGGATCAAACTCCTGATCGGACATATCCGATGGAAATGGTCCGCGGACCGTTTTCATCGGATATGTCCGATCGTGTGTACGAGGCCTACAGGTTAGTTTTTTTTATTAGATCAATTGACTGCTGTAAGCTAGAGCATTTAAATATCACTTACCTAGTTTTTCCTTTTGACCTCCAAAATACAGTAATCTAGGTTTGAAAATGCCATTTCCTGTCTCTCCTCTTCTTGCTTTCCACCAGCATCTGAGCTGTTTTGCATGGTGGAAAGCAGAATGTACTCACCCCCTCCCTATGACTACAGCCCTGCGTGAAGATTCTGCCTCACAGGCATAAAGGTTAAGCCTAATGGGAACTGTAGTTCCCATTAGGCCGTGATGTAGCAAGAATGAATGCGCACCGCAAACCAGGAAGTCAGTGAGAATAACGATTCAGGAGTGACAGAGGTGAATAAAACAGCTCGATTTCAACAGGTATCAAACTAGTTATAATGCAAAACATTACTTTTTACTTTATCAGCTACTGTCAGACTTTAATTTAAGAGGAAAATATTTTTGTCTTTACAACCCCTTTAACCACTTCCATACCAGGCACTTACGCACCTTCCCGCCCAAGCCAATTTTCAGCTTTTAGCACTGTCGCAATTTGAATGACAATTGCGCGGTCATGCTACACTGCACCCAAACAAAATTGGCGTCCTTTTTTCCCCACAAATAGAGCTTTCTTTTGGTGGTATTTGATCACCTCTGCGTTTTTTTTTTTTTTGTGCAACAACTAAAAATAGAGCGAAGATTTTGAAAAAAAAATAAAGTTTTTATTTTTTTCTGTTAATTTTTTTGTAAATGAGTATGTTTTCTCTTTCAATTATGGGCACTGATATGGTGGCACTGATGGGCACCGATGAGGTGGCACTGATGGGCACCGATGAGGTAGTTCTGATGGGCACCGATTAGGTAGCACTGATGGGCACTGATAGGCGGCGCTGGTATTGGGCACTGATGGGCACTCATGGGCGGCACTGATGGGCACTCATGGGTGGCACTGATGGGCACTCATAGGCAGCACTGGGCACTCATAGGCAGCACAGATGGGCACTCATAGGCGGCACAGGTGGGCACTGATAGGCGGCACAGGTGGGCACTGATAGGCGGCACAGGTGGGCACTGATAGGTGGCACAGGTGGGCACTGGTAGGTGGGCACTGGGCATGGATTGGCACTGTGGGGTGGCACTGACAGACACTGGGGTGGCACTGATGATCACTGAGGGGTGGCACTGATGGATCAATGTTGCCAATCAGTGCCCATGTGTGGGCACTGATTGGCATCATTTTTTTTTACTGTCCCCCTTTTTTTTTTTTGTCATTTTTTTTTGTATTTTTTTTTGTCTTTTTTTTATTTCCCTGGTGGTCTAGTGTGGCGATCCGAGGGGGGGCTGCGCTGATAAACAATCAGCGCGAACCCCCCCTGTCAGGAGAGCCGCTGATCGGCTCTCCTGTACTCGCGTCTGTCAGACGCGAGTGAGGAAGAGCCGTCGGCGGCTCTTCCTGTTTACATCGTGATCAGCCGTGATTGGACACGGCTGATCACGTGGTAACGAGGCTCCGCCGGAGACTCGATACCGAGATCGGAGGTGCAGGGTGTCAGACTGACACCCCGCATCACTGATCGCCGCGCTGCGCGCCCGCACGGGCGCGTGCGGCATGAAATCGTGCAGGCCGTTTGAGAACGGCCTGTCACGATTTCATAACCACTTCCCGGCCGTAAATCGGCTATTGGCCGGGCGGGAAGTGGTTAAATATCAAGCTGTATTTGTGAGAAAAAAATGTTATATAGGTATAATATTGCATGACCGCACAATTGTCATTCAAAGTGTGACAGCGCTGAAAGCTAAAAATGTACCTGGGCAGGAAGGGGTAAAAGTGTCTGTTATTGAAGTGGTTAAAAGGCTAAAAAAGCAGATAGTCGCAATTACTTTTTCAGCTTCTCGGTCAACATCTCCAAAACCATAAGTCACCTGAATTTCAAACTTTGTAGTTAAGAGTTTACTTCTCTACCTCCTGTTTGGGGTCTTGGGAAATAAAGGGTCCCAAAATGTAATTTTTGGAAACACTCAGCAGGCTTTGTGCTAACCTATCTTTAAAAGTCAAGCTATTTTCTGCAGCAGAGAATGACATTTTCCGAACCGTAAATACCAGGAACACCAGCTTTGCATATGTTGTAGTGCTAGGTCCCCTGAGCGGCACACCAAATTTGGGGTTCCTATGTCCAAGGGGGCCCCAAAGCTAAAACACTCCTGCCGCATTGCGGGACTGGTACCAGGCAGTCGTAGGTCCCCAAGACCCCAAACTTTGCATTGATGTAGCCTGGAGTCTCTTCTGCGCTGTTTATTAATAGTAAAAACGTCAGGTCTGAGCATGTATAGTAGGCCTTTACTAGATAATTGTGAGTTGGATACTGGGGACATAGAGAAGGTAAATGTATTAAATACCATCTTCAGCTCCGTGTATACAAAAGAAAGTGGGGAAGCTCAAGTCCTTATTGGGGATACAATTGACAAAGTCCTCAAATGATCCACAATGCCTCAAAATTTACATGGTCCAGAAACATTTTGACAAAATAAAGGTGAATAAAGCACATGGACCAGATGGCTTATATCCAAGGGTCCTCAAAGAGTTGAGCTCTGTTATATCTAAGCCATTGTTTCTAATTTATAGAGACTCTTTAATGACTAGCATAGTACCACTGGATTGGCATAAGGCCAATGTGATGCCTATATTTAAAAAGTAAGCAAAGTCTTTATCAAGTAACTATAGAGTTAACGCCTATAATCAGGAAGATACTGGAGGATTTAAAAAGAGAACACTTAGAAGAATTTTAGCTTAAAATAAATATTTTAACCACTTGAGATCCAAGCTATGGACAAAAGACGTCCACAGCGCGGCTCTCAAGTGCCGGGTTGACGTCTTTGGACGGCATGTTATTATAATTTGGGTGGCACGCAGGGGGAAAAACAGTGCACGGCGCATTGCCGAAGAGCCGATGCGTGTGTCTGGCGGCCGCGATGTCCGCCGGGTACACGCGATCGGCGGTGACAGCAGGGACGTGGAGCTCTGTGTGTAAACACAGAGCTCCACGTCCTGTCAGGGAGAAAGGAGACGATCTGTGTCCCTTGTACATAGGGACACAACATCGGTCACCTCCCCCAGTCAGCCCCCTCCCCCCACACAGTTAGAACACACCCAGGGAATACATTTAACCCCTTCCTTACCCCCTAGTGTTAACCCCTTTAAAGCCAGTCACATTTATACAGTAATTAGTGCATATTTATCGCACTGGTCGCTGTATAAATGTGAATGACACCAAAAATGTGTCATAAGTGTCCGATGTGTCCGCCGTAATGTTGCAGTCCCAATAAAAATCACAGATCACCGCCATTAATAGTAAAAAAAAAAAATAGTAAAAAAAAAAAATCATAATTCTGTCCCCTATTTTGTAGGCACTATAACTTTTGCGCAAACCAGTCGCTTATTGCGATTTTTTTTTTTTTTTACAAAAATACGTAGAAGAATACGTATCGGCCTTAACTGAGAAAAAATGTTTTTTTTTTTAAAAATGGGATATTTATTATAGCAACAATTAAAAAAAAAAATATTTTTTTTAATTGTCGCTCTTTTTTAGTTTATAGCGCAAATAATAAAAACCACAGAGGTGATCAAATACCACCAAAAGAAAGCTCTATTTGTGGGGGAAAAAGGACGTAAATTTTGTTTGGGAGCCACGTCGCACGACCGCGCAATTGTCAGTTAAAGCGACGCAGTGTCGGAAGCTAAAATTTCGCCTGAGCACGAAGGGGGTTTATGTGCCCAGTAAGCAAGTGGTTAAATAGTCAGCATGGATTTACTAAAGCCTAAAGTTGTCAAACAAATCTGATTTATTTTTATAAGAAAGTAAGCAAAAACTTAGGCAAAGTTTTTGGCCAAAATGTTCCCCACATGCAGCTAATATGTAAATTAAAGTCCATAGGCTTAGAAAATTCAGTTTGTAAATAAAGACAAACTGGTTAAAAGACCAAATTTAGAAGGTAGTGGTTAATGATTAGGGATGAGCCGAACACCAGAATCTGCAAACAGACCAAAAGTTTGTGTGAACTTTAGAACCCCATTAAAGTCTATGGGACTCGAACATTTGAAATCTAAAGTGCTAATTTTAAAGGCTAATATGCAAGTTATTGTCATAAAAAGTGTTTGGGGACCCAGGTCCTGCCCCAGGGTACATGTATCAATGCAAAAAAAGTTTTAAAAATTGCAGTTTTTTTGGGAGCAGTGAATTTAATAATGCTTAAAGTGAAACAATAAAAGTGAAATATTCCTTTAAATTTTGTACCTAGGGGAGTGATGTATAGTATGCCTGTGAAGTAGCGCCTGTTTCCCGTGCTTAGAACTGTCCCTGCACAAAGTGTCATTTCTGAAGGAAAAAAAGTAATTTAAAATCACTTAGGCCGCGTACAGGCCTTACAGCTATAATGAATTGTCGGCTCCCGGCAATACAAAGAAAAGTTATTAAAAAAAAGTGTGGGGAACCCTGCATTAAATAAGAAAAAAAATGACGTGGGGTTCCCCCCAAATATCAATTTCAGACCCTTCAGGTCTGGTATGGATTTTAAGGGGGACTCCACCCCAAATTTTTGAATGTAATTTTTTTTTAAATGGCGTGGAGTTCCCCCCAAAAATCCACACCAGACCCTTTATCCGAGTACGCAACCTGGCAGGAGAGGGGGGGACGAGAGAGTGCATCCCCTCCTGAACCGTACCAGGCCACATGCCCTCAATATTGGGAGGATGCTTTGGGGGTCTGTGAATCAGAGGGGGCGGGGTCACCCGCACGTCGCTGGGGAAGCCTGTGCTTTTCCTTGTGTCAGAGAGGGACATGGTCACGTGACTGGTGGCCCCGCCCTCACCTACATACAGTAAGAGCTGTCACTGCTGAAGCCGCGTCATTCTCGAGGCTGTCTCTGGTGGAGACAGGTGATGCATGCACTGGATAGACATCTCATCGCTGGATCCTGGACCTAGATGAAGAGGAGATCTTCTCATCGCTGGACCCCAGAGAGGAGATCACCCATCGCAGGATACCGACAGCGTTGGAGCAGAGACCGAGAGTGGAGTACCACCGCTGGAATTTTTAAATTTTTTTTAATAAAGGACTTTACCAATGTTGTGTGTGTGTTTTTTTTTTACAATTATTTACACTTTTTTGTAAAATGGTAGAGGTACAATGTACCCCATTACCAATTCACATAGGGGGGGGTGGGATCTGGGGGTCCCCCCCGCCCGCAGACCCCCACAACCACCGGGCAAGGGTTGTGGGGATAAGACCCCCAAAGCATCCTCCTAATGTTGAGGGCATGTGGCCTGGTACGGTTAAGGGGGTGGGTTCTCTCTCATCCCCCCCTCTTTTCCTGCAGCCTGCCAGGTTGCCTGCTTGGATAAAGGGTCTGGTGCGGATTTTTGGGGGGAACTCCACGCCGTTTTTTTTTTTTGGGGGGGTTGAGTTCCCCTTAAAATCCATACTAGACCTGAAGCGTCTGAAATGGATATTTGGGGGGAACCCCGGGTCATTTTTTTTTTTTATTTGACACAGGGTTTCCCTTAAAGGAGTTGTAAAGGAAACATTGTTTCTGTTAAAAAAAACAAGCAAATACCTATTAAATTCCTTCATCTATATCACCTCCGGCATTCTAGTTTCTGTTCTCTCATTAACTTCCTTGTTTGCGGTGCTCGTTCATGTAAGAACTACATTTCCCAGTATGCATTGCGGCACGCCCAGTAAAGCCTCCCTTCGCGGTGGTGAGTAACAATCAGACAAGCAGGAAGTGAACAGAACAGAGAAGAAATAGAGCAACTTCTGAGCAAAAAGGAACAATGAGGGAGTGAAAAGAGGAATGTCTGCAGGTAAAGGATGCTTATTATGAAACAAATACATTTCCTTTGCAACCCCTTTAATATCCATACCAGACCTGAAGGGCCTGGTAATTAAATTTGGGGGGACCCCCACGCTTTTTTTTTTTTGTGAATGACTTTTCTCTGTATTGCCGGGAGCCGACAATTCATTATAGCCGCGAGTGGTTTTAAATGACTTTTTTTCCTTCAGAAATGACACTATGTGCAGGGACAGTTCTAAGCACGGGAAACGAGCGCTACTTCACAGCCATACTATACCCCCCCCCCCCCAGGTTCGAAATTTAAAGGAATATTTCACTTTTATTGTTTCACTTTAAGCATTAGTAAAATCACTGCTCCCGAAAAAAACGGCCATTTTTAAAAACTTTTTTTTTGCATTGATACATGTCTCCTGGGGCAGGACCCAGGTCCCCAAACACTTTTTATGACAATAACTTGCATATTAGCCTTTAAAATTAACACTTTAGATTTCTCCCATAGACTTTTACAGGGTGTTCCGCAGCTTTGCGAATTTGCCGCGAACACCTTAAATTGTTTGAGTTTGACTCAAACTCGAAGCTCATCCCTATTAATGATTCATACTCTGCATCTGGTTTAAATTATTAGTGGTTTGCCCAAAGGTTCATTGTTGGAATCCTTACTTTTTAAGTGATATTGAGTTCGGGATTAACGTACCATTTCAGTATTTGCACATGACACCAAGCTGTACAGTCCAATTTACAATCCAACCTCAATACACTATTTATTTGGGAAATGATGTGGCAAACTAAGTTTAATGTTGATAAATGTATGCACATAGTAGCTAAAAACATGCATGCATGCATTCATCCTAAGAGGGGGAAAGCTGGGAAAGTATAAGAATCTGGGTGTTTTCATAAATCATATGATAAAGCATGCAATGTCAAGCTGCAGTTTCTAAAGCTAGCAAAATACTATCTTGTATTGTATGTAGACTCCAGACAGACAGACATAATTTTGCCCCTGTAAAAATCATTGGTAATAACTGGAATATGCTGTTTTTGGCACCAGTTCACAAAAAGGATATGGGGAACTGAAGAACGTGCAGAAAAGGGCAACCAAACTGATAAGAGGCGGAGGAGCTCAGCTAGGAGAAAAGATGAGCTAAACTATATTTACTCTCTGAGAAGAGGCAATTAAGTGGGGATATGATCAACCTGTATAAACAGATACTGTAAGTGGTCTATATAAGGAACTTGGTGTAAAGTTATTCGCAGGTCAGTGGGGGCACTCTTTACTAGGGATGAGCTGAACACCCCCATGGGACACGTATGTGAAAAATCAAAAGTGTTAATTTTAAAGGCTTATATGCAAGTTATTATTATTATTTTTTCAGGAGCAGTGATTTTAATAATGCTTAAAGGGAAACAATAAAAATTAACTATTTCTTTAAATATCGTGCTTGGGGGTCCCCTTAGGATGCCTGTAAAGTGGCGCATCTTTCACATTCCTTTTACTGTGCCGCAGCAAAATGACATTTCTAAAGGGAAAACATTTAATTTAAAACTGCTTGCAGCTGTAATGTATTGCCGGGTCCCCGCAATATAGATAAAAATCAAGGAAAAAATCAACGCAGGTTCCTCCAAAGGGGAACTCCACTCCAAAAAAAAAACGGCGTGGGGTCCCCCTAAAATTCCATTCCAGACCCTTATCCAAGCAAGAGACTGCCCCCTCCCTCCTGAACCATACCAGGCTGCTTGCCCTCAACATGGGGAGAGTGCTTTGTGGTCCCCCCAAAGTACCTTGTTCCCATGTTGATGGGGACAAGGGCCTTGTCCCCACAACCCTGGCCATTGGTTGTGGGGGTCCAAAAATTCACAAAAAAAAGTGTCAAAAAGTAAAAATCACAAAAGACAATTCCTTTATTAAAAAAAAAAAAAAAAAAAAAATATCCAGCGATGTCCATCCATCTTCAATTACAGCGCTAACGGACCCAAAAAAATAGAAAAAAAAATACGAAAATACTCGGCCTCCATGGGAGATGTCCCGCCGACTGCTGTCTTTTCATTGTGACAGCTCTTATAGAGGCAAGGGCCGGTCACCCGCTGATGTAACTGGATGATCCCGCCCCCTCTGATGGAACATGATGTCAGAAGGGGTAGGATTAGGTCACCGGGTGGCCCCACCCTTGCCTATATAACAGCTGTCACAGCCAAGAGACAGCAGACGGCAGGGCGTCTCCCATCGAGGCAGAGTTTTTTTCGGGTCCATTGGCGCCATGATTAAAGATGGATGGACACCATGAAACACTTTCTTTTTTCTTTTTTTAATAAAGGACTTGTCAAAAACTGTGAATTGTGTTTTTTACTCTTTGACGCCTTCTTTGATGAATGGGTAACATGTTTCCCATACCCATTCACATGGGCTAGGGTTGTGGCCAGGGTTGTGGGGACCCCAAAGCACCCTCCCCATGTTGAGGGCAAGCGGCTGGTATGGTTCAGGAGGTATGGTATGCTCGCCCCCCCTATCCCGACCTGCCAGGCTGCTTGCTCGGATAAGGATTTTGGGGGGGAAGTCCGGTATGGATTTTGGGGGGGCTCCACGCCAATTTTTATTTAAATTTTGGCGTGGAGTTCACCTTAAAATCTATGCCATAGGGTTCCCCTTAATCACTTCAATACACTATATTATATACTGTTCACTGCACTATATACACTGCACTGTATTATATATACACTACACTGACTGCACTATATACTCTGAAATGCAGTATATATATACTAAGACGTCACTATATAAATTTAACTAGTATTGCATCAGTCCCATGTTAAAACAGTGCTACTGTTAGTCCATTTCTGCTTCTGACCAACTCAATAACCCAAATAGATAATTTGTATACAGTATGATAACAGTATAAATTGCTCTTTAAACACAGTGGGTGATCCTAGAGATTGGTCAGTGTGCACACCATTCACCAAACACAAAATCTTCACTGTGTGAGGCACGCTCCCCCAAGGGGTTAAACTTACCAGAGCCTAGATAAACACAAGCCTTTAAAATGAAATCCTTATGTTGCTTGGAAAAAACGGTGAATAGCAATGGAGGCGGTTGAAAAGCGATCAAGCAGATCTTGTTTCATAGTATATGTCCAAATATTAATGTTTTATTTGACCTTGATAACTGTGAAGTAATTTTGGAACTGAGTAGTGTATATAGGCCCGGGTTTACACTTAGTGTTTTTATATAAATTGAACTGCAGTATATAACCTATACGGACTGCACTATATACTCTGCCAAAAAACTGGGCCTTACAGTATCTGTTGATGGTGCCAGAACACTGTAACCCCTCAAAGTTACACTTGTTGGGTACAGGAACGGGCCCTGCTGTTGAATATTATTTAAAAAAAATGTAATTACATGCCGCTGTTAAACAGGGGAAGAAAAATTTGGCCTTGGGTGTTGGTGGAGCCCTAAACCAAAAATATTGGAAGCTAGCAGCATAGGCAGTTCAGGAGGAATATGATAAACAACATAGGCAGTTTTTAAGGGATCCCAGATCCATAGCAAATTCAATCAGTTACATCAACATCAGGCGCTTGATAGCTGCTGATCCAGGACTGATTCATTTTTATAAATATGAGCCTATCAATGGAGTCTGTGAACAAGCGCACTCTTAGATCAGTTACAAACCCTCCAGCAGCACTGTTTGTGCGTTCAGAAAGCACGCTGGATGCAGGAAAGGCCAGTAGCTTCATTGTATATTGAGCAAGTTCTGGCCAGTGGTTTCTGTTGGAAAGGTCTCCAAGTCTGCTCTTGCCCCTAGATATCCCTGCACCATATAATGCAAATGCTGGCAATGGTTGCTTGAACCTATCAGACCTTGGCGCTAAGGAATGAAAAATTGTTTAACCAGTTCCATACCACTTCCATACCACTTTGATTCGAACATCGGGCACATCCCTACTCTTTACTTCTGGAGAAAAAGATAATTAGGCTTCACATAAAGAAAGGCTTCTTAATAGTAAGAGCTGTGAAAATGTGGAATAGACCCCCTCAAGAATTAGTTCTGGCCAGCTTAGCAGATTGTTTTAAGAAACAGCTGATACATTCCTAAATGCACAAAATATACCTGGATACAAATTTTAAGAGGTAGTAACCCCAGAGGTAGTTGATCCAAGGTTTACCTGATTGCTTCCCGGGGATAAGAAAATAGTTTCTTTCCCCCACTGGATTAAATTGGACCATGCTTTGTTGTTTTCTTTTTTGTTCCTCTGGATTAACTGTAAGGCCTTGTACACACGACCGAGAAACTCGTCGTAAAAGAAACATTGTTTTCCTCGATGCGTTCCTTGTCAGGCTTGTCGAGAATCTTGTCAAGCTTTCTTTGCGTACACACTGTCAAGACAAAATCTTGTCGTTCTCAAACGCGGTGACGTACAACCCGTACGATGGCACTATAAAGGGGGAGTTTGATTCCACTGGCACTACCCTTGGGGCTGCTTTTACTTATCTCATGTTACTGCGTGTTAAGTAAAAGTTTGGTGAGAGACGATTTGCGCTTTTCAGTCTGATACAGCGTGACGAAGGTGCTATCTCCATTACGAACGCTACTTTTACCGAAGGTGCGCTCCCATCTCATACTTTATCATCTTAAACCAGCCGATGAGAAACACGACGAGCAAATTGAGACTTGTTCTCTTTTTTTCTCTTTGAGATCCACAACGAAAAACATACACATGACCGTTTTCCTCGGCAAAAAAGCTCTGCCACCAAATTTCTTGATGGAAAACGGTTGTGTGTACGAGGCCTCAGTGTAGGATGGTGTATATGGAGGTTTTCTATACAGTATTAATAAATAATAAACCTAAACATTGTCTGCTTTTGTCAAGCCTGTGAGCAGAAACCACTCTAATAATGGTGGCAATATGTCAGGTTTCAGTCAGTTTCTAATATCTTCCAAGCACCTGTTTCCCTAACTAAAGGTCTGGTAGACTTCCAATTCTCTGGTGCCATACAGAGTAAAGGGGATTTCAGTGTGTCTGTTGAATGTTTTGAAAATGCATTTCTTCATAATGCCTATAGCTACAGAGGTAAATGGGGGTGTGTTTTAAAGTGTGCTTACCCCTTGTTTACAATATGTAAATACTTCATTGTGCATATTCTGGGGACAGGTTCACGTTACCTATAGGCTGATTTTGATTCACTGAAAGTGTATTCTCTAACTGACCATGCAAATCAGAGTAAGTCATAAAACAGTGGGAATCTTTACCAACCTTGAAAATATGGAGGAGATTTTGGCTTTGTCCTTGACTGTTGTTAAGGATATTAAAAGGTATTGTATGTATGTCCTTGACTTGTGGTAACAGTGCTATTAAGAGCCGGTTCACACAGGGGTAGGGATGAGACGAACACCCCCGGGTTCGGTTCGTACCAGAACGTTCGAACAGACCGCGGGTTCGCGCGAACATTTCGAACCCCATTGAAGTCTATGGGACCCGAACGTTCGAATTCAAAAACGGTCATTTTAACCACTTAAAACCCGGACCAATACGCTGGTAAATGACCCAAGGTGTTTTTGCGATTCGGCACTGCGTCGCTTTAACAGACAATTGCGCGGTCGTGCGACGTGGCTCCCAAACAAAATTTGCGTCCTTTTCTTCCCACAAATAGAGCTTTCTTTTGGTGGTATTTGATCACCTCTGCGATTTTTATTTTTTGCGCTATATACAAAAATAGAGCAACATTTTTGAAAAAAAAACACTATTTTTTACTTTTTGTTAAAAAAAAAATCAAATAAACTAAATTTTAGTCAAACATTTAGGCCAAAATTTATTTAGCCACATGTCTTTAGTAAAAAAAAAAAATCGCAATAAAAAAAAATAGCTACCTAGCGGGAACAGCGACACTAATACAGCGATCAGAAAAATGATCGCTTAGTGACGCTGGCAATAGGGAGTGAAAGGGTTAACTAGGGCGGTGATCAGGGGGTTAAAACTTTATTGGGGGGTGGGGGGGCTATCCTGCACCTAACACTAACTGTTTTTTACACTGCCTGTCACACTGACACTAAATGCAGTGATTAGATCACTGCATTCAGTGACACTGTGACAGGGGGGTGGGGGGGGGCGATCACAAGGGGTTAATATGCCTATGTGAGTGTGTGTCAGTGTTGTGTTGGTGCACACTTACTTGTGATGTCTTCTCTCATCAGCAGCGCTGGGAAACAGCGCTGCGATGAGAGGTGACATCATTTCCTCCTTCCTGTGTAAACACAGGAGGAGGAACTGACAGGATGGGAGCGCGCTCCCATTGGCTGGGAGCTATCGCGGGGGGGCGGGTAAGCGCCGACATCCGCCCGCTGATCCCGGATCGCTCCCGGAGCCAGGGGGACCCCCGCACGCCGCGGAGGGGGTCCCGATGGGACCCCCGAACCGCACTTAGGTGGGGACGTAAATTTACGCCCTTGTGCCTGTACGTGCCATTCTGTGGCCGTATATGTGCGTGCGGGGGTCCTTAAGTGGTTAAAGACCAAAATTAAATGAAATGTTGGAAAACGTCGTTCAGAACCCGGGTCTTGCCCCAGGGAACATGTATCAATGGAATTTTTTTTTTTTTAAACGGCCGTTTTTTGCAGAGCAGCCATTTTAATGATGCTTAAAGTGAAAAAAAAAAAAAATAATTCCTTTAAATATCACACCTCCTGGGTGTCTATAGTAGTGGCACATGTTTAGAAATGTCCCTGCACAATATGAAAGGACCAAAAAAAAGTAATTAATGCTACTTGCGCAAGTTCTGTGTGGCAACATTATGTGGAATATTTTAGCGGTGGTGGGGGGCCATTATTGTTGTGTGAAAGAAAATTTTTAGAAAAAAGGGCACCCCTCAAACATACTGTAATTGGAGCGCAACAAGGAGCCACGTGCAAAGTATTGCATCAAAAATTGTTATTAGGCGCCCCTGTTAAACAGGGGCTGAAAAATTGTGCCTTAGGCACTGGTGGCGGAGCCCAGAAACACAACATTTCTTACTAGCTATCAGCAAGAAAAGTGAGGAGAAGGATATTCCATCAGCAGCATAAGAGGACAGTCACTCAGCATCAGCAGTCTAAAAGGGATCCGACATTTCAACAAAAAATATATTATTCATTAATATCAGCATCAGGTGCTTGGTAGCTGGTGTTGATCCAAGCCTGATTCATTTTGATGAAGGTCAGTCGATCAACAGAGCTGGTGGAGAGGCACACCCTGTGATCAGTGACAAAGCCTCCAGCAGCACTGAATGTCCGTTCTGAAAGAACACTGGATGCAGGGCAAGCCAGTAGCTCAATTGCGTACTGGGCAAGCTCTGGCCAGTGATCCATCCTCAAGACCCAGTTAGCCAGAGGATTTTCGGTGGGGAAGGTGTCTAAGTCGGATCTTGCCCCTAGGTATTCCCGGACCATATAAAGCAGACGCTGGCGATGGTTGCTGGAACCGGTCAGACCTTAGGGCTGTGGACTAAAAAACTGCCTGAACGCATCGGTCAGACGACCACCTTCTCCACCGTCCCTCCTGTGACTCACCGAAGCCTCAGCAAGACGTTGTCCAGAGCCAGGTTTTGGTAATCCCCCCGGTTCTGGGAACGCATTGCACAGACCCTTCTGCAAGGCCTCCCACAGAAATTTCATCTTCTGCTCCCTCTGCGATGGCAACATAAGGTCCGCAACCTTACTCTTGTAACGTGGATCAAGGATAGTCGCCAGCCAGTAATGATCCCTCTCCTTAATAGCACGTACACGAGGATCCTTACGCAGGCTTTGCAGAATCAGGGAGGCCATGCAGCGTAGGTTTGCTGAGGCATTCGGGCCACAGTCCTCTGGGTCACTGAGGATGACAGGATCCACAGGCACCTCACCCCAGCCACGTAAAACTCCACGTGCTCCTTGGGACTGTAAATGATCCCTTGAAGACTGCTGCTGCTGAGTGGTAGGCTCCACCTCCATGCTGCTGATACAATCCTCCTCCTCCTCATCCTCTTCCTGTGTGCTAGGTGGGCAAGCAGGACCACTGTCTGGGTAAAGGGGGCCTTGAGAGGTAAGGAAGTCCTCCTCTTCCTCCCTCTGTTCTGCCTCAAGGGCCCTGTCCATTATTCCACGTAGCGCGTGCTCCAACATGTGAATAAGAGGGACAGTCTCACTGATGCATGCACTGTCACTGCTCACCATCCTCGTGGCCTCCTCAAATGGTGACAGGACAGTGCATGCATCCCTGATCAAAGCCCACTGGCGTGGTGGTAAAAAACCTAGCTGCCCTGACCCAGTTCTGCTGCCATATTGGCACAGGTACTCATTGATGGCCCGCTGCTGCGTGTGCAGCCGCTGCAGCATGGCCAACGTTGAGTTCCATCTGGTGGGCATGTCACAAATTAGGCGGTTCTTGGGCAGGTTGTATTCCCTTTGGAGGTCAGTCAGCCGAGCAGTGGCATTATATGACCTCCGAAAATGCACACAGACTTTCCTGGCCTGCTTCAGGACATCCTGCAAGCCCGGGTACCTGCCCAAGAACCGCTGCACCACCAAATTGAGGACATGCGCAAAACAGGGCACGTGGGTGAGTTTTCCCTGTCGCAGGGCAGAGAGGAGGTTGGTGCCATTATCGCTGACCACCATTCCAGGCTTCAGCTGGCGTGGCGTCAACCACCTCTCAGCCTGACCCTGCAGAGCTGAGAAAATCTCTTCCCCAGTGTGGCTCCTGTCTCCCAAGCACACCAGCTCTAGCACCGCATGGCATCTCTTGGCCTGCATTCCTGCGTATCCCCTCGTACGCCTACGGAGCACGGCTGGTTCGGAGAAAACATCCCCACAGGAAGAGGCCACAGAGGAAGAAGAAGAGGAGGGAGTGGAGGAAAGAGGTGTGTCACAAGCAGTAGTATTTTTTGGAGGCGTGGTGGCGGAACAACCTCCAAAACTACTGGACCTTGCCCTGCGTCCTTCCCAGCTGCCAGCAGAGTCACCCAATGCGCCATAAAAGACAGGTAACGTCCCTGTCCATGCCTGCTGGACCATGAGTCAGTGGTAATATGCACCTTACCACTGACCGCCCTGTCCAGCGAGGCATGGACATTGCCTTCCACATGCTGGTAGAGAGACCCGGAATAGCCTTCCGTGAGAAAAAGTGGCGTTTTGGTACTTGCCACTGAGGTTCTGCACATTGCACAAACTCACGGAAGGGGGCAGAATCTACCAACTGAAAAGGTAGCAGTTGAAGTGCTAGCAATTTCGCTAAGCTAGCATTCAACTGCTGGGCATGTGGATGGCTGGGATTGTACTTCTTTCGGCGCTGCAGCAGCTGGGGCAGGGAAATTTGCCTGGTACTATCAGTAGATTGACCGCTACTACTAGCTTGTGACACACCTATTTCTACACCTTCACTGCAGGCTTCAGAAAGGACTGGGGGTCTACTGGGGTTGGAGGTCCCAGAAGGGCAAGGGGGGGTACGCTTCTGTCTTTGGTGTGGGTCTTTCTGGTGTGCTTGCCAACGAGCTGCATGGCAGGTCGACATATGTCTGGACAAGCATGTGGTACCCAGGCGGTTGATGTTTTGGCCACGCGAGATACGCTTGCGACATAAGTTGCAAATAGCAAAGGTACGATCTTGTGGACATGTTTCAAAAAAGGCCCACACCAAAGAACTTTTGCTGTACCGGTCAGACACAGCAGCGCTATGCACAAGCGCCGTAGATGTGCGCTGTAATGCAGTGGGTGTGACCTTAAGCTGACCCCTGGAGGGCATACTGCCTCTTTGGAAATGTGCCTGTGCCTCGTCCTCCTCCTCCTCCTCTCTCCTATCAGGCACCCAGGTAGAGTCAGTGACCTCATCATCCCCTCCCTCCTCATCACTGTCGACAACCTGGCAGTATGCTCCAGCTGGGGGAACATCATCACTGACAAATTGCTGTCCCTCTCGGCCACCCCCTCTCCCTGGGCTCACATCAATGCCTTCCTCTATCAGTGTTCCGTCATCGGAGTCTTCAAAACGCTGAGCATCTTCCTGCAGCATGTACCCCACACTGTGTTGAAACAGTTCGGGGGACTCCTCAGGAGGACATGGTGGTACTAGGGAAGTATTGTGTGAAGCCATTGTGCAGAGGGAAGAGGACGCCTTGGCAGCTGCTTTGCCAGATAAACTTTGATCTGTCTGTGTGAGAGAGGATGAGGAGGATGAGGACGGCTTGGTCATCCACTCTACTAATTCCTCTGCATGTTGAGGTTCAACACGGGCAGCTACCGAAAAGAATGACAAGCAGCCACGGCCACAGGCTGAAGAGGATGCACCACATCCACTACCAGCGTTACCTCTACATGCAGAGCCTGCTTGCCCTCCTGACTCTGCCTCTCTTTGTTCTCCTTCTAGACATATTGAAGTGCTCAGGTGGTATGTAACAGCACAAGCGGAGTGACACCAAATGCGCTCAGGTGATATATAACAGCACACGTACAGTGGCACTACCTGCGCTCAGGTGGTATGTAACAGCACAAGGGGAGTGACACCAAATGTGCTCAGGTGGTATATAGCAGCACACGTACAGTGGCACTAACTGCGCTCAGGTGGTATATAGGAGCACACGTACAGTGGCACTATCTGTGCTCAGGTGGTATATAGCAGCACACGTACAGTGGCACTATCTGTGCTCAGGTGGTATATAGCAGCACACGTACAGTGGCACTATCTGTGCTCAGGTGGTATATAGCAGCACACGTACAGTGGCACTATCTGTGCTCAGGTGGTATATAGCAGCACACGTACAGTGGCACTAACTGCGCTCAGGTGGTATATAGGAGCACACGTACAGTGGCACTATCTGTGCTCAGGTGGTATATAGGAGCACACGTACAGTGGCACTATCTGTGCTCAGGTGGTATATAGCAGCACACGTACAGTGGCACTATCTGTGCTCAGGTGGTATATAGGAGCACACGTACAGTGGCACTATCTGTGCTCAGGTGGTATATAGCAGCACACGTACAGTGGCACTATCTGTGCTCAGGTGGTATATAGGAGCACACGTACAGTGGCACTATCTGTGCTCAGGTGGTATATAGCAGCACACGTACAGTGGCACTATCTGTGCTCAGGTGGTATATAGCAGCACACGTACAGTGGCACTATCTGTGCTCAGGTGGTATATAGCAGCACACGTACAGTGGCACTATCTGTGCTCAGGTGGTATATAGCAGCACACGTACAGTGGCACTATCTGCGCTCAGGTGGTATATAGGAGCACACGTACAGTGGCACTATCTGCGCTCAGGTGGTATATAGGAGCACACGTACAGTGGCACTATCTGTGCTCAGGTGGTATATAGGAGCACACGTACAGTGGCACTATCTGTGCTCAGGTGGTATATAGGAGCACACGTACAGTGGCACTATCTGTGCTCAGGTGGTATATAGCAGCACACGTACAGTGGCACTATCTGTGCTCAGGTGGTATATACCAGCACACGTACAGTGGCACTATCTGTGCTCAGGTGGTATATACCAGCACACGTACAGTGGCACTATCTGTGCTCAGGTGGTATATAGCAGCACACGTACAGTGGCACTAACTGCGCTCAGGTGGTATATAGGAGCACACGTACAGTGGCACTATCTGTGCTCAGGTTGTATATAGGAGCACACGTACAGTGGGACTATCTGTGCTCAGGTGGTATATAACAGCACACGTACAGTGGCACTAACTGCGCTCAGGTGGTATATACCAGCACACGTACGGTGACCCCAAATGCGCTCAGGTGGTATGTCACAGCACACGTACGGTGACCCCAAATGCGCTCAGGTGGTATGTCACAGCACACGTACGGTGACCCCAAATGCGCTCAGGTGGTATGTCACAGCACACGTACGGTGACCCCAAATGCGCTCAGGTGGTATTAAACAGCACACGTACGGTGACCCCAAATGCGCTCAGGTGGTATTAAACAGCACACGTACGGTGACCCCAAATGCGCTCAGGTGGTATTAAACAGCACACGTACGGTGACCCCAAATGCGCTCAGGTGGTACACGCACAGTCAGAGCGACTGCGTTTCCGTGCAATTCAATAGCCCACTTGCATTAACAGCAACTGCCTTTCTGTGCAAATAAATAGCACACGTGCAGTAACAGTTAATGCGTCTATGTGCAATGAACTAACACGTTAGAGCATCAAGCACAATCTCCTGCCTGACAGATACTAATAGCAGAACTAGCTAAGCTATACAGTTTATAAATATATTGACAACTCCTAGGGATGTCAATATATTCTATAAGGCTATTCCGTAAGGCTTCACTGCCTGTTTCCCTTAGTCAGGATGGAGGCGCCAGGACCGAGCGATCGTCGTCGGGGGCCCATCATCGCGGGCTGTTAGTAGCTGCTGACTTTTTAAAAAAAATTGCGGGTGGAATCCCGCTTTAAATACTTTCTTCAGCTCCGTGTATACAAAGGAGCATGGGGGAGTTCCTGTCAAAAATGGGGGTGGTAGTGACACAGCCCCAAATGATCCACAATGGCTCAAAAGTGATGTGGTCCAAAAATATTTAGACAGAATAAAGGTGGATAAAGAACCTGGACCAGATGGCATACACCCACGGATCCTAAAAGAATTGAGCTCTGTTATTTTAAAGCCATTGTATCTAATTTTTAGGAACTCATTAATGACAGGAATAGTACCGCTGGATTGTTGCAGGGCAAATGTGGTGCCTAGATTTAAAAAGGGAACAAAGTCTTTACCAAGTAACTATAGACCTGTTAGTTTAACTTCTATAGTTGGGAAGATACTTTAGAGATTAATAAAAGACCACATAGATGAGTTGTTGCTGGAAAAATTAATTTTAAGCAACAGACTCATGAAAGACAGAAGTTGTCAGACAAACCTGATTTCTTTTTGTGAAAAGGTAAGTAAAAGCTTGGACAGAGGGGTAGCAGTGGACTTGGTATACTTGGATTTTGCAAAAGCGTTCGATACAGTCCTGCACACACGGCTCAAGTGTAAGGTAAAGTCTACAGGCTTGGAAATATCAGTTTGTAAATGGATAAAAAACTGGCTAAAAGACAGAATTCAGAGAGTAGTGGTTAATGATTCTTACTCTGAATGGTCTAAGGTAATTATCAGTGGTGTACCCCAAGGTTCAGTGCTGGGACCCTAACTTTTTAATATCTTTTGAAATGATATTGGGTCTGGGATCAAAAGTAACATTTCTGTCTTTGCAGATGACACCAAGTTATGCAGTGGAATAACATCATTACATCATGTCTCCAATTTACAAGCCAACCTCAATGCACTGTCTGAATGGGCGACTATGTGGCACTTGGGGGCTAAGAATATGCATGCATCATACATACTAGGGGAGTACAACTGGGGGAATCGGTAGTGGAGATGGATCTGGGGGTTTTGGTAGATCATAAGCTCAATAATGGCATGCAATGGTATGCAATGGCATGCAATGGCAAGCTGTGGTTTCCAAAGCAAGCAAAATTCTTTCTTGTATTAACAGAGGTATGGACTCCAGAGAGAGAGATATAAGTGTGCCCCTGTATAAATCATTAGTAAGACCTCATCTGGAATATGTAGTTCAGTTTTGGGCCCCAGTTCTCAAAAAGGATATTGGGGAACTGGAGGAAGTGCAGAGAAGGGCAACCAAACTGAAAAGATAAATAAAAGTGCATCACCTGTGGAAAACTCCTATAACAGGAGTTTATAAACAATCATAAAGTGACAATGAAACAATAAACAAATTCAAACGTGTCACCGTGAATCTACAACTTAATATACGTGACATATATATAAGTGTCCATAAGTGAAAGAAGTCCGATTGGGACAATCTTGTGGTATACATGATAAGAGGTATGGAGGAGCTCAGCTATGAGGAAGGATTAGAGGAACTGAATTTATTCACTCTTGAGAAGAGGAGATGAAGGGGATATGATCAACATGTACAAATATATAAGGGGTCCATACAGTGAACTTGTTGTTGTGGAACTTGTTGTCAACACAAAGGACAAAGGGGGCACTCTTTACGTCTAGAGGAAAAGAGATTTCACCTCCAAATACGGAAAGGTTTCTTCACAGTACGAGCTGTGAAAATGTGGAATAGACTCACTGCAGAGGTAGTTCTGGCCAGCTCTGCAGATTGCTTTAAAAAATTCCTGGATACTTTCCTAAATGTACACAATATAACTGGGTACTGACATTTATAGGTAAAGTTGAGTGGGGGAACATCCGATTGCCTCTCGGGGGATCAGGAAGCAATTTTTTCCCCTGCTGTACCAAATTGTATCGTGCTTTGCTGGGGTTTTTCGCCTTCCTCTGGATCAACTGTGGGTATAGAATTGGGTATATGGGATTGTATGATATTATTATTATTATTTTATTTTTTTATGGTGGAACTGGATGGACTAACTATGTTACTATGGATTACAGGAGATAACCAGACTACAAATAGATTACAGGAGATAACCAGAGACTACGGATAGATTACAGGAAATAACCAGAGACTGCGAATAGATTACAGGAGATAACCAGAGACTGCGGATAGATTATAGGAGATAACCAAAGACTACGGATAGATTACAGGAGATAACCAGAGACTGTGGATGTAACATACTACAGGAGATGATCAAGTAGCCATTTTTAAAAGTTTACCTTTCAGCAACTCACAGCTATACAGGGGGGTAAAGAAAAGGGATGGTTTAACTGTTTACACAACAGTGAGGCAGTGTATATGGGCGGAAACACTTACCTGGCCAGCCAGGCTCAACTCCCGCTCTCAGCGATCCAGGGGCGGTGCTCTCAGAAGCAGGGGCGGGGCTATCAGCGACTGGGGGCAGAGCTATCAGCAGGCACTGGTGGGGCTCCCAGCAACTTGGGGTGGGGCTCCAAGTGATCCAGGGGAGCAGCTCCCACTTGGTTTCTCTGCTCCGAGCCTAAGAGGACATACAGGCTACATGCGGCGGGGCAGAACAGGCTCAGAGCATCAGTGGAGCTCTCAGCCCTGCCCCTCTCTGCTGACAGAGCCTCCCTCAGTCAAGCCCGGGCCAGTGTTCCCCCGGTGGTTGGGCGATGTAATAGCATGGCAGGCTCAAGAAGCACACAACACAGCTTGTGTGTCAGTGCCGAGTGCGGCGATGGTGGCGCAAACAGCGCCACAAGTTAGAGCAGTGCACAAATAGCTTTTTCTTCTGAATGGGCATTTGTACTGCCCCCTGCTGAAGACGACCCAGCCTCCGGCGGGGCCCGGGGCCCCTTCGAAGGCCAGAGCCCCTTACATGTGTACTGGCTGTACCCCCCTGATGGTGGCCCTGTGTGGAAGACCAGATATAGTGAATGCAGGGTCCTGGGTTTTGTAACACTTTAATTGGATTTGTGTACATTGTATTATTACAAAGAGTGATAAAGCATTTACATAACCTCTGAGAACTCCCACTGATTTGACGCTAGTTGAAACTGCTTTTGTAGAGGACCACCCAGTCGAAAGACCCCTTTCCTACTTCTATAAAGCCCTACAATCACTTTCCTCCTTGGGCCATCCGGCTTTTCTGCACAAATGGGAATTGGACTTCCACAAAGATTTCTCAGAGTCCCAAAAAAACACTATACTGAGTCTTGCCCACACCACATCACTGTCATCCAGAACTGCGGAAGATAACTATAAACTGCTTACTAGGTGGCATCTCACCCCGGCGGTGCTTCATGGCATTTTCCCTCAGATCTCACCTCTCTGCTGGCGTGGCTGCGGAGAACAGGCGACACACGTCCATGTGTGGTGGTACTGTCCCCTTATCCGACCTTTCTGGCAGTCTGTCCTACATTGGATGAAGGACATTCAGGGTTTTGAGACCCCAAGGGATCCGTGGGTTGTGCTTCTTCATTGTACAGACAAACCAGTTAAATCGTATAGACGTTCCCTAACCCCTCATTTACTAAATGCGGCGAAAGCCCTGATTCCCAGATTCTGGAAGACGGCGACCGTGCCGACTTTACATCAATGGTTGGTCGAGGTGGACCGTACTTACCATATGGAAGATCTCACTCACTCCTTTAGAGCTACAGAAGATTTATCACGTAAAATATGGTCTGACTGGTTTGCCTTTAAGTTTACTTCGGCCTACGCCGACATTATGTCTCGAACTGGTTGAGCTTTCCTCTATTGTATTACTGAACTGTTTAGCCTATTAGCCTATTAGCAGATGATGATTACCTGAGGCGGGATTCCCGTTCCCGCTACCTTCCCTCCCTCCCCTTCCCCCTTTTTTTTTTTTTTCTTCCTACCTTGTTCCTTTTTTCTCTCTCTCTTCTTTTTCCTGACCCTGTATTTCCTTCTTCAAGGGACAGCTCTGATGTTGCAGTATTTGTACGTCCCCCAATGATGTATTATCCACACGTCTTTCTTAAACTGTGGACTCTTAGAGATGATTTTGATTGTTAAGGTGCTCCTATTTGTTCTCAGCTTTAGCCCTGACGTCTGTGTATGTACTACGGGGTTTTGGAATCTTTGTCCGCATTTGGAGCTTGTAACTCCTTATTTGTCAGAGATTGTTTAGCTGTCACTGATTTTATGTTTTCTTTCCTTTGTTTTTCTTTTCTGTATTACATACTTTTCAATAAAAATATGTTAAAAAAAAAATAAAGCATTTACATAACAAAAAATGCTCAACAATCAATTTTGTACATTTAAAATAACATTCTATAACTAAAAGATCATTTAAATTGATATTAATTTTTGGGAAGCTTAATCTCATGAGAAGCAACCCCTAACAATAATTGTATGTATGTGTTCTTGGTGCTTTACTGCTATTAGAAATGGCAATGCCCTTGACATTTAATAGAGAGAACTGAATCAAACACCCTGACCCATAAGAAGTTCAGCCCTATGATCATGTTTCATCCTCTCATGAAAAACAGAGTGGATTTTCTACTTTGGACAGCTTACATCTTTATGTATTTTCCTTCTATGCAGCAAATGACGATAGCATGGACCTCAATCCATTAAAATGAGCAAACACATAGTTACTCAATAGGTTAAGGAAAGACCATGGGACCACAGTTAGCAATACCTTTGTATCACCTGTGACCAGGGCCATCTTTATCATGGTTTGGGCCCTGGGCAAACATTTTTTTTGGGCCCCCCTCCAGGTTATTTTGGGCCTGGCTGGTTCACATGTATGTGTTTTGGCGGCCCTCATTTGTGCAGGCACAGCAGCCCATTGATTTAAATGGGCTGCCATGCCTTTGTTTCCTGCAGAAAAAAGGTGCATTCAGCATTTTAAAAATACAGTTGAAATCCATTCTGCTTTTGCACCATGCTACTTACCTGCAGTTCTTGCACACACAAACGCACTGTGTTTTTAAAAACGTGACCTAAACGTCTAAAAATGCAGCAAGTTTGACAGTGCAGGAACTGCAGATAAGTCACAGCAGACAGCAGAATGGACAGACAGTGCTGTATTTCATTGCTTGATGGGTATACGTGTGCCATGTGTGCAGCCTATTACATGAGGCATGCGTTTTCTTTGCAGGAAACGCAGGCATGGCGGCCCATTCAAATTAATGGGCTGCTGTGTCTGTGCAAATGTGGGCCGCCAAAACACATACATGTGAACCAGCCAGGCCCAAAATAAGCCCATCAAGCAGTTAAATACAGACAGTAATGCCTTACTCAGCCTGGACTGCAAGTCTGGTCTGTGATTTAAAGAGTTCCTGTATTTTACACATAGTGTGGCATGGGGTCCCATGGTGCTAAAGCAGAATGGACAGACTGTGCTGTAACCCCATGCCATGCCATGTGTAATATACAGGAACTTTTTAAAACACTGATCAGGCTTGCAGTGAATAATCAAATATTATAAAGACTTTGGGCACACTCTACAGAAAACTTCTATTTACAATATAGCAAACAGTGACATACCTTGAGGAGCAAGACATGAAGAAGAAATCAGCCTCAGGAAGAGCAAACTGGGGATGCTATAAAATCACATTCTAATTCACTTTTATATACAAGCAGCACCCAGTGGCAGGAAGGGAAAAGTGCACGTCTAAAGGGAAGCCAGGGGTGTTGTACATTTTAAAACACTGGGAAGGGAAGCAGTACTGCGTGCCACTTCTGATTTTCAGCGCTGATTTGTGGGCAGCACAGGGGTTTAACGGGCGGCTCTGCTTTGGGTCCCCAACAGTGACAGGGCTCTGGGCAGCTGCCCCTGTTTGCCCTATGGTAAAGACAGCCCTGCCTGTGACAGGCAACAGTCAATGTTGTCTTTTTGTGCAGAGTATGATGAAAACAGGTTACCTAGTAGTGGTTACTTGTAAAGGCCCAGGGTTTTAGACTGTAATGCATTTTCTGTATTAAGGTAAAAACCCTTCTGGTTCAGTCCCCCCTTATACTTACCTGAGGACCATTTTGATTCAGCAATATGCATGAGAGCAGCCTCTCTCCAGAGTCTCTCTCTCCTCAATGGCTCAAAGAGGAGAGAGCGGGGACCAGGCTAGCCATGCTCTGGGAATGAATGGACTCACAGAGCATGGCTTGGAAGCAAGCCTGCTGAAGTGTTCCCATAACAAGAGGCTTGCTATTGGAAGCACTCTGCTGAGTGCAAGTGGGGGGGGGGGCGGCAAAGATCATCAGTGGGGAATGCTGAAAGAAGAAAATCACTTTAACCACTTAAAGCCCAAGGACATCATATGATGTCTTTGCCTTTGAGTCGGATTATCTGAATAATGTCTGCTGCAAACATTTTTTAAATCACCCCCGTCCCCATGTGCTTGCACACAGAAGTCACGCCTGCATATGTAAACGGCATTTAAATGCAACAAACCGCAACAATTATATGGAAGGGCTCCTGCGCTACTGAGGGTGGTGGTGAAGGGACACTGCTGCAAACACCTAGTGATCTGTCCTTAACAGAAAAATGTATTGAAAGTGGGGAGGGGGTGGTGTCTGCGCTGTGGTAGGGTAAGGATGGAAGAGGTGCAGAAAACTCAGGGAGTGAGTAACTAAACCCCCTGAGCCATAATTGGCCAAAGCCATCCTGGCTTTGGCCAACTATAGCTCACCGTTTTTTGCACGCTGTGATTGGCCAAGCATGCAGGTCATAGTGCATGCTTGGCCAATCATCAGCCAACAATGCACTGTGATGCTGCAGTGAATTATGGGCCGAGACACGCCACTCGAATTTGGCGCGAATGGCCCAAAACGTTCGTAATTCGACGAACGATCGAACATACAATGTTCGACTTGAATACAAAGCTCATCCCTACTAGGAGCCAAACTTGACTGGCATGGAGGTCCATGTCTTCTAATGAAAGTATGTTACAGATGTAGACTTGGAGCTTGAGGCTTTAGAGGGATAAAAGGAAATTTTTCTAGTCTTAAGCACCGTACACACGGAATCCCGGCCATGTGTATGACAGGAAAACTACAGAGAATCCCGGCGGGAAAATAGAGAACCTGCTCTCTATTGTCCCGTCGTGATTCCCGGCGGTTTTAAACCCAGCAGTTTTCCTATGGGGAAACACTGCAATGGAGTATACACAAGGCCAGGGTTTCCGGCCAAAGCTCTCCCTGCAGTTTTCCCGACAGGAAACCCGGCCAAGCAGGTTCTCGGGTTTACCCCTCGGTTTTCTCTGCAGACTTTTTACCACTGAGAAAACCGAGCGTGTGAACAGGGCTTAAGAAGTTGAAGGTCTTCCTGAAGGAGTGGAAACTTTCTTTTTCTGAGGAAGGCAAATTCTCCCGTACCAATTTATTTGCTCTACTTGTCTAAGGAAGTACCAAACAGGTATACTTTCATGATGGGCATCCGTTTCATGTACTTCTTACACAGGAGTTCCACCAACCAGCATTTGAGCCAAGGGATCCTTCTTATATGGAAGGAAATTAGGCATTCTGGAGAACTGGCAAAGCATATCTGACAAGATGATCATGCAATAGTAAGTCCACAGGTAAAAGCTGTAGATGTTGGTGAACAGAGGTATCATTTGAAATAGAGCTAAGGTCTCAAGCCATGCAATTAGTCCAGACAATCAGGGCCTGGTATGCAGCCATTGAAGAACCAACAGATTGCACAGCAGAGCCCATTAAAGAAAACAAGGCCTTAAAGAGGACTTCTAACCTCTCTTCACAAGGTCTTTCAACACAGGATTATTCCATGCAGGGACTCTTATGCCTATTTTTTTCCGTCAGATAAAAATCTGATGGTTTTACCAGCAGAATTCCTCTCAAGCTGCCTTGCATACACACGCTCAGACAAAAGTCTGCCCGTTCAAAGCGCAGTGACGTACAACACGTACGACAGGACTATAAAGGAGAGGTTCCATTCCAACGGCACCACAATTTGGGCTGCTTTTGCTGATCCTCGTGTTAGTAAAAGTTTGGTGAGAGACCATGCGTGCCTTTCAGTCTTTGTGCTTTTCAGTCCGTTACAGCATAATAAATGTGCTATCTCCAGTCCGAACGCTAGTTTTACCAGAAAGAGTGCTCCCATCTCATACTTAATTCGGAGCATGTGCGGTTTTCTGCCCACTCGGATTTTTGGCCTGATGGGAAAAAGAGATCCTAATCTCTTTTTCTTGATTATACATCACAGGACACAGAGCCTTAATTACTGAATGGGTTATGTAGTCACCACAGGTGATTGGACACTGGCAAACCCAATTAAAATTGAGTTCCTCCCCTATATAACCCCTCCCAAAGGAGGGACCTAGGAGCTATAACCGGATCCATACCTCGGGCCAAAATCAAAAGCCTAAGGTGGTTGGTACCCGGGCCTCATGTAAAAAGGAAACAAGGTTTGCCTGTAATGTCTCCCTGCGGAGGTCTGGGCTCTTGGATCCAGACTTTGGTAATACATCTGTGGCACGAAAAGTTTCTAGCAGAGTCTTCTACAGGTCCAGGTATGAGGTTTTCTCTAATGGAACCCTTGATAAACCTGAAGGTTGGCACAACTTGCCCGCCATGATGGGTGAAAGCTGGAACTACTTTTAGTAGCGTTTCCTGCAGCGTAGATAAGGTAAGAAGAGGATAATTTTATTTTATATTATCTTCTGTGAGTAGGATGTCTTTCCTGGTTTTCGCCACTGGAGGGAGTAAGTGCATACCTGGTGTATTCTTACATAAGCAATCCAGGAACAAGCTCAGTGAAGTCGGTCAAATTTAAAACACCACTCACCTCCTTCCGCTGCAGGCTCTGCCACAAAAACGCATACATGGGTTCACAATGATGCCCCCAGTAATCTTTCCCCCTTTCCTCGTTCTCCTGGGCGCAACCATCTCAGTGGCATGTGCGAGTGTCGGGAGCATGCTTTTAGCTGTCTTAGTGAGACAGGGATAGGGGGAGGGCCGTGGTTGCTAGTGCCCATGTGCAAACGCGGAACACCTGTGTGCAGGCGCCAAGAGGCTGGTTTAAAGCCCAGCACGCCAGAGCCTTCTGTAAGCGGCATAGACACAGAGCTGTGGGCTGTAAGCATCCCTGTGGATTGAACCAGGCAAACCCAATACCGCGTACACACAAACGGTTAAACCGATGAGAACGGTCTGATGGACCGTTTTCATCAGGCCAAACCGATCGTGTGTGGGTGCCATCGGTTTTTTAACCATCGGTTAAAAAAAAGCCAACTTGTTTTAAATTTAACCGATGGATACCTAACCGATAGCAAAAAAAACTATCGTTTTTAGGCACGACAATCAGTTAAAAATCTACGCATGCTCAGAATCAAGTCGACGCATGCTTGGAAGCATTGAACTTAATTTTTTTCAGCACGTCGTCGTGTTTTATGTTACCACGTTCTGACACGATCGTTTTTTTAACCGATGGTGTGTAGGCGCGACGGACCATCACTCAGCTTCATCGGTTAACCGATGAAAACGGTACATCAGACCGTTCTCATCGGATGGACCGATCGTGTGTACACGGCATAAGACTCCTACTCGGCATCAGGTTGTGCAGTGAGCTGATATTTTGTGTATTGTAAGACTACAGCACAGCAGTGATTGCATTTATATTTTGTGGATAGTACCTTTGCTTTGCAGTAAGGAGTATGTCCCCGGGAAGAGGTTCAAGGGCTAGCAAAAGAGGCACCAGAAGATCCCTGCGTATGGCCAAGGATTCTGAGCTTTTCTGACCTGCAGTTTACCATCCCCCTTTTTCAGCCTGATAGCAGCCTTACAGGATAAGCCCCTGTCTGGTTTTGCAGATTCTTCTATGGCAGCTTCTGTATACGTCACTGAGGACGCTTTAAAAGTTGCTTTGGATGGCTTAAAAGGAAGGATTGCTACTATTATCTTCTTGAAAGATAGCAGAAAACTGGGTAGATCCCCTTCATCTGCTCTGGCTCTCTCATCAGATGAGCCTTCTGAGGGTGAAAAATCCCTCTATGGAGATGAGGATCATGTGCAGTCTGAGGACTCAGAGGATGAGAGGATTCCTGCTACTTCTCAATCGCTAAAGATGCAGGTGCAATATTATGCAGAGATGGTGCGTGCCACTTACAAATTGCCTCCTGTTGAAGCTTCTAGGCCCTCTTTTTCCGCTTTGGTATCTCAGAAATCACTGAAGGCTGCATGTGCCTTTTCCAGTTCATCCCTTGCTAGATAAACTGATGTATGATGACTGGGTTCACCCAGATAAACAGTTTTCTCCTCCTAGGCAGTTTTCCCTCCTTTATCATATGGAGGAAGGTTTTACTAAGAAATGGGGGGTACCTGCTATTGATACAGCCATTTCTTGTGCAAACAAAATCCTGACCTGTCCTATAGACAATGCGCAGGGTTTTAAGGATCCAACTGATAAAATGCTGAAGTCCCTATTTAAAGCCTCCTCTTCCTTGGCTGGGGCTGTAGTACAATCTGAAGTTTCAGCCACTGGTGTATGTCAGGTTATTCGAGGCTGTCCCTTACGCCAGTTTCACTCAAGACCGTTACAGGGTAGAATTCTTTCAGCTTGGAACTAAGATGTTCAGGCTCCGGATCTTCCTATGATCTTATCTCCATAGGTTCGCTAGAGCCTCAACTGGTGGTTGCTTCCCCCAAATCTTTCAGAAGGGAAATCCTTCACTCCGGTTACCTGGAAAGTGGTGACCACAGATACCAGCCTTCTTGACAGATGCCAGCCTTCTAGAAGAAGCATCTGCCCAGGGGAGGTGGTCCGGGGCTGAAAAACTCCTGGCCATCAACATTCTGGAGATTCTGGCAATTCCTTTGGCCCTTAAAGTTTGATCTTACAGACTGCAAGGTTGGCCTGACAATGCCCGTCCAACAATGCTACAGACATGGCCTATATCAATCACCAAGGAAGCACCAGAAGTCTGGGTGCCCAGAAAGAGGTGAATCACGTCCTGGCCTGGGCAGAAAGGCATATTCCTCACCTATCTGCGGTCTTCATTCCAGGGGTAGAAAATTGGTAGGTGGATTTTTTAAGCCGCCAGTAGCTGAGTCCAGGAAAATGGTATCTACACCTTGACATGTTTCAAATCATATGTCAGAAATGGGGTACCCCAGATGTGGACCTGTTGGCTTCCAGGTTCAACGCAAATCTGGACAGCTTTGTGTCAAGAATAAGAGATCCCTGTGCTTAAGGGTCAGATGCCCTGACAATCTCATTGGATCAGAATTCCCTGATGTATGCATTCCCTCCAGTTCCGCCTCTCCCACGATTCCTTCAGAGTCAAGAGGAAAGAAAAGTCTGTGATTTTGGCCACCCCGGCTTGGGCCAGGAGACCCTAGTATACAGAAATCATAAGGATGGCAGTAGGAAGACCCTGGGTTCTCCCACTACGCTCAGACCTACTGTCACAGGGTCAAATATTCCATCCTGCCTTACAAAGTCTAAATTTGACGGTTTGGCTGTTGAGACCCACATTCTGAGGAAACCTGAGCTCTCATGGCCAGTCCTATCCACTCTGGTTAATGCTAGGAAGCCAGCCTCCAGGCTCATCTATTACAGAATCTGGAAGGCATATGTTTTCTGGTGTATACCCAGAAGATGGCATCCTTAGGCCACGTACACACGATCAGACTGGTCTGATGAAACTGGTCCGACGGACCGTTTATATCGGACCAGGCTGAAGTGGTCTGATGGTCTCATGTGTGTACACACCATCTGACCAAAAATCCGATCAGACCAGAACGCGGTGACGTAGAACACACTGACGTGCTGAAAAAAGGAAGTTCAATGCTTCCAAGCATGCGCCGACTTGATTCTGAGCATGCGCAGGTTTTTGTTCTGATTCTTTGGCGTACTAACCATCGAATCTGTCCGACGGACTGGTGTCCGTCGGACAGATTTTAAAGCAAGTTTTAAAACTTTAGTCCGACGGACAACGGTCCGATGGGCCGTACACACCATTGAATTTGTCCGATGAAACTGGTCTTAAGACCAGTTTCATCGGACCGGTCTGATCGTGTGTACGCGGCCTAAGAAGTATTCCATTAATAGGATTCTTGCCTTTCTCCAGTAGGGCTTAAATATGAAGTTGGCTTTGAGCACTATCAAGGGCCAAATCTCTGCCTTGTCGGTATTTTTTCAAAAACCACTTGCCTCTCATGCCTAGTCAGGGTCTTTGTTCAGGGTGCACTGCGTTTGAATCTGCCGGTTAAGTCTCCCGTGTGCCCATGGGATTTGAATTCGGCATTATCTGTTTTACAGAAACTAAATTTTGAACATTTACATTAGGTTTCTCTAAATCTGTTGACACAGAAAACTGTTTTTTCTTGAAGCCATAACCTCAGCAAGGAGGGTATCGGAATTGGCTGCTCTTTCGTATAAAGAACCGTATATGATTATTCATGAAGACAGGGTGGTGCCGCATCCTCACCCAACTTTCTTGCCTAAGGTGGTTTCAGGTTTTCATCTGAATCAAGATATAGTCCTACTGTCTTTTTTTCCAGATCCACAGTCTGTGGAGGAAGAGAGTCTACACTCTCTAGATGTTGTAATAGCAGTAAAGGTTTATCTGCAAGCTACGGCTCAGATAAGGAAGACTGATTGTCTGTTGTTTATTCTGCCACAAGGCCCAAGGAAGGGCCAGGCAGCGTCAAAATCCACTATTGCAAGATGGATTTGACAAGTAATTATTCAGGCCCATGGTTTAGCAAAGAAGATCCCTCTTTTTCAGGTGAAAGCCCACTCGACTAGAGCAGTTGGTGCTTCATGGGCTTTACCAGGCCTCCATGGCTCAGATCTGTAAGGCTGCTACTTGATCTTCGGTCCATACATTTACTAAATTCTACCAGGTAGATGTGAGAGGTTACGAGGATGCCGCCTTCGGGCATAGTGTACTGCAGGCAGCAGTATAGATCCTCTGGCTCGATGGCGGTCTTATTCTGATCTGTGTCTCCCTTCCCTCAAATTTTAGCATTGCTATGGGACATCCCATTAAGTAATTAAGGCTCTGTGTTCCGTGATGTATGATCAAGAAAATTTGATTTTTTAATACAGCTTACCTGTAAAATCCTTTTCTTGGAAATACATCATGGGACACAGAGCTCCCACCCCTATTCGGAGTTAAACGCTTATTGCTTTGTTACAAAACTAAGGTACTCTCCATTTGGAAGGGGTTATATAGGGGAGGAACTCAATTTTAATTGGGTGTGCCAGTGTCCAATTACCTCTGTTGACTACATAACCCATTAAGCAATTAAGGCTCTGTGTCCCATGATATATTTCCAAGAAAAGGATTTTACAGGTAAGCTGTATTAAAAAATCCGATATTGGGGCACATGCGTGGGAGCTCCTAGGATGGCAGCTTAGGACCGGAGCTCTGCTCACCACCGGCTGTCAAACGCAAATATATAGAATTTCAACCCGGATACAAACGACAAAAAGATATCCGAGGACTGCGGATTCAACGGTGAATCGGAGGATACCGGGTAAACTATTCCTTATTCAGGGGAATTATATACAGGAGCCTTGTAAAGAACGACAGCCGGGGACGGGGTGCCCGCGCTGTTTCTTTTTTCTGACGAGAATTACAGGTTCTATATACCCGTTAAGAGCAGAGAAACAACAGTAGTGAATAGCTGACATACTGTGGACCCAGTTCATGCCGGGCAAATATTACAAAAAGAGCAAGAAACTTAATAAAAGGCTGGCTAAGAACAATTTACTTAAGATGGCCGCCGTACCTCAGACAAGTAAACTGGGTACAGTTGAGACCTCATTGACTGACAGACGAGCTATATCTTCTATAAGTCCTTCTATAGTACCTCAGACACCAAATTCTGACACTTGCCCTATTCTCTCCCCTCCTGCATCATTTGAAATAAAAAATCTCATGGAGGCTGGTCATTTAACTCCTGAGGTAATTCCCTCACAAAGTCCTGCACATATGAATACAAAGGCTGAACAGGCTCATAAGGTAACCTTCAATGTCTCTGAATTATTCACCAGAATTTCTGAAATGCTAGATAAATGACTGGCACAAAATGCAGAAAGAATCACAGGAGAGATTAGGGCTGATTTTCAGAGCCTGGGAAGCAGAATAGAAAATATTGAACACAAACTGGAGGTTAATACAGCACGGACTGATCAGAACTCAGATCATTTGCAATTCATGCAGGAACAGCTGGAAGCTGCTCAGGCACGGATCGACGAATTAGAGAACAGATCAAGAAGAGATCATTTCAGGGTCAGAGGATTACCAGAATCTATCTCAGACGTGCATACAGCTATACAGGACATTATCAAAATCCTGATCCCATCTATACCAAACCACAAACTAGAATTGGACCGAGCACATAGGGCCCTGGGTCCTTTAAGAAAGGACGGTTTACCAAGGGATGTGGTAGTTAAACCACATTTCTATTCTATTAAGGAGGAAGTGATGAAACAGTCTCGCAAACATGAACAACTACAGTACCAAGGCGCCATAATTTAAATATTTTCTGATATATCGCCATACACAATACAGAGAAGAAGAGCTTCGAAGCCCTTATTGTCTGCCCTCATGAAAAAGGACATAAGATACAAATGGGCCTTCCCCTTTGCTTTGAAATTTTCATTTAATGGCAGGCAGTATGTAGTACAGAATTTTCAGGAAGGTGAGAGACTATTACTGGACTTGAAGATTATTTCCTGTGAGCCAGAAATGGACACTACTCCTATCCAGCAGGGCTCTGCCAAAAGACAAACCCCTATCAGCCCGACTTTCTCTGCTTGGAGCAGAGTCAAGCACAGGAAGGTTAAAGATAACTTTGCAACCTGAAGAGAAGGAACATGTTTGTGGATGTCTTTTCCCCTTTCTTCAAAGGGATGGTCACCGATGTCTCTTTTTCCCCTATTTTTCCATACCCGGGAAAATAGATCTCACCAAAGCTACATGTTAATACTTTCCTAGGAAATGTTTATATACATATGTGTATATGTATATATATGTATATTTCTATTTTTTTTTTGTTGTTTTTTCTTAGGAAAGTTAAAATAGTTTGTCTCTTTTAATATGTCATACTGGGTTGAATTATTCATAACAGTGATTTACATTACAGTTTGTTGAGCTGTCGCTGGCAGCCGGTGGTGAGGCATTGGGCCTCAGCCTACCCCTTGGATCGACGTTCCGTCGCCCCGGGGAGTGGGAACATAGCCCCTTATTTTCTGGGCTATTCTATGGTCACGTGTTTGAATGGGGGGAGGGGAAATACACCCTCCCCTCATTCTGGGTCATTTTTTGACCTTACGTTAATTTACATATGGATAAAATGTCTTATTTCTTTCTCTTTCTCTTCTGTTCACTCTTCCCCCCGGACCTACCTGCCAATGAGAGCTCCTACATTTAAGTGTCTACAGTCATTATTTTGCAAACCGGATAATGTACCTAAGTTGTTTAATGTGTCTCATGATACGGATATTGTTTGGGAACGCATGATAATTAGCTTTGCCAATTTTATATCCCATGGCTGGTATGGCTAATCCTCCTGCTCCCCTTCGTGTTGTTTCACACAACACGCAGGGGCTGAATTCTCCAGTTAAAAGACGAAAGGCGCTACAAGTCTACAAATCCCTTCATGCTGATGTGGTATTTCTACAAGAGACCCACTTCCCAAAGCGGTATACTCCCTCGTTCTTACATGCTCATTTCCCATTATTCTACCTGTCAAAGGCCAAAAATAAGACTAAAGGAGTGGCAATTTTATTCTCCAAACACTGCAAATTTAACTTACTTAAGGAATACGCGGACCCAGAGGGTAGATTCATTCTGGTAAAGGGCACTCTGGAAGGAAATACGTACACTTTTATATCATACTATGCTCCCAACCGGGGACAGAAGGGGTTCTTCTGCCAAATGCTTGAATCTCTCCAGCCTTTGGTAGAGGGAGTCATAGTTATGGGGGGAGATTCCAATCTGGCTTTTGACTCTGGACTGGATAAATCTGGCCCAGCAAAGGCTAAATTAATTAGACCTACTAAAACCAGTACCCAAGTCGCTTGCGTGCTTCACCAATATAGATTGACCGACATATGGAGAGAATTGAACCCAACTGCTAACGGCCCAGAAGTCCTCCATTATGGACGTCCCATGGTCGGATCATTCCATGGTTCTGTTATCTCTAAGAAAAAACAGTTCTAATCAAAGAGTATCTCATTGGACCCTCAACCAGTCATTGTTGAAAGACCCAACTATAGCCACAGAGATTGAACAAGCTATAACAGATTACTTTAAAAATAATGACATAGAGGAAATCTCTCCAGAAACCTTATGGGCGGCCCACAAGGTGACAGTGAGGGGAAAACTAATACAGATCGCAGCCAGACAAAAAAGACTGAAGAGGCTGGAGGTGGAAGAACTTGAAAAGACATTTGACGATTTGAGCAAAAAGCATAAATTGGACCCCTTTGGTTTCCCAACTTCTAAATTGGACGCTGCCAGGACAGCTCTGAATCTCGCGCCTACGGTAAGAGCAGATGAGGCACTTAAATGGTCGGGAGCTAGATTTTATAGATTAAAAGATAAAATTGGTCCAATGTTGGCGCATAAACTATCCCCTAGACCAGGGATCTCCAAACTACGGCCCTCCAGCTGCTGTGGAACTACACTTCCCATGAGGCATTGTAAAACTCTGACATTCGTAGACATGACTAGGCATGATGGGAATTGTAGTTCCTGAACACCTGGAGGGCCGTAGTTTGGAGACTCCTGCCCTAGACTAAGGCCGAGAGTCCTCCCTAAGATTAAACAAGCCAATGGCTTATTTACCTTGAACCCTCAGAAGGTGATGGATTCCTTCCAAAGCTTCTATTCAAAACTTTACGACTTTGAAACACTCTCCAATTCTAATAGCGTGGGAGAATTCCTAGATAGTTTGGACCTTCCCTCGCTGGCGGAAGTGCATAGAGAGAAAATGGAAGCTCCCATCTCAATTGAGGAAGTTTTGGAAGTGATCAAAATGTTAAAAACAGATAAAGCTCCAGGACCAGATGGTTTCTCTGCTCCTTACTACAAGACTTTCTCGGCTCTTCTATCTCCATACCTTACTCGTTTTTTTAACTAAGGGGAATCCTATAGATATTCAGCTGAATTCGGCATATATCTCTGTGATCCCTAAACCTGACAAGGATACCAGTTAAGTGGAAAACTATAGACCGATATCGTTGATTAACAATGACCTTAAAATCCTAACCAAAATAATAGCCAATAGACTAGCATCCTTCATTGGTCAGTATATACATAAGGATCAGGTGGGTTTCATTCCTGGTAGACAGGACCCTGACCAAGTAAGGAGAGCGGTAGACATAATCTCCATATTGCAATCTGGTTGGATAGGAGATCAAAAACAAGAAGGGATGCTCTTATCATTGGACCTTAACAAGGCCTTTGATTCGGTCTCCTGGCCATATATGTTTGAAGTTATGAGACGTTGGGGGTTTGGCTCAAGAGTCTTGGGAATATTATCTGCACTCTACTCTTCTCCTGAGGCTAAAATAAGACTGCAGGGACTATTTTCAGAATCTATTAAAATTAAAAGGGGAACCCGCCAGGGATACCCATTGTCTCCTTTGATATTCGCAATTGTTATAGAATCTTTAGCAATAGCGATTCAGAATAACGCGAATATCAGAGGAGTTCAATGTAACCGTAAGGACCACAAATGTGCATTATTTGCGGATGACCTGCTACTATTTGTTACTTCCCCGATTTCCTCTATGTCCGAAATCTACTCTGTACTTGACAAATTCTCCAGGGCCTCTGGCCTTAAAGTCAATATGTCCAAATCTAGGGCCCTCAATGTCTCGCTTCCTGTAGATGTAGTTTCCTTACTACAAAAGAAATATGAATTTGGTTGGAATGGCTCATCTATCAAATACTTGGGTATCAATTTATCTTCGAAATTTGAGGATCTATATACAGCCAACTACCCTCCTATGTATAAAAAACTTGAATCTGATTTAGGTGATTGGGATACACAGAATATAGGCTGGATTGGCAGGATAAACTCTGTCAAGATGACTCTTCTTTCTAGACTTCTATACCTCTTTCGTTCTCTCCCCATACCGATAAAAAGGAATCACTTGAAGGCCTTTCAGGGTAAGATCACCAAATTTGTATGGAACAAAAAGAGCCCCCGTGTATCATCGCGTAGCCTCTTTAATCTCCCTACCTTGCAGCTAGACTGGCACAACTGTCAGATATATACCTCAAACAGGACCAACCTGATTGGGTTAGTCTGGAAGAACAGGCGTCCCCCACATGCTCATTGGAAAATCTTGTGTGGTCTATCCCCAAACGCAGACATTCTATTATGTCTCCGGCACTGTCACAGGCGTTGGTTCTGTGGGACTCGCTCAGGAGCAATCCCTCTTTAGTCTCTAAGAGTCTACCATTAACTGATATATTTCAGGTCCCGTCCTTTGCATCCAATGTGAACGTTGAATCCTTCCAGTGGTGGCGAGATAAGGGAGTATACCGCATTGGACGATTCTTCTCCCACTCAGGTCCTCTATCAGAACAATATTTTAGGGACAGTCTTGATCTTCCTCCTTCAGAGAAATCAAGATTTTCTCAAATCTACAGTTTTGTACAGAAACTCTGGACTGACAAGGCTGTAACTGGTAATTTTACGCCCTATGAACGAAAATGTAAATGTAAAACGAAAAACAGGCCCCTGTAAGGGAGGGTGGTATTTCTGTAATTTACAAATCCCTTGTGAACAATGTCAATAAATTACCCTATATGCTAGCTTGGGAGAAGGAAATTCAGGATGAGTGGGATTTGGAAGATTGGGGAGAAAACTTCCATAGATCTATAAAGGGTATCATCAACATGTCACTCATAGAGGCGAATGTAAAAATATTTACTAGATGGTATCTAGTTCCTTTAAGACTGGCATCCATATATCCTTCATCCTCACCTCTATGCTTCAGAGGATGCCAAGGCGTGGGCTCCATGATTCACACCTGGTGGGAATGCCCAAGAATACGAGGTTTTTGGAGTAAAGTGTTCCATATAATTAGACGGATTACGGGTTGTAATATACATCAGTCCCCGGCGATTGCCTTACTGAATGGATTCATACCACAAGTATCAAAGGTTACCAGAAGGCTGATATGGTTTATCCTAACAGGAGCTAGAATCACTATAGCTGCAGCCTGGAAGAAACAGGCGGTCTCAATCTTAAGTATGAAAAGAAAGATCACCTGGATAATGGAACAGGAAAGGAGAATTGGCTCAATGTTGGATAGACTTACTCAGTTTAACGCAATCTGGGAACCATGGATAAAGTACTTAGGGATCTCACACCCCATAAAGGGATGATAACATACTTACTGTAGGCTGATGTACACACCTGGCAGGTAGGATCTCTGTCTCTCTACCCTCTTACCCCTACCCTCTTTTTCGTTCCCTCTCTTTCCATCTTTCTCACATTCCTCTTTTCCTTCTCTTCTACTTTTCTTCTCTATGTTCTGGTTTTATGCTGTGCTTGTGTTCAGGTTTTTTTGTATAATCTGTGTTTGGGAAACGTTCTCCATATATATACACATGTTACGCCTCTATCATAGGGGTGGAGGAAGTTGAAGGGGGATTCTCCTCTCTTTTTCTCCCTCCATCTCCCTCTCTCTTCATCAAACTTGTTATTTATTCTTTTAGTATTAGGTTCATTTAATCGGTCCAGATATCATACGCTTTGTACCAGAGGTACTTGAGAAGTTTTAAGTTTATGAAATGGAGGTACATCACGAAGTGGACTTCACAAAACTGTAATATTTATAATAACTTGCTAAGGGGGCGGGATGGTTTGGGGGAATTACTCTACCTCCCCGGGCACAGAGTGATCCCATTGGGGGTGTCAGTGGGGGTGGAGGGTGCTCTTCCCATCTCATTTCTATATATGTTGGACCAATAAGGTTTTGATTTATCCCAACTGCTGTAGACTAGGGACCCTAGACGGATTTATAGGAACTGCAGGATTTGGGGGAGGGTAGGGAGCTACCCCGGTTAGACTATATGGCTTAGGGTCAGAATTTACTCCCTTGTTGAACCTGTTTTCCTTTCATCGCAGATAGAATGTTATTTAGGTATGGTTGAGAAATGACGTAGTGATGACTTCAGCAAACGATGTCTCAATATTTAAGGATATGTAACAAAATGTATTGATTTCCTGATATGTTCTTTAAATTGTACTGACTTTATTCAGAAAATAAACTTAAACTTGAATGAAAAAAAAAAATCCGATATTTTCACCTCTTTTATTAATTTGCCAGTGTGCTCCAATGTAATTACTAATTTCCTTCACTTCTAGCAACCCCCTTGTTTGGCTAAGCTTTCTGTCAGCCACCACTGTTCACATACATACTGTTCGCATAACTCTCTTGATAAGTGCCTGTGATGGCTCTGTTATTTCCTGCCACATCGGAAGATTGCGGTGGCAGGGTTGTGAAGGAGGGATGGGGGCCAAAGAGGAAACTTTCAAGGACAGCAGGAGCCACCCACTAGCAAAATGGGCACATCTAATTTAACAGTAAGAAATGTTCTTGCTGATTTTTATTTTATTGTTTTTTTTTAACAAAATGTAGGTTTTAAATACTATATAAACTATCTATTTTAAGAGGCATTCATCTATAAAAGTAATAATTATTATTCTCTTTAATACCAGATCTGCTTTGATCTTCAAGATACATAGTTACCTAGTTGGTAAGGCTGAAAAAAAAGACACCATTCCATCCAGTTCAACCGGGGTGTGTGAATGTGCTTGTGTTTATGTCAATAGTACATTATATATCCCTGTATGTTGTGATTATTAAGGTGCTGATCTAATAGTTTTTTGAAACTATCGATGCTCCCTGCTGATACCCCTGCATGTGGTGCATGTGAAGGGAATTCCTCATCCTTATGACTATGACAGTAAAGAACCCTCTATGCAGTTTAAGGTTTGACGGCTTCTCTTCAAATTTCAGTAAATGGTCACTTGTCTTTTTTAATTCACTTTCACTAATACACTTTTTCCCTAGCTAGGGTCACCAGTACAGTGACAGATATATGTCACAAGTATTGTGAGGAAATATAATTCATTTTCCTAAATTTCATATGGAGGTTTAAGGTTGAATAAGCCTCAGAACAAAGGTCAGAGAACAGGAGGAGACATATCGGAAGGTGTGGGCCCCATATATCAGATATAGAAATCCTTAAGAGGCAATAACAACTGCCTTCGGGGGGGGGGGGGGTGAGGGAGAGAGAGACATATATATATATTTTTTTTTTACTATACGGGGAGGGCGGGTGGACAACCAGGAGTTGAGCCTGGTAAAGGGAGAGGGGGGGTTGAAATGGTATGGCTATATTGGGATACACAGGAAATATTGAACAAAAGTCACAACGGGGTTACCGGGAGCTAGGAAACAATGTGTATCTAAAGTATAAATCGTATGTGATATATAAATGTACTTGTTCATAATGCTGTACCTTCTTCTTTGTGGAAGCAAGGAAGAGAGAAAAAAAATATAAAATAAAGAATTATAAAAAAGAACAAATGTCACATTCAGGACACGTCACCTAAGTTTCAACCAGAGATATCTTTTCTCTCTCTGTTGGAGGTATATAAAAAGGCTGTTTGCAGAAATGGAAATATAAAAGCTAAGGATAAATATATTTTATGGTTACCAAACAAAATGTATTTAAGGACCCTTGCACCACCAGTGATAAAACCCTAAAAAACTGTAATCAACTGACTTTCCAAGGCCCTATGTACTCAGGTAGGCTTATGGACAGAAAGGATAAGCAAGGCTAATTATCCAATACCAGCTATTGTCTCTAAGAAAGATAAACACAGAGCAAAACCCCTCATAGGAAGAACTGTTTTTTTTCCTCACTTATAACATTTTATACATCTCAGACATTTAAAATATGTGGACACTATACAATTAAGATCCCATTATGAATATTAACATAAAAATTGATGTACAACCTCCATAGTTTCAAATAAACTAAGGAGGGAATATGGAATTTTTGCAAACTTATTTGGTTCAGCTGGTGTCAAGCGTTTGTGTGGCAGCAACCAGGAGTACAAAGACAAGTGTGTCTTGCCTCCAGTCACTGTCTGGGGCTGCATGAGTGCTGCTGGCACTGGGGAGCTACAGTTCATTTAGGGAACCATGAATGCCAACATGAACTGTGACATACTGAAGCAGAGCATGATGTTCGGAGACTGCGATGCGGGGCAGTATTCCAACATGATACCGACCCCAAAAACACCTCCTAGATGACCACTGCCTTGCTAAAGAAGCTGGGGGTAAAGGTGATGAACTGGCCAAGCATGTCTTTAGACCTAAACCCTATTGAGCATCTGTGGGGCATCCTCAAACAGAAGGTGGAGGAGTAAAAGGTCTCTAACATCCACCAGCTCCATGGTGTCATCATGGAGGAGTGGAAGAGGACTCCATTGGTTACCTGTGAAGCTCTGGTGAACTCCATTCCCAAGAGGGATAAGGCAGGGCTGGAAAATAACACACACATAACAAAATAACACAAAATATTGACACTTTGGGCCCAATTTGGGCATTTTCACTTATGGGTGTACTCACTTTTGTTGCCAGTGGTTTATGCATTAATGGCTGTGTGTTGAGTTTTTTTAAGGGGACAGCAAACTTATACTGTTATACAAGCTGTACACTCACTCATTGTAGAAAAGTGTAATTTCTTCAGTGTTGTCACATGAAAAGACATAATAAATATTTACAAAAAAGTGAAGGGTGTACTCACTTTTTTGGGATACTGTATATACTCATCTAAAAGCATTACCAGATCTTCTAACATTACATATACACTGCTCAAAAAAAATAAAGGAACACTTTGAAAACATATCTTAAATTAGATCTCAACGGGCAAAAATCTCATGCTGGAAACCTCCATATAGATATACTAATATGGACTGGGTAATGTGTTAGGAATGAAAGGATGGCACATCTCAGCACACTGATTTTCTCACCACACTCCCTGATAAGATGGCGCGGTACTTTTGCCAACCTACTGTCACACCTGGGGGGGATATCACTCTTCTACACAGGCCTACGAGAAAAATGCATATTAATTAAGATGCAGCATATGGAGGCGTGGGAAAACGAACTTGGAGTGGAGTACTCCATCCGGCAGTGGGAGAAATCTTTAAAATTAGTGTACTCCTCCACTAAGGGCACCAAATTGATGGAGATGCATCAGAAAATTTTGTTGAGGTGGTACTTAACTCCATACAGATTATCTAAATTATACAAGGAGGCGTCCCCTCTGTGCTGGAGGCAGTGCGGAGGAGTGGGCACACTGACACATGTGTTGTGGTCCTGCCCGAAGTTGACCCAACTTTGGGCTCAGGTTTGGGGCATCATAGGAGACATTTCGCCCACAGGACCGCCACTATCTCCGGGTACAGCTATCCTATCCCTAGATTTAGATCTTATCCCACCAAAATGTAGAGTTGTGGCGTCAAATCTTTTGCTAACTACAAGGCTAATAGTGCTCAGACACTGGAAAAACATAGAGGCGCCTTCAATCTCCGAGGTGCTTTCCACCATGTATGTACACGGTAGATATGAGATTATGCACTCTTATTCTCTTGGCTCTTCAGAATCCATGATTAATTGCTGGAACCCCTGGTTCAAGTGGTATTCAACCCATAAAGGCTAGGCATGAAAAGTTTACTTTAGTTCAAACTCATTTTTTTTATTAAGGGTATACGTTTTGTTTCTTTTATATTCCCTCTGTTTTTTTTGTTTGGGTACACATTGGGGCAATCCCTTTTGCTGTTTTGGTTCATCTGTTACTATTCCCTGTTTGATGCAGGACTCCAAATTGGAGATAAGCCTGTAATACACCCTCCTCCGTATTATTTCTTAGGTAATCTGGGAGCTCTTGGCGATGGACGACCACTCTGACCATTTAAGAGGGATCGGGGTCTGGTTGTTCGGGTCTGGGCTCCGCAGAAGCAGTACTAGAAGGGCTTACCTGGGTGATCCTTGGAACACACAGGTAGGACTCAGGGGGGAGCGGTGAGTTACTTTATCGTTGTAGAAGGTAACTACAGTTTAAACTATACGAGGTATTCTCATATATGCATGTAACAATAACCTACCCATACGTGTACTGTATTCTGATGCATTTCTGTAATTTCTTTTTTACTCTGCTCTTGTTCTGTAACTTTTTGAAAAAAAAAAAAATTCAATAAATAATATTGTTAAAAAAAAAAAGAAAGGATGGCACAACATTTGATGGAAATTAAAATTATCCACCTACAGAGGGCTGAATTCAAAATCAAAGTGAACAAATTATGCAGCAAGCTAGTCCATTTTGCTGAAATTTCATTGCAACAACTTAAAATGGTCCTTAGTAGTTTGTATTAAAAAACAAAGAGAACCCCAAGGGATAGTGCGGGCAGGAAGCCAGACCAGGATACCGTGAAAAAGTACAAAAAGTACTTACTTAATATACTTTTTGTACTTCTTCACGGTATCCTGGTCTGGCTCCCTGCCCGCACTATCCCTTGGGGTTCTCTTTGTTTTCTTCAATTATTTTGGGATGTGGCAGCAAGTCTCAGGATTAACCAAAGCTCAATCTAGTTTCTCTTTCATAACTCTCTCAGTAGTTTGTATGGCCCCCAAGTGCTTGTATGCATGCTCCTAATGAGACAACGGATGGTGTGCTGGGGTATTTCCTCCCAGATCTGGACCAGAGCATCACTGAGCTCCTGTACAGACTGAGAAGAAAATTAACTAGGGGCAAGTTATTGAAATTTTCAGGCACTGTGTGCTGGTAAGGAACGTACAGAGAAAGTTTCTCTAAAATTAGATTTATTTGAACACAGAAGTGCAGTTTACATTAAAAATTAGACGTTCCATAAGAACTATCTAGCAAACTAGCTAAACATTGCAAGGTACCTCCAGGGCAACACAGGAAATTGTACACCAATAGTCAAGTTAAGTAGTACAAAAAATTGATTTAAGAAAATAACTTTAAAAATTAGTAAAACTAATTATTAGAGTGTCCTGTAAAGATGATGTAGGTTCAGTCGTAAGAATGTCTGAAAGATGGATCTTGCAATGTGATGACTCGACCGGTTTCGCGCGTCTTACAGCGCTTCTTCACAGAGTCTTTTAGATGTAGTTTGCTGCAAAACAAGGAAAACAGTGGAAACACAAGGACAATAAAGACAGCAATAAAATAACGTATAGTTTGTTAATTAGAAGATGATGAGCGTGTGAACAGGCCAGTTACTCTCTCAAAGAAGAAAATAAAAACAAGATAGACAAAAACAAGAGGAGGAAAGCAGGGAGCAGGACCCAAGGGAAGCGCTGCGTGAAAGCGGCTCGAGGTACTCCATTCATACAACATGTAGGGGACGAGGATGTATAGTTATATGTATATACGTATAGGCAGGTTGGGGGGTGGGGGGAGGGTGTAACTGCCAATATTAAATAAATAGGGTACTTACATAGAATATTGAAACATCAATATAGTCCAATGATGGGTGTAGAGCTTAAAAGATTAAACTTCTTGTAAAGAGCTCAAAAAGAAGTCCGGGCTGCTGGACAACTAAATCAATATAGTGTAACCCTTAAGGGTAAAAGATCTGAAGGGTAGATATAACATGTTAAGCTCATTAGTATCATAGTAAATAGGTAAAGCATAGGGTGAGAACACAGGGGATAGATATTTCTTACCTGGGATGGAATGCTGCACTGCCAACATAGGGAGGCTAAAGTTAGCATCCCAAGAAAAGGTATATTAAAGAGTAGTTATGATTACAATGAAGCCTTATGAGCTGATGACTCAAATAGGGGTGGTTGATCCTAGAGGGTTAAAGAGGAAAGACAAAGCAAGCTGTGTCAGCGTTGAAGGGTGTCTGAAATAAGCCAGGGGTTTGTGGTTTAAGGTAGAGCTATAGAAAGCTTACCTAGTAGCATTGGTGGCAGCGTTTGGGATCCATCAGTCTCCCGGGAGACTGTAGCATGGTGTGTCTACAGACCTGGGTTTAAATAGGTCTGTGTTACGTTCAGGATAGACATATAGCGCGGTGCACTAGCGTGACGTCATCCGAAGTGGCCGCAATTAGTTCACAGCGCAGAGGCTGCAAGGAGGGGGAGGCGTGCTGTGTGGGATGTGGGACACTCAGATGGGAGCTCCATCTAGTGGTGTCCAAGTATATTGTTATAGATAGTACGGATATATCCAGAGCGGTCAGCGCTGTGTGGAAGGAAGAGGGAGATACATACAAAATGTAACAGAAGACAAGAAAAAGACAGAAACATTGAATAGAGGTAGATCAGGAGTAGGGAGACATTAAAGAGAATGCCGGGTCACACGCTCACTAACAAAGTTACATACATAATAACGACATTTAGCATTTTATGTATATGGCACCAAAAATATTTTTTACATTATATGTGCATCAAAAAGATTTGCATAGCCAGCTCATTGAATCATTCATTTGTGAATTTCAGTAAGTACAGTTACAGTTGGTGTACCTTGCTATCACACCAAGTTATAATAGACCACAGACTATAATGGCAGTGCAGATAAAGGGGGGGGAAGGGGAAGGGGGGGAAGCTCCCATCTGAGTGTCCAACGTCCCACACAGCACGCCTCCCCCTCCTTGCGTCTATCCTGAACGTAACACAGACCTATTTAAACCCCGGTCTGTAGACACACCACGCTGCAGTCTTCCGGGAGACTGATGGATCCCAAACGCTGCCACCAATGCTACTAGGTAAGCTTTCTATAGCTCTACCTTAAACCACAAACCCCTGGCTTATTTCAGACACCCTTCAACGCTGACACAGCTTGCTTTGTCTTTCCTCTTTCCTAGAGGATCAACCACCCCTATTTGAGTCATCAGCTCATAAGGCTTCATTGTAAGCATAACTACTCTTTAATATACATTTTCTTGGGATGCTAACTTTAGCCTCCCTATGTTGGCAGCGCAGCATTCCATCCCAGGTAAGAAATATCTATCCCCTGTGTTCTCACCCCATGCTTTACCTATTTACTATTGTGATACTAATGAGCTTAACATGTTATATCTACCCTTCAGATCTTTTACCTTTAAGGGTTACACTATATTGATTTAGTTGTCCAGCAGCCCGGACTTCTTTTTGAGCTCTTTACAAGAGGTTTCTTCTTTTAAGCTCTACACCCATCATTGGACTATATTGATGTTTTAATATTCTATGTAAGTACCCTATTTATTTAATATTGGCAATTACACCCTCCCCCCAACCTGCCTATACGTATATACATATAACTATATATCCTCGTCCCCTACATGTTGTATGAATGGAGTACCTCGAGCCGCTTTCACGCAGCGCTTCCCTTGGGTCCTGCTCCCTGCTTTATACTTTGTGTGATTGTGGTTGGCGCTAGTGGAAAAAAATAAAAAAACTTTTGGGTGTGCTGCAATTTAGAAAAAATGGGTCTGTTTGCCTAAAAACGGAATCCAGTCCCAATAGTGTATAAAGAATAAAGTGAAAACTGCGCTCCCCTATATTGTTATTATTCACCTCCTATTGTGTTGCTAGTGGAGTATTCTCCTTGTTGGGGGTGCTCTACCCTCTTAGTGCTATGTTTTACAGTGATATCGTGTCATATATGAAAAACCTTAAAAGATCCAAATTATCATCTCATCAACATAAACAATAAAAAGTAAAAACATATTTTTTTTGAAAAATGTAAGAAAAAAATATATGCATTTACAGTTTAGCACCTATGTAAATTACAAAAACGTGTCTTGTGAGAGTTCTTATATAGCGTCCAATGTTCTGCCCCAGCAGTGTGCCTCTGCAATGGTTTCAGACTATTATTCGATTATCTTTAATATGTGGTATCCCATCACCATTAAAAATGGACACTCACCAGATGTTGTAATATTCCAGGCCTGTGGTTCATTGATCAGGATAACCAATCCTATAGCGTTATTCCTCCTGCTGCCAGGTGAATTGGGTGGGTTATTATGTTGTCTTCTCCTACGGTGTTTCACAGGAAAAGAAAGGTGCTCCACATGGGGTGATATTGTTTTAAAACAAATTTATTGTATAAAAAACTGATAGATATCACACTCACATTTAAAAGTGTCTATGCTGGCACCAAGCGTCTCCAACCATGTATGCAAGTTCGCTGAGTGGGTATCAAAAAAAGCCTTTTCCTAGGGTCCTCCCTGCTGATCTGCAGCCAGAGTGTGGGGTTGTACAGCAGCCTCGACGCGTTTCGCAATATTATTTCATCTTCAGGAAGCTACTGTACTGTTCCTACTTGTCTGTATTTATACTGTGTTTGATTTGAAAGAGATCCGCCCCCTGTGTTTTCCCGGGATTTGGTCGACCAGAAGTGACACAGTTTCCTGTGTGTCTAAGGCCGGAAGTGTTATCTCTGCCATTTTGGTTCCTGGAGTGATTACCCCAAAAAGTTTTTTTCTATTTCCCGTCTATCGTTTGTATTACTTCATGTTTGTGTCTAGTGTATTACTTGTATCGTGGTTCCTCTGTTTTGTCTATGTATTTTCTATCTCTATCCCCTTCTATTCCCTTCTCCCCTCGTTTGCGTCCGGCCGGATGTAGTTTAATCTCCATCTTAGTACGTCCGACCAGAAGTAGCGCGTCCGCCATCTTAGTACACCTTTTGTGTGGTTAGTGTTCCCTTACTGTGGTTGGTCATTTTTCCACCGGAAGTGATGTTATCACGGCCGGAAATCCTCACGCCGTCATTTTGCTTTATCCCTGTTTATTCCCTGCTGTCCTTTTCGTTATCCAGTTTGTTATCATGTGATGGACACTAATTATGTTGCGGGAGTGTTTGTTTGTTGCCAAATAACTTTTTATCTCTATTTTGCATACACAATTGGGTCACTTTTACAAAAAATATTATAATTGTTTCTATACTTTATAAATCATTCTGCCATTCCATATATATGTTGTTTTGGTCTATTTATTTTTTATTTTTTATTATTGGGTAAAAAATATAATGTGACATATGCAAATGCATAATTATATTTGGGAATATATATATTTCAAGTATAAGAGGTATAGCAAATTTGTATATACAAATATATATATATATAAAATATTAATCAAATAAATAAAATAAAAATAAAAATGAAATACCAAAAAATAATAATAAAATTTAGGGCTGTGCAAATTAACTTTTAATTGATCGATTAATCTTTAATTTTTTTGATCGATCAAAATCTTTTTGATCGATTAAAATTCTTTTGATTGGTACTCACCTCTCCGCCGGCTTTTGGGGCTTCAGGGAGTTCCAACGGAGATCCGGTAACATCATGGACACTAGCGGGGCTTGCCGTGTCCATCTGAAGGGCTCCTTTGCTGTGCCTTCATATCTGCATGCCGGCGGGACCTTACTATCTGCCACACGCAATGGCTGTTACACTTCCCTCTATCAACCTGGGATTCTACAGCCATCCACTGGGAGTTGTGATAGTTCCCTTCACGGGACATCTATATGCCGACGGACTGATGTTAACCCCTCCTCATCTGGATTCAGCAGTGGTATCGTTGTACACATTTTATAGCAGTATCATACTTGGCTACATGTTTTTCTGACTGCTTTTGGTACCGTTTGGTATTACTCGCACCATTTTTACAGTTTATGTAGCTACATCGATTTTATCTCCAGTGCAATATTTATTTGGTTACCTACTTGAAGACTATAAAAGTTTTAATGCTATTCCCAGCGAGCGCTGCCTTTGTGTGTTTTTTGTATCCTGCTATCCATTTTTCCAGTGGTTGGTAGCTGCACTGGGAATTAGCCTGCGAGGAAATCAGCTAAAAGTAGTTGGATCTGTATGTGCGTTATAATTAATCGAAATTAGTCGATTAATCGATTAAAAAAAATAACGATTAATCGAACACAAAAATTTTGATCAGTAACAGCCCTAATAAAATTCTATGCTTAGAAGACAATATAAAAAAATATACATAAAAACTATATGCGATGTTAATAATCATCTATAAAGCAATTGAGATCTAACTCTATGTTCATTCCATATGGTGTCATTGTATTTAATTTGAATATCCAGTATGTTTCGTTACGGGAAATTTCCCTTCTCATATTGGAATTTCTCCAGCTTTTTTCTATTTTATCTATGGCAAATTTTTTTTAGATGTTTGGGGTCTTTTTGATGGACGTCTTTAAAGTGCTTAGAGACACTATGGTATTTGTACCCCTTTTTAATATTTCTAACATGCTCCACTATTCTTACTGCCAGTTCCCCCTTTGTGCGTCCTACATACATACATACATACAAAAGATTTATAGATGACATATTAATTATTTGGAATGGAAATCAAAGTGAACTACAGGAATTCATTGGACACATAAACAACAACAAGTATGACATCAAATTCACTGTCAATGTACAGCAAAACACAACGCAATTCCTGGATTTGGAAATTTTCAAGCATGGTAATGCCCTGCACACAAAGACCCATTTCAAGGAAACAGATAGAAACGCCTATATACCAATGAACAGCTGCCACCACCCCCAATGGAAGAAAGCCGTACCCAAAGGACAGTTTATCCGAATAAAACGCAACTGTAACTCAATGGAAGATTACCACACACAGACTGAGATACTGATCGAAAGATTTATCGATAAAGGATATTCACGAGAAGAACTAGAAAAAATCAGGAATAAAATAGGCAAACGCAATAGAGAGTCCCTACTCCACACTAAAACTAACATGAAGAAAAGAACGGAAAATATCCCATTTATGAGGCCTTGTACACACGAGCACACAGATTTGTTCAAATCTGTCTGTCCGACAGATTTGAACAAATCTGTTTGCTAGGATTTTGGTTTGCTCGCGTGTACACACGAGCAAACCAAAATCCCCGCCAGCAGACGGCGCGCTGACGTGGCGGTGACGTGGCGGTGACGTTGACGCCGCCACGTCACCGCACCAGGAAGTAAAACACTTCCGCGCATGCGCCGAATCCATTCGGCGGCGGTGGTGCGGGACGACATGTCTGCTGGTAAGTGTACTAACCAGCAGACATGTCGGGCGGACGGATTCCCACCCGATAGATTTCAAAGCATGCTTTGAAATCTGTCGGGTGGCCAAATCCGTCGGCTCGGCCGAACACACGATCGAATCTGTCTGCTGAAATGGTCCAGCAGACCGTTTCCAGCGGACAGATTTGATCGTGTGTACGAGGCCTTACAGGATACAATACTCAATATAGAAAACTTGAAAAGATCATACAAAAGTATTGGCCAATCATGTATCAAGATTCACAATTAAACAAGATTCTTCCTTCAAAACCAACATTCATTTACAGATGAGCAAAAAGGAGATGTTATTGTAAAAAACGTCCCGGACCCCCCAAAAAAACTAACAACATTTTTCAATCAAAAAGGGTTCTATAGATGTGGAAAGTGTAAACCATGCAAACTCACAAACAAAATAAACAAAAAAATAGTGGAATTTTAATCAAACACCACGAAAGAAAAATACAAAATAGACAAACTTATAACATGCCGAAGTACACATGTAACCTATTTACTAGAATGTAGTTGCGGACTACAATATGTAGGACGCACAAAGAGGGAACTGGCAGTAAGAATAGGGGAGCATGTTAGAAATATTAAAAAGGGGTACAAATACCATAGTGTCTCTAAGCACTTTAAAGACGTCCATCAAAAAGACCCCAAACATTTAATTTTTTTTGCCATAGATAAAATAGAAAAAAGCTGGAGAAATTCCAATATGAGAAGGGAAATTTCCCGTAACGAAATATACTGGATATTCAAATTAAATACAATGGGCCAGATTGAGAAATAATTAGATTCCCGCAGAGTATCAGAGATACTCTACGCTGCCGTACTTTACCTGGCTCTAGGAGGAATTCAGACAGATTTTGGCCCGTAAGGTACGGCGGCGTAGTGTATTTCTCCCAGCGGAATCAAACTACGCGATTAGGGGGCGTGAGGCATTTAAATTAAGCGCGTCCCCGCAGCGATCGAACTGCGCATGCTCCATTCAGAAATTTCCCGCCGTGCATTGCGCGAAATCACGTTGTTACGTCATTTTTTTTTTGAGTAGCGTCGTTTACGGACATTCCTATTCCCGGTCGACTTACGCAAAAAAAAAAAAAAAAATTAAAGTCGACGCGGGAACGATGGCCATACTTAACATGGGCCACGTAACGTTAGACCAGCTAATAGCTGGTTTAACTTTACGCAGCGAAAAAATGACGTACGCGATTGCGAACGACGCTCGTAACTTCGTGGATCGCCGGAAAAAGCTCATTTGCATACCCCGACGCTGAAAACGACGCAAACTCCACCCAGCGGCCGCAAAAAGATTGCAGCGTAGATCCGAAGGCGTACGAAGATGTAAGCCTGTCAAATCGAAGCCCAACGCCGCCGTATCATGGTTTGAGGATTCAAACTAGTGATACGGCGCGCGTAATTTGAAAGTACTCCTGTCTAACACCAGTTAGACAGGCGTAATGGCTCTCTGAATCTGGCCCAATGACACCATATGGAATGAACATAGAGTTAGATCTCAATTGCTTTATAGATGATTATTAACATCACATATAGTTTTTATGTATATTTTTTTTATATTGTCTTCTAAGCATAGAATTTTATTATTATATTTTTTGGTATTTCATTTTCATTTTTATTTTATTTTATTTGATTAATATTTTATATATATATATATATTTTTGTATATATATAATTTTTATATACAAATTTGCTATACCTCTTATACTTGAAATATATATATATATATATATATATATATATATATATATATATATATATTCCCAAATATAATTATGCATTTGCATATGTCACATTATATGTTTTACCCAATAATAAAAAATAAAAAATAAATAGACCAAAAAAACACATATATGGAATGGCAGAATGATTTATAAAGTATAGAAACAATTATAATATTTTTTGTAAAAGTGACCCAATTGTGTATGCAAAATAGAGATAAAAAGTTATTTGGCAACAAACAAACACTCCTGCAACATAATTAGTGTCCATCACATGATAACAAACTGGATAACGAAAAGGACAGCAGGGAATAAACAGGGATAAAGCAAAATGGCGGTGTGAGGATTTCCGGCCGTGATAACATCACTTCCGGCGGAAAAAATGACCAACCACAGTAAGGGAACACTAACCACATAAAAGGTGTACTAAGATGGCGGACGCGCTACTTCCGGTCGGACGTACTAAGATGGAGATTAAACTACATCCGGCTGGACGCAAACGAGGGGAGAAGGGAATAGAAGGGGATAGAAAATACATAGAAAAAACAGAGGAACCACGATACAAGTAATACATCAGACACAAATATGTAATACAAACGATAGATGGGAAATAGAAAAAAACATTTTGGGGTAATCACTCCAGGAACCAAAATGGCAGAGATAACACTTCCGGCCCTAGACACACAGGAAACTGTGTCACTTCCGGTCGACCAAATCCCGGGCAAACACAGGGGGCGGATCTCTTTCAAATCAAACACAGTATAAATACAGACAAGTAGGAACAGTACAGTAGCTTCCTGAAGATGCAATAATATTGCAAAAAGCGTCGAGGCTGCTGTACAACCCCACACTCTGGCTGCAGATCAGCAGGGAGGACCCTAGGAAAAGGCTTTTTTTGATACCCACTCAGCGAACTTGCATACAAGGTTGGAGACGCTTGGTGCCAGCATAGGCACTTTTAAATGTGAGTGTGATATCTATCAGTTTTTTATACAATAAATTTGTTTTAAAACAATATCACACCATGTGGAGCACCTTTCTTTTCCTGTGAAACACCGTAGGAGAAGACAACATAATAACCCACCCAATTCACCTGGCAGTAGGAGGAATAACGCTATAGGATTGGTTATCCTAATCAATGAACCACAGGCCTGGAATATTACAACACCTGCTCCCTGCTTTCCTCCTCTTGTTTTTGTCTATCTTGTTTATCTTTTCTTCTTTGAGAGAGTAACTGGCCTGTTCACACGCTCATCATCTTTTAATTAACAAACTATCCGTTATTTTATTGTTGTCTTTATTGTCCTTGTGTTTCCACTGTTTTCCTTGTTTTGCAGCAAACTACATTTAAAAGACTCTGTGAAGAAGCGCTGTAAGACGCGCGAAACCGGTCGATTCATCACATTGCAAGATCCATCTTTCAGACAGTCTTACGTCTGAACCTCCATCATCTATACAGGACACTCTAATAATTATTTTTACTCATTTTTAAAGTTATTTTCTTAAATCAATTTTTTGTACTACTTAACTTGACTATTAGTGTACAATTTCCTGTGTTGACCTGGAGGTACCTTGCAATGTTTAGCTAGTTTGCTAGTTAGTTCTCTTGGAACGTCTAATTTTTAATATGTAAACTGCACTTCTGTGTTCAAATACATCTAATTTTAGAGAAACTTTCTCTGTACGACTATGTCCTTACCAGCACACAGTGCCTGAAAAGTCCAATAACTTGCCCCTAGTTAATTTTCTTCTCATACTCATTAGGACGCGGCACCTGTCATATCAATAAGCATCCACATGCTCACTACATGTGAGGATACTGCTCCCTTCCCCCTTTTTCCTATTAATTATTTGGGAGGAAGCACCCGGGCAAAATACAGCCGCTTTTTTGCACTAGAGCAGCTGTTAGTGCTATATCTTCACTAACTAATAAACTTTTTTTTCTTTTTCTTAAAGATTTCTGTAAAGGAATGGCCCGTGACAGACTGAGATATTCCTATGTCTAGGGTCACCTTATGTCCACTAGGGACATAGGGTGACAAAGAATCATAATTCATATATTACAGAAGACATTAATAAGGGACATTAATAATAATTCATGTTTGCATGATGTATTCAAATATCAAAAGCTGTTAGCTATGCAATCTGGGCACACATGCTTTTGAAAGGTGTTAATTCAGGTCTGCAAGACCAGAGTGAGTCATACCTTTGTATAATATGCTATTGAAATATCTTAAGGTGTTGGCTATTCACTGTAAAGACATTCCATTGAAGGTGTGGATTGCACCCACTCTCACAAGACTCTGCCATTGTGTGATAAAGCTGTCTAGAGAACTTATTCAACTAGATGTCTGTGTTACTATTCAAGGTTAATTGAACCCTATTGATGATACGGTGCCGTCATATCTAGCTACCAATTAAAGAATTATCCTCAGTGAGTGAATAGGGGGGTGGAGATTGCATTGTCCTGTGATAAACTGCATTATGCTTGAGACTGTATAAGAAGCTGAGAAAATACCAATAAATTGTCTTATCTTTGGAAGCAAGAACGGAGCTCTGTCTCGTCTTATTCTGGGAAAGGATATGGATCGTGTATGCAATATTGTCGGAGTGTGTCAGATAAGCTTGTCGTGGTTGGATGGAAAGTCGTAAGCGGTGGTGACCGTTACAATTTCCCTTCCATTATCAATAAACTACTTTGTAGAATCTACTAAGCCATCCCATTTTTCATAGCCACATCACCACAATAATGGACTTTGCAGGCACGGGCTGGACAGGATATATGTCAGAAATCCAAACGAATTGCAATGTGGATAATGAGCAGGAAATAACAATCAACCAATATATGGCTAAAATGAAACGTCTGTTAAAAAATAAATTGAATCTTCACTGGCATATAGAATTCCTTAGTGAATATGTCAAAGACAATATCAGTCCCTAATGCCGCGTACACACGATCATTTTTTGTGATGAAAAAAAAACAACGTTTTCTGTGAAGTAAAAAACAACGTTTTTGAAACGTCACTTTTCAAAGACGATGTTGCATACACACCATCGTTATTTTCACAAAAAGCGAGGTTACGTTCACCACTCTTTTCCATTGAAGCCCGCTTCATAACTAGCTTCTGGGCATGCGTGGGTTGAAAAACTTTGTTTTAAACGACGTATTATTATACCACTGAAGACGATACAGAATCTGACTCACCTTCTTTGCTTCCATTACAGTCTTCATCTCGACGTAACCAGTCTGCTTCGACACCTTCCACCTCCGGAACACGTAAGAGGGACTTTGGTGGTGGGTCTTTTACACCGTACTCTAAAAAACGCCCCATTAGGGACATCACTTTTGTACAACACTCCCAGCCCAACACTTCTTCTAGTGGTGGCGGTGGTCGATCACAAGGCAGTTACATGGGAGCCACAGCACTTCAAGCCATACATTGCAATCCCAGACCATATCGCATCTGCCCCCCATGGGTGCAGGCAATATTAGTTCTACCCCTGATGCACACACTGGGGTTCCTAGGAGAAACATCTCCCTAGACAATCCTCCAGCGGCAACCCACCTACAACAATGCACCAGACAAGGCACCTTGGATTCACACATTATCCCCCAGGTTCCTAATTTTCACACCCCCCAGACCACTTTACCATCAACGTAACCAGTAATTCTGAGCTGGATGTTATCAACCTCACTCCTTATGTATTCTCTAATGAGCAGCTTGAGGTTCTACGCCTAGGTCTCAGTTTCTGCCTTTCCATGGGATTAAATAAATACGAAACCATTAAAGATGTATATCTCTTTACACGAAACCTAACTTTCAAATTCTTATATGACGGAGACCGTCTCCGTAATATTGAAGAAAGGCACATTTCAGAACAGGTTAAAAATTTCACCATGGAGGACTTTCGAGCCTTACGAGACCTCATGCTGCTGTTAGAAGAGAATGAACATTCCACTGTAAATTCATTAGACAGTTTAGAGGATACCACCTCTACTGATGCCCCTTCTACTGCCAAGAAGTTCAAACCTAAGTCCCAACGGTTCCCAGACCTTATGAGTAATCCTAATATCTGGGCATTCCTCTTAAGCACCATCAATGAACTCAAAAAGCTAGACATTAATCCCATAACCCACAATATTTCAAAAGAACAACGCCAGGCCATCAATAGTCTCCAATGCCATCCTGACCTTGAAATCAAGGCATCAGATAAAGGTGGCAACGTAGTACTTATGACGAAACAAGATTACGAAAAAATGGTCATGAACATACTCCAAAATAAAGAGTGGTACAAATGGATCAGCCAAACTAAAGTTACCCAATTCAGAGATTAATTTTCGATTACTCTAGCTTCAACACATCAGGGGAGACTGATTGACCAAGATCTTTACAACTATCTAAATATACGGCATCCAAGAACGCCAATATTTTATGCTTTACCAAAGATCCACAAACATCCCAAGTCCCCACCAGGGAGACCAATAGTCTCCGGAATTGGATCCCTTACTGAAAATGCGAGTCGCTATGTGGACTCGATCCTAATGCCACACGTTTTGGCGCTACCATCTTACACAAGAGATACACTTGACCTCCTTAAACAGGTTGAGGATTTGGTCGTGCCTCGAGATGCCCTGCTCGTGACTTTGGATGTGGAAGCTTTGTATTCCAGTATCCCTCACGAGCAGGGCATCTCGACAGCACGAGCATTCCTCCGTGAACAAGATCATCACCTGTGGAAGCACAGTGACTTTGTTATAGAACTCCTACGGTTTATACTCACACGCAACTTTTTTGTTTTCAAAGAGTCCCACTACCTCCAGGTACAGGGTGTGGCAATGGGCATATGCTGTGCCCCTGCCTACGCCATCCTGTACCTGGGGGGGTGGGAACGTTTTATTTTTTCTAATGAACAACTGGCCATGTACACCAATTATGTCACTAATTGGTTTACGCTATATTGACGATATTTTTATTATTTGGGCAGGTCCAGTGGAATTACTACATGAATTTATAGAGGCCCTCAATACTAATAGCTACAATTTAAAATTTACTTACACTTATGCACAAAACCAAATAACCTTCCTAGATCTAACCATCCTGAAAGACATAGATGGACGATTGACTTCATCATTATTTAGAAAGGAGACTGCTGGGAACACACTATTACACGCAGGAAGTGCCCACCCAGCTAACCTAATACGGAGCATACCATATGCTCAATACCTGCATCTTCGCAGGAATTGCACTCTCACCACTGATTTTATCCAGCAAGCTAATCTCCTTAAACAACGCCTTCTCAATAAAGGCTGCAGTAAATATTTGTTACGAAAGGCTTTCAACAAAGCCTTCCACAAATCACGCATAAGTTTACTATACAAACAAAAGGTCAACCCCACCTCTAATCCAGTCAGATTTATAACACGTTATTCCAGCCATCACAATGAAATATGAAACATATTGACTCAACACTGGACTCTACTCACCAACGACCCTATTCTTAAGAAATATATTGGCTTACAACCAGATATAACCTTTTAAAGGTCTAGATCTCTTTGGGATCAATTGACTTCCAAGTACCAAGTTCAAAAGTACGAACACCCCCAAATGGCATCACCCGTTGTGGCCATTGTTCATACTGCCCTTGAGTCAATGAGGGCACGACCTTCACCTTACCCAACGGTGAAATCTTTACCCCCAACTTCCACGCGGACTGCAATACACAAGGGGTAATCTACTTAATGACCTGCCAATGCAGAGCCTTTTACGTTGGCAAAATGATTAGGAACTTCAAATGTAGAATTAGAGACCGTGTCTACTATTCAGCGGAGGGTAAGATGCTGACCTCAGTTAGTCGCCATTAAGACCTCTATCACAGATTTAACAACAAAATGGTCTCCTTTATTGCCCTCGCGGTAGTCCCCAAAAACAAACGAGGCGGCAACTGGGACAAACTGGTGTTACAAAAGGAAACCTTATGGATTGAACGCCTCAACGCCCTCTGTACCCCCGGCCTCAATGAGGCACTGCCATAATAGTCTGTGGTCTATTATAACTTGGTGTGATAGCAAGGTACACCAACTGTACTTACTGAAATTCACAAATGAATGATTCAATGAGCTGGCTATGCAAATCTTTTTGATGCATATAATGTAAAAAATCTTTTTGGTGCCATATACATAAAATGCTAAATGTTGTTATTATGTATGTAACTTTGTTAGTGAGCGTGACCCGACATTCTCTTTCATGTCTCCCTACTCCTGATCTACCTCTATTCAATGTTTCTGTCTTTTTCTTGTCTTCTGTTACATTTTGTATGTATCTCCCTCTTCCTTCCACACAGCGCTGAACGCTCTGGATATATCTGTACTATCTATAGCAATATACTTGGACACCACTAGATGGAGCTCCCATTTGAGTGTCCAACGTCCCACACAGCACGCCTCCCCCTCCATGCAGCGTCTGCGCTGTGAACTAATTGCGGCCACTTCGGATGACGTCACATGGTGGCGCCGCGCTATACGTCTATCCTGAACGTAACACGGACTATTTAAACCCCGGGCTGTAGACACACCACGCTGCAGTCTTCTGGGAGCCTCTAGGATCAACCACCCCTATTTGAGTTATCAGCTCATAAGGCTTCATTGTTAGCATAACTACTCTTTAATATACCTTTTCTTGGGATGCCAATTGTAGCCTCCCTATGTTGGCAGTGCAGCATTCCATCCCAGGTAAGAAATATCTATCCCCTGTGTTCTCACCCTATGCTTTACCTATTTACTATTATATTACTAATGAGCTTAACATGTTATATCTACCCTTCAGATCTTTTACCCTTAAGGGTTACACTATATTGATTTAGTTGTCCAGCAGCCTGGACTTCTTTTTGAGCTCTTTACAAGAAGTTTAATGTTTTAAGCTCTACACCCATCATTGGACTATATTGATGTTTCAATATTCTATGTAAGTACTCTACTTACATATTCTATGTAAGTACCCTATTTATTTAATATTGGCAGTTACACCCTCCCCCACCCCCCAACCTGTCTATGCGTATATACATATAACTATACATCCTCGTCCCCTACATGTTGTATGAATGGAGTACCTGGAGCCGCTTTCACGCAGCGCTTCCCTTGGGTCCTGCTCCCTGCTTTCCTCCTCTTGTTTTTCTTTTCTTCTTTGAGAGAGTAACTGGCCTGTTCACACACTCATCATCTTTTATTTAACAAACTATCTGTTATTGTATTGCTGTCTTTATTGCCCTTGTGTTTCCACTGTTTTCCTTGTTTTGAAGCAAACTACATCTAAAACACTCAGTGAAGAAGCGCTGTAAGACGCGCGAAACCAGGCGAGTCATCACATTGCAAGATCCATCTTCCAGACATTCTTACGACTGAACCTCCATCATCTATACAGGACACTCCAATAATTATTTTTACACATTTTTAAAGTTATTTTCTTAAATCAATTTTTTGTGCTACTTAACTTGACTATTAGTGTACAATTTCCTGTGTTGCCCTGGAGGTACCTTGCAATGTTTTGCTAGTTTGCTAGATAGATTTGTTGAAAAGTCCAATAACTCGCCCCTAGTTAATTTTCTTCTCATACTCATTAGGACGCGGCACCTGTCATATCAATAAGTATCCACATGCTCACTACATGTGAGGATACTGCTCCCTTCCCCCTTTTTCCTGAACAGACTGAGGTGCAATCTGGCGGCACCAGATGGACCGAAACATAATGTCCCAGAGGTGTTCTTTTAGGTCAGGTGAGCGTGGGGGTCATTTAATGGTATCAATTTCTTCATCCTCCAGGAACTGGATGCATGATCTCGCCACATGAGGCCGGGCATTGTCATGCACCAGGAGGAACCTAGGACCCACTGCACCAGCGTAGGGTCTGACAATGGGTCCAAGGATTTTATCCCGATAACTATTGGCAGTCAGGGTGCCATTGTGTAGCCTGTAGAGGTCTGTGCGTCCCTCCATGGATATGCTTCCCCAGACCATCACAGATCCACCACCAAACCGGTCATGCTGAACGATGATACAGGCAGCATAAAGTTCTTCCCGGCTTCTCCAGACACTTTCACATCTGTCACATATGCACAGGGTGAACATGCACTCATCTGTGAAAAGCATGGGGCACCAGTGGCGGACCTGTCAATTCTGGTGTTCAATGGAAAATGCCAATCGAGCTCCACAGTGTCCGGTAGTGAGCACAGAGCACACTAGAGGATGCTGGGCCCTCAGGCCACCCCCAAGTCTGTTTCTGATTGTTTTTTTCAGAGACATTCACACCAGTGGCCTGCTGGAGGTCATTTTGTAGGGCTCTGGCAGTGCTCATTCTGTTCCTCCTCATACAAAGGAGCAGATACCGGTCCTGCTGATGGGTTAAGAACCTTCTACGGCTCTGTCCAGCTCTCCTAGAGTAACATCCTGTCTGATGGAATCTCCTCCATGCTCTTCTGACAATGACATGTATTAATGTGCCATTCTGGAGGAGTTGGACTGCCTGTGCAACCTTTATAGGGTCCAAGTATCGCCTTGTGCTACCAGTAGTGACACTGACCCTAGCCAAATGCAAAAACAGTTAGAAAAGATGAGTAGGGAAAAAAAATGTCAGACACCTGTTTTGGAGGTCGTCTCATTGTTGCCCATTGTTGCTCATTGTTGCACCTGTTGTTAATTTCAATTAACAGCAAAGCAGCTTAAAGGGTCACTAAAGGATTTGTTTAGCTAAATAGCTTCCTTTACCTTACTGCAGTGCTGTTTTCATGTCCTCATTGTTCCGTTTTTGCTTTGATGTTGCTGTAATCCTGCTCTGTTCTGGACACTTCCTGGTTGTCTGTTTCCTTATAACCACAGTACTGGGAGCTTTCTCACTGTGGTCACTAATCAAGGAGGTGTGATTACTGTGTGTAAACTGAAACTAGATTGGGCTGAGGGTTTTTAGAAAAACCATCACTGCCCTCTATTGGCTCTCTGGCTCTGTACATCAGAGAGACAGGAAACAACAGCAACAACGAAACTAGAACTGTAGGTTGATTATATGATTGATTTTTATCTGTTTTTAATCATTTTTAAAAAGAATCAGTAAACTATTATGTCTCTATACCCTGTAAACAGTCATTTCATTTTATGTTTTAATGCATTTAGAAATGGCGGCGATCTGCGATTTTTATCATGACTGCGATATTATGGCCGACACGTCGGACACTTTTGGCGCTATTTTGGAACCATTGTCATTTATACAGCGAGCAGTGCTATAAAAATGCACTGACTGTGTAAATGACACTGGCAGGAAAGGGGTTAACCACTATGTGGCGAGGAAGGTGTCCAGTAGCAAGTGTTGCATAACAATTTGTATTTTATGTACAATTGTATTTGTCACCCATAATATAACTATTTATTGTGAATACATATCTAATGAATAAATATTGCATATTTAGTCTGTTTTCATATCGTTTGATGAAGGTTTTTAAAACAAGAAATTTTATTGGTAAAACTACTCATTAGAATTATCATTTAGGAAATTCCTGACGGAAACACATGACATATAACAGCTAGATTGAATACCAGAAAAATTGTGCCCTTTGTGGGCATTATTAAACTAGATATAATTAGGAAGCCCTCTCAAAAAATAATTTTAATGCACACAAACACAATATAATCTCCATATTTTTTTCCATACAACATAAAAGATGAGGTTCTTTCAAACAGATTAATCACAAATATGTCAGGCCTCAAAACTGTGTGTGAAATAGAGAAAAAGGATTGTACCCTAAATTATCAATAATGCCTTTAAAGCTTATTGGGTTAGATGGTCTTGTGATAACGGTGCATAAATACTGCATATAACGTGTTTATGTTTCTAAGTGAATGGAACATCAGACAGTTAAATGAGTTCAGCAGCCTTGTAAAACATTGAGATTTGCTTGCGTTATATGTCTCTGAAAGACACACAATATCGGAAAAGGTATTGTTTTTTTTTTTTCCTCTTGCACACTTCTTGACATTCACTCACTTCAATTACTGTAAGCTATAAAGTAATAAATAATATATACTCAAACCATTTGCTTTTTCATTTTGTCTCTTACTAGGAAAAAAGTGTCCTTGGCATTTAAAAATGCTGACTTGTGAATTATAGGGATTGTAAACTCTCTAAACATCAGTCTTTTTATAAGCTCCTAAATCACTTTCATATGTTAAGTCAAAGTAATCTAGGAAAAGTTAGCAGCAGTGGACTTTGGAAGGATTAAATTAATTATGGACAGGGGCTTACGTAAAAATCTCTCTAACCATTTTATATCAAGAACACTAATCCTTATTAACTCACGGGAAACTGAATTCTGCTTTGTCTTGAAAACAGGTATAAATGACAACTAATACTGCACTTTACGATAAAAACCATAAACCCAAAGTATTTGTACTGTATATTAGGTTATTATTTTGTGATTAATATATATATATTTGCAATAATACATGCAGTCCAATTTGCATCATATAAAAAAGATAACATTTTGTATAATTTTTCTATGATTTGGAAAACTGGTATGTATAAACAGGAGGGATATTTATTTGCAAGCTGGGTGCTATAACTAATGGCCATAAGAGATAAGACAGCTGGGGAGGGGGGGTTCTGAAGGATCCCGACAAGAGTAGCAGAGTTGCTGTTTTGAAAATCCCCATAGTAACTATTTTTGAGAACTTTTTTTTAATTTTGTTTAAAAAAATGTGGGCCGACATGCACTAAACTACAGTTTAAACTGGTGTGGACTCACTGAAAGGCATCTACCACTGGGCTAAACAACCCCCATATCACTTGCACAGATTTTTGTTAAGACCAAAAAAGGCAACAGTATTCTGGTACACAAATAATAATCTTACACATTCTGAATTCTATTCAACGCGTTCCATGGAACGTCAACTTTCTGAAGGATGCACATGCAAGTTCAACTAATAAAAATTAGCTTATTAATAAAAGTGTAAATACAGCACCATCATCTTACATATGCATTACAATATATCATGTACAAACCTCATATCATAGATCTTTGCACATTTTCATATAATATATTTTTAGCCTATATATACTGTATATAATATATCTGTTTCAATCCTAGTTGTAATAATAACAGTGTTAATTTTGGCAGCAAATTTCAATTTAGTTTTAGTCCCATTTTTGTCTTCTGTAATTATTTTAGTTTTAGTCGACTAAATCTCCAGTACATTTTAGTTAACTGAAACTCATTTTAGTCGTCTAAAATTGAATGAGTTTAATTAAATTGTAATGCATTAGTTAACATTTCTCTACAATGTCAAACTCATTATATACTGCTGGAGTGAAAAATCTCATATGTTATTATTTATGGAAAGCTGACTTTCATCAGTCTTGCATACACGCTATCAGACAAAATTCATACCGTCCCAAAACACGGTGACGTAAAACACTATGACGAGCCGAAAAAAATTGTTCAATGCTTCCAAGCATACGTCGATTTAATTCTGAGCATGCATGGATTTTTCTATTTTTTTACACCGATGGAAAAAAGACCAATGGGGTCCACATACGATCGATTTGTCTGGTGAAAACAGTCCATCGTCTGTTTTCATCGGACAAACCGATCGTGTGTACACAGCTTTAGGCCTCGTACACACGATCGGACATATCCGATGAAAACGGTCCGCGGACCATTTCCATCGGATATGTCCGATCGGGAGTTTGATCCGATGGCGTGTACACACCATCGGATCAATTTCCCCGCCGCCGGACGGCGCGGTGACGTGGCGGTGACGCGGCGGTGACGTTGACACCGCCACGTCACCGCCACGTCACCGCACCAGGAAGTTAAACACTTCCGCGCATGCGCCGAATCCATTCGGCGGCGGCGCGGCGGCGGTGGGGGACGACATGTCTGCTGGTAAGTGTACTAACCAGCAGACATGTCGGGCGGAGAGATTCCCACCGGATAGATTTCAAAGCATGCTTTGAAATCTGTCGGGTGGAGAAATCTGTCCCCTAGCCCATACACACGAGCGGAGATGTCTGCTGAAACGCTCCATCGGACCGTTTTCAGCGGACATATCCCCTCGTGTGTACGAGGCCTTAGTCTTTAGACTAAAATGGCATTTATTTATTTATTTAGTATTTTAGTAATCTCAATGGTTTTAGTCGACTAAAATATGACTAAAACTAAAATAGTATTCATTTAGTTGACTAAAATAACACTGAATAATAATCTATCACAATGTCCATCTCTTTGTTGGCATATGAACATTCAGCTTTTAATCCGTAATGATAAGCAAAGAGACATGCAGTGGGTATTGTAGATCCCCATCTTTAATGCCATGAATGTGATCATGTACTTCTCTTTTAATTTTTCCTACATGGTAATTTTACCACAAAAAAATGGGAAAACGTATTTGAGTATTGGGTGGGAAATGCAGCAGCTACTGGTACGATAAATTTCAAAATGAAAATATATACCAATAAAATTACATTAAATTTAAAAAAAGTAAGTATACTGATGCGCAAACCATATAAAAAGAATAAACTAATCAGTAGCTGCCAACATAAAATGGTGTTCACACACTAATAACTGATTGAGAGAGATACAAAATGTGGCACTTACTACCAGATAATAAAATAATCATAATCAATAAATTGTATAAATTGTAGACATGTGCATTTGTTTGTTAAAACGATAACGAAAGCACAGAAAACGAAAAACGAAAGATCCGACATAAACGAATGCTTTATTTTCGTTATTATTGCTGTTGAATGTGCCTAACCTTAACTTTATTAGTCCAATGTTATACTACATGAAGAGAAAAGATTTGACATAGAGAGAAAAGATTTGACATTATAGAGACATGAAGAAGATTCTATATAGAGAGAAAAGATTCGACATATAGAGAAAAGATTCGACATAGAGAGACATGAAGATTCGACTAAGTGGCTAAAAACATACGATCGCAGCAAGCGGACATTTATGGTGAAATGCTCTGCCCATAGGCTATTGAAGAATTCTAATGTTGGTTGACTAGTAATAATAATTAATAAATATAATTATTATTAGCCATACAACATTAGAATTCTTCTATAGCTTGTAGGCGGAACATTGGAACCTGAAATGCACGATTGCGGCATTGTCCAGTTTCGTTGCTCCGTCACATCAAATCTTTTTTTTTTTTTTTAAAGATTCCTTTGAATCTTCTCAGAACATTCGACAGACACCATAAGCCTTCAATGACGGATTGAACTTTAATTAATTTGAATTTTCAGACGAATGCATTTATTTAACGAAAAACATTTAGGGAGTAACTAAATAAATGTATTTTTCGGCCGAAAACGAAATTCTGAAACAAAATTTTTCTGTGTGCACATGTCTAATAAATTGCACATTTATACGTCGATTTGCCCATTGTTTTATTTTGCACAGTACTTTCTGACAACATTGTTGTCATACATGAGAGCTGCTCTGATGATCTGGCCATTCCGCGCCCCAGTCACAGAAACTGCCAGATGTGAGCCGAGGCTACAACAAAATGGCGGTGACTCGTAAACAATGCAGGCCGCTGTTCGACCTCTAGAGGTGGATCGTCACACTATACAGAATAGGCAGTCGCAGTAACAGCACACAGTTGCCCCGGATATATTTAAATAACACCCGCACACACTGGAGCGGCCCCTGAGATACCAGAGAACAGAAGGTGGGGACACTGACTCGAGTATGAGCTGAGGGGGGCATTTTCATCCTAAAAAAAAGGGCTGAATAACTTGACTTTTACTTGAGTATACACGGTATGTATGTTAGTTAACCTCCCTGGCGGTATGATTATTTCAGATTTTAGGTGCTGAAAGCGGTACAATTATATGCAAGGAAATTTGGCATTTTTTATACTGTAGGCCTGTAATTCTTAGGAATAACTCACTTAAATCTGTCCAAACAAGAGTCTAGTAGGCATCCCAGGTATGAATTAAAAAAAAATATATATAAATTATAATATAATAAATAATTATAAATAATTATAACAAATAATAATATAATTATAATAAAAATTATTCAATAATGTAATCAAATCAAAATCACTGAAATTTGCTCAGTTGCAGAATTGTCGCTGTCATTACTTTTTTTTATGATTATTATGATTACAATTTATTATCGCTGTTTTCTAGCTGCTCTAGAACCATTTTTGACATAAAGGGACACTTTTGGTTGCTATGGACAATCTACAGTTTGCAGGCAGAAAGAACAGTTTTTATTATATAAAAGTGCATGCAGGACATGGGGCAGACCACTAGGGACAAAGGGTGTGTGTATTTTTTACATACAGTACTGTAATCTATAAGATTACAGTATACTGTATGTATTGTGTTTGTTAACTTTTTTGAATTTGGCGCCGATCTATAAAAAATCTAAAAAAAAAAAAAAGTTATTTAACCACTTAAAGGGGTGTTCCAGCCAAAAAATGTGTTTATTAAAAGTCAGCAGCTACAAAAAGTGTAGCTGCTGGCTTTTAATAAACACTCACTTACCTGCTCCTGCGTTCCAGCGATGCGCCGACCGGGGCTCCGCTCCTCTCCCCCCCTCCCCAGTCGGCGTCTCCATCCCGACTGTGGGCACCCAGCCGTGACAGCCTTCGGCTTCACGGCCGGGCACCCACTGCGCATGCGCGAGCCGCACTGCGCATGCGCGCGCGGCGCGGCTCGTCGCTGATTGGACAGGCGATTGCCTAGGACCTGTCAGTGTCCTAGGCCATCGCCTACAGGGAGGGGCTGAAATAAGGCGATTACGCCTCTCGCCTTATCAGCCCCTCGGCGGAAGCAGGAAGTGGGACAGGAAGTCCCACTCCTACTGAAGCCCCCACTCCCCCCCAAAAAAAATTACATGCCAAATGTGGCATGTATGGGGGTGAGGAGTGGATTAAGAGGAAGTTCCATTTTTGGGTGGAACTCCTCTTTAAGGACCGGACCAATATGCTGCTAAATGCCCAGAGGCGTTTTTACAATTCGGCACTGCGTCGCTTTAACAGACAATTGCGCGGTCGTGCGACGTGGCTCCCAAACAAAATTTGCGTCCTTTTTTTCCCACAAATAGAGCTTTCTTTTGGTGGTATTTGATCACCTCTGCGATTTTTTTTTGCGCTATATACAAAAATAGAGCGACATTTAAAAAAAAAAACAATGGGCCAGATTCAGGTACATCTGCGCATTATTGGACCGGCGTAGCGCACCGCCTTTACGTTAGACTTGCGCAATGTAGCCGCGTAATCACCCTATTCTCGTAGCTTTTGCGCAGAAAATTGCGAATGCGTAACGTTATTTCAGAGGCGTAAGGCGGAGTATTACAAATTGGGAAGGACGTGGGCGTGTTATATTGAAATGAGCCGTGACCCCATGCAAATGAAGGACCGGCCGGCTCGCGCATGCGCGCTTGAAGCAGACCATGGTCAGCACCTCTGTGCGCATGCTCACAACTCGGGAACGGCGCAATCAGTGAAATTGGAAGTGGACTAGGGCAACTTAGTGAACTACGCAGACAGCATAAATAGACAGACACAAATGCACTTCCTTTGCAAAAGTACATCCCTTTGTATCCCTCCCTATACAGCAAGGTGCTTTTGTTTATTAGCGTTTGTTTGTTTGTTTGTTTGTGACGTGTCTTTGAGATATTTGGGGACTGTTTTGCAGAGTGATTTTTGTCTTTTATGTGCTTTTTTTGTTGTTATTTTGTTTAAATTATATTTTTGCTGGGCATTTTCTATTTTTGCTCGTCATTTATTTTATTTTTTTGGTTCGGTTTGTGTACGATTTTGGAATGTGGGGGTGATATTCCTGCGGGAAAAGGGGTGTCACCCTCATTTGTGGTGGAGAAGTGAAACCCAGGTCTGTGTGAATGGTGTATGAATGTACAGTGACATAATTGGAGCCGTGGCATGGCGTTGCTGCTCACAAGTCCTGCATGGTGGGCTTGTGCCAATCCAATGTGATGAGGATGTGATGTGTCTGTGCTAGGGACCACAGTGGTGTGCATGCATGCATTCTCATTGTGCCATGATTAATGTGTGTGTTTAACGTGCAAAGATGCATATGTGAGCTGGCATGAGATGGGGTCATGAGATGGGGTCCCAGTGCATATGCAGAGTCACCTTGAAGGAAAAAGACAGGAGGATGTTAGTAATGCATGTGCCCCTTGTGATGTGTGCATCATGGGGGGGGACAGTCATGCCTGCCACCCATGTCACTCACCAACCAGCCAGCTGTCCCCATACATGTTCTGTTTGAAATCTGTGGGGATGGGGCTAAGATTGTATATGTAGCTGTCATGGGTGTCATGGGTAGTGCCATGTGTTGGGCTGCTGATGTCCTCCTGCAAGGTTGTGGTTAATTCCATGATGGCATGAGGGGTGAATCTGAAGATGCGAGATACCTCAGAATCACTCATGCCAAAGATGTCTATGCATGTGTGATATATCAAGTGAAGAGTGAGGGGCTTGTATCAGATAAGAATATTGTATTAGATTAGATTAAATTGTAAAGTTCATATAAGCAAATAAAAAAAAAAAAAACAAAAAAAAACATCTCCCGTGTCCTCCTTAGTGCCCTTTTCAGTGCCCTCATCCTTCTTTGTTCATCTAAAGTCAGTAGTATAGCTGAGCTCCTCACTAACAGTGTTGCTTTATCTAAAAGGTAGACTTTTTTTCTCTTTTTAGACCAGCTTTTATATGGTCTAATTTTAGACAGGACATTTTTCTGTTGCGCACACTGCGTAGCCTGCGCTGCCCTAACGTTCTTTTGGGGATCCCCGTAAGTCCCTCATTAGCATATTTGACTAGCAAATCAATGGTCTGTCTAGCGCAGTTTTGCGCGGACGGATGCGCCTGTCTAACGAAATTACGCCGGACAAAAAAAAGTAGATTTCTTGCGTATCTCGTTTTGGGGATGCCGTGCATCGAAACGCACGCACACATTTAGACTTACGCACGTGCATCTCCTGTTGCGCAGGCGTAATCGCTCTGTGAATCTGGGCCAATATTTTTTACTTTTTGTTATAAGAAAAATTGAATAAAACTAAATTTTAGTCAAACATTTAGGCCAAAATGTATTCAGCCACATGTCTTTAGTAAAAAAAATATCACAATAAAAAAAAACTAGCTACCTAGCGGCAAAAGTGACACTAATACAGCGATCAGAAAAATGATCGCTTAGTGACACTGGCAATAGGGGGTGAAAGGGTTAACTAGGGTGGTGATCAAGGGGTTAAAACTTTATTAGGGGGGGTACAGGGGCTACCCTGGACCTAACACTAACTGCCTGTCACACTAACTGTCACACTGACACTAAATGCAGTGATCAATAAATATATGATCACTGCATTCAGTGACACTGTGACAGGGGGGTGGGGGTTGATCGGGGGGGTTAAATGTGCCTATGTGTACTGGTGTCAGTGTAGTGTTGGTGCAGACTCACTTGTGATGTCTTGAAAATACCGCAGAGAGGAGAGATTACATCACTTCCCCCTTCCTGTGTTTACACAGGAAGAGGGCGGGGGAGGACGCGCATTGGCTGGGAGCGATCCGGAGGGGGCGAACAAAAACGAACAGTCGCCCCCTCATCCCGGATCGCTCGCACAGCCACGGGGACCGCCGCAAGTACCGGGGGGGTCCCGATCGGACCCCTGACCCACGTCTAGGCAGGGACATACATGTACGTCAATGTGCCTGTACGTGCCATTCTGCCGACGTATATGTACATGCGGCGGTCCTTAAGGGGTTAAACATGTCTCTTTAAGAAAAAAAAATCTAAAAAAGGTCCTTATGTGCACTGTGCCTGGCGCCGGGCACAGTGCAGGATGGGTAGCGCCACATCTGTGCAATCACAATATTGCAGACGAGGCGCTACATTGGCAGTGAAAAAATGCCTTTGTGGCGCTGCCTATCGAGCCACAGCTTCCGACGCGATGGACTGTATTGCGGGTGCACACAGTACAGAGCTTTTTTCAGTTCCCCACTAAGCGGTGCTTTCTGTGCTACTGCCAACGTCACTGGAAGTACAGGAAGTGACGTCAGCTTAGTGGAACTCATCGCAGTCTCTGTATCAGGTAAAGAACAGAAGCCTAGTTCATGCCGAGTAATTTTTTAGAGACAACAGCTCAAACAACCCCCTATTGAAGCGGCCATATTCCCAGTCACACAGCTGAGCCGAGCACCCCCACTCATTAACTTTTTTTTTTTTAAATATTCCTCGCAAATAGTGGCCGCGAGCACCATCTGTCCCCCCCTGCTTATTAACTTTTTTTCTGTAAAGGTTCCCCGAAAATAGCGGCCGCCAGCACCATCCTTCCACCCGTGCCGGTGCTCGCGGCCGCTATTTGCGGGGAACATTTCGAGATTTTTTTTCTCAAAATGTTCCCCGCAAATAGCGGCTGCGAGCACCATCCACCCCCCGCCCCCCCCCTGTTTCTTAACTTTTATCTTTAAATGATTCCCTGAAAATAGCGTCCACGAGCATCATCCTTCAACATCCCCCCCCCCCCCTGCTTATTAACTTTTTTTTTGTAAATGTTTCCCGAAAATAGCGGTTCGATCATCCACCCTCCCCCCTGCTTATTAACTTTTTTTTCTTTAAATGTTCCTCGAAAATAGCGGTGATTGTTGTGCGGCAAAAGGAGTGTGTAAAATGTGCAATACAAAATTTGGTCCCCGAGCTTCTTTGCCGCAGCAAACGCACATAGGGCAGCCCATACAAGGCAATCAGCTGCCCTTTGCATGACACGTGGAAAGTAGAGAAAATAACCCCGAGTTTGCACTACACAGTATGTGAACTGGACCTTGTGGACTGTTATTTTCAGCTAAGTCTTTGTGGCTTAGCTTTGGTATTTTGATATGCATTTCAGAATAATTATTGATTTGTTCATAGATATAAAGTTGAATTTACTTAATTACTTAATTTACTTAATTGCTTTTAACCCCAGTAGAGGGTTGCAGCTTAATATTTTCCAAGATGGTTATCTTTTGTAGTTTAATTTAAAGGCTTATCTGTAGGTAAAAAAAATGTCTGTGGTGCATTTGCACAGGGGATTATCGACTTAAGTCCCGGCAGACGCAGATGCAGTATGTCCGCAGTCTCTGGTAATCTTGTGCAGTATGTCTGCAGTATCATCTGGTAATCTAATGCAGTATGTCCGCAGTCTCTGGTAATCTTGTGCAGTATGTCTGCAGTCTCTGGTAATCTTGGGCAGTATGTCCGCAGTATCATCTGGTAATCTAATGCAATATGTCCGCAGTCTCTGGTAATCTTGAGAAGTATGTCCGCAGTCTCTGGTAATCTCGTGCAGTATGTCCGCAGTATCATCTGGTAATCTAATGCAATATGTCCGCAGTCTCTGGTAATCTAATGCAATATGTCTGCAGTATCTGGTAATCTAATGCAATATGTCTGCAGTATCTGGTAATCTAATTCAGTATGTCCGCAGTCTCTGGTAATCTAATGTAGTATGTCCTCAGTGTCTGGTAATCTCGTGCAGTATGTCCGCAGTCTCTGGTAATCTCGTGCAGTATGTACGCAGTCTCTGGTAATCTTGTGCAGTATGTCCGCAGTCTCTGGTAATCTCGTGCCCATTTAGAGTCCTTCATTACTAACAGTGTAATTTTTAAGTTTGCGCCGATCTGTAAGGCTGCATTATATACCATGATTTGTGATGCTGGGGCTATATACTCTGTGCTGCTGAGCTGTATACTCCTGACACTAAGTGGAAGCAAGTGGAATACAGGGGACGATGGATTCTATACGGGGTGTGGCTTATGAGAAGTGGGAGGGACCAAACATGGAGGGGCGGCGTCTTGCGCCCCTCATCCTAAAACTTCACCAGCCGCCACTGCTCACTGGTGAGCTCTATACTTAAACTAAATACCCACAAACATCACAAATGGTGCTTGGATGCAGGGGGCAGAACTGAAGATCCTTACATTGCTATACCAGTGATCTATTTCCAGAAACTGCCTGTGCTCTGCAGTGTGTACAGCAGGTGTTATACCTGGAATGAAGAGGCAGTGCTCCTGTTGTTGCTCTGGGCAGTGGAGTGACTACGAATATGGAGTTTCCAGAGAAAGAGAGTCCACCTGTGTTTGAATCTGCTGTTAGACTGATGCAAGCAACACCTGGCAGCATTGGGCCAAGCTAAAGAGGAAATCAAGCCAACCTTCAGTACAAGGTGAGAGCTTCTGTATGTCCATACCTGGGCTAGGGGTGTTACATAGTCAGGTTTAAAAAAGACACAAGTTCATCTAGTTAAAAATCATACAATCCCATATACACAATCCTTTACCCACAGTTGATCCAGAGGAAGGCGAAAAAAAACCCAGCAAATCATGCTCCAATTTGCTTCAGCAGGGGATGAAATTCCTTCCTGATCCCCCATATTTTCCCTGGATCAACTCTACCTACAGTACCTGTCAGTACCCAGTTATATTATGTACATTAAGGGAAAAATCCAGGCCTTTTTTCGAAGCAATTTACTGAGCTGGCCAGAACCACCTCTGGAGGGAGTCTAGTCTGCATTTTCACAGCTCTTATGCCGCGTACACACGACTGGAAATTCTGACAACTAAACCGTGGATGTTTTTTTCCGACGGAATTTTGGCTCAAATTTGACTTGCATACACACGGTCACACAAATGTTGTCAGAAATTCTGAACGTCAAAAATGCGGTGACGTACAACACTACAATGAGCCGAGAAAAATTAAGTTAAATGATTCCTAGCATGTGTTGGATTTTTGAGCGTAGGAATTGCATACAGACGTTTGAAATTTCTGACAAGAACTTTTGCTGTCGTAAAAAAATTGAGAACCAGCTCTCAAATTTTTCTTGTCGGAAATTCTGACAGAAAATGACCGATGGAGCCTACACAAAAAGCTCACCCTGAACATTTATTGTCGGAATTTCCGATCCTGTGTACACGGCATTACTGTGAAGAAACCTTTCCATATTTGGAGATTAAATCTTTTTTCCTCTAGACGTGAAGATTACCCCTTTGTCCTCTGTGTCAGGTCACCTGTGGCCAGATGACAAGTACACCTCGTTGGAGTCAGGGGTGAACCACAAGGTAGTAAACCCTATATCAGAATGCTGCGAATTGGCCACACAGAGGATATGGAGGAGAGGTTTACTGGGGCACAAACAGGGACCCTACAGGAAGCTTGAGCCCAAAATTTCCCTGGGCACGGAATCTAAGATCCAGCTAGTATTCACCAGAGACTCTAGTGGTGAGGATGGCCTTCGCTGCAACTGGATCCAGGTCACGGCCCCCAGAGTCCCCTAGGTCATGCTCTGTAGGGAGAGAGGGGAAGCAGCCACTCAGGACACAAGAGAAAGTGAGGGATAAGCCGAGGTTGGGGCAACAGGCAGACAAGGATAACCAAGGGACAGGCCAAGAGTCAGGGTCACAGGAAAACAGGCAAGAGTAGTCGGAGACGAGCCAAAATCAGTACACAGAAATAATGTAGCACACGGCAAGCCGGAACACAATGCTAACAAACAACGTTGATCAGCAAAGCAGACCTGCAGTGAACTGGTTAATATAGAGTTCCTGGGATGGCCTGGGGTGGAGCCATACAGGGAGGGGAGATGATAAAGGCAGCCAGATAAGAGAGTCTGGCCTCTAATGAACACGGTAAAGAAAGGTAAGCTGCCAGACATACTACTAATCCATGACAGTCTGTGAAGACCGTAAAGTGAATAACTTAACACCAAGTTCACTATATGGACAACTTATGTATTTGTATATGTTTATCATATACCCCCTTAAAGTGGAGTTCCAGACTTTTAATGTTTATTAAATAATAAATAGACACTTACCCGTCGCTCCTCTCCCCACTCCTCAACGCCTCCATTCACATTGTGGGCACCCGGCCGTGAGAGCTTTCGGCTTCACAGCTGGGCATGAACTGTGCATGCGCGAGTCGCGCTGCGCTCCCGGAATGATCCTGGGACCTGTCACTAGGGATGAGCTGAACACCCCCACGTTCAGTTCGCACCAGAACCGCCGAACAGTCCGATCGTTCGCACGAACATTTAGAACCCCATTGAAGTCTATGGGACTCGAACGTTCGAATTCAAAAACGATCATTTTAAAGACCAATATTCAAGTTATTGTTGGAAAACGTCTTTCAGAACCCGGGTCTTGCCCCAGGGAACATGTATCAATGGAAAAAAGTTTTAAAAACAGTCGTTTTTTCAGGAGCAGGACTCCTGAAAAAACGAAAAATAGTATCAATGGAAAAAAAAGTTTTAAAAACGGTCGTTTTTTCAGGAGTCTTAAGGAGTTTTAAAAACGCTTTTCCATTAATGCATGTTCCCTCGGGCAAGACCCGGGTTCTCAAAGACGTTTTCACAGGCAAACTATATACAATATTTAAAGGATTTTTTTTTTTTTTTTTTTATTTAAGCATCATTAAAATCACGGCTATTGTACCTGCTGGGTGTCTATACGTGTGATAACGTCTTCAAATAGCACAATCACCTGCCTGCCAGTAAATTAGAAAGAACTGATCTAGCTAAGCTATACAGTGTATACGTATATGTACAACTCCTAAGGATGTATATATATTCTCTACACACTGTAATAAAGCTAAACTAACTAGCCTGCCTGCCTGCTCTATCTAGCTAGCTAAAAAGACAATCTCTCTGTCTCTCTGACTGCTCTCATTAACAAGCCGAAACACACTACACAAGGCCGCCCAGCTAAAGCCCTGAGCCATAATTGGCCAAAGCACCCAGGCTTTGGCCAATTATGGCTCTCCTTTTTTTGCGTGCTGTGATTGGCCAAGCATGCAGGGTCATAGTGCATGTTTGGCCAATCATCAGGGCGCAATGCCGCAGTGAATTATGGGCCGTTTCGTTTCACTCTAATTTGCCGCGAACAATCGTTTTTGTTCGATATTCGTCGAACGATCGAACAGCCGATGTTCGATGCCAACATACGTTCGTTTCTTACGCAAAGCTCATCCCTACCTGTCACGTGTCCCAGGAGATCGCTTAGAGAGAGAGGCCGCCTAGGGGAAGAGGAGGATTCGTATATGCAGTCCCTAGGTGGAAGTAGGAAGTGGGACAGGTAAACCCACTCCTACCGAAGCCCCCACTCCCCCCCAAAAAATTACATGCCAAATGTGGCATGTAAGGGGGCGAGGATTGCTTAAAGCAGAAGTTCCACTTTTGGGTGGAACACCGCTTTAATCTCTTCTTCTCAAGAGAAAATACATTCAGTTCCTGTAATCTTTTCTCTCATCTTTTCTCATACATGCCTCTTATCAGTTTTGTTGCCCTTCTCTGCACTTTCTCCAGTTCCCCGATATCCTTTTTGAGAACTGGTGCCCAAAACTGAACAGCATATTCCAGATGAGGTCTTACTAATGATTTGTACAGGGGTAAAATGATATCTTGCTCTCTGGAGTCCATACCTCTCTTAATACAAAAATGCCTTTGCTTGCTTTGGAAACCGCAGCTTGGCATTGCATGCCATTATTAAGCTTATGTAGCAGATGATTGCTTCTAGTTACTAACATCCACCATATCACCCTGCTGCCAGACCTCCATTTATCATTCTCAGAGACAATGAACAGTCATTTGTGTTGTTTGTTTTTGTTTATTGGGGGGTATAACTTGGATGGGGAAAGACGATATGAGATTCCCATAGATCAGATCACTTTGCCATCATATTTAAGAATAGATAAAATGGATTGAGCTTTTGAAGAAAGTCTATACTCTAATAATCATGCCGCGTACACACGATCACTTTTTGTGATGTAAAAAATGTTGTTTTATCTCACGAAACAAAACAACGTTTTTCAAACTTCATTTTAAAAAACGATGTTGCCTACACACCATCGTTTTCTGAAAATGCTCTTGCAAAGCGTGGTTACGTAAGACACTTTCGACGGCACTCTGTTCCATTGAAGCTCCCGTCTCATAACTTGCTTCTGAGCATGCGCGGGTTTAAAAACGTCGTTTTGCCCACACACGATCATTTTTTGTGAAACGAAAGACGACATTCTGAAAAACGACACAAAAAATTCAAGCATGTTCGAATTTTTTTTTTGGTCGTTTTTCAGAAGACATAAAATTAAGTTTTGCCCATACACGATCATTTTAAATGACGTTTTTCAAAACATCGTTTTATTTCATCACAAAAAACGACCGTGTGTACTCGGCATCACAGTTTTCCCTGTATAACTCCTGCAGACTGTTGCTCCTCCTCTGCATAAACTCCTGCAGACTTTTTGTCCAGGACTTCTCTCCTCCTGCACAAACTTCCACTGTTAACTATTAGTCTTTGCGCCTCATCATCTTCACTGCCCATAAAGGATTACTCTGAATAGGCCTATATGCTTGTTGAATTTGCTGAACTGTTAGAAGGCCTGGGGCCTGCAGTACCCCTTCTTGTGACCTAGTAGATTAGCAGCTTGTATTCGTTGGTGTACTACTGATCCCAGCTAGCCCGACTTGCAAATCCTGTGCCCGCAGAAAACACATTGATTTGACACAAATCCCCACAGTCTCTCCCCTGGCCTTCCACCCAGCTCCCCTGGCATGCCTCTTCCAGATATCCACTGTGTCATACTCACCAACCTTCTCCTGCCCTGTGTACATAGTGAAGAACTTAACTGGGCATGCATTCCAATCACTGCTCTAGCCCCTCTCTTCCAGATACATCCTCCATGACCGTGTAAGGACAAGGCTCTCTCCCAGCTCTCCCGGGCTCCTCCGCCGACGCATACACCCCCCCCCCCCAGATGGAAGATGGCCTTCCACTGTGATCTAGCACTTCATTCTCTGAGTCTCCCAGCCGACAACACCCCTCCATTGGGCTGGACCTGAGCTTATAAGGGAGGCCTGCCCCCTGCCAATACCAATTGGGGATTGGTCAGGACTCCCCACATGAGCTCCCTGTCATTCCAGACCCCAGCCCTGCCCCTCTTCTAGGACATTCTCCCTGGAAGCAGGGGAGGCGCCCAAGGACTCTTACTTTTTAATATTTTTTATTAATGATACAGGGATTAAAAGTACCATTTCAGTCTTTGCAGATGAAACCAAGCTACACAGTGGAATAACGTTGTTACAAGATGCCTCCAACTTACAAGATTACCTTAATAAATGGTTTAATTGGGCAACTATGTGGTAAATAAGGTTTAATGTTGATAAAGTTATGCACTTGGGGGCTAAGAATATGTATGCATCATGCATACTAGGTGGAGTACAACTGGGAAAATCAATGGTGGAGAAGGATCTGGGGGTTTTGGTAGATCGTAGATGTAGCACCCTCAACCTTTAGGTAGGTGCTAGAAGTAGGATTTTTGTAATAGCTGTCAGGCAGGTAAATTTAGGCAGGCCTATGCTGCATGCTAGGCCTGCTTGTTTTTGATCTGGGGGGCAGAGATGATTAACCTTACACATTAGTCGCGTGGGGAACCGCGTCAAAAACTTTTGCAAAATCCAAGTATACCACGTCTACAGCCACCCCTCTGTCCAAGGTTTTACTTGCCTCCTCATAAAAATAAATCAGGTTTGTTTGACAAGTTCTGTCTTTCATGAATCTATGCTGTCTGTTGCTTAACCAGTTGAATCACCATCATTGTATGTCATGCCGCTTTAAGACCACTAGGGGGCGCGCCGGCCACCTGTGATCATTCCTGATAGAGACAGAACGGGGATCAATGTAAACCGACAGATCCCTGTTCTGTCAAGGGAGGATAGACAGATCTGCTGTTCCTAGTGATTAGGAACAGCGATCTGTCTCCTCCTCTAATCAGACACTGCCCCCACAGTTAGGAACATATCCCTAGGAAACACTTACCCCTTGATCACCCCCTAGTGTTAATCACTTCCCTGCCAGTGACATTCACACAGTAATCAGTGGCTATTTTTAGCACTATTCGCTGTGTGAATGTCAATGGTCCCAAAAAAGTGTCAAAAGTGTCCGATCTGTCCGCTGCAATTTTGCAGTCCTGCTAAAAATCATGAATAAATAATAAAATAAAAAATATGAATAAATAATAATGCCATAAATCTATCCCCTATTTTGTAGACACTATGGGCCAGATTTAGATACAAAAATGTATCTTTCCGGCGGCGTAGCGTTTCCTCTTTACACTACACTGCCGTAATATTATGGGCAAGTGCCTTATTCAGAAAGCACTTGCTCCATAATATGCGGCGGCGTAGCGTAAAGTGTACGGCGTAAGGCCGCGCAATTCAAATTGCTGAAGTGGGGGCGTGATTCATGTAAATGAATCATGACCCCACATAATTGACGTGTTTTTTGGATGGCGCATGCGCCGTCCGTGGACGTTCCCAGTGCGCATGGGCGAGATCACGTTGCTTTTTCTCAATGTAAACGACGTGAACGTAACTAATGTCGAGCCCCATTCCCGAACGATTTACGCAAACAACCTAACCGACGTACAATTCGACGCGGTCCCGATGTCCATACTTAACATTGGCTGCGCCTGCTATAGCAGGGGTAACTTTACGCCCACGCTTACGCAAATGACGTAAAATACGTACACTTGTGAATCTGAAAAACGACGGAAGCGCCACCTAGTGGCCAGCGTAAATATGCAACTTAAGATACGACGGTGTAAGCGAATTACGCCGCTCGTATCTTAGAAGAAAGCCAGCGTATCTTCTTTTCTGAATAGCAAAAAAAGATACGCCAGCTATTCTTAGTATTTACGCAGCGTATCTCTTGATACGCTGACATAAATGCTTTCTGAATCTGGACCCATAACCTTTGTGCAAACCATGCAATACTTTTTTGGGGGGATATTTAATTATAGCAAAAAGTAGAAAATATTGTTTTTGTTTTCAAAATTGTAGTTTTTTTTTTATTAATAGCGCAAAAAAAAAACATGCAAAGGTGATCAAATGCCACCAAAAGAAAGACCTATTTGTGAAAAAAAACATAAATTTTGTTTGGGTACAATGTCGCACAACCGTGCAATTATCAGTTAAAGCAACGCAATGCCGTATTGCAAAAAATGGCCTGTTTATTAAGAGGGCAAATGCTTCCCCTTCCAGCAAGAATTCGTCTATGTGGTAGTTAAACTTTCCAGTATCTTCCCAACTATAGAAGTTAACCACTTCAGCCCCGAAAGATTTTCCCACTTAATGACCAGGCCATTTTTTGCGATACAGCACTGCGTCGCTTTAACTGACGATTGCGCGGTCATGTGACACTGTACCCAAACAAAACTGACGTCCGTTTTTCCCACAAATAGAGCTTTCTTTTGGTGGTATTTGATCACCTCTGCGTTTTTTTTTTGTGTGCTATAAATAAAATAGAGCGAGAATTTTGAAAAAAAAATACATATTTTTAGCTTTTTGCTATAATAAATATCCCCAAATGTTTATTTAAAAAAAAAATCTTCAGTTTAGGCCAATATGTACTGTATTCTTCTACATATTTTTGGTAAACAAATTGCAATAAGCGTATATTGATTGGTTTGCACAAAAGTTATAGCGTCTACAAAATAGGTATTTCGGTTATCCGCCCTTTGTCCATATCAGCCCCTGCATTTCAGCAAATGTGTTCTTTTTTTAACTGCTGAGGTAAAATTACCTTCTACAGCACTGTAGTCACTAATTTACGTATGCTGAAAGAAAACCCTATTGCTATCAGAATAAACAGATCAGTGCTGCAGCTGAATGGCATACCTGCAAAGCAAACAATGGTTAACAATAAAACACAGTTCATAAAAAGGATATTAGGAAATAGGAGAAAGTGCAGAGAAGGGCAACCAAACTGATGAGGCATGAATGAACTCAGCTATTAGAAACAATTAGCTGAATTTAATGTATTCTCTCTTGAGAAGAGGAGATTAATGGGGGGGGGGGGGTATGATCAACATGTGTAGTGAACTTGGTGTTCAGTTATTCACTTTAAAGTGGCTGTAAAGCTTTTATTTTAATTTGTTGTATTAAAATAACAAACATGCCTATACTTACTTGCTCTGTGCAATTCTTTTTCACACAGTACGGCCCTGATTCTCTTCTTCTGGGGTCCCCCTCCAGAGCTCCAGGCTCCTCCTCTTTATTCGGTACCCCCAAGGAAAGCCACTTTCCATGGGGGCACCTGTGCGGACTCGCTGCTGAGTCCTGCTGCTGCATCTCTTGACACAGACAGCGCCACTCGCCCCCCCCACCACAGGATTTGATTGACAGCAGCGGGAGCCAATGGCACCTACTGCTATGAATCTGTCCAATGAGGAGAGAGACAGCAGCTGGAGTTGCTGCACTTGTGCACATCGCTGGATCGGATTGGGCTCAGGTAAGAAAAAACAGGGGGGGGGGCACTGCACCACAGAAAGTTTTTCACCTTAATCAGTGCCGATCCTGACCTCTCTGGGGCCCTAAGCACAATTCTGCTAAGGGGCCCTCTACCTGACCGTGATGCCGTGAGCTATGTAAACCATTTGCCATTGCCACACAGTCACACCTAACACTTCAGTGCTCCCAATACAATCCTCCCTCCTTTAAACAAATCAGTCAAAGAATAAGTACAACAATATAGAACAGAATGAGGTTCAAACAAACAATATTTAATGAATAGAGTAGTTTCTATAATTTTAAGATAACAAGTGAATATTAATGTAAACATAAATAAGAAGAAAATAATAAATTATAACGCTGAACTTTGGCTTTGGCTTTTGCACAGTGGCTGTGTTTAATGGCATGGCACAGTTGCAATAACTGATGGGCACAGTGGCATGGTACAGTGGCTGTGTTTGACATGGCACAGTGGCGACAATTGATGGTCACAGTGGTGACAAATGATGGGCACAGTGGCTGTGTTTGATGGCACTGCGCAGTGGTGACAATTGATGGGCACAGTGGCATGGCACAGTGGCTGTGTTTGGCATGGCACAGTGGCGACAATTGATGGACACAGTGGTGACAATTGATGGCATGGCACAGTGGCGACAATTGATGGGCACAGTGGCATGGCACAGTGATTGCGTTTGGCATAACACAGTGGTGACAATTGATGGGCACAGTGGTGACAATGGCATGGCATAGTGGCGACAATTGATGGCATGGCACAGTGGCGACAATTAATGGCACAGTGGCTGCGTTTGATGGCATGGCACAGTGGCGAGAATTGATGGGCACAGTGGCTGGGTTTGATGGCATGGCACAGTGGCTTTGTTTGGCAATGCACAGTGGCGACAATTGATTGGGACAGTGGCGACAATTTGTTGTACACACTTCCAGACCACAGACAAATACATCTTCGAATATTTCTACTTAACTATATCCAACGGATTGGCCTCCTTTGGTATTAATTACTTTACTTATTTTTAGGATTTGTTCCTTGCCATCTCAACCCTTTTCCCAGACCCCTCTGGCCTACCCGGGTGCTGTCATTTTTTGTCAGGTGCTTCTCCGTAAGTGGCGTAAGGCCACCCTTGGATGGTCATCCTGGGGACAAGGCGACATTGGGGGACTGTGATCGGGAGTATCGTCAGTTTCGGACCTTTGCATCCCATAGCCGCATCGGACCCCCGCCTGGACGTTCCATAACTCTGTTTCTGGGTAAATATATGCTGTTAATGATGATTTTTTTTATTACTTTGGGAGGGAGAAGGAAAAGTTTTTCTTCCCACTCAAATAAGCTACACCTATACCACTCTCTGTGCCTTTCCTCCCTGTAAGTTTGGGATTTTTGTGCCCCCTCCCCCCCAAAAAGGGTGTGGACTCTATAGGGAGGACACAGATAAAAAATACTTTCTGTATACATTTATTTATACAATTAAATCTCTTTCAGCCACAATCCTCTGAAGAAGACCGAATGGTCGAAACGCGTTAGGACTATACACTTGCCTGCCACATTCCAGGCTATGTATTTTATTGTCTACCTTGAAACGATATGGTTGTTTTAATTTTTGTTACTCTGCCGCAACTCATTACTTGTATACTCTACATTTTATGTCATTTATAATTTATTATTTTTTGTAATAAAAACGTTTTACCATAGACGTTGCATTGCTACTTTACTTCACATCAGCTGCTTCAAAGCCCCATTGGGACCATTTCTTTGCTTATATACCGGGGTGGGCAGCCAATTCTCTCCACCTATTAGGTTTGTCTCTTTTTTTCAAGTTAAGAAGGTAATCATATTATTGTGCTGCATTGCATATTTTATGTGTGTCATTGTGTCCCCAGCCAAGTGGGGGACACAATACTATTTCATCTGCCCTGGTGTGCCAAGGGAGGGTTCGAGCCACTTTAAGTAGGTGTACAAATTAATGAGAGTAGATCCAAAATCTATCCAGCGGCTCCTGAGGGGGTAGTGCTCACCAACATAGCTAGAGAACTGCTCTCCTGCTTAGTGTGGTCAGTTTTTAATAGGAAAGCAAGGGGACTAGCAAGTACACCAGGGATTTAATGCAAAGGAAGCAATACAAAGAGAACAGTATACTTTCTCATACAAGTACATGGTAAGTTAGGAACATATCAGGAATACAAAGTCTTTGGGTAACAAATGCTTTAAGCACTATAGGACATCATTTGTAAAAGAACCATCAATAATGATATATCTGACAGCAAGTATAGCACAATATAGAGAAATTACACAAGGGAAGTAGAAAGGGCTATAGCTCAATATTATATTACATATGAAAATGTAAAAGCTACAGAAAGCACCTACCCTCACTCTTTCTATGGCTTTTTCTTTGGACTCTCACTCTAATGGTTTCCCTGACTAATAAAGAGCTACACTAGGTGAAAGGGGTAGAAACAAATCTAGGTACTATAGGACAACATTTTTAAAGATCAGGTTTCCTACAGCATAAAAACACGTTTCATTTGACAGTGGTTTGCCTTGCAATGGATGTATACTACTCTATACTAACTAACTAACTAACTAGGGGCTGTGGGGACATGGGCACTGCACCAAGAGGTGTTTGAATTTGTGCACTGAAAGAATAAACTTCCCACAATACAGACCAGGAAAAGATTTATGGCCTAGTCTGTCATATATAAATGCGATTTCAGGTAAATAAAAGGATTTTTTTTTTTAGTTTATAAAATTCAACGATTCCCTAAAGGAGGATGAGATAGGAAAGAATTGTTTTTAAACGGAAGATTTGCCACCTTCAAAATAATTAAAAACAAATTGCATGAGGGCCCATGTTTTACACCTAGTGATAAAAAAAAAAATTTCAATATCAATATTTCATAATAATCCATGATCATTTTTAAAGTAAATGACCATGTAAACACCATATTTAATACTGAAAGTGTGAGTTGTTCAGATTTTTTGCAACTGCAAATTTTCTTTTCAAAGTGCTTATATCCACATGTTCTTTCCTACTGTATAGCCTTGAACCTAGTAATTTGCTAAGCTACTCATTATTAGACATGTGCATTTGTTTTCGTTAGAATACATTTTCGTCCGAAAATCTGTTTTTTTCGTTATCGTTTTAAAAAACAATAACGAAAGCGCAAGAAACGAAAACCAAAAGATCCGACATAAAAAATGCTTTATTTTCGTTTTCGTTGCGGTAAAAATTCGATATAGAGAGATTCGACATTATAGGGAAAAGATTCGACATTATAGGGAAAAGATTTGACATTATAGAGAAAAGATTCGACACTATAGAAATAATAGATTCGACATTACAGAGAATAGATTTTGATTTATGAGAAAGAAGATTCAACATTATTACTAGTCATACATTAGAATTCTTGTAGGTGGAATATTCGAACGGAAATGTACGATTCGACGTAAAGATTCGACGTTCCATCGAATATTCTTTTAGGCAATCGTCAGAAACCAAGTATTATTGGATTTTCGGACAAAAGCTATTCCCCAACGAAAAACAAAATAAATCAAAACGATTTTCGGGAGTAACTAAATAAATTTATTTTCTAAACGAAAACGAAAAAACAAAACAAAATATTCCAGTCTGCACATGTCTACTCATTATTTTAACTCTATCAATCACTCTCTAGTCTTGTGACCATTCGTTTAAGTTAGCTTTTTCAATTTCATGTACATTTCCACCCCTTCTTAAACATCCTAGGAGCTCAAAAAACCCTAAGATTCAGGGTACTCTAATATACAAATTCTGATTTGAAGCAGAAATGTTAATTGATGGTTTGCCCCTGCCACGGGAGTCACTTTGGATGGGGGGAGCCCTTAGAACCCAGCTAAAGAGGTCAGGAGACTCATTGTTCAGCTCCCCAGGCACATCTTATGTGTAAGTTTCCCTATGTCTATTAGGGCCCTTTCGGATGAAATACGGACATACATGTATCCCTATGGGATAGCGGGTGTCAGCGGATGAACATCCGCTGACACCCGCAATTGTCCGCCTCCACAAAGATCCGCTTTTGCGGACGGAAGAAAACCCTATTTTTTCTTCCGTCTGCAGAGCAGATCGGATGAACACGGACACACGGTCCATGTTCAGCCGATCTCCCATAGGGGAGAGTAGAGAAAAAACAGGGCGGTCCCTGCACAGTGTGCTGGGACCGCCCTGTCAGACGACAGCTCAGCGGGCATTTACGGAGGAATCCCCGCTGAGCAGACAGACACATGGAGGCGGATCAATACTGATCTGCCCCGTGTGAAAGGGCCCTTAGGGGCAGAGGGTAACTGAGAAGCCCAGTTTGGCCCACCCTAACCAGAAACCCCATACAACCACTGTTATCCTGGGTCTTATATGTGTAATTTTTGTTTTTAAGAATGGAGCGGCTCCTTTACCTGGAACATATTTATGAACAATATCCCTCAGGAAATATATGAAGATGGATTGATGTCACCTTTTCATGCTGCTTGTAGGAGTTTGTCTCATAGACCACTGTGGGATTTGTTATGTGTTTATTGTTAAGTGGCTGTATCCCATTGTTCCATTGTTTGTCTGCTTTGGGAGCAAGCTATTATGGGATGTTTGTGTTTATGTGGATTAGCTTACAGGTTAATTAAATCAGCTATGAGTTGCTGGGGGGAGGGGGGATTTCTCCAACAGCCCTACCTGCTGATAAGACTGTCTACTGTTGAAAAGTTTGAATGTACCATATGTACCATATGTCTCATGTTACTGGATGTACAGTTTACCCCGCCTTGTTATTATATAAAGAAGGGGGATTGTCCCCCGAGTGTATATCTATTTGTACCTGTGTTTCATCAAACAGTCGTACGTCTTACCACCCTACGCTGAGTTACAGCTAGTGACTGGGTGGGCTAAGGGATCTTGGATCATGCTGGTACCGGGCAAGGGAAGCTTATACTCCTCTACTCCTCTTGAGTATGGGTCCGTCAAAAACCCCTCCTGCCTTATCTACCTCATCATCACTACATATAAAGGCCGGTTGTAATGAAGGAAAAAGACAATAAAAGAAGAGCCAGGACAATCAAAGAAGTAACTACTCACTGTGTTGTCAGTGGACAGGATGGAATATATGTTTACAGGGTTCTTGACGACTACATTTCCTGAAACAGATATGAAGATATGAGATAACATGAAGGAACACTCACATTTATTCAGTTAAAAACGGGCAATATAATGTAACAGAGTCCAGCACCCAGATCAATATTGGTCCACGCCGCTTGGCTCACCTTTCTTTTTAGCTTGGCTGGTATTCTCTTATGCATTTTAACCACTATCCTTCACTATTGGAGATGGTATCCTTTATTCTGAGAAGTCTGTGAAGTCATCCTAGCTGTAGAAGTTCTATCATTAGAGGAGGCAGTGAGCATTATCTGGTTTGCAAGATTGATTATAATTATGCTGTGTTGGCTCCTTTAAGGGTCTTGTCCTGAGGTGAGCGAGTATTTCACCTGGTGAAGCACTCTTGTTATATGGTGGAGCACATATTGAAAAAGCAACACACATATTTTTTTCATATGAAGACACACAAGAGCACTTTATGTGTGGACTGTGGATATTTATATTTGTTTACACATTTTTCAACGCATCAATGTTTTTTAACAGATGTATAGCATGGGAGTTATTTTGATTAATTTTCTATGGCAGTCACTGTTTTCAGTTCTTGAGTCATTGGTTGTTATGGGTGCCGGCGTCATTCATCCCTGCAACATTCATTACAAAACAAAACAGGAAAAAGTTACCCTTGCCTGGTGTATTTCTTATTGGCATAGTGGATAAACTACTTTTGGATGGGTTGAGGCTTGGTTTTCCAGTGTCCCACATGGTATTCCTTGGACTGGATAAATAGTTTGTTGGCTGAGAACAATTCTGAAAACAAAGTCAAATTGTATATGACACTATATTAATAAAGCCACAAAACAACAAGACAAACACGGTAAAGGTTAATGGATCCCTATGACATTTATTCAGAATTTATTCTAGTATGAAAAATAAGTACAGGATATTGTTGTTGGTAAATTAGTCATAAATGCTCGTAATACACATTAATACCAACGCCATATTGACATGAAGCAGAATATGGAATAAACTAAATCCAACAATAGCTATATGGAATTACCACTTTAAAGGTTTGGTTAAACCAAACTTGATAATTTAATTATAAGTGAAAATGGGTTAGTCTACTCTATCTTATATTTGGACAATTACTGACTGTGGATAGTCCAAGGTCTGATCCCCCAGGTGCTCAAGTTCTTAATAGGATAGTATTGGCACAGTCCCAAATCATCCACAATGGCTCAAAATCGATATTATAAAGAAACACAAAAAAGTAAATAAAGCACTTGGATCAGATGGCTTACACTCATGTGTCAAAGAAAAAAAAAAAGTTGAGCTCTGTTATTTCTAAGCCATTGTCTCAATTTTTTAGAAACTCTAATAACTGGTGTAGTACCACTGGATTGGTGTAAGACAAATGTGGCGCTACAGTCAGGAGTTACTAAGATACTTGAGGGTTTACTAAATGACTACATAGAAGAGTTTTCTGATAAAAAATATTTTAAGCAATGGACTGTATGGATTCACAAAAGTTCTCAAGCTAATCTGATTTTTTTTTATGATGAGAAGGCAAAAATGTAGACAGAAGGAGTGGCTGTGTATATAGCACACTTAGATTTTGCAAAAGCATTTGACAACGTGCCCCCCACAGCTAATATGCAAGTTAAATTTCACAGGCTTAGGAAATTCTGTCCGTAAAAGGTTAGAACACTGGCTAAACGTCCGTAGAGTAGAGAATAGTGATTATTGATTCATCGTTTTGAAAGGTTATTACTCCTGTACCCAGGGGCGGACTGACAACTCATGGGGCCCCCGGGCAATAGGAGATTATGGGGCCCCCAGGCTTAGAGATGGCCGCCATCTTTTTTTGATGCAACATGAATGTGGGCAAACCCACGTGGAGAGGAGAGGCACCAAGCTCCGTGACATAGAGTTGGTGACCCACTAAATTCACCAGAAGCCTTTCATGGGCAAACAATTGCAGCCTCACTGTGCCCCATCAAATGCAGCCTCACTGTGCCCCATCAAATGCAGCCAACTGTGCCCCATCAAATGCAGCCAACTGTGCCCCATCAAATGCAGCCAACTGTGCCCCATCAAATGCAGCCAACTGTGCCCCATCAAATGCAGCCAACTGTGCCCCATCAAATGCAGCCAACTGTGCCCCATCAAATGCAGCCAACTGTGCCCCATCAAATGCAGCCAACTGTGCCCCATCAAATGCAGCCCACTGTGCCCCATCAAATGCAGCCCACTGTGCCCCATCAAATGCAGCCCACTGTGCCCCATCAAATGCAGCCCACTGTGCCCCATCAAATGCAGCCCACTGTGCCCCATCAAATGCAGCCCACTGTGCCCCATCTAATGCAGCCCACTGTGCCCCATCAAATGCAGCCCACTGTGCCCCATCAAATGCAGCCCACTGTGCCCCATCTAATGCAGCCCACTGTGCCCCATCTAATGCAGCCCACTGTGCCCCATCTAATGCAGCCCACTGTGCCCCATCTAATGCAGCCCACTGTGCCCCATCTAATGCAGCCCACTGTGCCCCATCTAATGCAGCCCACTGTGCCCCATCTAATGCAGCCCACTGTGCCCCATCTAATGCAGCCCACTGTGCCCCATCTAATGCAGCCCACTGTGCCCCATCTAATGCAGCCCACTGTGCCCCATCTAATGCAGCCCACTGTGCCCCATCTAATGCAGCCCACTGTGCCCCATCTAATGCAGCCCACTGTGCCCCATCTGATGCAGCCCACTGTGCCCCATCTGATGCAGCCCACTGTGCCCCATCTGATGCAGCCCACTGTGCCCCATCTAATGCAGCCCACTGTGCCATCTTAGTGGCAGGTCAGGCAGTGGATGACGGCGGTGAGATGTGGGACGGGCAGCGGCGAGCATGAATCTATACATTCTACATAGAGGGGGTGGTACCCTTAATGGATGGACCGCTCCCTGGTATACACATGCACAGTATACATACACAGTGTGTATATATATATATATATATATATATATAGTGAGAAGTGCCATGCTTTTGGGAGAAGGATGTGCTGAACTTCTCCAATCTCTGCTACATCTCCCTACTCATCACCTGCCCACCAGTACACAGGCACAGCCTCCTCTCCTGTATTACCACATGCTATGTCTGTGAGCTGCTGGGGCACTACAAGTACCAGCATGGCAGAAGGGGCAGCAGTGTGTTATATCAGGATGATTTTGGGGAAAAAAAGTGCTGGTGTGTGTATATATAGATAAATCATCCTGATAGAACACACTGCTGCTGCCCCTTCTGCAATGCTGGTACTTGTAGTGCCCCAGCAGCTTACAGACATAGCATGTGGTAATACAGGAGGAGGAGGAGGCTGTGCCTGTGTACTGGTGGGCAGGTGATGAGTAGGGAGATGTAGCAGAGATTGGAGAAGTTTAGCACATCCTTCTCCCAGAAGCATGGCATTTCTCTCACACACAGAAAAACGATCTAACAGCAAGAGGAGCCCTGCTACACAGCCTCCCCCTCCCCCTCCTCACCAGGATAGGTAAGCACTGATAATACAATTCTTCCAGCTTGGCCAGCTTACCTTTTATCAGGCAGCAATCCACCCCACACTGCAGGCTGTCCCCTCCTCCCTCTCCTCTCCTGCAGTCGGCATCTCATGCTCTTATGTCAAAATAGCCGCGCTGGAGAAGGGGGCGTGTACACTGTGCTCCCATTGGCTGAGAAGGCAGCGGAGAGGCGGGGCTGCAACAATCTCGAGATTTGCACATCAAAATAATGTCGGTAGTGGCCATTTCACTAATAGATGTAAAAATACACTGATTTCAACAAACTGTCCCTGCTTTTACCAAGGCTGGCAACCCTGATGGGGCCCCCTAGTGGCCATGGGGCCCTCGGTCCGTGCCCGACGGACCGAATGGTCAGTCCGCCCCTGCCTGTACCTCAAAGTTCAATGCTTGGACCATTATTTTTTAACATATTTATAATTTATACAGAGTTTAACAATAAAAGTATGATTTCAACTTATAAGCAGAACTCAGTGCACTACATAACTAGGCAGCCAATGAGGTTGAATGATGATAAATATAAAGTTATGTACTTGGGGGGGGGGGCACATTTTCCGTTGTTTCAAATATCATTCTAGTGCCCCCAAGCATAGCCTCATATCTATGGTGCAATCGTATGATCTTAAAAGCTTCTGACAGATTCTATCAGACTTTCAAATCCTTGCTATAAACAGTCTGGCTGCCAATAAAATGTGGATAACTATTATGAGGCAAGAGGGAGTAAATTTGTCTATGCCGAGATTAATAATTGCAAGACCTGGGTCTAGAGGTGTAAGGACACCTGTAATGGCAGAGATGAACAGGAAAACATTCTGCCAGAAGTTGGTGAGTTGCTTGCAGGTCCAAAATATCTGCAAAAGATGACCAGTATCCCCGTAACCTCTCCAGAAAAGTGGGGAGGAGTTTGGAAGGAATTTAGCAATAAAATGGGGGTACGATACCACCATACTGCAATTTTTGGGAACAGTTAGTTAACGTAATGTGAGGCTTTGTAAATTGAATTGAGTGCAAGGGTCCATTGGACAGGGAATCTACCAATATCTGGTTCCCATTTTTCATAAAGGGCGACTTAGGTTAGGTAAGCTTATCTTGAAAATGGATATTTGGAGGTATTGGTAGATGTTTGAGGGTGAAAGTAAGTAAATACATGTTTTAATGGATGCTAATATTATGCTGGCTTCACTTGCCGCAGCTTGACAATGCATGCTATTGCTCAGTCTGTCATCTACTAGGATGCGCAGATTCTTCTCCATCTTAGAAAACCCCAGAGCTTCTCCCCTTAGTAAGTAACTTGCTTTTATATTTTTAACCCCGAAGTGCATTACTTTACATTACTAAAATCCAGATACACCACATACACAGCCCTACCTTTGTCCAGGTGGCAGCTCACTTCCTCGTAGAAGGTTAACAGGTTGGTTTGGCAAGCACAACCTTTTGTAAACCCATGCTGATTTACTACTAATGATACGTTTTTTTTTGGACGCCAGTTTCTGTAAGCCATTAGGTTACATCCTGTAACATGTTACCAACAATACAGTCATGGTAGTTTTAGCCCTCCTTTTCATGTGTAAATACGGAGTTGCCTTCTTTTTGTCATCTGTAATCAAGTTCCCCTCACCCCCCTTTATTGGGCCAATGTGCTCTGACCTCACTTTTTGGGGAAACCACCAATTTGGACATGAAGTTGTCCTGAAGGATATTTAAGAAATGATGGGCCTTTCGTGAGTAATCTTAGTGCAGACTTCTGGGAAAATCAATGAGCCAATCACACAAGCAGGAAATTATGTTTCTGGATGGCGTTCTTTACACATGCTGTGTACAGAACACCTTCAGGTAGCCATATTGCATTGCACTTTACAGAAAATTACAGTGGGGAACAGTGGGGAACGTGAGAACTCTGTTACTACAGAAAAGCACCAAGATAAGTAGGGGATTTCCATTTTTAGCTATCCCTGAAAAGCAATGTATAATACAAAATATGCGTGCAAGACAATTTTCTTTTTTTTTCCCTTTACTTTTTCTGTAATATAACCTAAAATGTTTTTTCTTTTTAGTTAGGTCAGTATGAAATATTATCAATGGAAAACTCTAAGCCGGTCCTTCTGCACTTTTATGCAGTCATTTTCTTTGAATAGCTTCAATAGCATATGTTATGTATAGAACTAAAAAGCAGTTCAGATTGTGCACAAACAGTTGAATGAGTCAGAGGGACAATTTTCTCCCCTCTTTGCTTTCTAGACACACTAGCTCTACTAGTATAGATTTCCCTTTCTCAAAGTCAAAGTTTAAATAGGAATGTCGCTGTTTATTAGAAATCTGAACATTCTCGGTAACTAAGGGACATATTGTAAGGTGGAAAATGTAACCTTCACTGTACCTTCACTGCACAAATACTGCCTTTGTAATACACCCAGTTAGGTAGATATATTTTCATATTCACCAGAATAACCACTAGGGATGAGCCTGATGTTCGACTCAAACATCAGGTGTTCACCCATTCGTCAAAGAACCCACATTATCGGGCGTTTGTGGCAAATTCGAGAATGACCCATAATGCACTGTGAGATCAGTGCATTGCTGTATAATGATTGGCCAAAGCATGCAACTGACCTGCATGCTTTGGCAAATCCCAGCACCCTCTACTGAGAGAGCCATAATTGGCCAGAGGCAGGGTGCCTTTGGCCAATTATGGCTCAGGGGGGCTAACACTATACAGTGTACACGGCGGCCCTGTATAGTGTTGTTGGTGTGAACAGAGAGATAGTGTGATTTAGATTAAGAAGACAGTTAGCTGCAGTGTATTTGAGATATATATATATATATATATATATATATATATATATATATATATATATATATAAATATATATATACACACACACAGTCAGTCTAGTATATGTGTGTATATATACAGTGCGGAAAATAAGTATTTGAACACTCTGCTATTTTGCAAGTTCTCCCACTTGGAAATCGTGGAGGGGTCTGAAATTGTCATCGTAGGTGCATGTCCACTGTAAGAGACATAATCAAAAAAAAAAATACCAGAAATCACAATTTATGAATTTTTAACTATTTATTTGTATGATACAGCTGCAAAGAAGTATTTGAACACCTGTCTATCAGCTAGAATTCTGACCCTCAAAGACCTGTTAGTCTGCCTTTAAAATGTCCACCTCCACTCCATTTATTATCCTAAATTAGATGCACCTGTTTGAGGTCATTAGCTGCATAAAGACACCTGTCCACCCCATACAATCAGTAAGAATCCAACTACTAACATGGCCAAGACCAAAGAGCTGTCCAAAGACACTAGAGACAAACTTGTACACCTCCACAAGGCTGGAAAGGGCTACGGGGAAATTGCCAAGCAGCTTGGTGAAAAAAGGTCCACTGTTGGAGCAATCATTACAAAATGGAAGAAGCTAAACATGACTGTCAATCTCCCTCGGACTGGGGCTCCATGCAAAATCTCACCTCGTGGGGTCTCAATGATCCTAAGAAAGGTGAGAAATCAGCCCAGGACTACACGGGAGGAGCTGGTCAATGACCTGAAAAGAGCTGGGACCACCGTTTCCAAGGTTACTGTTGGTAATACACTAAGACGTCATGGTTTGAAATCATGCATGGCACGGAAGGTTCCCCTGCTTAAACCAGCACATGTCAAGGCCCGTCTTAAGTTTGCCAATGACCATTTGGATGATCCAGAGGAGTCATGGGAGAAAGTCATGTGGTCAGATGAGACCAAAATAGAACTTTTTGGTCATAATTCCACTAACCGTGTTTGGAGGAAGAAGAATGATGAGTACCATCCCAAGAACACCATCCCTACTGTGAAGTATTGGGGTTGTAGCATCATGCTTTGGGGGTGTTTTTCTGCACATGGGACAGGGCGACTGCACTGTATTAAGGAGAGGATGACCGGGGCCATGTATTGCGAGATTTTAGGCAACAACCTCCTTCCCTCAGTTAGAGCTTTGAAGATGGGTCGAGGTTGGGTCTTCCAACATGACAATGACCTGAAGCACACAGCCAGGATAACCAAGGAGTGGCTCTGTAAGAAGCATATCAAGGTTCTGGGGTGGTCTAGCCAGTCTCCAGACCTAAACCCAATAGAGAATCTTTGGAGGGAGCTCAAACTCCGTGTTTCTCAGCGACAGCCCAGAAACCTGACTGATCTAGAGAAGATCTGTGTGGAGGAGTGGGCCAAAATCCCTCCTCCAGTGTGTGCAAACCTGGTGAAAAACTACAAGAAACGTTTGACCTCTGTAATTGCAAACAAAGGCTACTGTACCAAATATTTACATTGATTTTCTCAGGTGTTCAAATACTTCTTTGCAGCTGTATCATACAAATAAATAGTTAAAAAAATCATACATTGTGATTTCTGGAAAAAAAAATTTGATTATGTCTCTCACAGTGGACATGCACCTACGATGACAATTTCAGACCCCTCCATGATTTCCAAGTGGGAGAACTTGCAAAATAGCAGGGTGTTCAAATACTTATTTTCCGCACTGTATATATATACTCTGCATTCAGTGTAGTGTATATCTGCAGTGCATTCCTGGTGTCCTTTTTCTAATATACTTCAGGTGCTGTATCAAACTATATTTTTACAGACTAGTATATATGAATTATTTTGTTTACAAACGTTTTTATTGAGGTATTTGAATCGTACAAATATAAACAATAGTACAAAACCTGAAAGTCATATATAGAATACAGTAGTAGAAACAAGATATAAAGGTATATGAGGTAGTGCATCTTTATAAGTCCAAATATATTATGAAGCAGTTATTGAATAATGGAAAATGTGGATGATAGTGGATTCATTGTGTTTGAGTCCAATAAGACCATTTGGCGTTAAATATATGCAGGGTATCATTAAGGGTGTGGTAGATTCTGTCTGAGAGTTTTAGCATTTCCATCCTGTCCAAAACCTGCAACCAAAATACCGTATTAGATCTCCAGTTGAGAGCTATCATCCATTGGATGGAGCTACATAGCGAATGACACATCAAGGGGGTGCAAACTTCCTCGTAGGGGCAGTGTCTCAATCTTAGCAGTCCTATAGAGAAGCTCTCGGTTACTGGACATGTGGGAGAGGTTGAAACCCTGCACACGTAATGCCAGTGACTACACACAGGAGCATGCTCTGTTAAATAAAGGTAATAAACACTGGCTACCAGGGTACAGCATGCCTTCACCATATAGCGCTTCAGCGTCTCACAGTGGTTGATAGAAACCTATTACCCTATATGTGCTGCTGAGTATACACTGAATTAAGTGCAGTCATTGTACCAGTGGCTTACTCCCAGAGATGTGCGGACACAGAATGAGGTTCATGCAGGGCTGGACTGGGACAAAAATTTGGCCCTGGACTTTATCCAGACTGGCCCACTTTGACAGGTCTCTCCCATGGTGGCAGGACAACTCCCGCACCCCCCCCCCCAGGCACCCACACCCCCCCCCCCCCAGGCACCCACACCCCCTCTTCCCCTTCACTAGCCATTCTACTTTATTAGAGCAGAACGGCTGGTACTGGTGCTCTTATAGGCAGTAATAATGGGGAAGCTAGACATTATTTCACCCAGGGCAAAGAATCAGTTTAGTACCCCCCTTATGGGACAAGATTAGGCAGAAGTGAGAAACTCCCAGGCCATAGCTCTAGAGTCAGCTGTCTGTCCCCTCCCCCCTGCTCCTCTGGTCCTCCCCCTGCTTCTCTGTTTCCCCCCAGGTGAGCGCTGCAGGGAGGGAGAGGAGGTGAGCGCTGCGGGAATGGAAAGACAGAGGAGCGGAGGGGGGCGGCGGTCTGCTGTCACTGAAGTCGGCCCACTGAGCCATCAACCCACTGGAAACCTCCCTGTAGTCCCAATGGCCAGTCCATCCCTGGGTTCATGCAGGACGCTTATTTCTGAGGAGTAACCCAAAGGAGGAGGGATGTATTCAGCACTATATTGGGGGGAATAGGAGCTAGGATGGGTGTTGATAATGGAGTGGACGTTGGTCTCCTGAGGAACAAACTTGCAGCCATAGCGTCACATAAATACCCAGTGTAAAGTGGCTCAAGATTTTGTCAACCATGTTGAGAGGTTGGTAGAGAGTGTGAGATGGTACAGAACAGAAATATGTCATGGGCTCTGGCGTGCACGCAGGGGCAGGCGGAATTATTAACCAACATCAAGCTGATTGTACAGTCCTTGTATTAGGAGCAGTGGCCTTATGAGTTAGCATCACAGCTCAGTAAGATTTTACCAAAGCACATCTCTTACACTAATCCAAGGTGGTGGTCGAATGCCTGGATGGTCTGTGCTAGTTTCGATTATGAGAGATGCTATGCTTCCTCATTGATCCCATATACAGAAGTACAGACTCAAATGAGTGAGAGTACACAGGCCACAGGATGGACTGTGGGTGTCTCGGAGTAGTACAGTGCCACATCCTAATTATAGCAAAAGGGTTGTTGTTGGAGGAACACAAAAGTGGACTTTATAGGCACTAGTCGTTAAAAAAGGTTATTTTAGAGGGGGCGTGGCTTGCGTGCGAGAGAAATGGCATCATCAGCCTAGAGCTCCCTGAAGCCGGCCGGACATTCAAAGCTAACGGGCAGGTTTTCTGTCACCCCAAGGACCCGCGCTGATCTCAACAGCTTTGCAGATACTGCAGGAGCGATGTCCCACAAGAGAAAGGAGGAGAGGAACCTCCAAAAGCTCACGGCACTTTCGTTTATGCCCGAGCCACAGGGGAGGAAGCAAGATAGCGCCGCCGGAGCTGACACGCGGCGCTCCGCCACCTATACAGATCTCCCAAGCAGCGATCCACAAGACGCAGAGGGAGGAATGTCCCCCCCCCCTCCTCATCCAGTCTCCTCTACTGTCTCTGGTGACACAGAGCCCTGCAAAGGCACGCATGCACATGAATACAGACCCACTGAACGGGACCGCAGTGAGTACAGCCTTGCACAACGCTCATGCCATCTCCTCCCTACAATCATCCATTGCTGCACTCCCCGCCTCAGGGCAACATGTCCTTGACACCACAATGAAAGACATGCTGATGACCCTGCAGTCCTCCCTCATGTCTAACCTCTCATCCCTGATCCACAAATTCACAGATGATATGAGGCACTTGGGAGATAGGGTACATTACATTGAAGACAAGATGGAGGAATGTACTGATACAGTAAATGGCCTGGTGGACGAGTGTATGTCACAAAAGGAGGATAGGGCCTGGATTAAGTCCAAGCTGGCAGACCTTGAGGACCGTTCACGCTGCAATAACATTAAAATTTGCGGGGTCGCGGAATCGGTCCCCCCAACAGACCTCCACAAGTACGCCGGCACCATGTTCTCCACCCTGCTGCCAGAACTGAATCCTATAGAGCGAACCATTGACCGCATGATGACATGCTCATGTGGTGTTTATTATGTTGGGAAAATGATTCGCCAACTGCGCCAACGCATCAGGGACCACACTTACTATTCCACTAGTGGTAAAATTCTAACACCCATAAGTCGACACTTAGATCTCTACCATCATTTTGATATGTCCTCTGCCTCCTTTATAGTCTTAGCTGTGGTACAGCATGACCCAAGGGGAGGTGACTGGGACAAAAAAATCTTACAACATGAAACAAAGTGGTATTAATGAAATACAGACATACAAATCGTTTCCTTAATGTACTTTTTATTGGTTGTGTGAGCCCCTCCTTCCATGTGTTCATGTACCTAAGTACCTAAGTACTGCAATGTTTGGGTGTTATTGCTATATAGAAATATTGAGATATAATGTTGCATGGTTGATCTTTTGTTCCATATTTTTCCATTTTTGTTGGTCCTGCTCCCCCTCCCCGCCGTTATCTTTACTTCCCTCATCCGCTTACTCTCTGAAGGATATAAAAAACATTTATTTTTTATTTAATTTTTTTTATCTTTTGTTCCTAAATCTCTCATCTTTACAATGATGAGCAGGGACACTATATATATTACCAATATACTGATGTGTTCGCACCATACCCATTCATTTATTATATGAATGCTATATGCTTTCTTTTCACTTATGTTCTTACTGCTGTTTTTAGTATTAACATTTTATATTTTTTGTTTCCCCCTTTTCTGCTTTTGACCAGTGGTTATCCAGAGTCCTCGGGGATTGGCGTGCAATTTGGGGTCCATGTCAGGATATGTACGGTCGGGTAGCCACTCTGAGCATTTTTGCACATTGTGGCATTGGGGGTTAATAGGAGGGAGGTTTCTGTTCCTTTTCCTCAGCCAGTCACCTATTCCACCCTGACTTGTGCTGCAGACCGGGACACGCCCCACCATTTTTCATTGGTGGACACTCTCCCTCCCTTCTCCCCTCCATGGCGACGCCGATCATGCGCCATTTGACGCTCACTGAGTTTGGGGCGTCCTAATTAGCTAGCCGGGGATCCCGACCGGGTCACGTGATGCGGAAGTCCCGACTGCACATGTGACTAGGAGACGCACATTTATACGGGGATGTGTTCCCTACTTGCTTCTAAGCATGCGCGGGTTTAAAAACGTCATTTTAAACGACGTTTTGCCCACACACGGTCACTTTTTATGACACAAAAAACGACATTTTGAAAAACGACACAAAAAATTTAAGCATGTTGGAATTTTTTTTTGGTCGTTTTTTTGAAGACATAAAACGACGTTTTGCCCACACACGATCATTTTAAATGACGTTTTTTAAAACGTCGTTTTTTTTCATCACAAAAAGTGATCGTGTGTACGCGGCATTACAGTGCTCATTGGTCTTTATACATTTCAGAATTTAATTTCTGCAACTCATGGGATAAAAACCCTCTTATTTGAATACGCCTGCCTTTGCTGCTTTTAACATTTTTCTAATCAAACACTTTGACCAGCGCACCATTTACTGGCTTTTTTGGGTATGTGTCATGACTTTTGGTACTTATATACCTATATATATTATTATTTTTTATATCATTGACCCTTTTTTACTATTCCTATGAGCCCTTTCTAGTGGATCTATTAACTTTTTATTCCTCGGGAATCATCTTTCCATTAGATATATTCCTAGCTGCCTTTACCACCAGGACCGCCTGACACAAGAAATACGTATCTCACTTATCCTAATCAATATCTTTTACCGAGTTCAATATTGAACCGTATCTATTACCGTGGATGGTAACCACTATATCTATACATATATTCTTGTGATATTTTCCTCCTTCTTTATAGTCATTCATACTCTATAGTCACTGTGACTTTTTTTATCATTATACTCCCTCTGTTCTTAGACACACCCCTACAACCCATTAATATTGTTGCACTACTACTGGGAATCTTTGCACTACTAGAGTGTACTATTTTAGTGCTTCTCTATTGTTGTATTAACCCATTTACTTTATTACACTTTTCTCTTCTGGTGCATCCCTGCATCTCCTCCCTATGGGTCCCATGGCGCGCTGTCCTATCGGTGACTTCCTCTGGTAACCATGGTTATAACTGCATGTTTTTTTATGGTGCTTTATTGCACATGTGATACCTTGCATCTAATGTTTTTTTTTTTTAATACTTGTTTGTATATTAACGGATCTATAACAGCCTGTTTTCATTCCAGAAATACCAATAGCTCCCAATTAAGCGGATATCCGCGAAACATGTAGAGCTTGTTTTGAATACCAATATACATGTTAGCCATCATTAATCTTGATGTCTCCTTTGGACCAGTTTTGGTTATATATGTTTTGTAAATTATTGCAAATTTTTGTGATAACTCCTTTTGTGTTTTTAATGTATTTTATAAATGTACCCTCTTTATTGTTGATTGTATCAATAAAATAACCCTTTTTAACGACTAGTGCCTATAAAGTCCACTTTTGTGTTCCTCCAACAACAACCTTTTTGCTAGAAGTACAGACTCAGTCTGTGTATTCGGTGGTATCAATGGGCTTGCTGACTGGGGATTCTACTCTACTGTGCCTACTTTCTAGACTGTTATGGACTGTTCAAAAGGAGCCGTGTCTGGAGAAGGATGATGTGCTCCCTTTAGGCGCAAAGAGGCATATGTTGGAATGCAACATGAAGTAATATTATTTCTGGATTTTCTACACATCTATTTTCATTCCCAACTGTCAGTAATATAATCTATTGAGGAGGATTGTCCTGTGAACACTGTTTGGTCCAGAAGCAAATGGGACTGGAAATAGGGGGAGTTTGTATGAGTTACGACTGAGGTTCTTTAAATAGGACTGTTTGAAAACAGAGAGCCCTCTTTTAACATCTGAGCTCAGCCAACAAGGATTCTACCTATAGGATGTGTTAAGTATATGTACTGTTTTATATATTTTATAGGCTCTATAGATATCTGCTGTCTGGCAGTCATGTTCCCCCAGCTGCAGCATACTGCCAAGTTTTTATTTTTATTCTTAAACATTTATTTTTATTTTTGAATTACTTTTTTATGTTTTATGTTATTTCTTTTTTACTATCTATTATACATATCATTTATTTCTTGTAGTATATATCTTTTAATAGGATATATACTTGATTAACATATTTTTATCAAATTGTTTAGTGGATATATGTTTTATGCTTGTGTATTACTAATGTTATGGGTTTACATGGCTATGCTGGGGGAGGGAAAAGGAGGTTGTTCTACCTTTAAGATATAATTAGCTCCCCGTGCATTTCCTATTAAACTCTCATGATGACAGTCTTCTGAGAGATTGCTCCACAGAACGCCATTTGCCTTTTCCTTGTTCTATACTATACACTGCATCCAGTGACTATTGCGGTCTTTAGGTCACATTCAGTGCGACGTCTGGAAGCTGTGGCCACCCACTCTTTGCCTAAGTCTCCCAAATTTGTCTTGGGATCAACCAGCAAGCCTGCGGCCCTGCTGAACAGTCTTATGTCACCTCTGGCTGCTCAAATACACCTTCTGTTTTACGATGTTGGGCCAGCAGTTCACCACGATGGTACATATTGGGCTCTCCACCATATCCTTCACAAAGTATTTGCTTATTTCCATCTAGGGGAACGAGTGGTCTTCACAGGCAAACCATCTACTTTTGCCTCTCCAGCATCTGCTTGAACCATGGTACATGGTTTCAGCCTTTCAGTTACATTAATGTAGGATTATGGAAATATGTGACCGACATCCATAAAGACTAGTTTGTTTATACAGGAGCTTTTTTCTCTTTTTTAAGTTTGTCCTATGACCAATAAACAATATATATTTTATATATGTTCGCATCATCTGTCGTTTGGTCTTCCATTTGTGGAACTATATCTACAAGCCACCAGCTTCTACAACACTGGTTTGTGGCTGTACAGACTTATAGTATCCCCCAGCACTTCTATTGGGGAACTTTGTGGTTATACTAGTAAAGCAGGGGATTTAATGAGAAGAGCAGCCTGTTTAGGCGAAAAGGGTATAGATGCAGAAATTACCTCTTCCATGGGTTGCTAGCAGTGGTTATAGCACTTCTCACTGATGGCTGGAGGGAGGGGGGGATAAGAAATAGGAGTGTGCCTAATCCAGACTCTGTATGCAGGCAGCGCAACACAAGGAAATTCTCCACACACAATGATCCTGATCAGGAGCAGAGCAGAGGGAGAGAAGGGGAAGGAGAGGAGTGGCTACAGCACACAGGGGGGGCAGCATTTTGAATGCACCTGGGACATTCAGAGTTTATTTTTTATATACTCCTCTGTTTTGATAGCATTCTGTATTAATTGCAAACAACATTTTTATAGACTTAACAATTGGTTTATAAATTTTGAAATATGAAACAAATAAAACTGACAAATGTTTCCTTTTACATAAATAAAGTGGAAGAACGGTCTTCAGAAATGTATACTAGGCAAACACTGTGTTTTGTAGAACTATTATACAGTTATTCATTTCAAAAAACATTTTATTCTAACTTACCGTGAATGAAAGGGCCCTTTTCTTTTCTTTCATCCTCTGAATGGCATTTCTGACCTAGAAAAAATATTCAACATAATTCAACAAATATTCTGGACATTTCATAACATGCTTTCTTCTCTTTCATTTAACAATGCAAAAAACACTTAACCATCAAGAAAAGAAGACTCGTAATCGGGATAATGGTATGCTCTTACTCTTTCACCCCCTAAGCGGTGAACAGTGCTCAGTATTTTAAAGTGCAAAGTGACTAAATAAACTAATCATTTACTCATCATTTCATTAAAGGAGCCAAAGCTATGTTGGCTGTACTTCCATAGATCACATAATTGAAGTTCGTTCTGCACTCCTGCGATCCATTTTCAGCTGACGTCACAAAGCTGCTCCAGGATCATAAAGGATCAGCTCAGAAGTCTGGGCCAGTAGCTGGCTCAGCAGGCCCTCTCACCCCCTCCACAGCCCAGAGACTGACAGAGAACTGAGTGATCAGCAGTCTTTGATCGCTTAGTTGTTAATGCAGAGCCAGCAGGGGAAAGATGCAGCATCGGATCGATACTGCATTCACCTACAGAATGTAAGTATACATGTTTTTTTAAAGTCCATACTTGTCTTTTAAATAAAAATAGACTGAAAGCCTGGCTAAGAGGGGAGTACATCAAACGTATTGCTGCTCGGAAGAGGGGGTCTAGTCTATGCAGTCTCTCAGGCAGTTGGAGGGTCAGGCCCTGTTCAGTCGCCTAGTCCGGACACATATTACACCTGGCAACACACCCTCAGCGAGTTATCTCTGCTAAGAATAGATCTCAATAAGAAATCCATGCTAGATAGTGTAACAGCACTGGTGAACGGAGTGAACCACAACTGCGGTTAGCAAGGATTTCAATGCGATTCTCTATGCGACAACTCAGTATTAGGCCCCAGGCATCACTCCTCGCAGCAAGAGTTTGGGGGGTCTATACATAATTTCTGTGTCACATAAAAAAAGGGGTTGAGCTACTAAGCATAGACGCATAGACGCATTACAATATGCGACCAGAGCTTAGCGTTTAAAATTATAGTTCAAGGTCAATATCCCAATACACCACTACATGCAGGTGATTATCAGTAAGGGACCCCAGGCGTCACTTCTAGCAACAGGAGTTTGGAGGTTCTCTACATCATATCAACCTTAACATGTAGAGATGTTGCACAACGTCCTGTCTTCACGGTGTTCTAGGGCGCGCGCGCGCGCCCGCGGCACCACCCGCGATCCCGCGCGCGTGCCCGACGGCCGTGATTGCCGCCGGGCACCCGCGATTTCTGGAAATCACGGCAGGAGTGTGGATCTGTGTGTGTAAACACACAGATCCACCTCCTGTCAGCGGTGAGGAGACTGATGTGTGTTCCCAGTACAGAGGAACACACATCGATCTCCTCCCCCTGTGAGTCCCCCTCCCCCTACAGTTAGAACATACTTTAGAAAACATTTTAACCCCTTCAGCGCCCCCTAGTGTTAACCCCTTCCCTGCCAGTCACATTTACACAGTAATTAGTGCAGTTTTATAGCACTAATCGCTGTGTAAATGTGAACGGTCCCAAAAACGTGTCAAAAGTGTCCGATATGTCCGCCGCAACGTCACGGTCACAAAAAAAAAAAACGCAGATCCCCGCCATTACTAGTAAAAAAAATTAAACAAAAAATGCCATAAATCTATCACCTATTTTGTAGACGCTATAACTTTTGCGCAAACCAATCAATATACGATTATTGCGTTTTTTTTTTACCAAAAATACGTAAAATACGTATCGGTCTAAACTGAGGGGAAAAAAAGTTTTCTTTAAAAAAAATATTGTGAGATGTTTTAAATAAAAAGGAAAAAATATTGTGTTTTTTTTTTAAATTGTCGCTCTTCTTTTGTTTATAGCGCAAAAAATAAAAACCGCAGAGATGATCAAATACCACCAAACGAAAGCTCTATTTGTGTGGGGAAAAAAACATAATGATTTAATTTGGGTACAGTATTGCCTGACCGCGCAATTGTCATTCAAAGTGCAACAGCGCTGAAAACTAAAAATTGGTCTGGGCAGGAAGGGGGTGAAAATGCCCTGTATGGAAGGGGTTAAACAATTAGGACAAGGCCTATAAGGGTTTGTACTTATGTCGAGCTCGTAGTAAATAGAAGTTGTAGTAACAACTCTTACTTGCATATCACAGGTACTTTAGTTGAGTAATTGTACTTGCATATGAGAAGCAGTATAGCCCAGGTAAATATAGTTGCAGATATGAGGTATAATTATAGATGTAGCAATGGTTACATATGAGAGGCTATCTAGCTCAGGAATTTATAGAAGCATACGCGAGCTAAATATTGCTGTAGTAATTTAGAGATAGCTGTCCCTTTAAGGTTCTCCTTTGCAACAAGCTTTAGCACAATAGTATCTCCCAAAAGATATGATAATCTCAACACGGGCTACTTGTAATACTACAATTGTAATAGATGATACATTAGCGTTAGATCTTCCTATAGAACTACAAGTGAAGGAATGACTACTTATCAGTTTGTAGGTATCTTTATGCAGGAGATGGAATGTCTATGGTGCAAGATGTTCAAGGCATGAAGGTAGTTCCCAGCAATGCCTTAGCAGCAAAGTAGTAGTAGTTTCCTGGAGCGGTGTTCCGGCAAAGGGAGCAAAGGCAGCTGCCTGTGTAAGGCAGCTGAGCTACAGCTGACAGGCTATGGCTGACAATAATAGAACAAGGCTTGGATGCCAAGTGAATGCCTTTATAAGGAGCAGAGGAGTAATGCAGGTGCAGTGCATAAGCACTGATTCAAGCAAATGCCATGACAATGGTGGCACCCGGGTCATAGCCCCTCTGGATGCAGAGAAGGTGTCAGGGCATCAGAACTGCCCGATCGCAGTCGTTTACCGCGGGCGCACGCGGCTCGGGCGCACGCGTGCACGTCTTAGGCGCGCGCATGCGCGGTATAGGCGCGCGCACGGGCGCGCATGGACACGCTCCCCATCCGGCCAATCAGTGGCTTAGGCGGGCTATTTAAGCCATCCTCTTCCCCCTGTCTGGTTGCTGGCTTGTCGCAGCTTCTGAGTGCATCTGATACTTACGACCTTCTAATCCTGAACCTTCTGACCTTTGGCTATTGTTACCGGACTGCTGCTGCCTCCTGCCCTTGACCTTTGGCTTTGAACTATCAGACTTCCTGATCTCTCCAACCCTCCTGACCACGGCCTGTTTCCCAGATTAATCTTCTGCTTGTTCCCAGCTCCAGCTACCTGGACTTCCGGACTACCTCCGTGTGCTTCCTCGGCTGACCTCAGCAACCTGCTTCTACCTCTGCTCCACGGATCCAGTCCTCGTCCGCCTGTCGGTACCGGTGCCTCCTGGTGCGTCCGTCCCTCTGTCCCCACTCCAGGGGGCAGATCGCGCTAGGTCGCAAAGGGAGCCGCCCTCAGCATCTTGGCCTTGGTGAGTTTATCCTTTAATAACCATGATAGTACAATCCAGCCAGATGTCCGAGGCCGACAGGGTGCGCTCTCCCTTTGAGACTCTCTGCCAACAAGTCTCAGCACTAACTGACACGGTACAGAAATTGCAGGAAGGATATTTATAAATGGATGGTCGCCTCCAACAAATGGCTGTCACGCCTGGACCTGCGGCCCCTCCCGCGGCTCCAGCCACGGGAGCATCCTCCTCCCAGTCATCCCCAGGACCAGCGATGGTTGTCATCCAGCCAGAACCTCGCGTCCCAACACCTGAGCGTTTTTCTGGCGACCGCAAGAAATTCCGAGCGTTCAAGAATGCCTGCTCGCTATACCTGGCCTTACAACCTAGGACTTTCTGTTCTGAAGCCGTGAAAGTAGGTTTTGTAATTTCTTTGCTCGCGGACGAGCCACAAGCCTGGGCACACAGCCTAATGGAGCGGAGGAGCCCAGTACTGGACACTATAGACACCTTCTTTAAGAACATGTCTGAACTGAATGATGATCCCCTGCGCTCGGCCACGGCCGAAGCTACTCTCCACCAACTGAATCAGGGGAGGAGACCGGTGGAGGACTTCATTGCGGAATTCCGCAAGTGGTCTGCGGACACAGGGTGGAATGAGGCCGCCCTGAAGTATCAATTCCGACTCGGCCTATCAGAGTCCCTCAAGGACGAACTAGCCAGAATTGATCCACCTGCCACCTTGGACGCATTAATCCAATCAGCTACCCAACTTGACAGACTCCTACGAGAACGCCGATCAGAACGCTTTCAAGTAACTCGGTCCAGCTGGACCCCACCAAGGTTCCCTCCAGCTCCGCCGCCTCTCCCGGTTCCGCCCGCCTCCTCGCTTCAGGATCCGGAGCCCATGCAACTCGGTCTGGTCCGGGCTCCCCTCACGTCTGAAGAAAGGCAGCGTAGACGCCAGTCAAATTTGTGCCTGTATTGTGGTGGAGCAGGCCACTTCCTCCGCACTTGTCCCATTAGACCCAGTAAGTCTAGATCTCCATCCTCCTTCAATTACCACATTACCAACTTACCTCAGACTTATGTTGTCCTCTTTCTCTCCCTACAGCTCCCGGAGGGGGCGACCCGGCTGCCGGCCATCGTTGACTCTGGGGCCTGCAGCTGCTTTCTGGACTACGCCCTGGCCCAAAAGCTGCATGTCCCCTGTCGTCCTAAGGACTCTCCCTTACAGATCCATCTGGCAGACGGCTCACTCCCCCGCTCAGGACTTGTTACCGTCTCAGATACCGGACACCAAGAATACCTGTGCCTGGACCTTATCCCGTCTCCACTGGCCCCCATCATCTTGGGGCTCCCATGGCTACAAGTACACCAACCCAGTATAGACTGGTGTGAAAAGGAGGTCAAATTCCCCTCAATCTACTGTGCTCAACATTGTCTCGTACCCACTAAACCCGCTTGTTCTACCTTGACGACGACGTCAAAAGACTTCCAATATGTTCCCTCAGTCTACTCAGAATTTAAAGATGTTTTTGACAAACAGCAGGCGGACCGCCTTCCTCCACACCGGTCATACGACTGTCCCATTGACCTGTTGCCTGGTTCTAAGGTTCCCTTCGGGAGAATCTTTCCTCTATCATAGACTGAATTAGTAGCCCTCAAGGCTTATATCGACGAAAACTTGGAAAAAAAGTTTATTTGTCCTTCTTCCTCTCCAGCCGGGGCAGGAATCTTTTTCGTCGAAAAGAAAGATGGCTCCCTCAGGCCTTGCATCGACTATCGGGAGTTGAACAAGATTACCATCAAGAATCGGTATCCGTTACCCCTGATCCCGGAACTGTTCCAGCGATTCCGTTCAGCCCGGGTCTTCTCCAAACTCGACCTCCGGGGGGCCTACAACCTTGTCCGAATCCGGCCCGGGGACGAGTGGAAAACAGCTTTCAGGTCAAGGTTTGGCCACTTTGAGTACTTGGTGATGCCTTTCGGTCTCTGCTACGCCCCTGCCACTTTCCAGCACCTGGTAAACGACATCTTCCGCCAGTTCCTGGACGACTTCCTGGTCGTCTATCTAGATGACATCCTCATCTTCTCAGTCTCCCTTGAAGTGCACCGGGTCCACGTTAAACAAGTCCTGGCCATCCTTAGACAACACAAATTATACCTCAAAGCGGAGAAATGTGAATTTGAAAAGACCACACTTCAGTTTTTGGGCTTTATCATCTCAACCAATGGGATATCCATGGATCCACAAAAAGTCAAAGCAGTCCAGGACTGGCCAGCACCGGCCGACAAGAAGGGGGTACAGCAGTTTATTGGCTTTGCCAACTTCTACCGAAGATTCATTGCCGGATTTTCATCCACTGTGTCCCCTATTACCAAACTAACCCAGCAGGGGTGCCGTTTCCACTGGTCTCAGGAAGCACAGGAGGCATTAACAAAACTCAAGACCTTGTTTTCTTTTGCACCTGTTCTAAAACATCCAGACCCAACCTTGCCTTTTCTCCTGGAGGTGGACGCCTCGGAAATTGCTATCGGAGCTATCTTATCGCAGAGACAGGGACCTAAGTCCTTGCTACACCCTGTAGCTTACGCTTCACGAAAACTCAGCGCTCCAGAAAGAAATTATGACGTCGGAGACCGGGAACTATTGGCCATTAAGTTTGCCCTGGAAAAATGGAGATATCTCCTGGAAGGTGCCCTTCACCCCATTCTGATCTTTACGGACCATAAAAACCTGGAATACCTACGATCCGCCAAACGCCTAAGACCAAGACAAGCTCGCTGGGCCCTGTTCTTCACTCGTTTTCATTTTCACATCACCTTCAGACCGGGGTCAAAGAATGGGAAAGCAGACGCCCTTTCCAGAATGTTCACCGAAACACCCGATCCACTGGAACCTAGTACCATTTTAACCCCCAGGAACTTTCTATTAATCTCTCCAGTTGACCTTCTGACCTCTCTTAAAAGGGCCTCCGACCAATGCACCGACCAACTGGCACTCTTTCTGGAGAAACAAGACGGCTTACTATGGTCACGGGGCAAAGTCTTTGTACCTGCGGAAACAAGGCAGTTAGTGCTAATCACGTTCCACGACCACAAGCTGGCGGGCCACTTTGGAGCACGGAAGACCTCGGAGCTGATCGGACGCTCCTTCTGGTGGCCAAAGTGGAAATTAGACTGTAAAACCTATGTGTCCTCTTGTACCCGCTGCCAGCGCTGTAAGGGTCCGAACACTAACACTGGGGCCTACTCAAACCTCTCCCTGTTCCAGAACGCCCTTGGACAGATATTTCAATGGATTTCATTGTAGATCTGCCTCCTTCCGAAGGTTTTACTACGATCCTAGTGGTAATTGACCGACTGTCCAAATTAGCACACTTCCTGCCCATGATTGGTACACCCTCTGCGGCTGAGACAGCCAAGATTTTTTTTAAGGAAATCATAAGACTCCATGGGGCACCCAAGAGCATCGTGTCAGGCAGGGGTGTGCAGTTTACTTCCAAGTTCTGGAGGGAGCTTTGCAAGTCACTTGAAATTAAGATCTGCCTCTCGTCTGCCTACCACCCGCAGTCCAATGGTCAGACAGAGAGGACCAACCAAACGTTGGAGCAGTACCTCCGTTGTTTTTGTTCATCATCCCAAGACGACTGGGTATCTTTGCTGCCATCGGCAGAGTTTGCCTACAACAATTCCGTTCACTCGTCTACTAACCAAACCCCGTTTTGGGCCAACCTCGGATACCATCCCTCCTTCCTTCCGGACTCTATTCCCGAAATATCGGTTCCAGCTGTCCAGGAACGCATAGCTGCTATGCAACAAAACTTCCAGAAACTCCAGGAGACCATGGAGCAAGCCCAAAGAAGTTACAAAATTTTTTACGACAGGGGGAGGAAGGAGTGCCCGGACTTTGAAGTTGGGGAAAAGGTCTGGTTATCGGCCGCAAACCTCAAACTACCAATTCCTTCCCGGAAACTCGGCCCTAGATTCATCGGCCCGTTTAAGATCATGCAGAAAATCAACCCCGTGGCTTTTGAATTAGAATTACTGGACTCCTACAGGATCCACCCTGTCTTTCATGCATCCCTGCTCAAGCCTGTCATACCAGATACTTTCCCTGAGAGAGAAGAACTCCCACCTCCTTCAGTGGTGATCGAAGGAGAAAAGGAATTCGAGGTGGAATCCATCCTGAGTTCAACTTCAGTACTTAATCAAGTGGAAAGGTTATCCCCCTGAGGACAATTCCTGGGAGCCTTCCAGAAATTTACATGCCCCTCGGCTGATCCGAACTTTCCATAGAGACCACCTGGAGTTGATGGACAGTTTGGGCGTCCGGAGCCCGCCCCTTGGGGGGGGGCACTGTCAGGGCATCAGAACTGCCCGATCGCGCCCGTTTACCGCGGTCGGGCGCGCGCGTGCACGTCTTAGGCGCGCGCGTGCACGTCTTAGGCGCGCGCGTGCACGGTATAGGCATGTGGCGCACGGGCGCGCATGGACACGCTCCCCATCCGGCCAATCAGTGGCTTAGGCGGGCTATTTAAGCCATCCTCTTCCCCCTGTCTGGTTGCTGGCTCGTCACAGCTTCTGAGTGCATCTGATACTTACGACCTTCTAATCCTGAACCTTCTGACCTTTGGCTATTGTTACTGGACTGCTGCTGCCTCCTGCCCTTGACCTTTGGCTTTGAACTATCGGACTTCCTGATCTCTCCAACCCTCCTGACCACGGCCTGTTTCCCGGATTAATCTTCTGCTTGTTCCCAGCTCCAGCTACCTGGACTTCCGGACTACCTCCGTGTGCTTCCTCGGCTGACCTCAGCAACCTGCTTCAATCTCTGCTCCACGGATCCAGTCCTCGTCCGCCTGTCGGTACCGGTGCCTCCTGGTGCGTCCGTCTTTCTGTCCCCACTCCAGGGGGCGGATCGCGCTAGGTCGCAAAGGGAGCCGCCCTCAACATCTTGGCCTTGGTGAGTTTATCCTTTAATAACCGTAATAGAAGGCTTTTGATTCAGTAGAGTGGGGCTACCTTTGGGAGGTTCTGAAACGCTTTGGATTTGGCCCTCAGTTTCTGAAGTGGGGGAGGTATTTTATTGTATCAATGTGCGCCTCACACTATCTATCCCGGTATTGCCTGAGTTGGCCCTGCTTGGGATACATGACGATGACCAATGCTCTTGTTACACAAAACTGCTTGTTTCTATGCTGCTCTTTTATGCCATAAAGGACATTCTTAAGAAGTGGTCCTCTCCCTCCAAGGTTGAAGCATGGGAGTCCTCTGTGAATGCAATGCTACCAATGTATAAGCTAACTTATATTAATAGGGGTTGCCCTCAGAAATTTGACCAGGTCTGGCTTCCTTGGACACAACAGTTTTAATATAGGTTGCTTTCTTGCTATTCCTTTTTCTTGACCAGTAAGGGGGTTGGGTGGGACTGGTACTGTGGCTTGCATATGGATCATGGTACACACTATCTTCCTGTTAATTTTCTATACCTGTGTATGTATTGCTTCTGATTGTGCTATATACACCTGTTATTTGTATTCTGATGTCTTCTAAATAAAGACCAACCCTTTTTTTGTTAAAATACAAATAGACTGCAAAACAGTATAAAGTGTGCATGTGATTAGCATTGCCAAGTCCATTCACAATTTATTTGTGCAAGTTAAAGGGACACTAAAGTATTTTTTTTTTAGCTAAATAGCTTCCTTCACCTTAATGCAGTTCTGTTTTCATGTCCTCATTGTTCGTTTTTGCTTTGAAGTTGCTGTAATTCTGCTCTGATCTCCACACTTCCTGCTTGTCTGGCTCCTTATGAAAAATCTCATGGCAGCTTTTCACTGTGGTCTAAGCTGTCATTCCTGTGTGTCTAAAACTCATCAGAACCAATCAGATTTGTTTTAAAAACAAAACATTGCCCTGGATTTGTTTGTTTTTGTTCTGTGTGTCTTTTGTACTTCACAGAAACAAAAAAACTGTTTAAAAACAAAGTGAAACTAGAGGCACATTATATGATTGATTTTTATCTTTTTTTAATCATTTTTAAAAGGAATCAGTTAACTTTTATGTCTCTATACCCTGTAAAAAGTCATTTCAGCAAAACATTTTTTTTCCTTTAGTGACCCTTTAAATCAATGTTTCTCACTCTTTTTTCAGTAAAGGCACCCTTGAAAGTCTGCACATTCTTAAGGCACCCTATTCTAAAATGTAGAAAACTACATCTTACCTAACACAGCAACATCTACACATGTAGGACACGCAATGTTAGAGGTGATTTATTCTTACGAGGCAAACGTACTGACATTGTTTCTCTTCTCCCTCAATTTCTCTCCCTCATGTAGCTAATGTGACCTCAATGCTGATTAAATCACTCTGCTCAGATAGGAATGCATCCTTATAACTGCAAGTTTCCCATAAATATATACATTATCTCACAAAAGTGAGTACACCCCTCACTTTTTTGTAAATATTTTATTATATGTTCTCATGTGACAACACTGAAGAAATTACACGTTGTTACAATGTAAAGTAGTGAGTGTACAGCTTGTATAACAGTGTAAATTTGCTGTCCCCTCAAAATAACGCAACACACAGCCATTAAAGTGATTGTAAACCTTTGCTTTTATATATAACAAACATATCATACTTAATTCCAGTGTGCAGTTCACAGTTTACAGCATAAATAATTACACCCCTTTTAGTAAGATTTTAATCAACAGCTCAATGAGCACAAGAATAATTTCCAAACTTTTGACAAAACTGAGTTTTATAGAACATTTGATTAGCTCATTACACGAAACACAACAAAAACAACTACATATTTTGTATGACCTCCATGATTTGTAAGGACATCACCAATTCTTCTAAGCATGGAATGGACAAGTTGGTGACATCTTACAACATCTATCGTTTTCCATTATTCAAGAACACCCTCTTTTAGAGCCTGGATGCTGGATGAAGAGTGATGCTCAACTTGTCTCTTCAGAATGCCCCATAGTTGTTCGATTGCGTTTAGATCAGGAGACATACTTGGCCATTGAATCACTTTCATCCTGTTGTTCTTCAGAAATGTAACAGTGGCCTTCGACATAGACATGTAAAGGGGGTGTGCCAGGTGTTCCTGGGCACACCCTAATAAATGCATGTGGATTATCCCTTTATCCCTACTGCCCGGGCTTCCCCCTTATGTTGCACCCCCCCCCTCCCCCCCACAGTGCTGCTGGCTTCCCTCCTCTCCCCCCACCTGGCTGCTGTAGGGGAAGGTTTAAGAATGGAGAGCAGGGGAAAGAGCTAGTAAATATTTAATTTACCTCCCCCTTCCTTTTCTAAATGAACACAGTAAACACACTCACTCACTGTGTTCATTATGGTCAAAAATGTGGCAGAGTTCAGCAAATAAATGTATTTAACCACTTAAGGTGTGACTATATACATCCTCTTTTTGAAGAGGGATATCTCGGTGACGGCAGCAGCTGCTGCCACAACTGAGATATCCATCTCTTCAGGCGCCGGTCCTTTAAACGATAATGGTGGGCGATCGGGTCCTTCCTCCTGAAGATGGCCCCCACCCTTCTCCATAGTATAGCAGGGCAGGAGCGATTTCAAAACGTCCCTTCCGCCCATGCTTCTTATCTGCTTTACTACCGGCCGCCATAAATTAACTGCGGCACCATAGTGCTCTTGTTTTGGGAGGACATCATATGATGTCTTCGCCTTGCGCGCGCACCCGTCGCGTTACTGGGAACCCAATGCGCGTGCCCAGTAACTGAGCAGGACTGTGGATCTCTGTGTGTAAACACAGAGATCCACGTCCTGTCAGGGAGAGGAGACCGATGCTGTGTCCCTTGTACATAGGGACACAGATCAGTCACCTCCCCCAGTCAGTTCCCTCCTCCTACAGTTAGAATCACTCACTAGGATTCACATTTAACCCCTTGATCGCCCCTAGTATTAACCCCTCCCCTGCCAGTCACATTTAGACAGTAATCAGTGCATATCTGTTGCACTGTTCGCTGTATAAATATGAATGGTCCCAAAATAGTGTCAAAAGTGTCCGATGTGTCTGCCACAATATCACAGTCACAATTAAAATCATTGATCGCCACCATTACTAGTAAAAAAAATAAAGATGCTATAAATCTATCCCCTATTTCGTAGCCGTTATAACTTATGTGCAAAGCAATCAATGTACGCTTATTGCGTTTTTTTTTTTTACCAAAAATATGTAGAAGAATACGTATTGGCCAAACCTGAGGAAAAAAATGTTTATATATATATATATATATATATATATATATATATATTTCTACATGGTTGCTCTTCTTTTGTTTATAGCGAAAAAAATAAATGCAGAGGTAATCAAATACCACCAAAAGAAAGCTCTATTTGTAGGAAAAAAAAAAATTACAATTTCATTTGGGTAAAGTGTTGCATGACCGCGCAGTTGTCATTCAAATTGTGACAGCGCTGAAAGCTGAAAAATGGCTTGGGCAGGAAGGGGGTGAAAGTGGCCAGTATTGAAGTGGTTAAAGGCACATTTTCCTGTTGTCATTTTTTCAAATGACAATTTTTTTTATTTATTTTTTTATTCTTTATTGCATTTTAGTCTAAATATGAGATCGGAGGTCTTTTTGACCCCAGATCTCATATTTAAGAGGACCTGTCATGTTTTTTTCTATTACAAGGGATGTTTACATTCCTTGTAATAGAAATAAAAGTGACCCATTTTTTTTAATAAATATCCCTCAAAAATATATAAAAAAAATAATGTTTTTTTCCTCAGTTTAGGCCGATACGTATTCGTCTACCTATTTTTGGTAAAAAAAATGCAATGAGCGTTTATCGATTTGTTTGCGTGAAATTTATAGCGTTTACAAAATAGGAGATAGTTTTATTGCATTTTTATTAATATTGTTTTACTACTAATGGCGGCGATCAGCGATTTTTTTCGTGACTGTGACATTATGGCGGACACGCAGACAATTTTGACACATTTTTGGGACCAATGTCATTTTCACAGCAAAAAGTGCTATAAAAATGCACTGTTTACTGTGAAAATGCTAATTGCAGTTCAGGAGTTAACCACTAGGGGGCACTGTAGGGGTTAAGTGTGACCTCATATGTGTTTCTAACTGTAGGGGGGCAGGGCTGGACGTGTGATGTCAGAGATTGTCTTTCCTTATATCAAGGAACAGACAATCACTGACACTGCCACAATGAAAAACGGGGAAGGGGTGTATACACACACCTCTCCCCGTTCTTCAGCTCCGGTGACCGATCGCGGTCCGTGGGTCCCGCTGGCACAGTCACGGAGCTTCGGACCCCACGGCTGGGCTTAAAGAGATACGTACATGTACTTGATTGTGCCCAGCCGTGCCATTCTTCCGACGTATATCGGCGTGAAGAGGTCCTTAAAGGAGTTGTAAAGGAAAAAAAAATGTTTGTGCAGAAATTACTGTTTACAGGGTATAGAGACATAATAGTTAACTGATTCCTTTTAAAAACGATTAAAAATAGATTAGAATCAATCATATAATGTACCTGTAGTTTCTAGTTTCGTTTTTGCATCTACTGTAGTTTCGTTTTTTGCATGTTATTTCCTGCCTCTGTGCTATACAGAGCATACAGAGCCATAGAGCAGTGATGGTTTGGAAAACAAAACTAGAAACTAGACACACAGTAATCACACCTCATTGATGTTAGTGACCACAGAGAGAAAGCTCCCAGGACTGTGGTCATCAGGAAACAGACAACCAGGAAGTGTGGAGATCAGAGAAGAATTACAGCAACTTGAGAGCAAAAACTTACAATGAGGACATGAAAACAGCACTGCAATAAGGTAAAGGAAGATATTAAGATATTAAACTGGAAAATGGATTTGGTTGGAGATATAGGACTTTTAAGGTGCATCATATACAAATTCACTCAGATTTAGTATAAAAATATACAAAATATTTATTGTAAATATAATATCATAAAAATTATGAAAACAGTATAGTCATGGCTATGGGTGTACACACACATCCTATTATTGACAATGAGTTGCTGTAATCACATACACATTAATAAGTGGACATCAATTTTAATGTGATTACAACAGCTCATTATCAATAATAGGATGTGTGTGTACACCCATAGCCATGACTATACTGTTTTCATAATTTTTATGATATTGTTTTTTCAATAAATATTTTGTATATATTTATACTAAATATGAATGAATTTTTATATGATGCACCTTAAAAGTCCTATGGGCCAGATTCTCGTAGATCGGCGCATATTTATGCAGGCGTAGCGCATCTCAGATGTGGTACGCCAACGTAACGTGGAGAGGCAAGTACCGTATTCTCGCAGCAAATGCTTCTAAAGATGCGCCGGTGTAACGTAAATTCCTCGGCGTAAGCCGGCGTAATCCCAAAGTAGGAGGGAAGTGGGCGTGATCCATTGAAATTAAGCGTGACCCCATGCAAATGAACCCCGTAACGAACGGAGCATGCGCCATGACGTGGAGGTATGTTCCCCGCCCCTCTGCGCATGCGCAAAACCACGCAGGGTAAGATACGCCGGCCCATTGCCTACGCCTAGTGCATAAATACGCACAGACATGCGCCTGTTGTGCGCAAAAGTTTTTTGGGCTGGTGTGAATACTTTTGCGGGACATGTCTGCTCCAAGGAAGGAGAGGAGAAAAAAAAACTTCTCCCCAGAGGAGAGGGCTATTGTTATAGCTGCAATGGAGAAATATGATGCTCGGCTCCATGGTGCAGATAGTGCCAGCACCAGTAGGTCAAGGAGGGATGAGATCCTTATGAGGATTGCAGAAAAGGTCAATGCCCTATTCCATGAGGTCCAGACACCCCAGGACATCAGCAAGAAGATGAATGACCTGCGGTGTCTGGTGAAGGGCAAGCTGGCTGCAATGAGTCGGCATGCCACAGGCACTGGGGATGGACCACCCTGTACGATCCGGCTGACTGAGGAGGAGAAGGTGGTCGCCCGCTGCCTTCAGAGGGAGCAGGTGGAGGGAGTCAGGGGCTACGACTCAGTTGTGCCACCCTTGAGGACAGGTAAGTGTGTTTTATATACTATCTGGTGTGTAGCATGTGAGGGGGTGGAAGGGAACATGTGACAAATGTGTGGGTCCACCAACATGTGCATCTTTTGTGTCATCCACAGATGTGCAGGAGGGAGCGGGGCCATCTGCTGCCGGTGGCCATCCGATTCCATCCCCCGAGCATCCAGTCCCTCTGGCTGCCCCCCTCGAAAAAAAAAGAGGCCTTGGTGGAGGGAAGTGGCCACACCTCAATGGAGGAGGTGGTTGAGGAGGTTGTCCAGCCGGACCAGGAGGTGTACCTCATTTTGGAGGAGGCGCATGTGTTGCCCGGACCATCCCCAGCAACCACCCCATTCATCTCCAACCCCTCAGTGTCCACCCCCAACCTCTCCAGTCCCTCCGATTCCATCACCCTCATCTCCGGCCCCTCAACTTCCTCCCCCTATGTAAGGGCCCCAGCTACTCCTGTGCCCAGGAAGGCGACTCGGAAGACGAGGGGTGTTCCCGAGTTTCTGCCAGAACAGCTGGCCAGGCAGTAGGACCAGCAAAGTCGCCACATGGCCGAGGTCGTGGGGGAGATGAGGCGCCTGGCAGACAGCCTGGCCTCCTCGGGTCCGTTAACGGACGCCATTCAAGACATCGCTGGGAACAGTGCAGCGATGTTGACCAGCCTTGGGGAGCTGCAGACAACCACATCAGACCTTGTGGGGGAGGTCAAGTCCCTGCGAGTTGCTGTACAGGCCCATACAGCTGTGCTCACCCACATAGCGGTGGCCTTGGAGGGCATGCAGGCAGCCAGGGAGGGACCTGGGGGTGCTACTCCTCCACCTGATGCCCCACCCCCCCACCTGAGGCTGCCCCCAGGCAACTGAGGGCCAGGAGCCTTGGCACCAGACGGAGCCCACGCCAGGCCAAGTGATTTTTGGATTAATTATTTTTTGCTCTGGTGAAGAGTGTTTATATATATTGTTTGCTCTGGTGAAGAGTGTTTATATATTTTTTGCTCTGGTGAAGAGTGTTTATATTTTTTTTTACTGCACACTGTCAGTAGTGCAGGCTACATTGTGAATGGTGTGTGAATGTGGTGGTGGCACTCCTGCCAGTAAGGGGTGTCACCCTCGGCCGTTGGGGAGAAGTTATCCCCACGGCTGTGTGAATGACGTGTGAATGGACAGCGACATCATTGGGGCCTTGACGCAGCGTTGCTGCTCCCAAGTCCTACATGCTGGACTTGGGCTAATCCAATGTGAAGTGGATGTGGTGTGTGTGATCTAGGGACCACAGTGGTGTGCATGCGTGCATTGTCTGTGTGCCATGATGAATGTGTGTTTAACGGTCAAAGATTCGTAACACGAGGACCCTCCTGACTGCTCCTCCATCAGCAGACGGGGTCTCCTAGGACAGGGGGGGGGGGGCTGTCTGGTTGGGGGGTCAGGTCATCACGTAAGTCAATCTGCAGGCCCTTTCTCATGGCATAGTTGTGCAGAATGCAACATGCACCGATGATCTGACACACAAAGTTTGGGGAATACAACAGGGCTCCCCCAGACTTATCCAGGTATCGGAAACAGGACTTCAGGAGGCCAAATGTGCGCTCCACCATTGCACAGGTTTTTATGTGTGCTTCACTCCACTGGCAAGGAAATGGAGTGTTGCCAGTACCTTGTCCAGTGGCTGCAGTGCATGTGAGCGGTGTGTCTTGCTGGTGATGTCATCCTGCAGGGCTGTGGTTATTTCCAGGATGGCAGCAGGGCTGAATCTAAAGATGCGATACACCTCCAAATCAGCCATGCAAAGAGGCTCATGCGCGTTCGGTATATCCTCTCCCGTGCCCTCCTCCTCTGCATACAGTAGTAGTGCTAAGACCATGCCTGCCCCCGGCATGTTGGCATACCAATGTGTTGTCCTGTAAGTGTGATTGCTCAGCTCGTCCGTTATGATGCTGTAGCTGCTCTCCAGCTGACTTGCACAAGTCTGGTGCAAATTTCCCCCTGCTTTATGAGGGGTAACATTAGGCCGGACTTTCGTCTTACGCGCACCGCGCGTAGCCTGCGCCAAACGCGCACAGTTTTGGGAATCAGCGCATCTCCCTCATTTGCATATTTGCATACTAATTCAATGGGAGCGCAAGATGCACGCAGCGTACATATGCGCCTATGCCTCGCCAGCTTAAAAACTTTACGCCGGTCGGGAAAAGCCTTTTTTCAGGCGTATCTGGTTCTGTGGCTACGGCGCATAAATACGACGGCGCATATTTGCACTTACGTCGCGCATCTCCATATACGCCAGCATAACTTCTTTGAGAATCTGGCCCTATATCTCCAACCAAATCCATTTCACATTGTTCATTCTTAACTAAAGCATAGTAAACTGTGTTTATTCATTCACTGTCCCGTGCAGCTGAGGCTGCATAAAAAGTCATGTGTGTTTGAGCTTTGGGGGGGCGTACCCTAATGCAGAGGTAGGCAACCTCAGCACTCCAGCTGTGGTAAAACTACAAATCGCATAATGCCTCGCCTCTAGGAGTGCCTGTGATTGTCAGGGTCTTGCAATGTCTCTTGGGACTTGTAATTTCACCACAGCTGGAAGGCTGAGGTTGCCATCCCCTGCCCTAATGCAATATGCAGCGCACACCTACTATGGCCTTAGATGTGTGTTTTGGATCATTGTCCAGTTGCAAAAGTACAGAACAACCAAGGGCACAGTGGAGTGATGGTAGCATCTTCTTTTTCAATATAGAGTAGACATGTGCAATTCGTTTAGTTCCGATTTTTTTTTAACAAATTTAGAAAAATTTGTTAATTCCGAAATTTTGAATTTGAAGATTCTAAAATTCTGAATTTAAAAATTCTGAATTTGAAAATTCTGAATTAGAAAATTGTAAAATTCTAAATTAGAAAATTGTAAAATTCTGAATTTGAAACTTCGAAAATTCTGAATTTGAAAATTGTAAAATTCTGAATTTGAAAATTGTAAAATTCTGAATTTGAAAATTGTAAAATTCTGAATTTGAAAATTGTAAAATTCTGAATTTGAAAATTGTAAAATTCTGAATTTGAAAATTGTAAAATTCTGAATTTGAAAATTGTAAAATTCTGAATTTGAAAATTCTAAAATTCTGAATTTGAAAATTCTAAAATCCGGAAATCTAAATTTCAAAATGTATCTTGGTCTTATCACTCCATAGTACAGAGTCCCAGTAGTCTTCTTTATTTTCAGCATGGACCCTGACAAATTTTAGGCAGGCGACGAGGTTCCCGATCAGCGGTCGAAAAAGCTTGTCGAGCTAAAGTCCTCATTGGACAACGAGGAAAAAGAGAGCATGCTCTCTTTTTTGGCTCGACGAGCTTCCCGACTGGACGCTCGTCGGAAGTGTACACACGACCGAGAACCTCGGCAGAATATGTCTCCCAGCGTGCTTCTCGCTGGATTCTGTCGAGAAGCTTGGTCGTGTGTACGGGGCCTCAGACTGTGCACCAGCACTGCATATGTTACTCTGAGATACTCTGCAAGATAGGTTAGGGGAAGGTTCCTGTTTGTGCTTGTAGGGAATAGAAATATATAAGGGTATGTCCTGTTTCTAAAATCTAATTACACCAGCACTGCATCTGTTCCTGTGAGATACTCTGCAAGATTTAAGGGGGGCCGGACTGTGGTCAGTGGGAATAAAAATGAAAGTTATAGTGCCGGTAGTCAGTAGGTGGAATAGTGCCCCATAGAATGTATTAGTTATAGGAATAGTGCCTCATTGTTGGTGTCATAGGGAGGAAAAATACCCCATCATTGGTATCAGTGGGAGGAATAGTGTCCCATAATTTGTGTCAGTGGGAGAAATAGTGTCCCATCATTTGTGTCAGTGGGAGGAATAGTGTCCCATCATGTGTGTCAGTGGGAGGAATAGTACACCATCATTGGTATCAGTGGGAGGAATAGTGTCCCATCATTGGTATCAGTGGGAGTAATAGTGTCCCATCATTTGTGTCAGTGGGAGAAATAGTGTCCCATCATTGGTATCAGTGGGAGGAATAGTGTCCCATCATTGGTATCAGAGGGAGGAATAGTGTCCCATCATTGGTGTCAGTGGGAGGAATAGTACACCATCATTGGTATCAGTGGAAGGAAAAGTGCCTCATCGCCCGTATCATTGGGAGGAATAGCGCTTCATATATCCACATTTATTTTCAGAGTACTTGCCATGCTCTTACCGGCATTTTGCTGCCATTTGCAGGCCTCTATCCCTTTCCCTTAGTCTTTTAGAGACATTTTAGTAGTCAAAAGTCCGGGTCCCCATTGACTTCAATGGGGTTCTGGGGCAAGTTCGAGTCAAGTTCAGGTCCCGAACCCGGACTTTTTTCCGAAGTTTGGCCGAACCCGCCGAACGCGAACATCCAGGTGTCCGCTCAACTCTAATCAGGAGTCCAGAAACCCATTGACCTTTTAATACTTCATATTCCCATTGCACACATTCCTGGATGAGCTCTCAAATTTGGGTGCTGCAGCAACAACCAGCTGGATACTGGGTCAAGTCACAATGAACATATTGAACATATTTGCCAGCATACCATGAAACAATAGCGTCCAATCTGATCATTTATGGTCACAACACAAGGAGAGTGCAATGTTTCGGAGATAGATCTATCGCATGCCTGGCAAATGGGTCCTGTGTGACTCCAAAACATTGCACTCTCCTCGTGTTATGATCATGCAATAAACTATCCGTTTGGATGCTATTTATGACGTTGCATGGTGTGCTGGCAAATATCTTCACCAATGACCTTTTATACGCACACACACACTAATTACAAGCAAACAGATCACAGGTGAGGATGTTACCTTTAAAAGCCGTTCAAGCCCCTTTGTGTCAGTTTGTGTGCATGTTATCAGACCAAAATCACCAGGGTACGTAAACTTTTGTTCAGGGTCATTTGGGTAGTTTCTTTTGCCATTATGATTTAGAGTAAAAATGACAATAAATGGCTTCAGCCAAACACTAACCACGAGGGAAAGAAATGTTTTTATGTTATCATTCATATTCTCTGAAAAATGGCCAAGAAATCATAAATTCTGCCAGGGTATGTAAACTTATGAGCACACTATATATATATATATATATATATATATATATATATATATATATATATACATACAGTACAGACCAAAAGTTTGGACACACCTTCTCATTCAAAGAGTTTTTTTTTTATTTTCATGACTATCAAAATTGTAGATTCACACTGAAGGCATCAAAACTATGAATTAACACATGTGGAATTATATACATAACAAAAAAGTGTGAAACAACTGAAAATCTGTCATATTCTAGGTTCTTCAAAGTAGCCACCTTTTGCTTTGATTACTGCTTTGCACACTCTTGGCATTCTCTTGATGAGCTTTAAGAGGTAGTCACCTGAAATGGTCTTCCAACAGTCTTGAAGGAGTTCCCAGAGATGCTTAGCACTTGTTGGCATATTTGCCTTCACTCTGCGGTCCAGCTTACCCCAAACCATCTCAATTGGGTTCAGGTCCGGTGACTGTGGAGTCCAGATCATCTGGTGCAGCACCCCATCACTCTCCTTATTGGTCAAATAGCCCTTGCACAGCCTGGAGGTGTGTTTCGGGTCATTGTCCTGTTGAAAAATAAATGATGGTCCAACTAAACGCAAACTGAATGGAATAGCATGCCACTGCAAGATGCTGTGGTAGCCATGCTGGTTCAGTATGCCTTCAATTTTGAATAAATCCCCAACAGTGTCACCAGCAAAGCACCCCCACACCATCACACCTCCTCCTCCATGCTTCACGGTGGGAACCAGGCATGTAGAGTCCATCCGTTCACCTTTTCTGCATCGCACAAAGACACAGTGGTTGGAACCAAAGATCTCAAATTTGGACTCATCAGACCAAAGAACAGATTTCCACTGGTCTAATGTCCATTACGTGTGTTCTTTAGCCCAAACAAGTCTCTTCTGCTTGTTGCCTTTCTTTAGCAGTGGTTTCCTAGCAGATATTATACCATGAAGGCCTGATTCACACAGTCTCCTCTTAACAGTTGTTCTAGAGAGGTGTCTGCTGCAAAAGGTGGCTACTTTAAAGAACCTAGAATATGACATATTTTTAGTTGTTTCACACTTTTTTGTTATGTATATAATTCCACATGTGTTAATTCATAGTTTTGATGCCTTCAGTGTGACTGCAATTTTCATAGTCATGAAAATAAAGAAAACTCTTTGAATGAGAAGGTGTGTTTAAACTTTTGGTCTGTAATGTATATATAAAACACTTGTATAAAATACAATAGATATGTATTTTGTTGTTTTTGGCTCCTGTTTTAAAAACGCTGAGAACATTTACTTATGGCCCCTGTACAATACTAGTTTCCCTTGTTGTCTAAACTGGAATGCTCTGTTTTTGGAGGTAAACTGGACACTGCTTCATACACGGTGTAACTTTGACATGCGGATGTTTTCACACAGGCACAATTATTGATCGCTGTATTGTTTTGTAACATGATTATCTTCGATTATCGCCGGCTCCATCTAGTGGTAATAATGCACATTTGTTTTTATTTAGGTATTTTAGAAAAAAATACTGCATTATGGCCACTAAATGGAGCTGCTGATCATAGAAGATAATCATATTACAAACAATACATTGATCGTTCATTGTGCCTGTGCAAATTATTAAAATATCTGCACTGCAATTTTTTATACATAGGTCCCTTAGTATACATTATGTTCTTGTTCTTGTTCTTTGTGTATGGACACTGCATAGTAATTTCTTCTTCTGAATGTTGGGTGTAATTCTCAGTATTTGTTGCTATTCTTTATGGATGGACACTGCACAGCAGCACTTCTCTTTGTTTGTCGGGTGTAATTGTTAATATATTTTACTATGTCTGCAGTCCCAGTTCTCTTATATCCTGAAACTGATGTTTGGTCTCTTTTCTCATTTGTTCATGGCATTGCACAACTTCTGTAATGTCTCATCAATATCTTTTTTAGTGTTTTCACAATGCATCCACAAGTAATGCATTGCATAATGTATTTAAAATAATTTTTTATGGTGCATATTAAACACATTTAGTTTTATAAAATATAAAGTGATAAGCGCTAAAGTGTATGTGTAAAGTGCACAATATGCAATAAGGAAAAAAATGAAATCAAAATCGAATAAAGACAAAGTGCTGTTCTGGTGTGTGACAGAGCAGACTATCACACTAAATATGAACTAAGCCCACAAGGGATGTGGGAAAGTGTGGACAGTGATGAGAGTCTATGGCTGAATAGATAGATGGGTCAGGAGTGGCTGATGGATCTTCTATAAAAGGTGAGTACATCCGATAGTCTCATATTGCCCTTACCTTAAGGTGGTGGTAATAATACAACAGGTGGGCAAGGCTGGTTCCTTCTCTTGTTTCTGTGTCTGTTTCACTCTTTGATGCTGTGTTATTTCGATGGTCACCCGAGATATAGATCCTGGAATCTAGCAGCTCATGAATGTAGGTCAGAGCGTGGGGTAGAAAAAAGTGACACCAACATAGTGAAGCCCGTATATAAAGAGGGGGGTTTAATAAAAAATAGGCCTCTTACATCAAAAACAAGGTAAACACGCCAAACAGTAACTGGTCGCACATAAACAGTCAGCCGGAGGCCAGCAGACGTAAGACGGCGTTTGTACTCGCCGTGTCCTGTCACTCTTATCAGTTACTGTTTGGCGTGTTTACCTTGTTTTTGATGTAAGAGGCCTATTTTTTATTAAGGAACCAGCCTTGCCCACCTGTTGCATTATTACCACCACCTTAAGGTAAGGGCAATATGAGACTGAATATCGGATGTACTCACCTTTTATAGAAGATCCATCAGCCACTCCTGACCCATCTATCTATTCAGCCATAGACTCTCATCACTGTCCACACTTTCCCACATCCCTTGTGGGCTTAGTTCATATTTAGTGTGATAGTCTGCTCTGTCACACACCAGAACAGCACTTTGTCTTTATTCGATTTTGATTTCATTTTTATCCTTATTGCATATTGTGCACTTTACACATACACTTTAGCGCTTATCACTTTATATTTTATATTCATTTAGCGGTTGTGTTACCTTTAGATACAGCGGCTTTAGTTCACTTATATCCACTCTTGCTATTTGCTACATTCAAACACTCGCAGTAGCGCAATAGAATTTTTCACCTTACATTTAGTTTTATAACGCTAGAAAAAAAAATTCTCCCAACATCTAAGAGCAACAATAGCTTTTGCCAACTTTTTATTGCTCCCATATGTATGGCATCGCTGTCTAGCCGGCCCTAGATATCACATGTGAAAATGTTTTGCTAAAATTGGCTTTACCAGAATTAAGATATCCATAGCTGGAGAGTAAAATGTTCCTTATACAATGTTCTTATTTCTTCTGAGAAATCCTCACTCCCTGTTCTTCTGTTTGTAACTCCACACAGTAATGCAAGGCTTTCTCCCTGGTGTGGAGTGTCATGCCTGCCCCCTCCCTTGGACTACAGGAGAGTCAGGACACCCACTAACACACAGCTCCTTTCTCTATCTGCAACGTAGAGAGTGTCCTGACTCTCCTGTAGTCCAAGTGAGGGGGCGAGCACGACACTCCACACCAGGGAGAAAGCCTTGCATTACTGTGTGGAGTTACAGACAGAAGAACAGAAGGTGAGGATTTCTCAGAAGAAATAAGGACATTTAAAAGCAAAATCGAAGGATGAGGTAAGTGAAGGAAAACTGCACTAAGGTAAAGGAAGCTATTTAGGGAAAAAAAATTACGTTTTCAACCCCTTTAGGCGTACACCATTGCTAGGGCTGTGTTTGCCCACACGAGGATGCATAAGGCCACGTACACACGATCAGTGCAAACCGATGAGAATGGAATGAAGTACAGTTTCATCGGTCCAAACCGACAGTGTGTACGGCCCATCGGTCTGTCGTCCTTTGGTCCAAAGTTTTAAAACTTGCTTTAAAATCGGACTGATGGACGCCTGACCATCGGTCCAAACCGATGGTAAGTACCCAAAAGCATCGGTTAAAAAACCTGCACATGCTCAGAATCAAGTCGACGCATGCTTGTAAGCATTGATCTTAATTTTTTTCAGCACGTCGTTGTGTTTTACGTCAGCACGTTCTGACACGATCGGTTTTTGAACTGATGGTGTGTATGCACATCAGACCACTTCAGTGGTGACCCGATGAAAACGGTCCGTTGGACTATTCTCCACTATTCTGGACCGATTGTGTGTACGCGGCCTAAGTGTTCTGTACATACCCATGCAAGCAGTCCCATTGATGTCAACTAGGATGCGGTGGCTGCACATACACAGCGCTGCTCCCAATCTAACATATATGCAGACGTATGGCCCTGATGCAGACAGTGTGTGTTCGAAGGCCCTGCACCAGCAAGGATTTCAGATGTGTCCTTGCATCTGCTGCATCCCAATTGACATCAATAGAACTGTCTACATAGGGATTCATGGAACACCTATGCATTCTCGTGTGGGTAAACATGACCCTCAATGGGTGTATGCTTTAGTACAGGGGTGGCCAACCAGTGGCCCGGGGGCCACATGTGGCCCGCGGAGCCCTCTGATGTGGCCCACAACCTCCTGCTCTGGAATGGCGGGTTGGCTGCGGATGAGAGCTCCATAAGCCAATGTTTCCTCTACAGCGCCGGCTTTTGCCACAGGCAGAGAGTCTATGGCAAAGTTCAGCTAACCCTCAGGATAGACACAGCTGGGTAAACCGCAGCACATCAGTGTGAAAGCAGTCTTAGGCCATTTTCAGCCCAACCAAATGGTACCCTCAATTCACCTCTACAGAGCGGCACATGTCCATTTACGCCGTCCTGCCTCCAATCCGAAAAACATTTGTTCCCTTCCATCTGGGCAGATCGGAAGGCTTATAGAGTAGCCGTGACCTGTCATCCGTCCACTTCGCTCTTTTTGGCCCGCGACTGGTTACCAAGGTGCTTAAGTGGCCCTCGCTCTTGAAAAGGTTGGGCACACCTGCTTTAGTATGTAACCTATGCATAAGGCATAGGCCTGACTAGATTTTGCCTGCACTGACAGTTTAAAATAAATAAACACTATTTTAGCACATACCAAAATGTAGTAGGCACTACATATGAATGAGGCTTTAGGGTACTACCCATGGATTGAGCTGTGTTGTCAGCCAGTAGAGAACAACAATTACTTAAAGCCAATTATTGAAAAGGAATGATGCCATTGTATCAGGAAGACTTCACTCTCCAGCTATGGATATCTAACTTCTTAAAGCGGAGTTCCACCCTTAAAACCACTTTGTTTCATCCCATCCAGCATACTGGCGTCAGCGCCAGTATGCTGTTTTTTTTTTTTTTTTTTTAATGAATGTACTTACTTTATAATAAATCATTTAATTTTGTGCGCACCGCGGTATGTCGCCGCTATAAGGCGTCACGCCTTCCGGAAACAGCCGATTAGCGTTCGGCTCTTCTCGGCGCCTGCGCACAGACCCAGGAGCTGACTGCGCAGGCGCCGTAAATAGCCGGTCCTAGTTCGGCTTTTTTCTAAAGGGCGTGACGCGGCTATATACGGCGCCTGCGCAGTCAGCTTCTGGGTCTGTGCGCAGGCGCCGAGAAGAGCTGAAGGCTAATCGGCTGTTTCCGGAAGGCGTGACGCCTTATAGCGGCGACATACCGCGGTGCGCACAAAATTAAATGATTTATTATAAAGTAAGTACATGCATTAAAAAAAAACAAAAAAAAAAACAGCATACTGGCGCTGACGCCAGTATGCTGGATGGGATGAAACAAAGTGGTTTTAAGGGTGGAACTCCGCTTTAAGGTGAAGTCAATTTTAGCAGAAAGTTTTCACATGTGCTGTGACTGTCTAGGGTCTGCTAGAGATACATTGGTATGTCCTGTGTAAATGACTCTTTAGGTTACATGGACTGAGTAAAGTAGTTGACAACCTGCATGTTGACTGGCAGGCTATGGTGTCACATTGGCATGCTGCCAAAGCAATGGAGCATAATTTATCTTGGTAAAACTTTTTTAGAAACAAACAGTAGAAAATATATTGGCTGATATGAATATACATTGTTCATATATGAGTCCCAGATGTACAGTACTTAAAAAAGGTAGCTCATAAGCAGTAGTCCATAAGGAATGATAATGGGATGTTCAATAATCAGTGAATTGATGAAATGTCATTGTAATATGACTAGCTCGCTGGAGGTCTTACCTCACTGTTGTAAATGGCATAAACCAAGAAAATATAAAGCCCCTGTAAAACAAAATAGAGAATGAATTATTTTTCCCAATAAAATGTAAAACAATATGCTAATAAAATTAAATGACTTTAAAATATGCCAGAGGAAAATTCTCAGTTATTTGGAAAAAGAGTTTTAGGCTTGTTCTTCCCGTTTCAGGCAGTGGCTGCCTTTGAAAGTTGAGTACCAGTAATGGTCAATGTATGAACTAATATGCAACAAAAAGTTTTGAATCCTATAATGGCTACAGGCTGTTCAGGTGAACATTTGGGATACCAATGGGTAGAGATCTACTAAGTATATTTGCCTTACGCCCTGCAAAGTTTTAAAATCTTGCATCCTGGAATTTGGAGGACCAAAAGACGCATCAGAGCTGGCATCAGGATTTTTTTTTTTTTTTAAAACAATTTTATTGAGTTTTCAACAAACAAGTACAATCAATTACAAGACTGAGGTCAATAATGAGTATACATTGAAAGGCATTAGATTGTAAGCTCTTACGAGCAGGGCCTTCTGATCCCTCCTGTATTGATTTGTATTGTGAATGTACTGTCTTCCCTGATGTAAAGTGCTGCGCAAACTGTTGGCACTATATAAATCCTGTATAATAATAATAATAATAATAATTAGAGCAGGTACAAGTACACTCATGCATAGCAGGAGTGATATAGCACAGCAAATACGTAATACAAAACAGCTGTCATTTGTAAAGGAAAAAGTCATCTAGGCTTTCCCTTGAAACATGAGTCAACCCTCTCAGCTCGGTGGGGGAGATAAAATAGCTGACGAGGTCAGGAACCAGTATGGGCCTTCCCTAAACCCACCCACCCCTGCGGGGAACAATCTGTGAGCAGGGGGAAGCCCTATAAAGTACAGTATGACACAGGAAGTTAAGGGGAATCCATAGCAAATTAATGTCCAATGCCCTGTACACACGATCGGAAATTCCGACAGCAAAAGAGCTTTTGAACGGAAATTCCGACCGTGTGTATGCTACATCTAACTTTTGCTGTCGGAATTTCCGCCAACCAAAGATTGAGAGCTGGTTCTCAAATTTTCAGACGAAAAAAATTCCTATCGGAAAATCTGATCGTCTGTAGCAATTCCGACGTGCAAAATTCTGACGCATGCTCAGAAACAATTTGATGCATGCTCGGAAGCATTGAACTTAATTTTCTCAGCTCATTGTAGTGTTGTACGTCACTGTGTTCTTGACGGTGGAAATTTCAGAGAACTTTTGTTTGACCACAAGTATACAACCCAAGCTTGAGCGGAATTCCGTCGGAAAAAACATCCAAGGTTTTTCTGACGGGAAATCTGATCATGTGTACGCGGCATTACTGTGAATTGAAGGCCCTGATCATCATGACACTACTTTTTTGAAACAGGCCCCCTACACTATAGAGCAGCTTCATTTCAACCTTGAAAATATTTTCATGTCTCAGCGGACCCCTGCTAGTATTAGAGCATTAGGAAAATGCCCCTTACATTGGCAGTCAGTGGGGAAAATATCCCCCAAAGGGCTCGTTCACACGTGTGTTGATTATGAAGAATGAAGCAATGCTCATTAATGGTACAGAACGGTACAGAGAAGCAGCACCGATCCGGTTCCAAAAGCACTTTAGAAGAAAATGCCTATGAAGACATAGTGGGTGATTCTATAGCATTGAAAAAGCTTCAAGAATGCTTTAAAGGGGGAAGTGATAAAGGGGAAGTGATGTGGAGGAAATTGTCTACTTTGAGGTGTGGTTAGGTTGTGGAGTGATAGACATTTTTGTGAATTCTTTGCATTCTCTGGGATTTTACTGTGATCTCCTTGACACTTGGCCTGGTTCAGCTCAGCGTGGGTAGGTACCGGAGCATGATGGGACTGTGACATCATAAGAGAGGCCTATATAAACCGATGGGAGCCGAGCACCCAGCATAACATTTGGAAGAAGCGTTGAGTCAACATCTGGAGAAGAGGAGATGTCACAGACCAGCGGACTGGCCGCCGCTAGTAATTGAGCTAACACGAAGATAGCGGCGGCCAGTCCTGAAGAAGAAGGCACCAGAGAGAGCCTATCACGGTCCCTACCGTCCTAAGCAGACAGTGAGGCGTGGTCGCGCTCCAAGTGGCTCTGGGTGGTATTGAACTCGGGACCTCTCCGTTGCTGCTCCATCTATCCATCTCCATCTATCTTTGCCTCAAAGCCACTCCTCAGTTTGGTATTCTGCTTGCTGTCCATCTAAGCCTGGTTCTGAATGTTGTGCTGGTTGCCTTTCTCTGGATCTCCTTGCAATCTGCACCTGTCTATCCTGGTCCAGCTGAGGCAGGTTACCCAATCAACCAGGGTATAAAACACTGCCCCACTCTGAGGGATTTGTCAGTTTATTGTTCTGTGATTGTCCTGTCTTTGCCAAGGGTTCCTGTGTTCCTGTGTTTGTTTTCAGCTACAAGACTAACCCCGGCTTCTGACCCTGGCTACGTTTATCGTTTACTCTGAATTCTGGAATCCCTGACCACGGCTATATTTTGATTATCCTTTGGCATATCCCTATCAAGCCCCCATGCACAGACTCACAGCCCAGGTAGTGTCTTACTTTATTACTGTGGGCTGTGTGTACTTGCAAGGGTGAGCATACAAATCTGCAAAATGGACTCCACTCAAGCTAAGCCCTTACAGCACCAAGACAACAGCGGAGAAGATGGAAGAAGCCCCCCGCAGCATGGAGAAGACCCCCGGAGAGCAGAGAAGATGGAAGAAGACCCCCGGAGAGTGGAGAAGACCCCCGGAGAGCAGAATAAGAAGGCCCCCCCTGGTAAAAGAGCTAAAGAAGAGGGGAGGGCCCCCCGGAGCTGACTAATAAATTACTTTAAAAACCCTGTGTTGTGTTGATTTACACTTTGCCTCCAGGTGAATGGGTAGGGGTATGATGTACCCCATATTCATTCACCTAGGGTGGGGGGCCGGTATCTGGGGGCCCCCTTATTAAAGGGGGCTCCCAGATTCCGATAAGCCCCCTGCCCGTAGACCCCGACAACCAATGGCCAGGGTTGTCGGGAAGAGACCCTGTCCTTATCAACATGGGCACAGGGTGCTCTGGGGTGGGGGGGCCCGCAGTGCGCCTCCCTGATCCAGAGCACCCAACCCCCCCATGTTGAGGGCATGCAGCCTGGTATGGCTCAGGAGGGGGGGCGCCCACTCGTCCCCACTCCTTTCCTGACCGGCCGGGCAGCGTGCTTTGGATATGGGTCTGGTATGGATTGTGGGGGGACCCCCATGCCGTTTTTTCGCCGTAGGGGGGTTCTCCTTACAACCCATACCAGACCTAAGGGCCTGGTATGCCTCTGGGGGGGAACCCATGCCGGTTTTTAATTTAAAATTTGGTGTGGAGTTCACCCTCAGGATTCATACCAAACGCCGCAGCTAGATTTGGCGGGAATCCAAGTCGGATCCTTGTCGCTTTTATGACGGCTTTGTCTCCATCGCAGCAAGCCAGCTCGGCGATGGCTCCCGCGATGGGGCTCGCAGGTGGTCTATCTCGCCGAGAAAGGGAGCGAGATTGACACAATATTGCGGTCACCCACTGTAGCTGAAGCAGAGCAAAATAACATGTAGACACTAATTTGAATAAATGATATACTTTGGAAGTAAATAGTGGACCAAGTAGACACATATAATAAATAACTTTCAAACAAGAGTATACGCCAGTAACAAATATTTAAATCAATATTAAAATCACATCTGTGCTTTGCCCATACACTGTAACTATAGGATTTGCCCCCTTAATGACCAGGAAATTTTTTGCGATTCTGCACTGTGTCACTGACAATTGAGCGATCGTGCAATGCTGTACCCAAACACAATTCAAAATCTTTTTACCCACAAATAGAGCTTTCTTTTGGTGGTATTTGATTACATCCGCAGTTTTTATTTATTTTTTGCGCTAAAGACAAAAAAGACCAACAATTTCAATTTTTTTTTTTTTTTTTTTTTTTACACTTTCTGCTATAATACATATTTAAAAAAATAAAATAAAATATTCATCAGTTTAGGCTGATATATATTCTTCTACCTATTTTTGGTAAAAAAAATGCAATATTAATTGGTTTATTAAAAGTTATTGTGTCTACAAACTACGGAATGGATTTAAGGACTTTTATTTATTTTATTGTTTTTACTGGAAATAGTGGCGCTCTGTGATTTTTAGCGGGACTGCAACATTGCGGTGGACAAATCTGGAGTACTGAAGCTTCTTTGGAGCGATTGTTGTGTGTAGGGCAGCCCATTCCGGTGGATGGGCTGCCCTAGGCGCGATAAGTAAAAGTGCTCCAAAACTACCGACCCCCTCCCCGCAAAAAAAAAAAAAAAAAAAAACACATGTGGGAATGTGAGTTCCCACAATGCAGAGATGTGGACGGGGCTTTACAGTTGAGTTTTCTGTCCATGCCTTCCTATGTACTTGTATAAAGATGGCCATACACTGTGCAATCTCTGTACAATTTTGTTTAGACTTACCAGAATTATGAATTAGGAGTACCCACCTATCTAGCCAATCACTCTGTACCCAATCAGACAGGCCCTTGCACTACAGATATAAAATACAAAAGGAGTACAGTGCTAATAATAAAATAATGAAGAAAATCAATGATGATCCTGAATACAGTAAAACAAACACAGTGTTAATATTAAACTGATGTGAATAGCTAATTATAAACACTCTGCAAGATAAAAAAGAAAAGACACACTAGAAAAAGAAAAAAGATAAAAAAGAAAAAGTGTGAGTGAGGGAAAAACTAAAGCAGTGTCCCAATCATAAAACGTCCATGTGAGGAGTTAACTTCAGAGGTAGAGTGATTCCAACAGAGAGACAATGAATGAACACCAATCTTCCCAAAAAGAACCAAGGAGCGTGTCTTCAATAGTGTTGAGCAGAATATGCCATATTCGATTTCGCGATATATCTCGAATATATAGTCGAATATTCGAGATATATTCGCTAAATACAAATATTCGTGATATTTTTTGGAAATGAAATGATTGCGAAATTTCGCTATTGCGAATGCGAATGCGAATTGCGAATGCGAATGAAATTTCGAGAAATGCGGAATGGAGCACTCTGATTGGCTCAGAATATTTGTGATATTTTATAATACAAAATAATTGCGAAATTTCGAGAAATGCGGAATGGAGCACTCTGATTGGCTCAGAATATTCGTGATATTATATAATACAAAATAATTGCGAAATTTCGAGAAATGCGGAATGGAGCACTCTGATTGGCTCAGAATATTTGTGATATATTACAATACAAAATAATTGCGAATATTCGGCAAATGCGGAAGGAGCACTCTGATTGGCTCAGAATATTTGTGATATATTACAATACAAAATAATTGCGAATATTCGGCAAATGCGGAAGGAGCACTCTGATTGGCTCAGAATATTCGTGATATTTTATAATACAAAATAATTGCGAAATTTCGAGAAATGCGGAATGGAGCACTCTGATTGGCTCAGAATATTCGTGATATTTTATAATACAAAATAATTGCGAAATTTCGAGAAATGCGGAATGGAGCACTCTGATTGGCTCAGAATATTCGTGATATTTTATAATACAAAATAATTGCGAAATTTCGAGAAATGCGGAATGGAGCACTCTGATTGGCTCAGAATATTTGTGATATATTACAATACAAAATAATTGCGAATATTCGGCAAATGCGGAAGGAGCACTCTGATTGGCTCAGAATATTCGTGATATATTACAATACAAAATAATTGCGAATATTCGGCAAATGCGGAAGGAGCACTCTGATTGGCTCAGAATATTCGTGATATTTTATAATACAAAATAATTGCGAAATTTCGAGAAATGCGGAATGGAGCACTCTGATTGGCTCAGAATATTCGTGATATATTACAATACAAAATAATTGCGAATATTCGGCAAATGCGGAAGGAGCACTCTGATTGGCTCAGAATATTCTTGATATTTTATCGTAATTTCGCAAAAATGCGAATGAGAAATTGATTGCGGAATTGCGACAGTAACACTCTGAAATCGAATATATGTGTTATTTTAGCTAAAAACAATATTGCGAATTTCTCGAAAATAATCGCGCGATATCGCTATTGCCGAATAATCGCATTGCGATTTTTCGGCAATATAAAATGATCGCTGCAGCTACTCGGCCCAAGGTCTCTAATCATACCAGCAATGCTTTTAGACGTCGATGGGGATCTCTAGGATGTGATCTGTTCTAAAAAAAAAATTGAAAAATACAAATATTCGAAATAGCGAATATTCACCGCGAAATTCGGAATATATCGCGAATACTCGAATATGCCATATTCGAGCCGAATATTCGCAATACGAATATTCGTGAGCAACACTAGTCTTCAAACACCCGTGAATGTGGTTGTCTGCTATGTGGTTGTCTGTCTCCCAAAAGCCAATCAGGTCAGCAGCTACTAAATTCAGGGATGGCTCAAAGGTAGGGATGAGCTCCGCACTCGAACATCGTCTGTTCGTACGTTCGTCTAAATTCGAACAAAACGGGTCGTTCGCGCCAAATTCGAGTGACGCGTTGCGGCCCATAATTCACTGCGGCATTGCGCGCTGATGATTGGCCAAGCATGCACTATGACCTGCATGCTTGGCCAATCACAGCACGCAAAAAACAGAGAGCCATAATTGGCCAAAGCCAGGGTGGCTTTGGCCAGTAATGGCTCAGGGGGTTTAGTACACGCCCCACACTATAAAATGCTGCCTGCAAGGCGGCCTCGTGTAGTGTGTTGCGGCGTTGTTAAAGAGATCAGTCCTATAGAGAGAAAGAGAGAGAGAGACAGTGTCTTTATTACTAGATAGATAGATAGAGCAGGCAGGCTAGTCAGTTTAGTTAAATTTACAGTGTGTAGAGGATATATATACATCCCAGTAGTTGTACATATATTTATACACTGTATAGCTTAGCTAGATCAGTTCTTCCTAATTTACTGGCAGGCAGGTGATTGTGCTATTTAAAGGCGTTATCACAGGTATAGACACCCAGCAGGTACAATATTTAAAGGAATTTTTCATTTTTTTTTATTTTTTATTTAAGCATCATTAAAATCACTGCTCCTGAAACAGTGATTTTAATGATGCTTAAATAAAAAATAAAAAAATTCCTTTAAATATTGTACCTGCTGGGTGTCTATAGTTTGCCTGTAAAAACGTCTTTGAGAACCCGGGTCTTGCCCGAGGGAGCCATCTAGTAGCCCTAATTTTTTTTTACAGCTAACAACGATGTCAGGCACACAGAGGAGGAGGGCGGGCAATTGGAATAATGGAGAAACCGACAGATAAATACATACGATAAAATTACTATCAAATGACAGTATCAATAAAGCAAATTAATACAAATTATTGAGAATGTTGAATATAAAGAAAAATATGTCTAAATATAAGACATTTAAAATAGATAGATTGAATATGTCTAAAAATGTATATAATAAAAAAAGGTACGAAAAGTTGAGAAAAAATGTAATTGAATAAAATAAAATAAAAATTAGGAATTATTGATAAAACAATTTATATCCCAATCTACGTTGAGGCCAAAGGGGACAAAAGATTTCATATTAAATATCCACCTGGTCTCAAGTCTTGAAATGGATCTAACAATATTAGTCCCTCGCCAGTATGGGCGTATGGTATCCAAGGCTAAAAAAGTTGTTCCTTTCAGTTGTCTGCCATGATGTTTATCATAGTGTCTAGACAGATTGGGCCAGATCAATAGAGAGAGTACGTCGGCGTATCTACTAATATGCCGGCGTACTTTCAAATTACCCGCGTCGTATCTTTAGTTTGAATCCTCAAACCAAGATATGACGGCATCTGGGTTCGATCCGACAGGCGTACGCCTTCGGATCGTAGATGCAATACTTCGGCGTCCGCTGGGTGGAGTTCTCGGCGTTTTCCGCGTCGAGTATGCAAATCAGCCATTTCCGACGATCCACGAACGTACGCGCGGCCGTCGCATTCTCTTACGTCATCTCTAGTAGGCTTTTTCCGGCATATAGGTAGACTTGCCATGTTAAGTATGGCCGTCGTTCCCGCGTCAAAATTCGAATTTTTCTTTTTTTGTGCGTAAGTCGTCCGTGAATAGGGATGGACGTTATTCACGTCTACTTTAAAAAAATGACGCCGCTGCCAGTGAGTCACAAGCGTGTCTGCGCCACATAGGACGACACTACGTCTCGTAGCGGCGACACGTGACTAAAGTAGAAACCACAATGCACGTAGGGACCTGAAGGCTCCAGGGAGAGCAGAGTCCCGTGACCGGATCCTTCACTGCTTCGATGTGTAGACCACACTGATCAAGCATAACTATGGGGGGAGGATGTAAATTACATTAATAGATAGATAAATAACCAGTCGGCTGTGGGTACTATTTACATCCCATAATGGCGTAAAATGGCAGTAAGTAAAAATATATACATTCATACAATGAGCTGCTAGAGTGAACTTCCAAAAGGAATGTATCCTAATATAACTGGGAAAACTCATGATGCATGTCTAAATAATGATCCCAGGTCATGGTATCAGCAATATAACATACATGTACCAATCATTTAGCAACATCAACTCCTAAGTCAATGTAATAATCAATTATGATGAACAATAATTATCAAAAGGTAAGTATATGATCCTACATCCTACCTAGATGACCTGTACATATATATTTATATATACATTTATACATATATATTTATTTCTCTGTTTTTCTGCTTAGATCATATACTTACCTTTTGATAATTATTGTTCATCATAATTAATTATTACATTGACTTAGGAGTTGATGTTGCTAAATGATTGGTACATGTATGTTATATTGCCGATACCATGACCTGGGATCATTATTTTTTTTTTTTTTTTTTTTTTTTTTTTTTTTTTTTTTTTTTTTAAACTGCAATATCATTTTTATTTTTATGTTCAATAGATTTTTATTGAAATTTTTCATGAAACATAAACATAGCATGAGTAAGGCGTACATGTAACCATACGAAGCCCATGACCGACAAAGCATACAAAGTATTGTTAATCGATGAACAATGTTTTCTAGTGGGCATAAGGTCTGTGAGTTTCACAGGTCTCGTCAGTTTCTTGGGATATCTAGTATAATATGGGTGCAGGATATTCCCAGGGCAGGTAGTGGAGTAATATGGCTAGTTTAACACGATCCCACACTATGGTCGTTCCAACTAGCCTTAATAGATGGTCCTATCTCCCACGCCCCTACCATAGTCCCCTGGGCTCTGCCCATTGGATACGTTGACCTAGCCCTCCACGTATTGTATAGAATGTACGTTCCCAACAAGTTGTAATACAAGGTTGGACATAACTTATAGAGAAAAAAAACAAAATATAAAAAGAAACAAGAATACAAAGAATAAGATAACCAGTTAACCGAAAACATTTGAACCATAAATGCCCAAGCTGGTCACGACCACCCCACTCCCTCCAAATTGCAGATCTTCAAGCTGTCTAATTATTAGATTTCCATATCACCCATGGAGCCCATAAGTTGGACACTGCCTCATGTTGTCCTTTTGCTGATGCGTGGAGATGTTCATATATACTATGTATTTGTACCGTAGTTAAGACCTCTGATATTGAGGGAGGGGTTGTAGATTTCCAATGCCTAAGGATGACAAGGCGGGTAGCTAGGAGGACATGTGCGTATACAGTTCTCTGTGGGGAGGGAACCATGTCAATACCTATGGAGAGGATTGCCATAGCCGGATCTAGTAGAGGAGAAAGGCCTAGAACCCTATTAAGAGTGAGTCCTACCTGAGACCACAGCGGCCAAATGGCTGGGCACTGCCACAGTATATGATAGAGCGTTCCTCTCCCTCCACACAGTCTCCAACAATTCGCCGATGTACCGGGGAACATCTTAGCCAGACGGTGGGGGGTGAGGTACCATCTAAGGAGCAGTTTTTGGTGCATCTCCAGAAGATTGGTACTCTTGGTGGAGGCAATCTGGATTTTTATCGCCTTTTCCCAGGAGTGAGTCGGAAATTCCACCCCAAAGTCCCTTTCCCAAGCCAGAATATTTGGAGTCTTGGTCATGATGTCCTTTTCCTGAAGCCCCCTATATATAACTGTTATGCCCTTAGTATCACTATTCGGGTGACGAAGGAATTTAGCTATTTTAGTCGGGAGGGACCTAGGGGTAATAGGGTTTTTCCTTAGGAACTGAGCTATTTGGAGGTATTTGTATTTATCTGCATCTGTAAGTTGGAATTTTTCCTGAAGCGTCCTAAATGGCAGCATCCTAGAGCCCACCATAAGGTCATCTATAAAATGTACACCATTATTTTTCCATTTAGTTAAGTTAATATCTGGAATTAGATTGTGCATTGTAGTTATTGGGAGTTTAAGCTGTTCTGTGGGCCCCATCCCGTCCCCAGTTGCACATAGATGAGACCAGGCCCTAAGGGTTGCCAGGACCGTGGGAGGGTAGCTCCTATCCAGGGACCTACTAATATTGGTTGACATCAAAAAATCTTCTAGGTTTCCCCTCGGGACCTGTCTTTGCTCTAAATCCTTCCACAATGCCCTAGATTCGGGATTAAACCAGTGTGATAGTTGGGCTAGGATAGAGGCGAAGTAGTAGTCTTGTAGATGTACGTGCCCAATCCCTCCTGCTGTCCTGCGTTTGATTATCCTTCCAAAAGCACATCGCGCTCTTTTGCCCTGCCATAGGTAACTGTTTAGGATACCCTGGATAGATTTAAAGTATGCACCGGGTATGGGGATAGGGAGGGTCCTAAATACGTATAGAAGTTGGGGCAATATTAGCATCTTAAAAGCTGCCAATCTTCCCATCCAAGATAATTCAGAGTGGGCTAATTTCTGCAGTTTAGATTTAAGAGTATTCAGGAAAGGTGTATAGTTAGCGTTTAGAAGGTCCTCTGTATTAGGCGTTAGAGTTATCCCCAAGTAAGTTATTCCTTTATCGTTCCACACGTATGGAAATTTGTCCTGTAACACCGCCTGAGTCGCAGAGTCTACCCCTAAGTTCAACACATGTGATTTTGTCTCGTTCACCTTATAATACGACACCCTAGAAAAGTCTTGTAGTATTAACTGAGCAGCCTCCAACGACTTTGCCACGTCCGACAAAATTAGTATAACGTCGTCAGCGAATAGGCTTATGACGTGTTTCCTTCGTCCTACTGACAGTCCAGTAACTTGGGGGTGAGTTCTTATGCTAGTGGCTAGGGGTTCCATCATTAAATTAAAAATGAGTGGAGATAGTGGGCACCCCTGACGAGTGCCATTCGTGATCTCAAAAGGAGCCGACAGAGCACCCGCAATGTATACCTGGGCTGACGGACGTGTGTAGAGGGCCATAATGGCCGAGAACACCCACCCGTGGAATCCAAACTTCTGCAACACTCCCGCCAGGAATCCCCAATGAACTCTGTCAAACGCCTTCTCTGCGTCCAAAGATAGGAGCAGAGAAGGCGTTCCTCTGCGTCTGGCAAGATGTATGAGATTAATCAAGCGCCTAGTAGCGTCAGCTGTCTGTCTGCCCTTAGTGAACCCGGACTGATCAATATCTATGAGATCTGGTAGTATGGACGCTAGTCTTGTAGCTATCAGTTTAGCATAAATTTTTACATCGTTGTTTAGCAACGATATTGGCCGAAAGTTTTGCGTAATATCTGGTGCTTTCCCTGGTTTTGGTAAGGCTATAATTGTGGCCTTGAGCATCTCTTGGGGAAATGAGGAGGACGCAGCAGCAGAACTGAAAACCCTAGAGAGATGTGGGCAGAGTAAGTCCTGGAAAGCCCTATAGTATTCCCCAGTGTAACCATCCGGGCCGGGGGACTTATTGAGAGGCAGGGATTTAATAATTTTCCCGACTTCTAAGTCTGTCACCGGGGAGTTAAGGTGTGCTAGTTGATCTTGTGTGAGTTGGGGGAGATCTATTTTATTAAGGAAGGTTGAGATTGCTGACTCTGTGGGCTGCGGAACTCTCTGATCGTCTTTGAGATTATACAGCGAGCTGTAGTATCGGCTGAATGTATCTGCTATCGCCTGTGGATGTGTTAGTTTGGTTGAGGTGTTAGGTTCTAAAATGTGTGATATCTGGGATCTAACTCTATGACCCTTCACTTTGTTGGCCAGGAGTTTTCCAGCCCTGTTACCACTTGTATAATAGGAAAGCTTTAGCCTCCTGGATGCCTTCTCAAAGTCCTCAAGGAACCTAAGTCTAAGTTCCGTACGGAGCTGAGAGATCCTATTTGATAAGGAAGAGGACGGGTGGGCCATGTTCTGTCTGTCTAACGTTTCAATTTGGGATATAAGCTGAACAGTCTGCTGCTGCCTCTCCCTCTTAAGTCTTGCCCCCATCTGTATCATAATTCCCCTCGCAAAAGCTTTATGCGCATTCCACAGAACAAATGGGTCATCAACTGACCCCTGGTTAATTTCAAAAAATTCTTTCAACTTCAATTCAATACCAGACCTTGTCGGACCTTCCCTCAACAGGTAGGAGTTAGCCCTCCAAAGGTAGACACGACTGCGGAGGGAAGGGTCCCCCACTGTCAAGCTCACCGGGGCGTGGTCCGACCAGGTGATGCCCCCAATTTTAGCATTAGTACATTGAAATAACAACGATCTATCGACCAAAATCATGTCAATCCTACTATAAGAGCCATGGGCTGTGGAAAAAAAAGTAAAATCTTTTTCATTTGCGTTGAGGCATCTCCATGTATCATACAGTTCATGAGAGCGTATGGAAGCGCTCAGCGAGGGAGGGGGTCTCTTAGGAGAAGAGGTCAAGTCTATCGACGGGTCGGAGGTGGCGTTGAAGTCCCCACATACCACCAGTGCCCCCTTCTGCACCTTCCGTACCTTCCTCATAACCTTGTGGAGGAAATTAATTTGGCGGGTGTTTGGAGCATATATATTGGCCACAGTGTAAACAACGGAGTTGATCTCACAAACCAGGATGAGGTAGCGCCCTTGTGGGTCTGTTATAGTGTGAGAAGGGTGGAAGGCCACAGAGTCCCTTATTGCCACCATCACCCCTCTCTTTTTGGTCTCCGCATTTGCCATGAATATATGAGGAAATTTTGGGTGGGTGCATTTAGGGCATGCGGTTTGTTTAAAGTGTGTCTCCTGTACACATAAAATGTCACAGTCATGATGCAGAGCGTCTTTCCACAGTGACCTCCTCTTGGCTGGGTGGTTCAGACCCTTAGAGTTCAAAGTAAGGAAATGCACCGCCATGAAGATGTATAAAAAAAATGCTTAAAGAGATGAACACAGAACAGTTCACTTACAAGAGATGAGATCCGGGCTCCGGAGGAGGTAGGTGTCAGCATGTAGGCGGTACACGGGGGTGATGAAGGCATCCGGGATGGAGCAGATTTCGAAGGAACGAGCATCATGGGGAGGTCGACCAGTAGGGCAGAGTGAAACTGTTGAAATAAGAAAAACATAACAAAACACCAACGGCCGAAGGCCTCAGGAAAAAGTGCAAGGGTGTGACCTTCAGTCACTCAGATGTATACCGGGGGGTATAGGGTAAACTTGGAGCTGAGAGAGAAAAAAACAAAACAAACGAAAAAGGGGTGAAAATTCTCTCCCAGCGGTAATAAGCATATTTAAATACAATTCAGCTCAGGTGTGTGAACGAGCATTTTTACGATCCACAGTGCGCCATTCTTGATCTTGGGTATTGTTGTTGTTACGATGGCGTGAGGTTTGTTGAGGTTCAGGGATTATTCCCCATGATTGCAACATAGCTAGGCCTTTTTCTAAGGAGTCCATCACATAATCTTTGTCATCTTTTGTGACTATCAGCTTCGTTGGAAAGCCCCATTTGTAGATCAACTTATGATTTCTGAGGGCTTTCGTGATCGTAGCTAGATTTCTGCGTTTCTGCAGCGTGTGTTGGGATAAATCAGTGTAAAATTGTAGATTGGCATATTGCGCAGGAATCGTGTCTGTGTGGCGCGAGAGTGCCATGATCTTCTCCTTAGTGTGGTAAAAATGAAATCTAAGGATCACATCTCTGGGAACATTATCTGACAGATAAGATGGTTTGGGAAGCCTGTGTATTCTGTCTATAGTAAAGTCCAACTCTGACATGTCAGGTAGAGTTGCGGTGCATAGTTGAGTAACATAGCTGCGGAGCTCCTGTTGTTTAACAGACTCAGGGATCCCCCTTATTTTTACATTATTTTTCCTGGATCTGTCCTCCATTTCAGCCATCTTTGCTTTCAGCCCCTCAATGTCATCCTCATTACTCTCATTGGCATCTACTAGGGCATTGATAGTGGAAGCATAGTCCCCCATCTTCTCCTCAACGTGAGTAACCCTGTCAGCCACATGTTTCAGGTCAGAGCTGAATTTATGCACACATGCTATCATATCTGAGTGAAGTGAACTTCTAAGTGATACCAGCATGTCCTTTAAAACCGTGTCAAGCACCGGTTTGTCAGCGGTGGGGAACAAATCGATTGAATCAGGCATGTCCCTGGTGTCATCCCCTGAGTCGGTGTGTGAGCTCACCTCATGATAGGCCTCCGTGGCATCCAGTCGGAATCTCGCCTTCTCTGGGCTCCCCGAGGACGGGGTGGCGGGGGGGGAAGTCCGATTTCTGGGTTCACTGCTTCTTTTGGTAGCTTTCCCTGCCTGGGGAGAAGTTTGTGAGATCCCAGGCCGCGGTGTGGAAGACGCGCCGGCGCCATCTTGTTTCGTCCCCATGGAGAAGAACTCCGTGAGCTTGAGGGGACGATTCCCCTCCTTCTTGCGCCTTGCCATGTTCCCAGCTCGAGCCTCGGCTTACAGGGAGGTAGAACGCCACGTTAGTGGGTCACAAACCCGGCTGAATCGTGTGCTGATAGCCGCTGTATGTCCGCTAGGTCCGGAGCTCCACTACAGCGCGGCCATCTCGGTCCCCGGCTAGCTCCGCCCCCGGGGATCATTATTTTGACATGCATTATAAGTTTGCCCAGTTATATTGGGATACATTTCTTTTGGAAGTTTACTCTTGCAGCTCATTGCATGAATGTATATATTTTTACTTACTGCCATTTTACGCCATTATGGGATGTAAATAGTACCCACAGCCGACTGGTTATTTATCTATCTATTAGTGTGGTCTACACGTCGAAGCGGTGAAGGATCAGGTCATGGGACTCTGCTCTCCGTGGAGACTACAGGTCCCTACGTGCATTGCGGTTTCTCCTTTAGTCACACCTTGCCACTACGAGATGTAGTGTCTACCTATGCGACGGACACAGGCTTGTGAGTCACTGGCAGCGGTGACGCAGGCACACTGGTTGCGGCCCCATAGGCTTCACAGATTGGTAGTTATACATACGTGTTGACGTCACACGTTTTTTGACGTCATGATCCCGGAAGTGTGCTCCGCAATAGGGCAAACATGAATTGGTTTTCAATGCATTCTCTTCTCTTATTTAAGCGTGGGGGTGGCGAGCTGGCGTGTATCTCAGTTGATGTCTTTTTCAGATGAAACGCGTCGAGTCATACGCTAGCTCCAGCTACCTATACCACGCTCTTGGACTGTTTTGCTTGAATTTTATTTGGAATTTTTTTATATAGAAGTTGTGGAGCTTTTTTAGATTTGAATAAATTCCGTTTTTTGGATTCACACTATGTGGAGGACTGCCCTTTCTTTTTCATATGTTTGACATATCCGATTTGGATAATTCTTCCCGTCACATCGGGTTCCTACTTTGGAGCTATCAATCCGGAAGGAGGTGCCGTGGATGAGAGAGGAGATGACCTGCAGGTCCGGTTCCCTCAAGTCTCTGATTTAGACATAAGCGCAAGTGATCCACCACTGTAGGGTGAGTTGGATCCATATTGGAGGGTAACAGTATTCATTTCTCCCTTCTGTCCAAAGGTGAAGGCACCCCCCGGTGATGTTTTTGAACAGCACATCATTTATGTCTATATAGAGATCGATGGGTGTTTCTAATCATCTCTTCATATTGATCTTGGACACTTACTTATGATCCTATAGTGACATATGTCACGAAATTCACTTTGAACTTTGTTTATATCTTATTTAGTGATCATTTGATTCACTGATGCAGCAATGTTTCATGAATTTATACTGTGTACACACATATGATATGTTTAAAGGGACAGAGGTTTGCATTAATATTATTTGTTCATAATTTCATTTAATGTTCTATATCTAAACTCCGATGAAATTCATCGGAATTTATGATGAAAAAACTGTGATGGGGCAACACTCGATCGTGTGTACGGGGCATAAGTCACCACACTGGTAGTTATCTTCTCTTGACAACTAATGCCGCGTACACACGATCACTTTTTGTGATGTAAAAAAATGTTTTATCTCACAAAACAAAACTTCATTTTAAAAAACGACGTTGCCTACACACCATCGTTTTATGAAAATGCTCTTGCAAAGCGGGGTTACGTACACCACTTTCGACGTCTCATAACTTGCTTCTGAGCATGCGCAGGTTTTAAAACGTCGTTTTGCCCACACACGATCATTTTTTGTGAAACAAAAGACGACATTCTGAAAAACGTCATTTTATTTCATCCCAAAAAACGACCGTGTGTACGCGGCATTAGAGAATGGCTGATCACCAAAGCAATCTCAAGCCACAACACAGCCAGAAAGTCTAACTCCTGCACAGTGCACACAATTTCAAATGCCATCCTATTTAATATTAGACATGTGCATTCGTTTTCGTTAGAATGCATTTTCGTCCGAAAATCATTTTTTTTCGTTATCGTTTTAACAAATAACGAAAGCGCAAGAAACGAAAAAAACCGAAAGATCCGACATAAAAAATGCTTTATTTTCGTTGCGGTAAAAATTCGATATAGAGAGATTCGACATTATAGGGAAAAGATTTGACATTATAGGGAAAAGATTCGACATCATAGGGAAAAGATTCGACATCATAGGGAAAAGATTCAACATTACAGTGAATAGATTTCGATTTATGAGAAAATAGATTCTACAACGGAAATGTACGATTCGACGTAAAGATTCGACCTTCCGTCGAATATTCTTTTGACCATTCGACAGAAACCAAGTATTATTGGATTTTCGGACGAAAGCTATTCCCCAACGAAAAACAAGATAAATCAAAACTATTTTCGGGAGTAACTAAATCAATTTAATTTTCCAAACGAAAAAACGAAACAAAATATTCCAGTCTGTACATGTCTATTTAATATGTTGCAGCTTTTTAGCTTTCTTTGTCATCTGGCTGGCCTATAATCAGTGGATTATGTAAGCACATCATTACACCACTGAAGTCTTTTTTTATGCCCTGCTCACACTGTAGTCTAATATTGTTAACACCTCCTCCTTTAACATGTTAGAACAATAGTACCTTGGAAAGTTACAGAACTTGAATGGCACACAATGCCATAGTTATGTGTTATGAACCCCACCACAAAAACCATACCCAAATGTATTTAAGTTATTTTGTTGTCTGCATAGATTAATATGTAAAAATAGTGCTGCCACCATGCACTTCTGGTTCCAATAGCAGGAACAAGGTCTGCTATAACTATAGTCACAAGTAGTCCATCTAACTGTTCAATTTACTAATGAAATCTAATAAAATTGCCCTCTGTGTGGACTTGTTTTAAGCTGAATGCTTAGTGACATTTTCGTTGTGTGTTGTCTTTCAGAGAATTCCTTTGTTATCTCCCACTCGTAACACCTATTTGTATTTTAAGTGGATAAGCATCGGTAGCATTGGTTTGACTAATGGAATATTCAAAGCATTTGTTTATTGACCATTTTAAACAGTTTGAGCTGTAATAGACATCGCAGAGTGTTACAAAAACCTATTTTTTTTTTCTTTTTTTTTTTAAATGGTGTGCCTTGTGACTTTGCTAACACATTAGAACAAAAGACGGAATCGGTTGCTGTAGAAATGAATCATTTATCTACTGGAAGAATGTTTTTTTGCAAGTGAAGAACTAGCATACAAATCACTTTCACCTACAGAAGAGCAGTATAAATATGTATTGGCCTCGTGTCTTCTATATATGTGAAAAAATAAGATTTTTCATTTATATAAGAGAGGTAACTACCAACTGTAAAATAGTGGTCTGTGAGTAAGGCCAGTATGCGGAAGAAATCTGTAGGAACAGGTCACAAAATATTCAGCTGTTTACAGGCCTGTTAATCTGTTGGGGAGATAAAGGGTCCCCATTGCAACCTAAATACCTTATTCTCTGCTTCCTGCATGCTGAGTGAAAGCACTCTGCCTAAAAGTGATGAAGCAGAGGAGATTCACACCGTTACACCAAGCATGAGATAATATAAGAAAAGCTATGAAGAAAGCAGAGAATCTTCTGTGTTGAAGCACCTTTGTGGGAGACCCGGGGTTGCTTCCAGTGTTACTATGGGTTTAAGCAGGGCCGCCATCAGGGGATAACAGGCAGTACACCTGTAAAGGGCCGGAGGTCCCCAGGGGCCCGGATGGCACCCCCCTTTTTTATGTAAGGGGCATAAAGGTCCCCAGGGCCCCGGATGGCAACACCTCTTTTATATATATATATATATATATATATATATATATATATATATATATATATATATTTTTTTTTTTTATTATTTTTTTTTATTTTTTTTATTAAAGGGCCCAGAGGTTGCCAGGGGCCCGGAGGTCCCCAGGGCCCCCGGATGGCAACCCCCCTTTTTTTTATATATGTTTTAATATATATATATATATATATTGTGACGGTCTGGAACTCTTTCAAACTGCCCAGAGCAGCAGGCTCAAATTCTTGCATCATCTTCACAGTCACTCCACCAAACTTTTGCACCGTCCAGCAAAAATGAAGCACTGTCACTTCAAAGCAAGTTGCTTTTCACTTCATGCAAGCTCTCAGCTGCACCCACAGATTGTGCTGTCTCAAGCACACAAACAGTTCATATATCAGATGAACTTACTTTTTTCCGTTTTCCGGGTCCTGTACCTTTAAGGCCACTGTAACTGTAAATTGGCCGGTACAACAACGAACATCCCACTTCTGACACCACTTGTGACAAAGTTGCAGAAATTTGCGATAAATGTAGAGTTGCACAGTCACTGGTCTTCAAGCCGAAGTAGTAAAAGTAAACACGCTTTTATTGCATCCAACAGAAAAATATACAGGGGTTTTCACAGTCCATACAAAATGGTACCTTCAGCCTCCTGGCTTACACGTATAACAGAAAATACCAATCCACCTGGCTCTCTGTAGCAGTACTTCTGCAGCAATACTTCTGCACGTTTTCCTGGTCGCCCAAACCAGCGAAATCCTCAACATTCTGGCTGTCTCCTACAGCCTCAGACTTCTGGAGACCTCCTGTCTCCAACTGGGAGCTCACACCTGGCTCTCTGGACCAGACTTCCTGTCTGGGGGTGGGGCTCTGAATGCTGTTCAGGTCAGACTTAAAAAGCTGACCACACAGCTGTATAATTAAGGTGTTCGTCTCTCCAAAATATGGCGAAAACCCACCATCATTCAGGAGAGCCAGACCCAGACCGTCACAATATATATATATATATATATATATATATATATATATATATATATATATATATATATATATATATATGTATATATATAATTCCTTTTGTTATTCCTTTTTTCTTTTTATTCAAGTGCTCAGGGGTCCTCAGGGCCCCGGATGGCAACCCCCCCTTATTTTATTTGTTTTATAAATTATTTTATATTTTATTTTTTGTTTTTATTAAAGGGCCCAGAGGTCCCCAGGGCCCCAGGTGGCTACCCCCCACTTCTCAATTTGAGGCAGCAGCACCCCCCCCCCCGGTTCTCTGCTCCAGGGGGCCCATGCCTGAAGCTGTGTAAGGGGCCCAATAATTCCTGATAGTGGCCCTGGGTTTAAGACACCTCTGTGAGAAGAAGCACTAGCCTATAACACCACTTACTCCATGGGCTAGACCTTTTTGCTCAGAACAGGGTAATTTTTGTGACCAATTTGCAAGGCCTAGCCATTGTATATTCACTGGCACCCAACCACCTAAAGACCGCAATACCTATATATATGTTGCGTGTTTAAGTGGTTTACTGGGTTATGGCTGAAGCTATCAGCCATTACCCCAGTATTTTTATTTTCCAGCTGACAATACTCTCTCTCATAAAATGTATCTTAGCAGCTGATTAGCCACTGGATCGCTTCTAGAATCAGCGGAGTGAGGGGCCGAAAATGACTTCTCACCAGACGGGGCCTCTAGTAATTTGGGGGGCCCTCTGCAGCTTTGCGGGGCCCTAAGCGGCTTGCATAGTGAGCCTATAGGGCGAATCGGCCCTGGCATCACCCCTCCCCCTCCCGCTGGTGTTTCTCTGGCTTACCGGCGAGCTTGGAAAATTATCTAATGGTTTGTGCGACTGGTTACAGAGGTGAGAAGAGACCAGATCATCTCTCCCCACCTCGATGATCTAGGAGGACCAGAGAGAGTAAGCATTTTTTTTAAAATTTTTACACTTTAATTGATGATTTAAACACATATTAGTATCAGAGTCCTTAGACCCCTTTCACACTGGTGTGGTTTTCAGGTACTTTAGTGCTAGAAATAGCCTCTGCTAATCGCCTAAAAACAGCCTCCTATTCATTCCAGTGTGCCTTTTCCCACTGGGGCAGTGCATTTGCGGGATGGGAAAACAATTCCTGCAAGTAGCATCTATGGGGGGGTTTGGGAGCTCTGAAGTCCTGCAAAAAAGCATCTTTGGACGCCCCTGCCTATTGGAATGAATGAGTAGCACTTTCAAATCGCTGCAAAACGGGACTTTTTAAACCCCTATTTTGGGGTTAAAAGAGTCCCACTAGCGGCCGAAAAGCGCAACTTAAACAGCGGTAAAGCCTCGCTGAAACGATCGCCACTTTACAATGAAGGCACGGGCGGCCCTAGTGTGAAAGGGGTCTAAAGCCCTTTGCAATGACTAAGTAGAAGGATATATGCAGAATGTTTAGGTCACCGCAGGGCTACACAGCAAAGATCATTTTACAAAAAAAACGTCTCTCTTCTCTTACTGATTTACAATGTATCCCTGGACTGTTCTTGCCAAATAAATCAGCTGTACTTCAGAAAGCAATGCATCTCATCAACACCAAGTAACATCCTTCCAAACTAGCATTTGGAATAACATTCAGCAAAGTCGCAAAGTTCTTGTGCTTCAAAAGAAACACAGGTTACTCCCACACAAGACTTTTCTGGAGAAGCTGCCAAGTTCTATAAGATGTAGGGTGGAGGGGGGCAGAGGTTGGGAACACAGCTGCAGGATATGCTCATCTGAGTGTCTTGGAGGGAGGTTATCCAAACTCTTGTATATTATATTAATAACTGGCATTGCTGTGCCCACATGAACAACATAACCTTTTAGTAATCACTCTTGCCATAAAACACAAAAACAAACCTATGTTTACACACTCTGGGGGGGGGGGGGCTTTACTAAAACTGGTGTACACAGAATCTAGTGCAGCTGTGCATAGTAACTAATCAGCTTCCAGGTTTTATTGTCAAAACTTAATTGAACAAACTGAAGTTAGAAACTGATTAGTTTCGATGCACAGCTGCACGAGATTCTATGTGCATCAATTTAAGTAAATCACCCCCACTATTAAGGTTATTTTAACAGCACAATTTTCATTCTGCACACTAAAAATGTTGTTAACAATAAATCACACATCTTAACACTTGATTTTTGAAAGGCTCTAATTGATTTGGCTTGAATGACCCATCAAAGGAAAAAAAAAGCTGGGCATTTAAAGCATCACATATATAGAGAGTCCCGGAGCTGAAAGGGAACCAGTAAGAGGAGGGACGGCATGACAGGGGGGGACCGCTGGGGAACCTGGTGTAGTCGGGGGGTGGCCATTTTAAGGCAGGGGAGAAAGAGAGGTGCCGCTTTAAGGGGAGGGGAGGTTAGCCTGGAATAGGAGGGCTGGCCACTAAGGATGAGCTTTGAGTTCGAGTAGAACTCATGTTCGACTCGAACATTGCCTGTTCGCCGAACAGCGAACTATTTGGGGTGTTCGCGGCAAGTTCGTGTGAACTTTAGAACCCGGGTCCTGCCCCAGGGGACATGTATCAATGCAAAAAATGTTTTAAAAACTGCATTTTTTTTGGCAGCAGTGATTTTAATAATTCTTTTAAGTGAAACAATAAAAGTGAAATATTCCTTTAAATTTCGTACCTAGGGGGGGTGTATAGTATCCCTGTAAAGTAGCGATTGTTTCCCATGCTTAGAACTGTCCCTGCACAAAGTGAAATTTCTAAAGGAAAAAAAGTAATTTAAAATCACTCGCGGCTATAATGAATTGTCGGCTCCTGGCAATACCGAGAAAAGTCATTCATAAAAAATAAAAATAAAAATGTGTGGGGGTCCACGGCATTTAAAAAAAAAAATTGGGGTGGAGTTCCCCTTAAAATCCATACCAGACCTTAAGGGTCTGGAATGGATATTTGGAGGGAACCCCACATCATTTTTTTTTATTTGACGCAGGGTTCCCCTTAATATACATACCAGACCCAAAGGGCCTGGTAATTGAATTTAGGGGGACCCCCACGCATTCTTTTTTTATGCATGACTTTTCTCTGTATTGCTGGTACCCGACAATTCATTATAGCCACGAGTGATTTTAAATGACTTTTTTCCTTCAGAAATTACATTTTGTGCAGGGACAGTTCTAAGCACAGGAAACAAGCGCTACTTTACAGGCATACTATACACCCCCCATGGCACGAAATTTAAAGGAATATTTCAATTTTATTGTTTCACTTTAAGCATTATTAAAATCACTGCTCCTGAAAAAACGGCCAGTTTTTAAAACTTTTTTTTGCATTGATACATGTCCCCTGGGGCAAGACCCAGGTCCCCAAACACTCCCCTCTTGCAGGACCCGGGTCCCCACTTTTTAGGACAATAACTTGCATATTAGCCTTTAAAATTAGTACTTTAGATTTCAAACGTTCGAGTCCCATAGACTTTAACAGGGTTCTAAAGTTCACACAAACTTTTGGTCTGTTCGCAGGTTCTGGTGCGAACTGAACCCAGGGGTGTTCAGCTCATCCCTACTGGCCACTATACTTGGCTGGGAGGAAGTGACGTAGAATCACTCCTCCATTTTAGCTGTAGAAACAACATCCCACCCTCCCTCCCATGTGGTAGGTGAGCGGAAGGAAGGGGGCAGTGTTTTTGAGGTTTCTCGAGAGGAAGAAAGAAGGAAGTTTTCAAGAGTAACAGTTGTACCCATAGGTGATATGGGGGGATACGTGTACCTTCCGGTCAACGCGGGTTGACCAGGAGGGAGTTAATGTGTTGGTCTCTGTGGACAGGTGTAATGCCTCCGAGTCTGGGGTCTGCGACTGAGGCTGAAGTTGAATAGATATTGTCCCAGTGGCCAATTGGAAGTGTGGTCTATCTGACCACCAGGAGGTTTAAAAGTTGTGTATAAGTTATTCATTGATATGGTTATTTATGTGAATTTAGTTTTGTTAAATAAATAGGCCGTAAGGCCAACTTTACTCCACACCAATAAGGGGAAAGTCGGTCCTTAACATGTCATGATGTTTCATTAAAAACGTATTGTATTTTATTTCTCCATAAAAACACTATATATAGTTATATACATTAAATACTCATTAAAAACATGGGATATCTTTGCTACACATTAATCTTAAGTACTGCAAACACGCATGGCCTCCATTCTTTTGACTTTCCCTTTTGTCCCGGCCCAGCCATAATATCGAATGCATATATACTAAACCTAGCAATAATCGGAATCTGTGAGATTAGGTGCAGCTGGATATTTTCCTATGTTAGGCTACTTTCACACTGATCCGCAGCAAAATCGCCTTAAAATCACATATTCTTTTCTGCCGCGATTCTACATTGTTTGCAGTGTGTTTTTCCCAGGATACGGGGCTCAAAAAACATATCAAAAATGCAACACAAGTGAATTTTTTATGTGTTTTTGCCACGCTTTCAATGCATTTCAAAAGGAGAGGTGCATTTTTTTTTACCTCACCAAACCAGTATAAAAAATGCAGCAAGCAATACAAGTACATACACTTATATAAAGACATCCTGTTATTAAATTACCACATGGAATACACACATCATACTGCAGTTCCACCTGCTGGATAGAAAGGTATAATGCATACAGTACATATTGTCAGTTTATATATTACATATTGTTGTTCTTCCAACACCCCTTCTCAACAACATGTGCTTTGTAAAAATTATATTCAGCTTCTTCTGGAAATAGCTATGACGTTCCTTCAATAAAGGCTTGGTGAGTGCATCAGCAGTCATTTCCTCTGATGGGCAGTATTGAATGTCAATAACACCTTGCTCTTGATTGTCCCTCAGTAGGATATACTTGACATTGATGTGTTTGGTTCTAGGATCGACCCTTTCTGATTGCGTAAGCCTTATACATCAGCCATTGAGGATCAGTGTGGAGTTACCCACAAAGGAGGAATATACTGCAATAAGAGCGTGTCTGACCCTTTATAGGGTCATTGAAGGAGATGAACTTGAATTTCACCTGGTGAAGGGAGCACATATCACAAATTGGAATTTGAAGTGAGACACATCTTTCACTGCGAATTTTGGTGTGCACAGTAAACAAGAAGATTCCTTTATATTTGTTTTTAGGAAAATTATTTGCACTTAATGAATATTTAGAAATTTATATAGGGATATTGACATTCCTTTATTTGACACATCAAGTTTATTCGGACACTTTTCAGAATACAGTGTCAAGCAGCACTATCACACAATACATATTTCTTATACATCCCTGGTTGTCTTAAAAAAAATGGGAATTGGTTTTGACATGTCTCTTCCAATGTCAACAAAAAGTTGGCAAATCCAAATCGCTTCTTGACATGCATGTGCTGCTGCAATGTATTCTGCTTCAGTTGAAGATAGAGCGACAGTTGTCTGCTTTCGACTCAACCAACTTATAGTTCATTCCCCATACTGGAAGATAAATCCACTTGTGGATTTGCAGTCTGTGCAGCATCTACATATCCGACCAGTTTTGTATGTGATGTTGCTGGTAACCGTGATTTCATCTGATTTGCTTCTTTTGAGGTACTGCATCACTCTTTTTAATGTGTTTCAGTCAGGCTGACAAGGAGCTGAGACTTTCCTATATAGTATACCCAATGCTGCGGCTGTGTCTGGTCTTGTCACAGTGGCAACATATAGCAGCTTACCAATTGCTCTGCAATACATATCATTGTTGGGTAGCAAGTTTTCTGCTTAATTGCTTTTTAGAAAGCCTGATTCCATAGGAGTTTTCACTTTCTTTTGCATCTTGCATTATCTGATTATAATCCTCTTCTTGTTCAAAACAAGTTATAATGTCATCAACATAGATAAGGATGTATATCAATCTGTCTTCTTGATTCTTGGAGTAGAGACAGGGGTCTGCTTTACTTTTTGGGAATCCCTCTTTAGTAAGTCACTTTCTCATTCCACATCCTTGCAGATTTCTTAAGACTGTAGAGCAGGGATCCTCAAACTACGGCCCTCCAGCTTTTGTAGAACTACACATCCCGTGAGGCATTGTAACACACTGACATTCATAGAAATGACTAGGTATGATGGGAATTTTAGTCCCTGAACAACTGGAGGGCCGTAGTTTGAAAACCCATGCTGTAGAGGCTCTTCTGAAGCCTACACACAAGGTTGACTCCTTGCTTAAACCCTGGTGGTTGCTCCATGTAGAGATCTCACTTAAGGTCTCTATAGGAAAGCAGTTTTAGCGCTAGGTGTTTGACCTGCATGGCCTTCCCGGCTGCAACATTAAGAAGCGTTCTGATGGTGGATTTTTTTTACACCGGGAGCGCATGTGTCAACGTAAACTTTACCGAATTTCTGGGAGTAACCCTTGGTCACTAGTTTGGCTTTGTATTTGTTGATATAAAAAAATATTGTGCAAAGACCTTGGTCTACTTTAATTGATGATCCTAACAATTAAACCTTTTATACCCATCTATAACTTACAAATGGGTGACTTCTATTAAAGATATGTTGGTCCCAAGTCTATATAAGACTATATGACCAAGTCTCCAATACCCTGTTATACTCATATAATTTTTGCTTTTGAACCCAATGCATTTATGCTTGCTTTTCCTCTTCTCTTCCCCTGGTCCTGTCCAGGTTTGGTCGCCGCTCTTTGTCCCCATTGGGGACTCCCCTCGCTCGTCATGTCTTCCTGGAAGGGTGAGACAGCATGTACTCTCTCCCATGTCCACCAGAGGGCGGTTGACTCCGGCCTGCTGTGGACAAGGTTTTTTCCTGCCAGTGGAATTCTGAACCAACTCTGGGTGCTGTGAATGTATTCACGCATGCACGTTCAGCGCACGTGTGTGATTTCACAACGATGCGGTATTACGGCAGAGGTGATGGGGGATCCCGAGGGAGCCACGCAAGGAGCCTCATCTGTGCGGTGGTTCACATTAGGTGAGTATGGGGAGGGAATTACCACATCTTCAGCTTATCAGGGCACCAGCAATCACTACTTAAAGCGGAGTTTCACCCTAAATATAAGATCTCCCATGCGCTTCAGCATACTGGCGTCAGCGCCAGTATGCTGGTTTTTTTTTTTTTTTTATAGCACACTTACTGTTTTATCGTAGAAATCCTTTTCTGTCCCCCGCGGTGGACGGCGCCAGTACAGCGCGTCACATCTTCCTAAGATACCCGATATGGACTCGGGTATTTCCGGCGCTATGCGGCGCCTGCGCACAGACCTAGGAGCTGACTGCGCAGGCGCCGTATTTCTCCGAGTCCTATTTCGGAGGGCGTGACGCGCCATAGCCGTAGGACTCGGAGAAATACGGCGCCTGCGCAGTCAGCTCCTAGGTCTGTGCGCAGGCGCCGCATAGCGCCGGAAATACCCGAGTCCATATCGGGTATCTTAGGAAGATGTGACGCGCTGTACTGGCGCCGTCCACCGCGGGGGACAGAAAAGGATTTCTACGATAAAACAGTAAGTGTGCTATAAAAAAAAAAAAAAACCAGCATACTGGCGCTGACGCCAGTATGCTGAAGCGCATGGGAGATCTTATATTTAGGGTGAAACTCCGCTTTAAGCTGTGGGATCTCTGACTGGTTCCAGTTGATCCCCAGCCTCTGAATTGAACGGTTGCAAGTTTACTGGCACTTCCTTCCAGGTATAGATGGAACAACTTTATCATTCTTCCCTTATTATTTTTATTGCTTTCTCTAAAATACACCCTCTTTTTAAACAACTTCAGACCTGTTTTTAATTCTTATATTATAGATTCACCCTTTGGTGTATATCTTTATCACCTTTCAGGGGTTGTCCCTGGAGTTAGATTTCTTGTTTGCAGCTGATGAAAATACTTTTTCACCACCTGCATTAAGGTATACTGTCATACTTCTAGTTTGTTTCTATCTTTCCCTTTCTTTCTACGCTATCCCCCTGCAATTGTGTCCCTTAATCGTTTTCACATTTCACAGCTTTCTGTCCCCTGTTTTCTCTTTCCTATACCTTGGTTTCCCCACGTGTCTGTTTTTCTGTGCATTTCTACTTTTCTACTATCACTCAAACTCCCACCCCACCCCCCCCCCCTTTCCCTTTCCCTTTCCCTTTCCACATCCTTTCTTTTCTTCATTCTGTTTCTCCTTATTCACAATTACTTTTCATCACCTCCCACCCTTCCTGTCGTTTTCCCACAATATATTCTAATTCCCCATTTTCACAGCTTTTTCAATTTTCACTGCTTTACTCCAACTTGTAGTCCTTTTCTAGTCCCCTTTTTCCTATCCTCTCTTTTTTCACTTTTCTTTCATTCTTTTTCCTCCACATTTTCTGCATTTCAGCCCTGTGTTTTTCCACAATATCATCTCATCTGCTCTGCTCCACCTTGTGCACACTCGCATTATATATAATTTTTCCACCGAATCTCTCTTTTCATTATTTTCTTATTCTACTTATCTCTCTGCCCTTCTCACTCACCTATTTTCCCTCATTTTCCCTTCTCCCCTTTTTCTCACTTTTTTTCCCTTTCACTCCCACTCTGTTCACACTCCCATTCCCTATTCAGTTTGGTATTGTTTTTCATCCCTTTCTTCCCTTTGACTTAATTCACTGATTAAATTGAATCATGATCACTCTTGACCCTTAGGCCTCGTACACACGAGGGGATATGTCCGCTGAAAACGGTCCGATGGACCGTTTCAGCAGACATCTCCGCTCGTGTGTATGGGCTAGCGGACAGATTTCTCCACCCGACAGATTTCAAAGCATGCTTTGAAATCTATCCGGTGGGAATCTGTCCGCCCGACATGTCTGCTGGTTAGTACACTTACCAGCAGACATGTCGTCCCCCACCGCCGCCGCGTCACCGCCACGTCACCGGGCCGTCCGGCGGCGGGGAATTTGATCCGATGGTGTGTACACGCCATCGGATCAAACTCCCGATTGTACATATCCGATGGAAATGGTTCGCGGACCGTTTTCATCGGATATGTCCGATCGTGTGTACGAGGCCTTAGTCCACACACACAAATGAATGCTATCCCTTTCACTTTTTGCTGCCCGTAAAAATTATTTATTTTATTTATAACCTTAATATATACGCATATATATCCTACAAAAACAAATATCTTAGGTCTTGCCAGTAAAACCTGCTTAAACCGTCTATTTTAAGATTTGAACTAATCAAACCTTTTGGCATTTAAACTATAGAATTATATGTTTGTGCAATACTACAATCCCTATCTGATGTTCCCTGTTTAAATTACTGCAGGTGTGGTGTCCCCCTTTGCCCATTTTGTAACGCTTTTAGCATGGGATATTGCTCCCCGTGACTCCTTGTAAGCCTTGTACAGTTCGATGTGGTGTCCTCTTTTGGTGGACAACTGACCAGCTGTTGGGCCCTGGTTTTTAGGATCTTGCGAAGATATTTTAGAGAATCTCTGTGATCTTATGCAATACAGCCTGTGTGGTAAATATGCCCTGTAATTTCCTGCTTATGCCAGCAAAATGTTTTTTTGAACTCTGTAATAAATGCATTTTCCTCACAGTTAAACACATCTTCTGAAGAAGACCCAGACGGGTTGAAACGCGTCAAGAATTTTGTATTTATCTACATTGTAATACCCAGCACTTTTTGTATTGAGATTTTAATCATGTACCATCGTTTATATTTTAATCGTTAAACTGCGGGTTCTATCAATAAATTATATGTTTTCTACCATTCTTACTGACAATTTTTGCTGCCTTGAAAACCCCAGTGGGGGGAAACATTCTTTTTTTCTTGTTATTATCAGGATGCACAGCATTATTCTCTTATCTTCTCCAAGTGTCTTCCTCTTTGATTTGTATTTGTGGTTATTCCCTTCTGCGTCTGACTTTATTTTGAAAGTCCACTTACTTCCTACAGTTAGGAGGAAGCTCTGCGAGTGTTCAGGTTTTATTTTCTTGAAGTGATTTTAATTCTTCTTCTGCTGATTTTCTCCATTTATTGGCTTCATGTTTTGGCAGTTTTTTTTCTATGTCTTTCCAGGATGTTGGTTCAAGTATGCTGTGTGTTTTGATAGTGTACGACAGCTTGCGGGGTTGTATCCCCTCTGTGGTCCGAATGGACCTTTTAAATTCAGGCAGTTCAACAGGATCTGGTGGGAAACTTGATTTAGGCATTGTGAGTTCCACCTCTTGTTCTGACACCTGCACAGGTTTGCTTTGATCAACCTTTTCTTCTGGATTGCTTTGCATATTCACTTCACAGCTTTCAGAGATCTGTGTTTCTGATGATGGGCTCTCATCAAAATGGACTTTTTTCATCTGAGAAACCGATCGTGTGTGGGCCCCATCTAAATTTTTTTCCATCAGTGTAAAAAAATAGAACATGTTTTAAAATTTTCCGATGGAAAAAAAAAAAACTATAGTAAATTCCAATCGTCTGTGTGGAACTACTGTAAATCAGAGAAAAATCCTTGCATACTCAGAATCAAATCGACGCAAGCATTTAACTTCATTTTTTTTCAGCTCGTCGTAGTGTTTTACGTCACTGTGTTTTGGCACGGTCAGTATTTAGTCTGATAGTGTGTATGGAAGACTGATGAAAGTCAGCTTCATCGGAATTCCGACGAAAAATTCCATCAGATTTTATCCCATCAGAAATCTGATCGTGTGTACGTGGCATAAGGCTTACATAGTTTGTAGGGTTGAAAAAAGACACAAGTCCATAGCCTAACCACTCTTACAGTAAAGAACCCTCTACACAGTTTAAGGTAAACCACTTTTCTTCTAATTCTAGTGAATGGCTGCAAGTCTTTTTAAATGCCCAATCGCAAAAATGTTTTATCTTTATTGTGGGGTCACCTGTACGGTATTTGTCCATTGAAATTATATCCCCTCTCAATCATCTCTTCTGTAGAGAGAATAAGTTCAGTGCTTGTAATCTTTCCTCATAACTAAGATCCTTCAGTCCCTTCATTAGCTTTGTTGTCCTTCTCTGGTCTCTCTCCAGTTCCAGCACATCCTTCCTGAGGACTGGAGCCCAGAACTGTATGGTATACTCTAGGTGTGGCCAGGCCAGTCTTGTAGAGTGGGAGAATTATTGTTTTATCTCCAGGGTTAATTTCCTTTTTAATGCATTGCCAATATTCTTTTGGCTTTGCTTGCAGCAGCTTGGCATTGCAAGTCATTGCTGAGCCTGTCATCTACTAGGCCCGCAGGTCCTTTTCTATCCCCCCAGAGGTTCTCCCCCTAGTGAGTAGATTGCATTCGTGTTTTTGACACTCAAATGCATTATTTCACATTTTCTACATTAAACCTCATTTGCCATGTCATTTTTTCAGATCTTCATGCAAGGTCCCCACATCCTGCGGAAAAGATATTGCCCTGATTAGCTTGGTTCTGTCCTTAAATGGCTTTTTATCCCATCCTCCAGATTATTTATGGATAAATTAAATAGAATTGGTCCCAGGACAGAACCCTGGGGGACCCAACTTTCCACATTGGACCATTCCGAGTGCTCACCATTTCTCACTACCCTCTGAACTCGACTCTGTAGCCAGTTTTCAATTCATATACTCACCATTTGGTCCATGCCCACAGACCTTAGTTTGTCTTATGGTCACTTTGTCAGTCTTTGTGTGTAGGATTCTGTAACCCTAAGTTTGCTTGCTGTAGCCTATTAGAATGCACTCTATGGCTTTGTTCTCCAGCTTGGATCTCTTTTAACTTGGAATATAGGCATGTTCTTTACCATAGGCGTGCGCACAGGGTGTGCCAGGTGTGCCCAGGCACACCCTAATCACCCTGTGAAGCACAGATTCCCCCCCCACTGCCCTGGCTCCCATCTTTTCCCCCCGCAGCGCTGCCAGCTTCCCTCCTCTTCTATCGGCTGTTGCTGCTAAGATGTTTTAGGAGTAGGGAGGGGGCCAGTAAATATGTAATTTACCAGCCCCTTCATTTTCTGAATGAACACCATGATCGATCGGTAGTGTGTGTTTGGGCTTTGGGTGCACACCCTAATGCAATAGGCTGCGCACACCTATGTTCTTTACATCCAAACACTCGAGTGGCCTATGCTAGGCTTTGATCCATGCCACATTTTGAATGGAGTACTCTTAATTGCTCTTGAGGGTAGTTTGTTCTGTAGGTAGATTGCAGTCATGACTGCGAGTCCCCGGTACTTGTGAGGTAGGTTGGCATCCGACAACATACATCTGGCCATTTCTATAAGAGTGCAATTTTTCCTTTCTGCCACATCATTTAATTCAGGAGTGTATGGTGCGGTTGTCTGGTGAACTATTCTTTGTCTCTTCAGGTATAAAGCTACTTCTTTGCTTATGTATTCTCCCCCATTGTCAGTACGTATTAGTCCTGGTTTGCATTGGAATTTGTTGCTAGACATGGCAATGAACTCTTGAAGTTTCTCTGATGTTTAATTCTTGTGTTTCATCAGATAAGTAGTTGTGTACTTGGAATAATCATCAATCAAAGTCAGTAGATATTCTTTTCCCACTTGACGTGGGACTTTTCATTGGACTGCGTACATCACTGTGTATGAGCTGCAGGGGATGGGTCGTTTTTCTTTGAGATGCCTGTGGAAGGGGAGCACATGTGGCTTTTGCTTCAATACAGCACTTGCATTTCATGAGCACTTTGCAAAGCGCTATTAAGTCTTCTGATAAAACTCTTTTTATAATGTCCTGTATAGCTTCTGGACTTCTGTGCCCCAGCCGTCTATGCCATATGTGAATATATTTTCTGTTTAGGTAATTAGCTTGCTGGTCTGTGGTGATGGGCTTGTATAGATGATCATCCAGTTTTACTTTTGCAAGGAATTGCTTGTTATTGTGAATTGTGCATTCATCACCCTAAAATTTAACTGAGACCGTTGTTTGGAAATGTTTTTATTGATAAAGGGCTGCCTTCTAGTTCTGGAACACACAGCACTTTCTTTACAGGGATACTCTGCTTGCCTTGTGGTCAGGGCTGGTGCAAGGATTTTTGACACCCTAGGCGAAACCTCATTTTGACGCCCCCCCCCCCCCCCCGCATAGGCTCCGCCCCACTGAGATTTTTGCGGTGCCTCTTCACCTATTTCTTCAGCCGTGGTCCACAGGCCTGCACCTGTGCCTCTGGACCCGGCCCGAAGACAAATAGTGGATGGTAACGGCTCGCTTGCTCACACCAGCTATGGCCCACAGGCTAGGACAGTATACAGACAGACTAACTGTGTACAGTAACTGCCTGTCTGTACGAGCGACAGATACACTGACAATGTTTTACAGGCACCTAATAAAAATAATAAATGCACATTTTTGTACCTGCATTTTTTTTGTTATTTACAAAGGTGGACTTAAACCTTCACACCTCAGATCACCCCAATTCCTGTATTTTCAGGTCTGAGATCACCACTATTCTTCCACCTTCACACTTCAGATCACCCCTAAATACCTGTTCCCCTCTGCGACCCCCCCTCCGCACCTCTGTTCCCCTCAGCACCCCCCTCCGCAACTCTGTTCCCCTCTGCGACCCCCCTCCGCAACTCTGTTCCCCTCTGCGACCCCCCTCTGCACCTCTGTTCCCCTCTGCGACCCCCCTCTGAACCTCTGTTCCCCTCTGCGACCCCCCTCTGCACCTATGTTCCCCTCAGCGACCCCCCTCCGCACGTCTGTTCCCCTCAGCGACCCCCCCCTCCGCACCTCTGTTCCCCTCAGCGACCCCCATTCGCACCTCTGTTCCCCTCAGCGACCCCCCTCCGCACCTCTGTTCCCCTCAGCGACCCCCATCCGCACCTCTGTTCCCCTCAGCGACCCCCATCCGCACCTCTGTTCCCCTCAGCGACCCCCCTCCGCACCTCTGTTCCCCTCAGCGACCCCCATCCGCACCTCTGTTCCCCTCAGCGACCCCCCTCTGCACCTCTGTTCCCCTCTGCGACCCCCCTCTGCACCTCTGTTCCCCTCTGTGACCCCCCTCTGCACCTCTGTTCCCCTCAGCGACCCCCCTCCGCACCTCTGTTCCCCTCAGCGACCCCCCCTCCGCACCTCTGTTCCCCTCAGCGACCCCCATCCGCACCTCTGTTCCCCTCAACGACCCCCCTCCGCACCTCTGTTCCCCTCTGCGACCCCCCTCCGCAACTCTGTTCCCCTCTGCAACCCCCCTCTGCACCTCTGTTCCCCTCTGCGACCCCCCTCTGCACCTCTGTTCCCCTCTGCGACCCCCCTCTGCACCTCTGTTCCCCTCAGCGACCCCCCTCTGCACCTCTGTTCCCCTCAGCGACCCCCCTCCGCACCTCTGTTCCCCTCAGCGACCCCCCCTCCGCACCTCTGTTCCTCTAAGCACCCCCCTCCACCCCTCTGTTCCCCTCTGTGACCCCCCCTCTGCACCTCTCAGCACCCCTCTGTTCCCCCTCCACACCTCTGCATGCCCCACACACACACATATATAATTTCCTCTCTGTACAACCCCTGCACATCTGTCCCACCCTCCCCACACACACATATATCTGGTCCCCCTCCGTAACCACTCTCACACACATCTGTACCCCCCTGCCCCCCCCCCTCACACACATAAATCTGGTCCCCCTCTGTAACCCCTCCCACACACATATTTGTACCCCCTTGCAGGTCTGCCCCCCCCCCACACACACACATCTGTCCCACCTCTGTATACAGTGCAACGAACTATAACAGCATAGTACATTTTTTATTTCATGTGACAGCAGGCAGGCTGCAGCACTGAGCTTGCATACCTGAGCCAGCGGCGGCTGATGGCTTTACTCTACGAGAGCCGCGCTGCTGCCTGCCTGTCCTCTGTTGTGAGAGATCCCGAGCAACCAGGAGGAGGGGTGAGCAGATATCGCGGCAAGCCTGTATGCAGGGCTTCCATCTCATTCGCCCCAGCCGGTTCCATCGATCGTGCAGCACTTCCGGTCGGCTGCTCCTTGTCCTGGTTGGCTCTCTCGTCTCTCCCCTCATCTTCCCATTGCTAGGGCAGCTCTGCAGAGTGGTCCCGGAAGTCTTCACAACAGGTGCAGTCGCCCCCTAGCCTGGCGGCTGGCGCTATAAGGCGGCATGTATTTAAAAAAAAAAGAGAGTCCTGGAGGTTTTTTTTATTTTGCCGCCTCCCTTACCGTGGCGCTCTAGGCAGTCGCCTGATCCGCCTATTGCTAGCGCCGGCCCTGCTTGTGGTGTATTGCAGTTCAGGAAAGCCCTGGCCTTTACCTTCTGAGGTGATATTTTTCTTGTTTGCTAGGAGAATGTTTTCTTTTGCACTGTGATCAATGTTTGTGAAGAAGGTCTCATCACTAGTCATGTGGCTTGTTGCACCAGCCGCTTTGTGTTACTTTAAAGGTGCCACTCCATGATGTATCTGCCGTTTCCTTGGTGATTGCTTTGACTCTTTTTGTGGATAGCTTTAGTTTTCGCTGCTTAGCTTTCCAGACCGAACAGTCCATTTTTAAGTGACTGGTCTTCGAACAGAGAAAACAGGCTCTGCTTTCTTTCTTGTGGTTTATGCGTTTGTATATCTTAAGAGCTTTGTCATAATGGTGCTTATTTTTTTTCCTTCTGTCGTATTCAACCATTAATTTCCCTTTGACATATTCCAGTCTCAGCTCCTGCTCAGGTCCGGTTTCTAAAGTGTTAATGAGAGTAGTATATGTCTCAGGAAGGCTGCAGAGGATCAGGGCAACAATATGATTATCTTTGATGTCCTCTCCAATGGCACACAGCTGCTCTATGATCTCTAGCATAGCATTCATGTGGTCACACATTTGCTGGTCTTTTTGTAGTCTCATCTTGTATAACTCTCAAAGCAAAAACAGTTTGCTGTTAAGGCTGAAACGCTCATGCAGCTTTTGTAATGAAGTCCACATACCTATCGCTGTTTTCTCTGTTTTATGTGGATAAGCTGGTGATCTTCCACTAGCAAGCTTAAAATCGCTTTTGCTTGTCTATCCTTCCAGCCCAGTCCTCTGTCTCTCCGTCTGTGGGTATGTCTGTTTTCAGCACTTGCCACAAGTCCTTGGTGAGAAACCCTCCCAGTTTAAACTTCTACAGCTGGTAATTGGCATTGTTCAGCTTTGCAAAAGCAAACTTCACATCTGAACTGCTTGCCATCTTTCAGCTGCTTGTAACCAGTATTCACAGACTTGTATTCACTGAGTATTCTTTCCAGTGCCTTTGGGTGCCTGCTGGGTGCTCTGCTGGGTACACTGGGGAATCCCCTCCAATGCCTGGGTGCCTAGGACCCATACCCTACTAGCTCAGAATTGAAATCAAGCTTTGGAAGCTTCTTGGATACAGCAAACGGCTTTACTTTTATGGAGGATATCTTTATGGTGTCTTACAGGAAACAGGACAATACAAGTACATACACTTGGATACAGGCAACACATCCTGTTTTTACATTACCACAGAGAATACACATTATCATACTGCAGTGCCACCTGCTGGATAGAAAGGTATAATGCATAAAGTACATATTGTCAGTTTATATAAGCAACTTTACATGTTGTTCTGTTTTCATTCTACAATAAATCACACATCTTAACACAAGACTCAAGACTCAAATTGATTTGGCTTGAATGACTCAAAGGAAAAAACATCACATAGACCATATATTCATTAAAACCTTATTGTATTTTATTTCTCCAAAAAAACACTATATATATATTCATAAAATACCCATTAAAAGACATGGGATATCTTTGCTACACATTAATGTTAAGTACTGCAAACACACATGGCCTCTATGATTTTGACCTCCCCTTTTGTCCTGGTCCAGCTATAATACACAATGCACATATACTAAACCTAGCACTAATCGGAGTCTAAAAGCATAGAAGAACAAGGAGGGCTCATAGGCCTACCTCATTATCCTCAATACATGTTTTATTTAATACATTTGGAGGCAAAATACTCACAAACCAGTACTTGTGTCATAGCAATCAACTGCTTAAATCCATATGCAAAAATCCACAACACTTTGGCTAACGCGTTTCAAGGTTTCCCTCCTCTTCAGAGCCTTGTTTAGATTTCTCTTAGGCCGTGTACACACGACTAAACAAATCCGATGAAAACGGTCGGACGGACTGTTTTCATCGGATATGTCTGCTGGGCTATTTTGGTTTAATCAGTGTACACACGATCAAACCAAAATCCCCGCGGACAGACAGCTAGCTGACGTGGCGGTGACGTTGTTGACGCCGCCACGTCACCACTCCAGGAAGTAAAATACTTCCACCCATGCGTCGAATCCATTCGGTGCATGCAGGAGATTTTTGTCGGCTGGTTAGGCGTACTAACCAGCGGACATGTCGGACGGACGGGTTTCCAGCAGACAAGTTTTAACCACTTGCATACTGGGCACTTACACCCCCCTCCTGCCCAGGTAAAATTTCAGCTTCCGGCACTGCGTCGCTTTAACTGACAATTGCGCGGTCGTGCGACGTGGCTCCCAAACAAAATGTACGTCCTTCTTTCCCCACAAGTAGAGCTTTCTTTTGGTGGTATTTGATCGCCTGTGCGGTTTTTATTTTTTGCGCTATAAACAAAAAAGAGCGACAATTTTGAAGAAAAATACAATATTTTTTACTTGTTGCTATAATAAATATCCCAATTAAAAAAAAAAAAAAAAAAAAAAATTTCTCAGTTTAGGGCGATACGTATTCTTCTACATATTTTTGGTAAAAAAAAAAAAATCGCAATAAGCGACTGGTTTGCGCAAAAGTTATATCGCTTACAAAATAGGGGAGAGAATTATTATTTTTTATTATTTTTTTTTTACTAGAAATGGCGGCGATCTGCTATTTTTATTGGTACTGCGACGTTATGGCGGACACTTTTGACACATTTTTGGCGCCATTCACATTTATACTGCGATCAGTGCTATAAATATGCACTAATTACAGTATAAATGTGACTGGCATTGAAGGGGTTAACACTAGGGGGTGAGGAAGGGGTTAAAAGTGTATCCTAGGTGTGTTCTAACTGTGGGGGGAGGGGGGGTGACTGGGGGGGGTGACCGATCTGTGTCCCTATGTAGGAAGGAACACAGATCGGGCTCCTCCTCTCCAGAGACAGGACGCTGTCTCTGTGTAAAACGGCAATGAGAGATGATCTATGAGAGATCATCTCTCATTCGCCCACAGATCGCATCGCAAACGGCCACTCTGATTGGCCGTTCGCCGCGATCTGTGATTGGCCGTGTCCAAGGGACACGGACAACATAGGGCTTCCCCGCAGCGCGCTCTACAGCGCGCGCTGGGAACGCCTGAATGACATGCCGTCAAATGACGGCATGTTGGATATTCAGGCCCGCGCTGTTGCCGTCATCCGACGGTAGCACGGGCCTGAAGTGGTTAAAGCATGCTTTAAAACTTGTCTGCTCGCCCGTACACACGATCGGATTTGTCTGCTGAAATGGTCCGTCGGACCGGTTTCAGCAGATAAATTTGATCGTGTGTACGCGGTCTTAGTGTTGACAAGGAACTTTTCAGACCGGATCAGTGCTTTCTCTATTTAGTTCTGCTGTATATAGCTTCCCTGAGTAATGTGTATTGAGGATAATGCGCTAGACATATGCGCTCTTTGTGTTCGTCTATGCTTTCAGTTAATTTGGACTCCCACAGTCTTTGGAAAGCAGTGAGGTGTCCATTATCCACATACCACACAGCACAGGAGAGTTAACATTTTGATACGCTCTGGAACCAATCGGGGGCTAATTGGAGCTGAGATTAGGTGCAGCTGGATATTTTCCTATGTTAGGCTACTTTCACACTGATCCACAGCAAAATGTGCCAAAAATCGCATACTCCTTTCTTCCATGATTTTACCGCGTTTGCTTTTCATTTTTCACAGAATATGAGACTCAAAAACTGCATCGAAATTGCAATACAGGTGCATTTTCTATGTGTTGTTGCCACACTTTTTTTAATGCATTTCAAAGGAGAGGTGCATTTTTGGTGCAGTTTTTTTTTTTACCGTACCAAACCTGTACCAAAAATGCAGCCAGCGGGATTTTAAAAATGCACCGGACTCGCAATTAATCAATGTGAATGGTTCCAAAGGAAGACATGGTCACACATTTTTCTTCTTCTTTTTTAAAGGCAAAAGTGTGAAAGCAACCTAAGACAGACTCTGGGGCACTTGGGACCAAGGGGATGCACTCCCCAGGCAATAGAGATAGGAGGACTTGCTGCCACATCTTGAATACTTGTACCAGGAAGTTCACATTTGCTCTTGGCCAATAGAGGTGATATCACCTATTAGCTTATATGCCTGTAGAGATCTTTTAGTAAGTTTGGCAGCCAAATCAAATGAATGGGCTGAAAACACTGAACATCTACATCACAAGAACTACTCCACTCTCTTTTTCCTCCCCCACATAAAGTACTAAGTGCACAATAGCTGCACATTTTAAGGGGAACTCTGCTCAGAGATTAAGTATTGCATTTCTTGTAACTTGTTGTTTGCCACAAAGTTTGTTGGGCCCGTGGCATCAGGATTTGAAGAGAGCAGTCTGACATGAAAGGTCATTCTCTTTCCTCTTATACCTGGGTCATAGGTTCTTTCAGGACCTACTAAAATGACTACTGTTTGACTTTTCTTTTCATTGCATACTTACCAAGAGCTTAACACTGATATCTGCCTAATTAAAGGTAAATTACTGTACTTGTTTACTTTGCTACAGTCTGTGTATGTAATTGCATCATCACTTTGAAATATGTCTGAACCCAGGGTGCCATTAAATTACACAGCATTTTACATACTGTATATATATTGTACTTTCACATCAGTCCCTGTCCTCAAGGAGCTTAAAATCTAAGGTCCCCAACTCACATTCATGTATACACAAACTAGGGCCATTTTAGACAGGAGCCAATTAACCAGCATGTCTTTGGAGTGTGGGAGGAAATCCACCCAGGAACAGGGAGAACATTCAAACTTCAGGCAAGTAGTGCCATGATTGGGATTCCAACCAACGGGCCGTTGCTGCTAGGCGGAAGTGCTAACCACTTAGCCACTGTGTGATAAAAGGAGTGTGGGATTTTTAGCACAGACATGGTTGTCAATTTTAGAGGTCGACAATATTGTTTTTTCAGGGCCAATACGATATTGTCTTTTTTGGCTGCCTTTAAGGTCAATAGCCAATATCGGGTGCTGATATTCTGTAGATGTAAAGGGCCAGATTCACAGAGCGATTACGCCTTCGCAACAGGAGATGCGCGTGCGTAAGTCTAAATGTGCGTGTGCGTTTCGATGCACGGCATCCCCAAAACGAGATACGCAAGAAATCTACTTTTTTTTGTCCAGCCTAATTTCGTTAGACAGGCGCATCCGTCCGCGCAAAACTGCGCTAGACAGACCATTGATTTGCTAGTCAAATATGCTAATGAGGGACTTACGGGGATCCACAAAAGAACGTTGGGGCAGCGCAGGCGACGCAGTGTGTGCAACAGCAAAATGTCCTGTCTAAGATTAGACCATATAAAAGCTGGTCTAAAAGGAGAAAAATCGTCTACATGTCAGATAAAGCAACACTGTTAGTGAGGAGCTCAGCAGTCACACGTGTTGCCCAACAAACTGTATGCCAACATGCCAGTGGCATCCATGCTCATAGCTATACTACTGACTTTAGATGAGCAAAGAAGGAGGAGGGCACTGAGGAGGGCACTAAGGAGGGCACTAAGGAGGGCACGGGAGATGTTTTATTTTTTATTTGCTTATATAAACTTTACAATTTAATCTAATCTAATACAATATTCTTATCTGATACAAGCCCCTCACTCTTCACTTGATATATCACACCTGCATAGACATCTTTGGCATGAGTGATTCTGAGGTGTCTCGCATCTTCAGATTCACCCCTCATGCCATCATGGAATTAACCACAACCTTGCAGGAGGACATCAGCAGCCCAACACATGGCACTACCCATGACACCCATGACAGCCACATATACAATCATAGCCCCATCCCCACAGATTTCGAACAGAACATGTATGGCGACAGCTGGCTGGTTGGTGAGTGACATGGGTGGCAGGCATGACTGTCCCCCCCCCACCCCATGATGCACACATCACAAGGGGCACATGCATGACTAACATCCTCCTGTCTTTTCCCTTCAAGGTGACTCTGCATATGCACTGGGACCCCATCTCATGACCCCATCTCATGCCAGCTCACATATGCATCTTTGCACGTTAAACACACACATTAATCATGGCACAATGAGAATGCATGCATGCACACCACTGTGGTCCCTAGCACAGACACATCACATCCTCATCACATTGGATTGGCACAAGGCCACCATGCAGGACTTGTGAGCAGCAACGCCATGCCACGGCTCCAATTATGTCACTGTACATTCATACACCATTCACACAGACCTGGGTTTCACTTCTCCACCACAAATGAGGGTGACACCCCTTTTCCCGCAGGAATATCACCCCCACATTCCAAAATCATACACAAACAGAACCAAAAAAATAAAATAAATGACAAGCAAAAATAAAAAATTCCCAGCAAAATAACAACAAAGAAAACACATAAAAGACAAAAATCACTCTGCAAAACAGTCCCCAAATATCTCAAAGACACGTCACAAACAAACAAACGCTAATAAACAAAAGCACCTTGCTATATAGGGAGGGATACAAAGGGATGTACTTTTGCAAAGGAAGTGCATTTGTGTCTGTCTATTTATGCTGTCTGCGTAGTTCACTAAGTTGCCCGGGTCCACTTCCAATTTCACTGATTGCGCCGTTCCCGAGTTGTGAGCATGCGCACAGAGGTGCTGACCATGGTCTGCTTCAAGCGCGCATGCGCGAGCCGGTCGGCCCTTCATTTGCTTGGGGTCACGGCTCATTTCAATGTAACATGCCCACGTCCTTCCCAATTTGTAATACTCTGCCTTACGCCTCTGAAATAACGTTACGCATGCGCAATTTTCTGCGCAAAAGCTACGAGAATAGGGTGATTACGCGGCTACATTGCGCAAGTCTAACGTAAAGGCGGTGCACTACGCCAGTCCAATAATGCGCAGATGTACCTGAATCTGGCCCAAAGTTTTTATTTTTTCACTGTCCTTTTACATATAATTTTTTGTATCACTTTTATTGCTGTCAAAAGTAAAAATCCCTTTTGACAGTAATAGGCAGTGGCAGGTACTATTTATAGAGGGATCTGGGGTCTATAAGACCCCAAACCCCCTCCTCTGCACTTAAAAGTATTAAAAATGCCAAGATGCCAGTGTTTTTGAATACTTTAGGATGAGAGTAATCCAGAAGTGGTATCATGACACAGTTTCCAGGTTACTAGATCAGAGACCCAAACAAAGCAATCGGCTTAGTTCGAATCTCTGGCCAGCCAGTGGACGTGCCAGCTGGTCGCTCCGGCCTCCCGGTGGGACGGCAGACCCAGGCTGAGCGGCAGAGAACGGAAAGGGGGGGACGTCCCCTCCTGCTACTTGTGATAACGGGCAAGCGGCTACTTTGCTGCATCAGCTGTTATTACTAGAAAGCCGACTGTCTGCTCTAAAGAATGGCAGCTGCAGGCATCACCCTGGTACAACCACTTGAAGCAATATCGGTAAGTTTGTTACTAATAACGATTCTTCAAAAAAAAATCATATCGGCTGCACCAATAATCCGTCTACCCCTAGTCAATTTATATGGGCCCTACACTTGTTCCATTAATCTCATATATTGATATGATATATCACATATTGTGTTGGCAGGTTTTCATATAGTATTATTATTATCACTTTTATGCACAATTTAATTTTAATATTTAATTTTAATAATAATGATAACCAATACTATCAACAAACATTACACCAAAAATAAGCATTTTGCTTATGGCTCAAACTAAAATACAGCACACAGTGGAGTTGATTTACTAAAGGCAAATAGACTATTCACTTTGCAAGGAAATTTAGTCTTAGCAAGAAACATTTTCTTAGATCAGTGATTGTAATCACTGGACTAATCATGTACAGATTTACTTATTTTTTACTTGCACATGATTGGATAATGGAAGTCTGCAGAGTGCCAGTCCTTTCTGAAAACATGGGATCAGCATTTGTATGGATTCTTTTTTGGGACATCAGGTTTTAAAAAGCCAAGTTTCCATCAACTTAAGCAACTGGTGCTTTACGAGGAAAATATATTTTGTGTGCAACAACCCGAGGAGGTAAAGTAGAGCTAAAGACAAAACTTATTTTTTTTTTTGTTTTGGATAGAAGGATTAGAGGGATAAAGATTAGAATGTTTGTTTATTTTTATTTCTGTCTGTGCCCCCCCTTTTATAAAAAGTTAGGAGAATGAAAATTGTTTGCTTTGCTTTAGCTCAATAAATGGGTCCTAACATGAAACAAACACATAAAAGATTTAGAGGATTAAAGATGTAAAGGAAAATATTCAGTACCTGAAATGAATTCAATAAGATAAAAACATAGGCCCAGATTACACTGAGATGTACCAAAATACCACATAACCAGGTCAGTCCTAAGACAGGGAGCAGGACAATGATGGGTTTTGCAGTGGCCCTGAAAAGAAAATATTGCACAGATTAATTTTATGGTATATTTTATGAGAAACCTTGAATACATTTCCATATTCATTAAAGTGTTACTAAACCCACAACAGGAAAATCAGTCTGTATATACATTAAAGCAAACTTGTTATACTCAATGTGGAACCTAAGGGGTTAATCCTCCTGTAAAAAGGCTGTTTAATCCCGTCTTTTCTGATTCTCCTCTTCTTGCATTGTCTCCAAAACAGGTCCGGATAAGACATAGTTAAAGGAATCTTAAAGTGGTTGTAAACCCAACCACACAACTTGCACCTACAGGTAAGCCTAGATTAAGGATTACTTGTAGGTGCAAGAAATATCTCCTAAACCTGCACGGTTAAGGAGATATTTACAATAATAGCGTGCGCGCCGTAGACAATGGTGCAGGCGCACTGAGCATGCCGTTTTTTGTGAATGGCATTATTGGGGTTAATGCCGTATTCCCGCACATGCGCGGGAGTGACGTCATCGCCACTCCGGCCAATTGCAGGGAGCGGAGATAACAGGAAGAAGATTCGAGGGGACATGGCGGCGGCTGCAGAGGGGAACGAGGAGGACTTCGATTTCACACATATGCATACTAACTCATTGTGCCTTTCTCTTGCAGGATTAATTTTTTCCCCCGTTTTTAGGGGGGGTGGGGGGGTTACCTCCTCTTTAATTGAGCACATTCTCATTTTTGTGTGTATTACTAGAGAGTTTTTTTTTTGCTTGGGAGAGAGCATGTGATCAGCCCTGTCCAGACAGAGGGTTAGGGGCCCTGCATCCAGATAGAACAACCAAACTCCCCCTACAAGCTTTAACCAGACACAGATAGAAGTCACAAGACTGCTATATACTGCTGATGAGAAAGGGTACTATATTTAGCAGTTTAGGTTTACTAAAATAATTGCATTTTCATGTACTGTGTACTGTAGGACAGTGGTCATCAACCCTGTCCTCAGGACACACTAACAGACCATATTTTATGTATTACCTTGGGGAGATGCAGACTAGAATACTGCAATTACTGAGCAGCAAATGTGATGTATTTCAGTTATCTTGCAAACCTGGCCTGTTAGTGGGCCCTGATGACAGGAGTTGATGACAACTGCTGTAGGAGACCAGATATAGTGAATACAGTGTCCTGGGTTTAGAGACACTTCAAGGAAATGTGTGTTCTGCAGATGAACTTTTTTTATTCATTTACATTTTATTATCAGCAAAATACATTTCTTTCCAAACAATTAGTTGCCAAAAATAGGATTTTTTATGACAGCTTACCTGTAAAATCCTTTTCTTGGAGTACATCACGGGACACAGAGCGGCAATCCATTACTATGTGGGTTATAGAGTCTACCTTCAGGTGTGGACACTGGTGTAATTAACTACACAGGAAGTTCCCTCCCTATATAACCCCTCCCATACTGGGAGCTCCTCAGTTTTTGTAGCAAAGCAATAAGTGTCCCAATATCCCCAAACAAGAGGGGCGGGAGCTCTGTGTCCCGTGATGTACTCCAAGAAAAGGATTTTACAGGTAAGCTGTCATAAAAAATCCTATTTTCTTTATCGTACATCACGGGACACAGAGCGGCAATCCATTACTATGTGGGATGTCCGAAAGCAATGCTTACTGAGGGGAGGGAGACACAAACAACGCAGGCCGCCATCAGATGTGAGGATCTATAATGCTGCCAGATGCATACTGCGCCAAAAAGCTGCATCCTTTTGCCCTCCTATGTACCTCTGACAAGAATCAGTGAACCTAAGCACAGACGCCAAGTTGCGGCCCTGAAAATCTGCGTCATAAAGGCTCGGTAAAGCATCGCGCATAAAGCGCTTACTATCCTGGTACGGAGCACCCCCCCCCCCCCCAAGAAACAGGGGGAGTCCCACTCTCCGAACCACAAACCTGAATAATACCCTGATGAATCAATCTTGAAAACAGTTGATTTTAGACGCTGCCTGCCCCTTTCCTGGTGCCTCCTGGTAGCGCAATAACATCAGCTTTCCGTATCCGAGCAGCCGCTTCAGATAGGCCTTGACCCTTCTACTCCAAAGGAGAGAGTGTAACCATTTTAATAGCTGCCTGCCCACATCTAGGGTCTTCTGGCAGCACAATAAAAACTTTAGATTTCTATATCTGAACCTTCAGATAGATATTTAACTGCTCTCATCTCTACTGAGAGAAAGCAATAACCTTTCCTTCCGAAAACAAGGTTTTGAAAAAGGGGGAGGTAAGAATATCTAGATTCAAATGAACAGTAGATCCTTCTAGTAAATAAGGCTGGGTGAGGATTAACATCACCCTACTAGTAAGAATAAGTATGGTTTTATACCAAGAGGTTGCCAATACTGAAACTCTCTTGGAGGCTACCACAACCAAGAACACCAATTCCCTTGTTAAAGGCTGAAGGGAAATATGGTGCATCGGCCCACAGAGCTGACCCTGTAAGCCGACAAAACTAGAGCCAATCCTCCAGGCACAAGGGCGACTAAACTGGTGGACTTATGCGCGTCACCCCTTGTATAATGGCTCGGAACAAAGAGTGTGAAGCAAGCGACCTTTGGAGGCAAGGCCGAGATCGGATCCTTGATGTAACTTAAGGCTGGCTCCGTCTCCTTTCCAAATGCAGGAAGGCAGGAATTTTATCTTTGACAAACTTCCAAGGATGCCACCATCTGTTTCATACCAGGAACATGGGCTCTCCCGATCCTGGGATATCTGGTCCTGGAGGCCAGCCTTCCTGTATGAATCAAGGAAGTGCCGTTGATTCTAAAAACCCTGATCCTGAAGAATGTGGGCTAAAATAGCCAGACCATTAATTCACCTGTTGTACGACAGGATGTAATAACCCCTTCGAAGTAGGCCTGGCCAAGATGTAAGGGACCGTGGGTCCTCTACTACCACCCCTACTGTCCCTGCACAGAAAAGGTCGTCAGGGCTATGCCGGAATAATCAGGCCAGCTTCCGCCATCCTCTAATGTTGCATGGAAGCCACAAACGCCGCGGCACTGGGGGGAGAGACATAACCAGTGACCACTGGTCCCACCAGATTACTAACACATCTGCCCCGCATGCGGGTGGATCCCTTGTCCTTGACCTCAAGCTGTTCAATTTCTTGTTGAGCCTGGACGCCAATACATATTATGTACAGGGTACTATTTCTGTGGCCCTTGGTCAGGAAAACAGTCGGGGTGTAGAGGTCCTTCTCCTGGAGACACTTGTTGACGGCTACAGCGAATCGCCTGCCAATTCTGCATTTCATGAACTGACGAATGTCAATAGGCAAGGCACAAGCTCCTCCTTGGAAAATCAAGTAAATCACTTAATATGGTATAGTCTGATTGAACTCTGACCGAACCAACCAGCCCCTGAACGTTCAGGCCCCTAAGCCAGATGCTCCCTCGGTAGCTCTAGCTGACAGATAAGGCTCCCTTGGAGCTCGACTACTTCCCCTGGGCCAAGGTCTCTTCCTGACCTGGCAAACCCTTTAGTTAAGAACCACCAAGAGGAATTCCAGCCTATCTCTGGGACCGGTTCTTTGGATAATGCTAGGTCAAGATCCACTCCTTCTAGGCCAACACAATACTGTTTATAACAGTCCTGAATAAAAGTATAGGGAACTGTCTTGAATGAAGCAGCATCTTCTCTAGTGCCTTAAGCAGAAGGCCAAAAGTAAGGAACTGTTCCTTGCCGTAACCACCTAGACCAGCTTTCTTATAGCGATGGTCTTGTCTTAGGCCAAAAGTACTCTCCTGGTGCAAAACATACCCAGCTTCTTGTCAATGAAGAATGTATCTTTAGACTGGAATCCTAACCCAGGAGATCCAGATACTTGACCCTGCTGGACACCCTTAGGTCCAGCCATGCTGCTGACTGATCCATCAGCAGGAGTCTGCTTCCGTATGCCATCACTGCTATACCCTGGGCCTACAGACCTGCTAGAGGCGGGCCCTAGCACCCTGACAACCCAGACACGGAGGCTAACCCAAAAGGGCAAGACCACCAACTGGAGATAGTGCTGTTCCCCTGCACAACGCAGACAACCTCTGCAGTCCCAAGTAAATAAACACATATGCAACTGGCTCCCCATATGTGTATGTGGCAAGTGTTAAAGCCATATGCCTCAATGGAGGCGTGTGTACATGGCAGTGTGTGTTCATGGAAGCATGAAATCATATAAATATGTCTCACGCCAAACATGCATATAGCATGTGTGCTCTGGAACGAGCATCCTTGCAAGCAAGCAAGCATGTGCTATAAACGTGTTATGCAACAATGTGCAACATGAACCCATGCAGACACGTATCTCTATGCAAACACAAGGCATCCTGTATTGCTTAATTAAGCCACCATGTGCAACTTTAAAGTAACCATGCATGCGATTCAGCATCTTCCATGCGATCAACATCTTATGCATTTTAAGCACTACTGTGCGGACAAGAACCCTTGTGTGACCAAGCACCCCTGTGCGTTCCAACATCCTTATGCACCCAAGCATCTTAATGCGACTTTAGGCATTTCTGTGAAACAAGCCTCTCTATGTGATCAAGTATCCCTGGGTAATCCAGGACTCTGTTGATCCAACAACCATGTGTGATCCAGCTTCTTTTTGTATTCAAGCATCTTTAAGCGATCCCTTTAGGCCTTGAGTAATCCAGGACTTGGGTGATCGGGTAATCCTGTGTGATTCAGCATTTTTATGCCCTCAGGCCTCTTTATGCGATTCTAGGCATTTCTGTGGGAACAAGCCTCTTTGCGTGACCAAATATCCTTGGGGAATCAAGGACTTGGGTGATCATGTAATCCTGTGTGATTCAGCATGTTTATACCTTCAGGCCTTTTTATGCGATTCTAGGCATTTCTGTGGGAACAAGCCTCTTTGCGTGACCAAATATCCTTGGGGAATCAAGGACTTGGGTGATCATGTAATCCTGTGTGATTCAACCTTTTTATGCATACAAGCATCCTTTATGCGATTCAGCATTTTTATGCATACAAGCATCTTTATGCGACTTTAGGTACTTTTGTGGAAACAAGCCTATTTGTGTGACCAAACATCCTTGGGTAATCCAGGACGCTGATGATCAGGTAACCATGTGTGATCCAGCATCTTTTTTGCATCCAAGCAACTTTATGCGATTTTAGGCCTTTCTGTGGAAACAAACCTCTTCTGTGTAACCAAACATCCTTGGGGGGAAACAAGGACTTGGGTGATCAGGTAATCATGTGTGATTCAGCATTTTTATGCATACAAGCATCTTTATGCGACTTTAGGTACCTTTGTGGAAACAAGCCTATTTGTGTGACCAAACATCCTTGGGTAATCCAGGACGCTGATGATCAGTTAACCATGTGTGATCCAGCATCTTTTTTGCATCCAAGCAACTTTATGCGATTTTAGGCCTTTCAGTGGAAACAAACCTCTTCTGTGTAACCAAACATCCTTGGGGGAAACAAGGACTTGGGTTATCAGGTAATCATGTGTGATTCAGCATTTTTATGCATACAAGCATCTTTATGCGACTTTAGGTACCTTTGTGGAAACAAGCCTATTTGTGTGACCAAACATCCTTGGGTAATCCAGGACGCTGATGATCAGTTAACCATGTGTGATCCAGCATCTTTTTTGCATCCAAGCAACTTTATGCGATTTTAGGCCTTTCTGTGGAAACAAACCTCTTCTGTGTAACCAAACATCCTTGGGGGAAACAAGGACTTGGGTGATCAGGTAATCATGTGTGATTCAGCATTTTTATGCCTACAAACGTCTTTATGCGATTCAGCATTACAAGCATCTTTTATGCGACCTCTTTTGTGGAAACATGCAGCACCATATAGACAGAAACATGTATGTTTATGCGATCCACAATAGAATCTGCTCTGTTACTTGTTTTTATCCCACATGCATTCCAAACTCATGTATGTTATGCAACATGCGGACTGGTAAAGAGGAAATTATCCTCTGCAGATGTGTGTTTCCTCAATTAAGAGACATTAGCAATGTGTGCCCGCAACTGTGCATCCCTCCGATGCATTTGGTTAGCCTGAAGCCGACACCAGGCTGAGGATTATATGGAGGTCTTACTAGCCACCTATAGGAAAACCTCTCTTTACACTCTAAGGAGAAGATAGAGGTGTAATCAGAACCTGTAGGGCTTTTGATAGCTTCTCCTTGTTAGGCTGCAGCTCCTGTCTCCTGTCCTCTGACAGTGAAACTTTTATCCCCAAGCTTTCTAATCCCTTTGTTTCAGGATTAAAGCAGGAAAAGGGGGACACCCCCTTTTTTTTTTTTTCTTGCAAAACACAAAACACATGCAGAGTGATTGCAATGTTGGGGGAAGGCTGCATTGCCTGACAGGTCTGATGGCTCAATCTATGAGCTGTTTAAGTCTCTTCAGAGGAGAATAAGGGTCCACCAGGTTCAGGTGGCGATCCCTCTTTATATTCCTACCCCTGACCTTATTCAATGGGGAGACCAAGTCCTAAGCTAAAGCAGAGGCACTTAACCCAGGTGCATCAAATAGCTGAATTTAGTCTGACACAATGCCTGCTAATCTGCACAGCTAGATGCGAGTAGGCGTCTTAGATGAATCTGTATCCAACTCACACAAGGTGCTTACGTTTGTGTCCCCCTAGCTTTACAGAGCTCTGACGTCCGGGCCCTTTGAAGAGCCTTCTCTGCGACTGCACTGAGCCGGTGAGCACGTGCAACATGGTAGAGCCTGAAGCAGAGGAAGTGGGACACAATAGATCAGCTAACACTTAAGCTTCCGTTTTCTGGAAAGCATGGTAAGCAAAAACATCAGGCATGTCTTCTACTGCCCATAGTAGTGGAAACACAGATAAGACTTGCAACTACTCACGGAAGACAATCCTTTGTATAGGATTAACCACTTCAGGCCCGCGCTACCATCGGATGATGGCAACAGCGCGGGCCTGAATATCCAACATGCCGTCATTTGACGGCATGTCATTCTGGCATCCCAGCGCGCGCTGTAGAGCACGCTGCGGGGAAGCCCTGTGTTGTCCGTGTCCCTTGGACACGGCCAATCACAGATCGCGGCGAACGGCCAATCAGAGTGGCCATTTACGATGCGATCTGTGGGCCAATGAGAGATGATCTCTCATAGATCATATCTCATTGCCGTGTTACACAGAGACAGCGTCCTGTCTCTGGAGAGGAGGAGCCCGATCTGTGTTCCTTCTTACATAGGGACACAGATCGGTCACCCCCCCAGTCACCCCCCCTCCCCCACAGTTAGAACACACCTAGCATACACATTTAACCCCTTCCTCACCCCCTAGTGTTAACCCCTTCAATGCCAGTCACATTTATACTGTAATTAGTGCATATTTATAGCACTGATCGCAGTATAAATGTGAATGGCGCCAAAAATGTGTCAAAAGTGTCCGATGTGTCCGCCATAACGTCGCAGTACCAATAAAAATCGCAGATCGCCGCCATTTCTAGTAAAAAATAAAAAATAATAATTCTCTCCCCTATTTTGTAAGCGTTATAACTTTTGTGCAAACCAGTCGCTTATTGCGATTTTTTTTTTTTTTTAACCAAAAATATGTAGAAGAATACGTATCGCCCTAAACTGAGAAAAAAAAATGTGTTTTTTTTTTAATTGGGATATTTATTATAGCAACAAGTAAAAAATATTGTATTTTTCTTCAAAATTGTCGCTCTTTTTTGTTTATAGCGCAAAAAATAAAAATCGCATAGGCGATCAAATACCACCAAAAGAAAGCTCTACTTGTGGGGAAAAAAGGACGTAAATTTTGTTTGGGAGCCACGTCGCATGACCGCGCAATTGTGAGTTAAAGCGACGCAGTGCCGGAAGCTGAAATTTTACCTGGGCAGGAGGGGGGTGTAAGTGCCCAGTATGCAAGTGGTTAAGGGCATATTTTTTTATTTTATTTTTTTATTTATGTACCGGCCCCTTCAAGGGGAGATATATAGGTACTGCAGCCATCCTGTCTAACAGACATGGTGGGCCAGGCTGCATGCCGGCTAGGGGAGGTATATGGGTGCCCTGAGCCATCCTGTCTCAGAAGACATAGTGGTTTACATTGCCCATGCATAGAAGCATAATATAGGCGAGACCCAAGTCCCCCACGGAGGACCTACTGTCGAACCAAGTCCCGTAGGCCCTCCTCTTACCTTCTCCACGCTGCAGGGTATTGCTAAGCAAGAGGCCCAATCTTCCCCCTTCACCGTGGGTATTGTCCTAGACCTTCAGGGACCGGGGTCCATGGCAGGAACACCAACTCCCCTGGACCTATATAGCATCCTGGCAGCAGAAAAAACATTTGGTCCTTAGAAGGCACAAAGTTCTGAAACCCAGGATCCAGCCCTCCGCAGAGAGGCATTATAGGCTAAACCTCGTTCTTCGTACCGAGGCCCGGGTACCGTCCACTTTGGCTATGAAGCACCTTGGACGGATCCGGATTTATGGAGGTTTTTTACATCCAGCATGGATCCCTCCAGTGGAGCTCCTAAGAGCACATGTTCACTCGTGACCAACACCTTAGACACTGATGAAAAAACTGAGGAGCTCCCAGTATGGGAGGGGTTATATAGGGAGGGAACTTCCTGTGTAGTTAATTACACCAGTGTCCACACCTGAAGGTAGACTCTATAACCCACATAGTAATGGATTGCCGCTTTGTGTCCCGTGATGTACGATAAAGAAAACAATTCGTTCTTTGTTTCATCTTGATTCAAAAATTATAGATCTACTACTTAAGAATTTACATAGACATCGATATAAGTGTAGCGTCTGGCTACTTCTAAGTACCGGTGCTAAGCAGGGCCGATCCTAGGCAGGGTGCACAGGGTGCATTGCACCCAGGCGCCTGCAGAGGTGGGGGAGCCGAACATCTAACAGACTCTCTAACAGAAACCCTCTCTGTGTCCATCACAGAGGCCTCCCTCCAGGTCCCAATAATACTCTGCTTCTCTTCATGTATTATTGTTAAGAGATCATGTAAGGATCCCAGGGTAATGAAGACTTCATGGGGGGAGCATCTCTGTGGTTGAGCCATTGCCATAGAAACATTTGTAAAGGGGAGGAGTTAGTAAAATGACGACGCCCATGTGGGGGTGACAGAAATATTTCTGCACCCAGGGGCCTGTGACCCTAGGATCGGCCCTGGTGCCAAGTTAAATTTAGAGGGGGATCAGAGAGTTAATTAGCTCTGATCCAGTTAATCTGTTCAAATTTGGGTCTCTGTCTCAGCTTGGCTGTGGGCTCATTCTGTCACTTCTGGGGTGCTGTTCCCACCCCAGGATGACAGGTGACAGCAGTGCAGTCAAGGTTTGGGTGCTTTTCCCCAGCAGCCTATTAGGAGGGGTTTTCCTCACTGTGCATGCTGGGGGAGGGTTTTTATGAGACAGACGCCATTGGTCTGGGTTCTTCTTCGAGTGCGGCACCCACCTTTATGGGGACTGCATCACGGCGCCCTGGCAAAATGGCTTTACAGGGAGAAGATCCCAAGCATGTTCCCATTGAGGGGAAGCTGTTCGGTGGGGAGTCCATCTGAGGAGAGCCAAGAGAGGCTGGCGATCCAATAGGGTCTCGACAATCCACCGGGGATGGAGGTAACCGGGTACTAAGAGGTTGGACATTGGTCAACTATACCCACTCCGTCTGGAGTGGTGAAGAAGACTAATGCCGCATACACACAATCGGTCAATCCGATGAGAACGGTCTGATGGACCGTTTTCATCAGACCAAACCAATCGTGTGTGGCCCCATCGGTTATTTATCCATCGGTTAAAAAATGTGAAACTTGGTTAAAAATCCATGCATGCTTAGAATCAAGTTGACGCATGCTTGGAAGCATTGAACTTTTTTTTTTTTTTTTACGTCACCGCGTTTGACACGATCGTTTTTTTAACCGATGGTGTGTGGGCACGACTGACCATCAGTCAGCTTCATCGGTTAACTGATGGAAAAATCCATCAGACCGTTCTCATCGGATGGACTGATCGTGTGTACAGGGCATAAGTGTCGTTGGAAGCAGGACTGTTTCCCTACTATTACACCTAAATCTGCTATTTCTCCTTCATCTCTACTCTTCACCACAAGTTTTATTGTTTTTACACGGCTGGGTAATAAAGAGCACAGAAAAATACACCTGTCGTGGACATTCCATTACTGCTATATGCACCATACACCCCTAGATCGCGGAGGAACCGTGAGGTAACATGCCACCCAAAACAAACATGCAGCTCCTTCGAGGGTAGTGCTACATAAGAATATAGAAAAAAAGGCGAAAGGAAGGAGCATTGATTTCCCTTAAGCCCAAATGTTGTTTATAAATGCAGGTAATAATTATGTGAGTCTCCTAGATCATGTGTCATTAAATCAGTAACATAAGGGACTGCAAGCCGGTAGATAGTCTGTAAATATCTGACAGGGGAACTACGGTAAACGTACCTCCTCTCTAGTGGTCCAGGTCTCTTGCCATCCCTGGCTTCTTCTCTCTGGGTGCCAGTCTTCGGGCATCCACATTGGCTGGCACAGGATGACGGGACTACTGCACAGAAGTCAGTGATCCTGGCACACAGACTGTGCCAGCAATGCAAGCTGAGCTGTGCATGTGCAACTCAGCTTACATGCAGCAGTCTGTTTGCAGTCTGTTCAAAAAAGCCTTTAGCTCCCTTTAAATTCTCTCCAGAGATTTCACGTGTTGGATTTCAGAGATTACTGACTATGTTGTGTTAATTCCCCCATGAACATTATATGATCTACTTGAATAAACCATGACAATGGATGGGCCTAGCGGTGACTAGGGATGAGCCGAACACCCCTGGGTTCGGTTGGCACCAGAACCTGCGAACAGACCAAAAGTTGTGTGGACTTTAGAACCCTGTTAAAGTCAATGGGACTCGAACGTTTGAAATCTAAAGTACATTAAAGTCAATTTTAAAGGCTAATATGCACGTTATTGTCCTAAAAAGTGTTTGGGGACCTGGGTCCTGCCCCAGGGGACATGTATCAATGCAAAAAAAGTTTTAAAAAAACTGCCTTTTTTTCAGGAGCAGTGATTTTAATAATGCTTAAAGTGAAACACAATAAAATTGAAATATTACTTTAAATTTCGTACCTAGGGGGGTGTATAGTATTTCTGTAAACTAGCGCTTGTTTCCTGTGCTTAGAACTGTCCCTGCACAAAATGTAATTTCTGAAGGAAAAAAGTCATTTAAAATCACTTACCTTAGGGTCTGGTATGGATATTAAGGGGAACCATGCGTCAAATAAAAAAAAATGATGTGGGGTTCCCCCCAAATATCCATTCTAGACCCTTCAGGTCTGGAATGGATATAGCCGCGAGTGATTTTAAATTACTTTTTTTCCTTCAGAAATTACACTTTGTGCAGGGACAGTTCTAAGCATGGGAAAAAAGCACTACTTTACAGGCATACTATACAGCCCCCCCTAGGTATGAAATTTAAAGGAATATTTCACTTTTATTGTTTCACTTAAAGGAATTATTAAAATCACTGCTGCCAAAAAAACTGCAGTTTTTAAAACTTTTTTTTGCATTGATACATGTCCCCTGGGGCAGGATCCAGGTCCCCAAACACTTTTTATTACAATAACTTGCATATTAGCCTTTAAAATTATCACTTTAGATTTCAAACGTTTGAGTCCCATAGACTTTAACAGGGTTCATCCCTAGCGGTGACTTCCAGAGTAAAGACACATTGGGCCAGATTCAGATACACTTAATATTGCGCTGCGTAATCGAAATACTCTACGCTGCCGTATTTCACCAGGCTCTACACCGAATCCTGGTAGATTTTTGCCCGTACGCTACGGCGGCGTAGTCTATTTCTCGTCGCGTAATCGAAATACGCGATTGGGGGGCGTGAAGCATTTAAATGAAGCGCGTCCCCGCGGCGATCGAACTGTGCATGCTCCGTTCAGAAATTTCCCATCGTGCATTGCGCAAAATCACGTCGTTACGTCATTCGTTGTTTGAGTAGCGTCGTTTACGAACATTCCTATTCCCGGAAGACTTACGTAAAAAATAATAAAAGACGTCGGAAACCGTAGAAATTCGACGCGGGAACGACGGCCATACTTAACATGGGCTGTCTAATATTAGATCAGCAAAAAGCTGGTATAACTTTACACAGAAAAAAGATGACTAAAGGTGCCGTAAGAGATTGCGAATGAAGTAATTTCGGAGATCGCCGGCAAAAGCTCATTAGCATACCCCGACGCGGAAAACGACGGGAAGTCCACCCAGTGGCCGCAATTTTATTGCAGCGTAGATCCGAAGGCGTACAAACACGTAATCCAGTCGAATTGAAGCCCGCAGTCGTCTGTCTATTCATGGTTTGAGGTTTCCGACTAGCTAGAAACCGCGCGCAATTTGAAATTACTCCAGTCTAACACCAGTTAGACAGGCGTAATGGCTCTGTGAATCTGGCCCATTATTCTTTGCTGAAATTAATAACTAAATTAAGTAATTCAGAATTAATAATCTTAATTTTATGTAGATTTATGCCAGGCAGCAAGAGTTTACCTCCATTGAAAGTGCAGTGGGCAGTGAGTTGCTGTCTGTAACAAGCTCTGAGTCTATAGCAAAACTTGGAAATGCTTGTTTTGTTGTTTTTGAATTTTTGAATTTTTGTTTTATCCTTTAGCATTTTCCAAGTGAGGAAAATATTATATGAAAAATTATTTAGTGAAATATGTAATGTGTTAATGTTCGATTTGAACAATTAATTTTTACGTTATGCCAGGGTTTGTTGAGATAGGTAAACTTACCAGACCTGGATGCCAATCTGTTTCTCTAGACTACAGTTGGGTGTCATCATCTTGGAGCGTCTTCTAGCACTAGAGATTGTCACCATAACCACACGAAAAAGAACAAAACTGTTGACCTTTAAGAGGGAAAAACATCAGGATGTTTAGACAATTTACTTTAGGTCTTTACAACCAAAAATTACACACTAAAAATATGATTCCAAGGAGTAAGAGATTAAAAAGTTGCTATTAGATAACCAAACATTCACACTCCCCCCCCCCCCCCCTCTATTCTCTCGCTCTCCCTCTCTTTATCATATGCTGGTGTTGTAAGAGTAATTTAAATTGCATTTTTTATTTAAATCCAAGACTAATATTGAATAAATTCCCCCTAAAATACAATATGGAGGATTTCAAACAAAATCACTACACTTGTAAGCAACGACTTACAAGGTCCACCCATTCTAATATAAAAGCGCTCATAATAATGCTAAATACACTATATTACCAAAAGTATTGTGACGCCTGCCTTTACATGCACATGAACTTTTATTGCATTCCAGTCTTAGTCTGTAGGGTTCAATATTGAGTTGGCCCACCCTTTGCAGCTATAACAGCTTCAACTCTTCTAGGAAGGCTGTTCACAAGGTTTAGGAGTGTGCGTATGGGACGATTTGACCATTCTTCTAGAAGCGCATTTGCAAGGTCCGGCACTGATGTCAACGAGAAGGCCTGGTTCACAATCACTGCTCTAATTCATCCCAAAGGTGTTCTCTCGGGTTGAGGTTAGGACACTGTGCAGGACAGTCAAGTTTCTCCAGGCCAAACTCAATCATCCATGTCTTTATGGACCTTGCTTTGTGCACTGGTCCAAATCATTTGGTGGAGGGGGAATTATGGTGTGGGGTTGTTTTTCAGGGGTTGAGCTTGGTCCCTTTGTTACAGTGAAGGGAACACTTAAAGGGGTTGTAAAGACAAAAATATTTTCTTCTTAAATTAAAGTCTGACAGTAGCTGATAAAGTAAAAAGTAATGTTTTCCATTATAACTAGTTAGATACCTGTTGAAATCGAGCTGTTTTATTCACCTCCGTCACTCCTGAATCGTTAATCTCACTGACTTCCTGGTTTGCAGTGTGCATTCATTCTCGCTACATCACAGCCTAATGGGAACTCCAGTTCCCATTAGGCTTAGCCTCCATGCCTGTGAGGGATAAGAGAGCATCTTCACGCAGGGCTGTAGTCATAGGGAGGGGGTGAGCACATTCTGCTTTCCACCATGCAAAACGGCTGAGATGCTGGTGGAAAGCAAGAAAAGGAGAGACAGGAAATGGCATTTTCAAACCTGCATTACTGTATTTTGAAGGTCAAAAGGAAAAAAGAGGTAAGTGATATTTAAATGCTCTAGCTTACAGCAATCAATTGATCTAATAAAAAACAAACCTTTAGTGTTCCTTTAAAGTGATTGTAAATGTTCCCGTTTTTATATTAAAAAGGTGCACTGTATTTTATACTCTGCACTATATACTCTGCACTATATACACTACACTGACCGCACTGTATTACCGTATTTATCGGCGTGTACCGCGCACTTTTTTGGGTGCGCGGTATACGCCGATAGCCGCTTTCCCGTGCCGAGTTTCAAATACTGAGCCGGCATATACCGAGCGCAGTACACTCGGGTATAGTCGGGCAGACTCGGCTCCTCTCGCGCTGACGTCCTGGACGTACAGGACCTGAGCACGAGAGTAGCCGAGCCTGCCCGACTATTCACGAGTGTACTGCGCCTGCATATACCGAGTGCAGTACACTCGTGTATAGTCGGGCAGGCTCGGCTCCTTTCGCGCTCACGTCCTGTACGTCAGCGCGAGAGGAGCCGAGTCTGCCCGACTATACCCGAGTGTACTGCGCTCGGTATATGCCGGCGGAGTATTTGAAACTCGGCGCGGAAAAGCGAGGAGGATGCCGCGAGGACGCCGGACCCGCTGAAGAGGACACCGGACCCGACGAAGAGGACACCCGAAGCCGCAGACGGACGCCGGACCGGACGAAGAGGACATCCGAAGCCGCCGATGGACGCCGCGCAAGACACCAAAACTGTAAGTACAAAAAACTTTTTTTCCACAGGAATGGCGGCAACTTTGGGGGTGCGCGCTATACGCGGGAGCGCGCTATACGCGGGAGCGCGCTATACCCCGATAAATACGGTATATACACTACACTAACTGCACTGTATTATATATTCTACACCATAGGTGGCAAACACAAGGCCCGCTGGCCGAATGCGGCCCTCCAGGCAATTTCATGTGGCCCCCGCACCTCTTCTGCAGCTGCAGCCCTCCATTGGTACTCCTCCAGTCTCTTACTTTCTGCTTTTAAGCAATGCATCCAGCTTCTTCACAGCAGCAGCATAAGGAAAGGGGGGTGCACTGTGATGTAAGAGAGAGTGGGGGACTCAACTTCTGATGGTGGGGTGGCTCTTGGCATCTAATCTTACAGATACAACTGGCCCTTTTGAGGGAAATCATAATGCTGATGTGGCCCACGATGAAATTGAGTTTGACACCCCTGTTCTACACTGACTGCAGGCTTAATCCACTAACTAACCTACCTAATCTCTCTTCAGTCTACTATAACACACTACATATGGCCACCGTGTAAGCAACCTAAGGCCCCTTTTACACTGGGGCGGGAGCTGCGGTGGTATAAAAAATAGCGTTGTAATTGCCGCGGGATTCGGCTGCTAGCGGTATTAACCCCCGCTAGTGCCCGATAAAGGGTTAATACCGCCCGTAATGCGCCTCTGCAGAGGCGCATTGCGGGCGGTATTACCGCGGTTTCCTATTGTTTTAAATGTGAAGGAGCGGTATACATACTGCTCCTCTCACCGCTCCAAAGATGTTGCTTGCAGGAGATGTTTTTCTCTTCTGCCAGCACATCGCCTCAGTGTGAAAGCCCTCCGGATTTCACATTGAGGTTGCTGGGCAGGAGTTTTTTCAGGTGGTATAGCAGCGCTATTTTTAGCGCTGTACCACCTAAAAAAAAACTCCTCAGTGTGAAAGGGGTCTTATATAGCGTGGGGTGTGGAATTAGCCCCTGAGCCATGATTGGCCAAAGGTGCCCTGCCTTTGGCCAATCATGACTCTTAGGCCACGTACACACGATCAGAGAGGTCAGATGAAACTTGTCCGACGGACCGTTTTCATCGGACCAGGCTGAAGTGGTCTGTTGGTCTGATGTGCGTACACACCATCAGACCAAAATCCCATCAGACCAGAACGCGGTGACGTAGAACACAACGTGCTGAAAAAACGAAGTTCAATGCTTCCAAGCATGCGTCGACTTGATTCTGAGCATTCGCGGGTTTTTGGTCCGATGATTTTGTGTACTAACCATCGAACCTGTCCGACGGACAGGTTTTAAAGCATGTTTTAAAACTTTGGTCCTCTGGAAAACGGTCCGATAGGCCGTACACACGATCGAACATGTCCGCTGAAACTGGTCTGCGGACCAGTTTCAGCGGACATGTTCGATCGTGTGTATGCGGCCTTACAGTACATTGCGCTGTGATTGGCCAAAGCATACAGGTCCGGTGCATGCTTTGGGCAATCGGCAGTCATCCAAGCACTATCATCTTGCATTGCATTATGGGGCACTCACCGTTGGGCGCACATCCTATGAGCGCCCCAGATACTTGCGTTCAACCCCGAACATGGTGCCCATCTCTAGTGGGCAGCCTTCCCAGAAGAATTTAAGCTGTTATAGCTGGAAAGGGTGGGCCAACTCAATATTCAACCCTACAGACTAAGACTGGGATGCCATTAAAGTTCATGCCTGTGTAAAGGCTGGTGACCCAATACTTTTGGTAATTTAGTGTATATAGGTGTAGACAAGCTGTTATGCCAGACTGAACCACTTCCTAATATGAATGCAAATACAATATTCCCTACAAAAAGAGAAGGCCAAAAGAGTCCAAGTTCTGTGAATCTGTGCTACCTCATTGATATTACTAAATTAGTAATTACTAAATGAGCATTTATCTCATTTATATTACCTGGCTAATGGAATTCGTTTTTCTAGTCATTCTTTTGGGATTGTCATGCATGCAGCCTTTGATAATTATATAAAATTTACATACAGAGCTCAAATAAAAAGCTATAATTGCACTGGTTAGACCCATCAGATCTTAGAATGCAGCCTCTTAAAGCTAGAATGAAACCTTCCTATCTACCAAAGACGGTGTCATATTAAACGTTATTTGGATCTGCTGTTGCCATAGTGATGACCAGCCATGACACCAGCCATTTGTGGACTTTTCGGAGTTTGTTAGAGAGCTGACATAGACACACTAGAAACTTAGGAAATTATCACTAGGGGTGTGCCATGGTGATAATTGGTGATAACACTATGGAAAACAATATTGATATGCTTAAAACAGTTTTAAACCCAAAAGCAAACATTGATTATATTGCAGTTTACCAGTTTTTAGATGTGCTGGCGGCAAACGTTTTCTTCTTTGGCTTTTTTACCTAGTGATCCTAACAGTAATTCAGTTTTTTTTTTTCACAGACCAAGCTGTCCTGCTGATGTAGCAGTTGTAGGGATGAGACAAACCATGTACCACTGATTGGGGTGCTTACAATGATCAGCTTTAATTTATTTATTTCTGTAAGAAAAATGTCCTAAAAGGTAACCTAAAGCCTTGTACACACGATCAGTCCATCCGATGAGAACGGTCTGAAGTAGGGTTGTCCCGATACCGATGCCAGTATCGGTATCGGGACCGATACCGAGTATTTGCGAGAGTACTTGTACTCCCGCAAATACCCCCGATACCCAAATAGATTACTCCCCCCCCCCAGCCATCGCACCCGCCGCCGCCGCCCCCGCCACAACAAAAGCCGCCGCCGCATGTTTAAAGCATGCGGGAACATCACAGCTTTCATTTGAATAGCTGTAGTGTTCCCGCCGCGTATAGACAGACACTCCCCCTTGCTCGGGATTGGATGGGTGATCGTGATCTGTCCATTCCCGAGCAAGGGGGAGTGTCTATATGCGGCCGGGAAAACAGCTATTCAAATGAAAGCTGTGATGTTCCCCGGGCGGCTGCGACGGTGGCTGCTGCCAGGTATGGGGGAAATGGCTGCGGGGACATGGATGGATGGATTGATGGACATGGTTGTGGGGACATGGTTGTGGGGACATGGTTGTGGGGACATGGTTATGGGGACATGGTTGTGGGGACATGGCTGCGGGGACATGGCTGCGGGGACATGGATGGAGGGACATGGATGGAGGGACATGGCTGCATCATATGTGGGGGACATGGCTGGGGGGACATGGCTGCATCATATGTGGGGGACATGGCTGGGGGGACATGGCTGCATATGTGGGAGACATGGCTGGGGGGACATGGCTGCATATGTGGGAGACATGGCTGGGGGGACATGGCTGCATTTGTGGGAGACATGGCTGGGGGGACATGGCTGCATATGTGGGGGACATGGCTGGGGGGACATGGCTGGGGGGACATGGCTGCATATGTGGGGGACATGGCTGGGGGGATATGGCTGTATATGTGGGGGACATGGCTGGGGGGACATGGCTGCATATGTGGGGGGCATGGCTGGAGGGACATGGCTGCATATGTGGGGGACATGGCTGGGGGGAAATGGCTGCATATGTGGGGGACATGGCTGCATATGTGGGGGACATGGCTGGGGGGAAATGGCTGCATATGTGGGGGACATGGCTGGAGGGACATGGCTGCATATGTGGGGGACATGGCTGGAGGGACATGGCTGCATATGTGGGGGACATGGCTGGGGGGACATGGCTGCATATGTGGGGGACATGGCTGGGGGGACATGGCTGCATATGTGGGGGACATGGCTGGGGGGACATGGCTGCATATGTGGGGGACATGGCTGGAGGGAAATGGATGCATATGTGGAGGACATGCCTGGAGGGACATGGCTGCATATGTGGGGGACATGGCTGGGGGGGAAATGGCTGCATATGTGGGGGACATGGCTGGAGGGACATGGCTGCATATGTGGGGGACATGGCTGCATATGTGGGGGACATAGCTGCATATGTGGGGGACATGGCTGCATTTGTGTGGGGACATAGCTGCATATGTGGGATGGATGGAGGGACATGGCTGCGGGGACATGGGATTGATGGACATGGATTGATGGACATGGTTGTGGGGACATGGCTGCGGGGACATGGATGGAGGGACATGGATGGAGGGACATGGATGGAGGGACATGGCTGCATCATATGTGGGGGACATGGCTGGGGGGACATGGCTACATATGTGGGGGACATGGCTGGGGGGACATGGCTGCATATGTGGGAGACATGGCTGGGGGGACATGGCTGCATATGTGGGGGACATGGCTGCATATGTGGGAGACATGGCTGGGGGGACATGGCTGCATATGTGGGGGACATGGCTGCATATGTGGGGGACATGGCTGGGGGGACATGGCTGCATATGTGGGGGACATGGCTGGGGGGACATGGCTGCATATGTGGGGGACATGGCTGCATATGTGGGGGACATGGCTGGAGGGACATGGCTGCATATGTGGGGGACATGGCTGGGGGGAAATGGCTGCATATGTGGGGGACATGGCTGCATATGTGGGGGACATGGCTGGAGGGACATGGCTGCATATGTGGGGGACATGGCTGGAGGGACATGGCTGCATATGTGGGGGACATGGCTGGAGGGACATGGCTGCATATGTGGGGGACATGGCTGGAGGGACATGGCTGCATATGTGGGGGACATGGCTGGAGGGACATGGCTGCATATGTGGGGGACATGACTGGGGGGACATGGCTGCATATGTGGGGGACATGGCTGGGGGGACATGGCTGCATATGTGGGGGACATGGCTGGGGGGACATGGCTGCATATGTGGGGGACATGGCTGGGGGGACATGGCTGCATATGTGGGGGACATGGCTGCATATGTGGGGGACATGGCTGGGGGGACATGGCTGCATATGTGGGAGACATGGCTGGGGGGACATGGCTGCATATGTGGGGGACATGGCTGGGGGGACATGGCTGCATATGTGGGGGACATGGCTGGAGGGACATGGCTGCATATGTGGGGGACATGGCTGGAGGGACATGGCTGCATATGTGGGGGACATGGCTGGGGGGAAATGGCTGCATTTGTGGGGGACATGGCTGGAGGGACATGGCTGCATATGTGGGGGACATGGCTGCATATGTGGGGGACATAGCTGCATTTGTGTGGGGACATGGCTGCATATGTGGGGGACATGGCTGCATTTGTGGGGGACATGGCTGCATTTGTGTGGGGACATGGCTGCATTTGTGGAAAACATGGCTGCATATGTGGGGGGACATGGCTGCAATATGTGGGGGACATGGCTGCATTTGGGGACACATTAAAAAAAAGTATCGGTATTCGGTATCGACGAGTACTTGAAAAAAAGTATCGATACTTGTACTCGGTCCTAAAAAAGTGGTATCGGGACAACCCTAGTCTGAAGGACCATTGTCATAGGTTAACCGATGAAGCTGCCTACACACCATCAGTTAAAAAAACGATCGTATCAGAACGTGGTGACGTAAAACACAAAGACGTGCTGAAAAAAAATGAAGTTTAATGCTTCCAAGCCTGCGTCGACTTTATTCTGAGCACGCGTGGATTTTTAACCGATGGTCGTGCATACTAACGATCAGTTTTGACCAATCGGTTAGGAATCTATTGGTTAATTTTAAAGCAGGTTGGTTTTAACCAAAGTTTAAATAACCTATGGGGCCCACACACGATCGGTTTTGACCGATGAAAACGGTCAATCAGACCTAATGGCCCGTACACACGATCCGAATATCGGCCGAAAACGATCGTCCGAGGAAGAATCGTACAATTTTCGAATCGTGTGTACACTACTCCGATATTATTTTCCACAAATTTTCCACATTTTGTCATTTTACAACCAAAAATTTGAATGTATTTTATTGGGATTTTATGTGATAGACCAACACAAAGTGGCACATAACTGTGAAATGGAAGGAAAATGATAAATGGTTTTAATTTTTTTTACTAATAAATATGTGAAAAGCGTGGCGCGCATTTGTATTTAGCCTCCTTTACTTTTTTTTTTAAAGGTAACATTTTTATTGTATTTTATTTTATTTTATTTTTTTTAAAACACACACACAGGTGTATACATCTGGAGCCAACAGCGCTCCACCCAGTATAAGATGAAAAGATAGAAAAAGTAAAGGTACATCAATCTGATATTCAGTTAGCAGATAAAAAAGCAGAATATAAATCGCATTACTGTTCGGCATTCTTCAATCCACAGTGAGTCAGAGGACACACGCATAATAGACATAAGTCTAGGGTTAGGGTTCAGGGTTATAGTCATAGCATATTCATTAAGAAATATGTGTTACAATACTCTCTGAGCTGACCCAAGAGTTCCAATTCTTAGAGAATTTTTTCGGGCATCCTCTACCTTCATATGTCATCTTGTACAATGGTATAGTGTGGTTCACAATATTAAGCCAGAAGGTTATAGTGGGCGAGGATTGATGCCGCGTACACACCATCACTTTATGCGATGGAAAAAAAAAAACAAAGTTTTCTGTGAAGTAAAAAACAACGTTTTTGAAACTTCAATTTTCAAAGACGATGTTGCCTACACACCATCGTTTTTTCACAATGCTCTAGCAAAGCGATGTTACATTCACCACTCTTTTCCATTGAAGCTCGCTTCATAACTAGCTTCTGGGCATGCGCGGGTTGAAAAACGTTGTTTTAAACTATGTTTTTTGCTACACACAGTGATTTTTTGTGAAACAAAAAAACGACATTTTGATAAACGACACAAAAAATTGAAGCATGCTTCAATTTTTTTTGTCGTTTTTTACAAGACATAAAACAATGTTTTCCCCCACACACGGTCATTTAAATTGACGTTTTACAAAAACGTTGTTTTTTTCCATCACATAAAGTGATCGTGTGTACGCGGCATGAGACTTCCAGTGCATGGGTATTGATTTGTTAGCATAAAATAGTACTATGCGTATAAAAGATTGTACATTCTTAGAGATATTGTCATCATCAATGTATCCTAGCAAGCACCATGAGGGGTTACAGATATTACGTTTCTGAGTTAAAGAGGAAGTAAACCGATTTATTTTTTCCCTACAATTAAAAACCCTACAAGAGAAAGGCATAATGAGCTAGTATGCATACATAGTATGCTAGCAGTCTAAATGCGCCGCAAATCTGCCCATAGCGTTGACGGTAAAAATAGCTGTGTTTTACTCCCGACGCTATAGGTGGCTCAGTCTGAAAGGGGTCTAAGTGACAGTCGGTGTATTAAAATATGAAGGGATTGATAGGAGGTAAGAATGCCTGCCTCTAAAGCAGTGACCGCATCGTTGGCCTCAGGGTAGAGCTACCAATGCACGTGTGCCAGCTGTGATACGATATAGTAGGTTTGTAAACAGGGGAGTGCCAGACCCCTTTCAAGAGCGGGTAATTAAAAAGTATGTGTTGCAATTTGGGTTGCTCCTCCCCTCCAGATAAAGTTAGTCAGTGTGGAATCTATCTCCTTAAATTTAGCTTTTGTGACATATACCGGTGAGTTGCTCAGAATGTATAAGAAACGTGGCAAGAAGATCATTTAAAAATATTTATTCTACCTAGAAGCGTTAAAGGAAGGTTGCGCCATGTTTTCAGCGTGTGTCTCAGTCTACTGATAAGAGGATCTAAATTAATCTTAATATAGGAGGAGATGGGATGTTGTATAAGAACTCCTAGGTATCTTAAAGTGTGAACAGTCTGTAATACGCAAGAGGGAGGTAATGATACCGGTACCGCCTGATCTATAATAAAGAGAAGAGATTTATCCCAGTTAACCTGGAATCCCGAAAATTGACCGAATCGTTGGATAATATCCAGCAGGGTAGGGAGAGGCGACTGTGTGTCCGCCAAATAAATCAGCATGTCATCAGCGTATAATGATACTTTTTCTTCTAGACCCCCAATTATCAGTCACTTAACCTCCCCACTGGATTGTATCAGCGCCAAGGGGTTCTATCGCCAGTGCGAACAGCAATGGTGATAGAGGGCACCCCTGTCTGGTGCCCCTTTTTATCAAAAAGGGTTTGGATATGGAAGCATTCACTCTCAGTCTAGCAGTAGGTTTAGAGTACAGTTATTGTACCCATTTAATAAAAGTGTCTCCAAATCCAAATTTAGCCAGGAATTCTAGGAGGTATGGACATTTGACTATGTCAAAGGCTTTGTGAGCATCCAGAGCCAAAACGGCCCAAAAGCCAATCGAATCATGTACCACTTGTAAAAGTCTGCATAAGTTAATAGATGTCGATCGCCCAGGGATGAATCCAGTTTGGTCTGCGCCAATAATGGTTGTAATGACTGTATTCAATCTCCGGTTGAGCACCTTAGCCTAAATCTTAACGTCTGAGTTAATGAGCGAGATTGGCCTATATAATTGACAAAGAAGATGGTCCTTGTGAGGTTTGGGTATAAGAACAATCAGTGCCTCTGACATAGAGGGCGGAAGCTGTCCCATCTTCAGGGCAAAATTGTATACCCGAAGCAAGTGAGGGATAAGCATTTCCCTAAACTGCATATACCACTCTATGGGAAAACCATCTAGGACCAGCGTATTACGATTGTATGGCCTCCCCTATTTCCTCAGTTGTAAGAGGAGCATCAAGCAAAGGGGCCTGATGATCCACCAATTTTGGAAGGGAAATGTGTGACAAATAGTCATCCAGTTCTACTATGATATAGTGTGCTCTAGTGGCATACAATGTGGAGTAAAATGTGAAATGCTTCCATAGTCTCGCTACTTTGCTACTTTTGCTACAGCGCCCTCAGAGTTTGTAATTCCTGGGATGTTGCATGGCTTGATATTCAGGTCTGGCAAGATAGGCCATGAGGCAGCTATTCTTGTCACCAAACTCAATAAGCCTTTGGTTTTGGTATAGCAATTTTTTCTGGGTTCTTTTCCAGAAGTACTAATTCCAGTTTTCTGGCCCTATGTCGCCACTCGCCACACTGCATGTGTGTCAGGAGTGGGAGACACAGAGTATGCACATAAGTTCCTTCTTGTGTCCACCAATCTGGACTAGGATGACTTATGGACCCGTCCAATAGCTGCTGCAAAGGACCCTTGTGTAGTGGGTCATCATGTAAAGGCATCCAATACCACAGGAATGGAGGTGCTCTGTTTGTTGGTTATCCAGTAAAATATCATCTTAGCCAGACACTGGTCCGTGACAGCTTGGTCTGTTAGACACAGTGGGCTCAATCTCCATACTCGGTATGAGGGAGATGCATCCAGGGCGAGATCCACCATCAAAGGGAATGGTCGGATATTGCCCTGGGGAGATATTCTATTCTAGATACCATATTGAGCATATCTGATGACATTAAACACAGGTTTATACGTGATAGGGTGCCATGAGAGTCAGACTGACATGAAAACTCCCTCACATCCACATGCTTCCATTTCCAGGCCTCTACCAAGTCAAATTGGGTCAGGAAGGAGACTAGGGGTATAGGAGGCATTGTAGAGCAGCGGAATCTATCAATGGAGTTGTCCAGTACTGTATTATAATCACTGGCTATTAATAGAGGGCCCTCAGCTATTACCAGCAGCATGCCCATCACTCATTCATAAAATTGCTTGGTGAAGGGCGGTGGAATATACAGGCTAGTTACTGTGTAGGGTTTACCAAGGAGTTCTATTACTAGAATTACAAAGCAACCATTAGGGTCTAGCTTAATATGTTTGATGGTGATAGGGGCTGATTTGGCTATAAGGCTTGACGTACCTCTGGTATACGTGGAGTATGTGGAGTGAAGGGCGTATGCTATTTTAGCTCTCTTGAGGGCTATAACCTGGGAGCCCTGTAGAAGAGTTTCCTGGAGAAGGATCACATGCGGATTGTGCCTTGACAGATAATCAAACATGCATGAGTGAACATTTCACTTTGGAGTTAAGCCCCCTAACATTCCATGAAATCAAGCGTAGGTAGGTGGAAGTCATATTTACTGACTCCCAGTCCTCGGGGCGCATTAGAGTCACCCAAAGGAAGGAGAACCGTGCATCCAGAGGAGTGGCAGGAGACAAGAATAACTTATACATGTGAATTAACATGTGCCGTCTGTAAATGGTACCTGGACAATAAGCTGGCCGACCAGGCCAAAAAATGCATGAACGAACAGTAAAAAAGAATAAAAAAATGGGGGAGAAAGGGGAACCCCCAACATGTGATCCCACAACATTCAAAACCACCCTAAGCCTCCCGGGTCCCAAACCCAAACACATGAGAGCTTTGATCCCAAAACCATAACTGCAAAGCAGGGGGTATCAAATATAGTCCCGTGGCCAACAAACCCTGAGTAACAGAAAGTGTCTGAGGAAGCAGGCTGCCATCCGTGACCGCATAACAAAATATAGTTAGTAACCCAGGTTCTGAGGAGAACAGTTCCAAACATAGCAGGAGCATAGTACCAACTGGGAGCAGAGGAGTATCACAGATAGTCATCCCAAAAATAAGTGATGTCTTAATGATTTGTAGAAAGATGGTAGAAAGTGTCCCCATACTCACTCCAGTAAGGGATGATGAGAGGATATTAAGGAATGGGGTGTCTTGTTCCCCACTTCCTCACGTTAACAGTGATCAAGTGAGGTGTTGCAAACAGGCAGACAGCCATGATGCAAGATAATGACTTTCAGCGTGGAGGGGATCTCAGGTTCGGATTCCTAATTTCCAGAGGAGCCAGGGAATCCACCCAATGTGCTGCATCTTTAGGATCTGTGAAGAAATAGGCCTTACCTTGATAAATGATCCACAACCGCGCGGGACCCCCGGGCACATTAGGTGATGTCAAATACGGCCATGCTATGGAGGATGCACTGGGATTCACATCGTCATTACCGCCATGTCAGCAGCTGTAAAATGGCACCAGCCAGTCTCATGCACAGAAGCCCTGGCAGCCATCCTCTGCCTCCTTAACGCAGAACCATCCAGGGAGGGGTGAGTAACAGCACATCCCCACATGTAGCCCTAAGGATCCCCTCTTGTTCTCCCCCTCTGAGGACACTGATCCTGCTTCTCCCAATGCTGCATATGTTGCTGCAAGCCCAGCAGAGCCCACCCTGGCACAGATCATTGAGGCCATACAGGAGGCCATACTCACTACCCAGATAGACTCCATAAAAACTGACTTATCCTTCCTGAAGCAGGATGTACACAACCTCCGGCACAGGGTTAGAATGCTGGGAACAATGCATAGGGGAATTGGAGGATGAGAAGTGTTGAACATCTCATGAAGCACTGTTCAATCCATTATCCGAAAATGGAAAGAGCATGGCACAACTGAAAACCGACCAAGACATGGCCATTCACCTAAACTGACAGGCCGTGCAAGAAGAGTGTTAATCAGAGAAGCAGCCAAGAGGCCCATGGTAACTCTGAAGGTGCTGCAGATATCCGCAGCTCAGGTAGGAGAATCTGTTCACAGGACAACTATTATGCCGCGTACACACGACCATTTTTAACGGTCTAGAAAAAAAAAAAATTCAACCCGATTATTGTTAAGCCGGCCTTGCCTACACACGATTGCGAAAAATGCTCTAGCAAAGTGTGGTGACATACAACACGTATGACGGCACTATAAAGGGGAAGTGCCATTCGATTGGTGCCACCCTTGGGGCTGCTTTTGCTGATTTTGTGTTAGTAAAACTTTGGTGGGAGACGATTCGCGCTTTTCAGTCTGTTACAGCTTGATGAATGTGCTATCTCCATTACGAATTCTAGTTTTACCAGAACGAGCGCTTCCGTCTCATAACTTGCTTCTGAGCATGCGCATTTTTTTCACGTCGTTAAAGTCCACACACGACCATTTTTTACGTCGTGAAAAATGCTCTGGAGCCCACACACGATCGTTTTTAATGACATTAGAAATAAAATAAAAAATTTTACATCCCGAAAATCAGTCGTGTGTACGCGGCATTAGTCATGCACTCCACAAATCTGGCCTTTATGGAAGAGTGGCAAGAAGAAAGCCATTACTGAAAGAAAGCCATAAGAAGTCACATTTGCAGTTTGCAAAAAGCCATGTGAGGGACACAGCAAACACGTGGAAGAAGGTGCTCTGGTCAGATAAGAACAAAATTTTACTTTTTGGCCTAAAAGCTAAATGCTGTGTGGCGGAAAAATTTTCCCGAGTAAACACACGATCAGAAGTTCCGTCAAGAAAAGTCCGATGTGAGCTTTTGGTCGGAAATTCCTACTGTGTGTATGCTCCATCGGACTTTTGCTGTCGGAATTTCTGCCAACAAAATATTGAGAGCAGGTTCTGGGAAAAAACGCTCGTCTGTATGCAATTCCAACGCGCAAAAAAACATGCACACTCAGAATCAAGCAGAAGAGCCAAACTGCCTATAGAACTTCATTGATCTTGGCTCGTCGTACGTCTTGTACATCACAGCGTTCTTGACGGTCGGAATTTATATTATTTTCATTTGTAAGGCCACGTACACACCATTAAATAAATCCGATCAAATCGGTCTGACAGACCGTTTTGATTGGATTTGTCGGCTGGGATAGATTGGTTTGATCGTATACACACGATCAAACCAAAATCCCCGCCGGCAGACATCGCGGTGACGTGGCCGCCACGTCACCGTCACCAGGAAGTAAAACACTTCCACGCATGTGTCGAATCCATTCGACGCATGTGCGGACAGTTATGTCTGCTGGTTAGTGTACTAACCAGCAGACATGTCGGACGGACGGGTTCCTAGCAGACAGATTTTAAAGCATGCTTTAAAATTTGTCTGCTGGAAAAACCCGTCTGCTCGCCCATACACACGATCAAATTTGTCTGCTGAAACGGTCCGTCGGACCGTTTCCAGCAGATGAATTTGATCGTGTGTACGCGGCCTTAGAATGGCCCAAAGTCCAGACCTAAATCCTGTTGAGAATCTGTGGCAAGACTTGAAAATTGCTGTTCACAGACGCTCTCCATCCAATCTGACAGAGCTTGAGCCATGTTTGCAAAGAAGAATGTCCAAAAATGTCACTCTCTAGATGTGAAAAGCTGGTAGAGACATCCCCAAAAAGACTTGCAGCTGTAATTGCAGTGAAAGAAGATTCTACAAAGTATTGACTCAGGGGGGCTGAATACAAATGCAAGCCACACTTTTCACATATTTATTTGTAAAATAAATAAATACAAATTAAAATCATTTGATCATTTTCCTTCCACTTCACAATCATGTGCCACTTTGTGTTGCTCTATCACATAAAATCCCAATTAAATACAATTACGTTTTTGGTTGTAACCTGACAAACTGTGAAAAATTTCAAGCGGTATGAATACTTTTGAGGCACTGTAGGGGGCATTCCGAGAAGAGGTGGAGAAGAAAGTGCGGGCGGGGGACTCCAGAAGAGTAGGTGAGGGACTTCTCTGTGCAATACTACCAGCACTTAAGTATAACATGTTTTTAATTTGAATGAAAAAAAAAAGTTTACAATCACTTTAAGCTGCGCGTGGTGTTGTAGAACAATACAATTCTCATGGACAGTGCAAGCGAAACTGCTTGCTGGTATAACACTTTTTATTATTCTACTTTTTTATTGCATGGTTTTAGTACAACAGCAGCAACACCCTACTCTGATTTACTTATAAAACTAGGAAAAAATTACTTTTTAACCACTTCAGATCGGGAAGGTTTTACCCCCTTCCTGACCAGGCCATTTTTTGCGATTTCACACTGTGTTGCTTTACCTGACAATTGCACGGTCATACGGTATTGTACCCAAATAAAATGTATGTCCTTTTTCCCCCACAAATAGAGCTTTCTTTTGGTGGTATTTGATCATCTCTGTGGTTTTTATTTTTGTGTTATAAACAAAAAAAGACCAATGGCCAGATTCAGGTAGATGGGTGCATCTTTGTGCCAGCGTAGCACAGCGCATATACGATCCGCCGACGCAACCTAGAGAGGCAAGTACAGTATTCACCAAGCACTCGCTCCCAACGTTGCCCCCAGGCGTAACGAAAATGTGAAGGCGCAAGGCGGCGTAAGTGGAAGTGGGTGTGACCTTATGCAAATGAAACTTAATAGCTTTAGCTATGAGACCCGGACAGCCAAGGAGATCAGTAAAAAGATCCATGATGTGAGGCGCAAGGTACGGGAGAAGGTGGCCGCCATCAAGAGGCACCAGAGGGGCACGGGGGGTGGACCCCCATGTGCGGTGAGCTTGACCCCGGAGGAGGAGGTGGTCACCTGGTGTCTGGAGAGGGAGCAGTTGAAGGGCGTGGAGGGCTTTGATTCCCTTGATGAAGCCTTTGAGGACAGGTAAGTGTTGTTTATCCCCCATCCGGTGTGTAGCATGTGAAGGGGTGGAAGGGGACATGTGACAAGTGTGAGGTCCACCAACATGTGAATGCTTTGTGTCATCCACAGATGTGCAGGAGGGAGCGGGGCCATCTGCTGCCGGTGGCCATCCCATGCCATCATCCCCGGAACATCATCCTGATCCTGATCCTGACCCCCAAGGAAGCCAAGATCCAGTGGTTGAGGAGGAGACGGTGACCTTAGATCAGGGTTGGCATTATTTGGAGGATTCCTCCACTTTGGCCAGGCACTCTCACACCTCCTCCCCATCAGGGGAAGCCCCTCTGGCTCAGCCACCAGCAGAGTAAGCCCCTCAAGGGCGACACCTTACAGCCGGGTCCAATCATCCTCTGCCCCCAGGAAGGCGACACGAAGTCCAGGGGTGTTTCTGAAGCCGTCCATGATGAAATGGCAAGGGACCAGGCCCGGCAGACCCGGCATATGGGGGAAATAGCCGGACACCTGCACCGGGTGGCTGACAGCCTGGCCTCCGTGGCACTGATGGCTGATGCAGTGCAGGATGTCAGCTGCAACTGTACTGCAGTGGTCACCAGCCTGGGGGAGCTGCAGGCAGAGGTTCACACCCTTACTGGGGCGGTCCAGGCCAACACGGCTGCCATCTGCGATGAGGGGAGGCAGAGGCAGCGCAACCAGCGCCACAATCTAAACCGCCAGCTGAGGATGCAGGCCCAGACAAATCATTTCCTCAGCAGCATTGCCATGGCCTTGGAGGGCAGGCAGCCATCACCTGCCAGGAGTGGCCCACCCGGGGATGAGCCACCTCCAAATGCCCCACCCCCCACCCGAGGCTCCCTCCAGGCAGCTAAGGAGCCAGAGAGGTGGCACCAGACGCAGCCCCCGTCAGGCCAAATGAGTGCTGTTATTTTTATTTTTTTTCCTCCAGAATATTTTTGTTTTCTTACTATTTCTGCTCAGGATATGAGTTTTTTTATTTGTTTAATCCTCAGGTCATGAGCCTTTTCTTTTTTTTATGACTGCACATGATCAGTAGTGCAGACTACAGTGTGAATGGTGTGTGAATGTGGGGGTGACACTCCTGCCAGTAAGGTGTGTCACCCTGGGTCGTTGGGGAGAAGTTATCCGCACAGCCATGTGAATGTGGTATGAATGGACAGCGATACCATTGGGGTCTTGGCGCGGCGTTGCTGCTCCCAAGTCCTGCATGCCGGACTTGGGCTAATCCAATGTGATGTGGATGTGGTGTGTGTGATCTAGGGATCACAGTGGTGTGCATGCCATAAAGAATGTGTGTGTGTTTAACGTCCAAAATGCCTACCACGAGGACCCTCCTGACTGCTCTTCCCTCAGCAGACGGGGTAACCTCAGGCAGGGGGGACTGTGGGGCTCGGGGGTCAGGTCATCACATATGTCAATCTGCAGGCCCTTTCTCATGGCGTAGTTGTGCAGCATGCAACATGCACCGATGATCTGACACACGAAGTTTGGGGAATACAACAGGGCCCCCCCAGACTTATCCAGGCATCGGAAACGGGACTTAAGGAGGCCAAATATTTGTTCCACCACTGCACGGGTACGTATGTGTGCAGCATTGTAGTTTATCTCTCCTCTGGTTTGGGGATTCCAGAATGGAGTCATGAGATGGGGCCCAAGTGCATATGCAGAGTCACCTGGAAGGGAAAAGACAGGAGGATGTTAGTCATGCATGTGCATCTCGTGATGTCTGCATCATGGGGTCGGACAGTCATGCCTGACTCCCATGTCACTCACCAACCAGCCAGCTGTTCCTGTACACGTTCCGTTGGGATGTTGCTTTGACGGTATATGTAAATGTCGTGGCTGGACCCGGGGTGTTGGGCACAGACGTGCCATATGAGGCATTGGGCATCGGCTATCACCTGTACGTTGATGGAATGCCAGTGCTTCCGAATTGCAATATATGTGCTCTGTGGCACGGGGGGGTTGTAGTGCCACATGTGTGCAATCAATGGCCCCGATGGTGCGTGGGAATTCAGCAAGTCTGTAGAAATCCAGCATTGCCTTCTGCCGCAGGTGCTCATTGGTGGGTCTGATGATGTGGTGGGACATGCGTCTGAGGATTGCGGGGACAACCTGGTGCACACATCTGCTCATGGTGGATTGTTACATCCCAGCCATGAATCCACTTGTACGCTGGAACGATGAGGACGACAGGATCCACAGGCACCTCATCCCAGCCACGTAAAAGTCCACGTGTTCCTTGGGACTGTAAATGATCCCTTGAAGACTGCTGCTGCTGATGCTGAGTGCTAGGCTCCACCTCCATGCTACTGATACAATCCTCCTGCTCTTCCTCCTCCTCCTCCTCCTCTTCCTGTGTGCTAGGTGGAGAAAAAAAACCAAGCTCCCCTGACCCAGTTCTGCTGCCATATTGGCACAGGTACTCATTAATGGCCCGCTGCTGCATGTGCAGCCACTGCAGCATGGCCAATGTAGAGTTCTATCTGGTGGGCATGTCGCAGATTAGGCGGTTCTTGGGCAAGTTGTATTCCCTTTGGAGGTCTGTCAGCCGAGCAGTGGCATTATATGACCTCCGGAAATGCACACAGACTTTCCTGGCCTGCTTCAGGACATCCTGTAAGCCTGGTTACCTGCCCAAGAACCGCTGCACCACCAAATTCAGGACATGCGCAAAACAGGGCACATGGGTGAGTTTTCCCTGTCGCAGGGCAGAGAGGAGGTTGGTGCCATTATCGCTGACCACCATTCTAGGCTTCAGCTGGCAGGGCGTCAACCACCTCTGAGCCTGCCCCTGCAGAGCTGACAAAACCTCTTCCCCAGTGTGGCTCCTGTCTCCCAAGCACACCAGCTCTAGCACCGCATGGCATCTCTTGGCCTGCATTCCTGCGTAGCCCCTCGTACGCCTACGGAGCACGGCTGGTTCAGAGAAAACATCACCACAGGAAGAGGCCACAGAGGAAGAAGAGGAGGGGGTGGAGGAGAGAGGTGTGTCACAACCAGTAGTAGTGCTTTGGAGCCATGGTGGCGGAACAACCTCCAAAACTACTGTACCTTGCCCTGCGTCCTTCCCAGCTGCCAGCAGAATCACCCAATGCGCCGTAAAAGACAGGTAACGACCCTGTCCATGCCTGCTGGACCATGAGTCAGCGGTAAGATGCACTTTACCACTGACCGCCCTGTCCAGTGAGGCATGGACATTGCCTTCCACATGCCGGTAGAGAGCCGGAATCGCCTTCCGTGAGAAAAAGTGGCGTTTGGGTACTTGCTACGGAGGTACTGCACATTTCACAAACTCACGGAATGGGGCAGAATCTACCAACTGAAAAGGTAGCAGTTGAAGTGCTAGCAATTTTGCTAAGCTAGCATTCAACCGCTGGGCATGTGGATGGCTGGGAGAGTACTTCCTTCGGCGCTGCAGCAGCTGGGGCAGGGAAATTTGTCTGGTACTATCAGTAGATTGCCCGCATGTACTACTACTACTAGGTTGTGACACACCTATTTCTACACCTTCACTGCAGGCTTCAGAGGGGACTGGGGGTCTAGTAGGGTTGGATGTCCCAGAAGGGCAAGGGGAGGTACACTTTGGTCTTTGGTGTGGGTCTTTCTGGTGTGCTTGCCAACGAGCTGCATGGCAGGTCGACATATGTCTGGACAAACATGTGGTACCCAGGCGGGTGATGTTTTGGCCACACAAGAAACGCTTACGACATATGTTGCAAATAGCAAAGGTACGATCTGATGGACATGTTTCAAAAAAGGCCCACACCAAAGAACTTTTGCTGTACCGTTCAGACCAACATTAGATCTGGGTTTTCACAACACTCAGTATCTAGCCATTACGACCAATGTCATAATCGCAACCCTGAGGGAACTCTCTTCATGGGGATAGACAAGTTCGAACCCCATTGGAGAGGCAGTTCATTAGTGAGAGAATTATCCAGGCTCGAAATGGCCTGGATATATCGGATCCGTACCTACATTCCATATGGACTCAATGTAGACACAGACGTAAATGCTTTTATTGACAATGGTTAGTCATATATGTAATATTTTGATATCTGTGAACTGGCTCTGAATTTTGGCTAATCTGGGTTCCCCCCCTTTTTTTCTGTCATTTTTCATCCTACTCACGCATATAAAATTATATTTCATCAAACAGTCTCCTTAGAATATTATGATCCCTTTTTATATATATATATTGATATATATTTTTTATATAATATTTTATTGTTTTGTATGGAATAATTTGTTGCTGTTCTGCCACAGTATGTGCGTATGGTTATGCACATGTACCACAACATACATCTTTTTCCAACTAATAAATGTTGCTATAAATGCTATTTATCTAGCAACCTATGTGTGATTATGCACACTTTTATGTGACCTCTTGTCTATATAATTATTTTTATCATGATTTATAAACATCCTTTGATATGTCATTATATCTGTTTTATATCCCGGGAACTAAGTCCTTAAATTAACACATATATGTTTTTTATTTGTGGTTGCGGCATGTTTGGTTCACAAACGGCAACCTTCTTTTTAAACATTTTTTCGTTCTATCACCTGGAGATCTGTTATTAGATCCCTTTTTGTTATCCCAGTTTTCATCAGCCTAGTACTGGCAGGGATCCCTTATCCAAGATGGTGGACACGCCCTCGATTTTCAAACCTCAGAGCTGGGCGGTCCTTGGATGTTTGTTGTTGAATAAAGAGTGGCGAGTCAGCACGCCGCTCGTGCCCCTGGAAGAAGTCATTGTTGTGACGAAACGGCGTAGGGTAAGCGGCGTGCTGACGTCACCACGAATTGTACCACGCTGTCAATCCAGAAGGACGAGCGGATGACAGAGCCGGCCGGCTATTTTAGTTACACACAACTTTTGTTCTACATAAATGTGAGTGTACTTTACTTTTAATAAAGAACTTTTTAGACGTTATTACGCCATGTCAATGTTTTCCTTCTGGGTGGTCATGCTTTTGGAGGAACGCTAATCTGGCTATAAGGAGAAGGTGATACAAACAGGGTGACAGGATTCCTGGATTTCTCGTGCTGGCTTAATTTGAATCTATGTGTTGTTGATCTCGTTAGAGGTCTGATCTCTCTGGTAAGCAGTTTTAACCATAAGTGGTGGAGGATAACCTGTATCAATCTGGCTGTTACACACGATTTCCTTGGAGCTGTTCAACACCCATTCGGACTTCTTTTGTTGTCTTGTACATCCTTCTCTGAACTTTGGGGATTATTTTCTCTATTCTACACGGACTTTTGATTTATTTCTAAGTTTTTTGAATTTTGCACCGGTGTATTTATGCACTAGTTAAACAATATTTTGGTATATTTATGCAACACATTTTGTTTTTTATTGATGCAGCGCAGCTTTTTTCCTTTTCCATATTGCTCTATGTTTATATCTGACATATTAGCTGCAGCAGCATCTATTCATTATTTATTTAATTTCACAGCTTATTAATATAGACCTGCGCAGTATTTTTCCAAATTTACAGGCTTCAGAGGGGACTGGGGGTCTAGTAGGGTTGGAGGTCCCAGAAGGGCAAGGGGAGGTACACTTTGGTCTTTGGTGTGGGTCTTTCTGGTGTGCTTGCCAACGAGCTGCATGGCAGGTCGACATATGTCTGGACAAGCATGTGGTACCCAGGCGGGTGATGTTTTGGTCACGCAAGAAACGCTTACGACATATGTTGCAAATAGCAAAGGTACGATCTGATGGACATGTTTCAAAAAAGGCCCACACCAAAGAACTTTTGCTGTACCGTTCAAACACAGCAGCGCTATGCACAAGCATAGATGTGTGCTGTAATGCAGTTGGTGTGCCCTTAAAGGGGTTGTAAAGACAAAAATATTTTCCTCCTTAAATTAAAGTCTGACAGTAGCTGATAAAGTAAAAAGTAATTATATATATATTATAACTAGTTTGATACCTGTTGAAATTGAGCTGTTTTATTCACCTCCGTCACTTCTGAATGGTTATTCTCACTGACTTCCTGGTTTGGGGTGCACATTCATTCTTGCTACATCACGGATTAATGGGAACTACAGTTCCCATTAGGCTTAGCCTCCATGCCTGTGAGGGATAAGAGAGCATCTTCACGCAGGGCTGGAGTCATAGGGAGGGGGGTAAGAACATTCTGCTTTCCACCATGCAAAATGGCTCAGGTGCTGGTGGAAAGCAAGAGGAGGAGAGACAGGAAGTGGCATTTTTTAAACCTGGATTACTGTATTTTGGAGGTCAAAAGGAAAAACTAGGTAAGTGATATTTAAATGCTCTAGCTTACAGCAATCAATTGATCTAATAAAAAACGAACCTTTAGTGTTCCTTTAAGCTGACCCCTGGAGGGCATCCTGCCTCTTTGGAGATGTGCCTGTGCCTCGTCCTCCTCCTCCTTCTCTTCCTCCTCCTCCTCCTCTCTCCTATCAGGCACCCAGGTTGAGTCAGTGACCTCATCATCCCCTCCCTCCTCATCACTGTCAAAAGCCTGGCAGTATGCTCCAGCTGGGGGAACATCACTGCCAGATTGTGATAGATTTGGGGTACAGTTTGTTGGCGCTGCTATATAATTGTGATCTATATGTCTAATGTCGGGTACTTATAGCAAATGAGTTTAGATGAAAAAACTCCCTGCTTCACCAAGTGATCCCTTTTTCTGATAGTCCCACTGGGGGAAATGAATAAGTATTATTTATGTCCTTAGTTTTTGTGTTTCTCAGTGATAAATGCCCTATGGATTGTAGTGTGCCACTACTCAGACTTGATTATTATATGTGAAATGCAGTAAACAAATGTGAACCCTCATTTGTGAGTGCAATATAGTATAAACAAAACTTAAAAGTATAATTTGATATAATTGATAGTGCTAATCCTGTTGGCTTTATTAGTGATTAATTGATGTGAATCAGGTGCTGTAATACAAGTGCTAAGTGCTAGTATGTGATCACGTATGTTACTTAGTAGTATCCCAATATTGATGAAATTTCATATACAAATGCTAGTGATTCATTAAAGGTGACATAAAAAAACTAGTGCTAAACCCTTTAGGTGCTATACCACAGTATATGTAGACAATATACACTATGATAGGCTGATAGATTAGCCCTGATAGGTACTGTGACGATGCCACAAAATGCAAAAAATGGTGCAGGGTGAAAAATATATATAAAGATAATTATATATATAAAAAATGTAATAATGACAGAATGCAGTATAAAATTAAATGTGGCAGTGGTACCACTCAGTGGTGCTAAAACCAAATTAGTGCTATGCTTCTACACTCTGAGAGGTAGGAACTCCAAAGCAATATAAAATCCCATAAGTATAATAAATTAAATGTGCATCTGTATCCTCATTTGCATATTCAGTAGTGCTATAGAGAGAGTCCGGCAGTAATACGGTGACATCTATGACATCAATTTCAGATGTAAAAGACTGCAGGCATCAGATGAGACTTCAATTGTTCCCCCACATGTGTCCCCACTTACCAGATCGTTGTCCCCTAGGGTGGGGTATGGAGCGTTGGGGATCAGTGGGTTGTGGCCGTGGCTTACCAATCGCTGCGTTTGTATGATCAGTCGCTGCGCGTGATGGATTCAGTCGCTGCGCGTATAGGGTCAATGGCTGCGCTTGGTAGATATAAGTTGTGATCAGTGACTCCAAAAGATCATGATGTTATGAGGAGGAAAAATAGAAAAATCCTCATAGGGTAGTACTTCCTAGTTTTATTAAAAAGCGTGTTTCCGATTGGAATAACAAATTAAAAATTATAATGAAATAAAGGTTAAAAAAGAGAAAATTGCTGCTCCGCAGCTAGTAAAATGTCCAATATGCTGTATTGTACCAGACGGGTTACGGGAGCCTCACTGCACAATAGTAGTGTGGAGCATGTCGCTGTGTGCGTTCCACTACAGGGCGCGTCCCTACCCGGAAGTCCTTGCTGGTCTCAGCTTTGCGTGACGGAGCGTGTGACGTAAGAGCGTATAGTCACCTGACCGGTTTCGTCTATGGCCGTTTTTCATAATCTTTGAGAGATTATACAGCAGGCAGCAGCTCATATACCCAATCCTAGCGCGGAGAATCTCTATAATCTACTTTATAATCTACTTTAATCACTGCCAAATTGCTGTCCCTCTCGGCCACCCCCTCTCCCTGGGCTCACATCAATGACTTCCACTATCTGTGTTCCATCATCGGAGTCTTCAAAACGCTGCGCATCTTCATTCAGCATGTACCCAACACTGTGTTGAAACAGTTCGGGGGACTCCTCAGGAGGACACGATGGGACTAGGGAAGGATTGTGTGATGCCATTGTACAGAGGGAAGAGAAAGCCTTGGCAGCTGCTTTGCCAGACAAACTAAGATCAGTCTGTGTGAGAGAGGATGAGGAGGATGAGGATGGCTTGGTCATCCAATCTACTATTTTCTCTGCATGTTGAGGTGCACTTACAGTAAATGCGCTTACGTGCTACTAAAGAGCAGACTTGCACTTCAAGTAAATGCGCTTACGTGCTACTAAAGAGCAAACTTGCACTTACAGTAAATCCGATTACGTGCTACTAAAGAGCAAACTTGCACTTTCAGTAAATGCGCTTACGTGCGATTACACAGCAAATGTGCACTTACACTAAATGCGCTTACGTGCGATTACACAGCAAACTTGCACTTACACTAAATGCGCTTACGTGCGATTACACAGCAAACTTGCATTTACAGTAAATGCGTTTACGTGCGATTACACAGCAAATGTGCACTTACACTAAATGCGCTTACGTGCTACTAAAGAGCAAACTTGCACTTCAAGTAAATGCGCTTACGTGCTACTAAAGAGCAAACTTGCACTTCAAGTAAATGCGCTTACGTGCTACTAAAGAGCAAACTTGCACTTACAGTAAATGCGAGTACGTGCTACTAAAGAGCAAACTTGCACTTTCAGTAAATGCGCTTACGTGCGATTACACAGCAAATGTGCGATTACACTAAATGCGCTTACGTGCGATTACACAGCAGACTTGCACTTACACTAAATGCGCTTATGTGCGATTACACAGCAAACTTGCACTTACAGTAAATGCGCTTACGTGCCATTGCACAACAAACTTGCACTTACAGTAAATGCGTTTACGTGCGATTACACAGCAAATGTGCACTTACACTAAATGCGCTTACGTGCTACTAAAGAGCAAACTTGCACTTACAGTAAATGCGCTTACGTGCTACTAAAGAGCAAACTTGCACTTACAGTAAATGCGATTACGTGCTACTAAAGAGCAAACTTGTACTTTCAGTAAATGCGATTATGTGCTACTAAAGAGCAAACTTGCACTTACAGTAAATGCGATTACGTGCTACTAAAGAGCAAACTTGCACTTTCAGTAAATGCGTTTACCTGCGATTAAACAGAAAACTTGCACTTACAGTAAATGCGCTTATGTGCGATTACACAAACACAGTAAATGCGCGTACGTGCGATTACACAGCAAATGTGCACTTACACTAAATGCGCTTACGTGCGATTACACAGCAAACTTGCACTTACAGTAAATGCGCTTACGTGCGATTACACAGCAAACATGCACTTACTGTAAATGCGTTTACGTGCGATTACACAGCAAATTTGAACTTTCAGTAAATGCGCTTACGTGCTACTAAAGAGCAAACTTGTACTTTCAGTAAATGCGATTATGTGCTACTAAAGAGCAAACTTGCACTTACAGTAAATGCGATTACGTGCTACTAAAGAGCAAACTTGCACTTTCAGTAAATGCGTTTACCTGCGATTAAACAGAAAACTTGCACTTACAGTAAATGCGCTTATGTGCGATTACACAAACACAGTAAATGCGCGTACGTGCGATTACACAGCAAATGTGCACTTACACTAAATGCGCTTACGTGCGATTACACAGCAAACTTGCACTTACAGTAAATGCGCTTACGTGCGATTACACAGCAAACATGCACTTACTGTAAATGCGTTTACGTGCGATTACACAGCAAATTTGAACTTTCAGTAAATGCGCTTACGTGCTACTAAAGAGCAAACTTGCACTTTCAGTAAATGCGATTACGTTCTACTAAAAAGCAAACTTGCACTTACAGTAAATGCAAAAACGTGCTACTAAAGAGCAAACTTGCACTTACAGTAAAAACTTCAAAACAAATCAGCGCTCATGGATATCTAAAAGTCCAATAAGAAATATATCAAAAAGAAAAAGATTGGTAAAAAATCCATGTAATAAAAATTCTACAGTTATAAGGAAATACTTTCCAGATAGTTTGGTGTGCAGTTAAATGCAAGACTGTAGGGCTAGATTGCCATACACACAGTGTTGACTTTGAAAAAGCGCTAGGAAGCGCGAAACGCGTCGTCAAGGCTTTTAAAACCACACTATTCCCCTTATCCTGGTCCTCTGATTCATGAGGGCTCCTAAACTTCCATTTTTGCAAGAGCAGCTACAGTGCTTTTATATTTCCCGCTGACATTTGTCATTGTGTTGCATTGGGAGCTTGCAGTCTGCGGATCTTCCAGTAGAGGGCGTCGAGTACATCCTTGCTCCTCGGTTCTGAACGTGGAGCGGCGTCTCAGACGTGTGACGTCAACGCGATCGAACGGAACGAGTACACGCCTCTCCAGACCTCATTGCGCTGTGTCCCCGGCTGCAGGATTTGTCGGACGGTTCCGTCTTCTCTGCCCCGCAGTGACACGCCGGTAATGTGGATTACCTGAGGCCAGGCACCTACCATAGATCGGATGACCATTTTTACATCACTACAAGCTTGCCACCTGTCCCAAAGGTACTGTTGACATTTTTCTCTATACAATGGCATGTGTACTGAACCCAGGATGTTTAAACCCATGAATTAAGAAGTGACTGTCGGTGAAACTTATTACATTTGCACACTGTGTGTATGGCAATCTAGCCCTACAGTCTTGCATTTAACTGCACACCGAACTATCTGGAAAGTATTTTCTTATAACTGTAGAATTTTTATTAAATGGATTTTTTTACCAATCTTTTTCTTTTTGATATATTTATTATTGGACTTTTAGATATCCATGAGCGCTGATTTGTTTTGAAGTTTTTTCTGCGTGTTGGGTACTTCCGGGTACTGTAAATCCTGCAGCTCTGGACTATCCACCCTATACCTTACATACAAACTATATCAGGGTTATCTGTATCCATATTTAGCGCCGGTGATTTTTTGTGTATATGTTCACTTACAGTAAATGCGCTTACGTGCTACTAAAGAGGAAACTTGCACTTACAGTAAATGCAAAAACGTGCTACTAAAGAGCAAACTTGCACTTACAGTAAATGCGCTTACGTGCTCCTTAAGAGGAAACTTGCACTTACAGTAAATGCGCTTAAGTGCTACTAAAGAGGAAACTTGCACTTACAGTAAATGCGCTTAAGTGCTACTAAAGAGGAAACTTGCACCTACAGTAAATGCACTTACGTGCGATTCCACAGCAAATGTGCACTTACACTAAATGCGCTTATGTGCGATTACACAGCAAAGTTGCACTTACAGTAAATGCGCTTACGTGCGATTCCACAGCAAATGTGCACTTACAGTAAATGCGCTTACGTGCGATTACACAGCAAAGTTGCACTTACAGTTAATGCGCTTACGTGCGATTACACAGCAAACTTGCACTTACAGTAAATGCGCGTACGTGCAATTACACAGCAAATGTGCACTTACACTAAATGCGCTTACGTGCGATTACACAGCAAACTTGCACTTACAGTAAATGCGCTTACGTGCGATTACACAACAAACTTGCACTTACAGTAAATGTGCTTACGTGCGATTACACAGCAAACTTGCACTTACAGTAAATGCGCTTACATGCGATTACACAGCAAACATACAGTTACAGTAAATGCGCTTACGTGCGATTACACAGCAAACTTGCACTTTAAGCAAATGCGCTTAGGTGCAAATAAGCAGGACTAGTGCAGTTACACCGAGTATGTTTAGGTGTAAACTAAACACAGCATACAGCCACAGGCAATACAACATGTTAGAGCACTGCAGCTATGCACAATCTCCTGCCTGCACAATCTCCTGCCTAACAAATACTAATAGCAGATCTAGCTAAGCTATACAGCAGCCCTCAAAATTTCCACTCGCCTACTAGCATTTGTTGAGCGGATTTAAGCTGGGGGCGAGTGATGACAGGGCTGCATAGCCAATCTCCCTCCAATCTGTGCCTACACTTAGGGTCCTTTCACACTAGCGGACCGTTCGTCCGCTCATTACAAGTCCGTTTACAGACTTGTAATGAGCCCCTATGGGAGCGGATCCATTAGCGGATGATGCATCCGCTAACGTCCGCCAGATTCGCATCCATTTTTGCGGACGGAAGAATGTCCTATTTTACTTCCGTCCGGCCAAACGGATCGGATGCAAACGGACAGACGGTCCGTTTCCATCCGACTCCCCATAGGGGAGAGCGGAGGAGAGACAGGGCGGTCCCTGCACAGTGTGCAGGGACCGCCCTGTCCGCCGACAGCTGAGCTGACGGACACACGGAGCGGACCGGAAAACGGACCGCTCCGTGTGTAAGGAGCCTTAGAGTCCCAAGGAGATTGGCGGCCGAAGAGGAAAGGTGCATGCTTGGGAAAAAAAAGTCTGGTGAGCCGCGAAACAGGCAGAGCAGTACACAGGTGCTCTCCTTACAATTCTCATTAAGCCATGGGACCTAACCGTATGACCTCTCTGAGCCTGCCCCCCTCCCCCACCAATGTAGCTGGAGAGCAGAAAGTAATGAGTGAGGTGGAGGATTTCGAAAATTACCACTCCAGTGCAGCGCTCACTGAAAGTTGCCCTGACATGAGGGCGGAAGCCTTCCAGTTTGTGCAGTTTTCTTCTCCTCTATGTAAGTGTCCAACAGTTCAGCCTGAGCACTGTGAACAGACTGGTCTCAATGTGTGCTGTGCGGTGTCTGTGTGCGCTGTGCTATGGTGTCAATGGCTGTGCAGTTGGAGCCGTATTGTACTCCCTTCTGCTGTGCTGCAGCTCCTCTCCTCACTGCCAGCCTGAATAAAAGGGGGAAGTGGGGACATGCAAGAGTGGAGCTGGACACACAGGCTCCTGATGATGAGAAGAGAGAGAAAGAGAGAGAGAGATGCAGAGGAGACAGTTCTAGTGCCCTTTCCCTCTGGTCTGCCCCCAGTGCCCTTTCCCTCTGGTCTGCCCCCAGTGCCCTTTCCCTCTGGTCTGCCCCCAGTGCCCTGTCCCATTTTGTTAAAGTTGTTGTTGGTAATATTTAATTTTGTAACTTGATTCTGCATAAAACATTTAACAGTGTCATTCCATGAGATAATCTACGAGGGTGTGTTTACGGGTGCAATTAGGCGCAGGGCAGTGTATGAATTAGGTGGGGCAACTGGTGGCAAGTAACTCTTGAGGCCTGGCTAGTAGCTCAGGACTTGAAATTTTGAGCCCTGCTATACAGTGTATAAATGTATGTACAACTCCTAAGGATGTATATATATTCTCTACACACTGTAATAAAGCTAAACTGACTAGCCTGCTCTATCTAGCTAGCTAAAAAGATAATCTCTCTGTCTCTCTGACTGCTCTCTTTAACAAAGCCGGAACACACTACACAAGGCCGCCCGGAAAGCGGCCTTTTATAGTGTGGGGCGTGTGCTACAGCCCTGAGCCATAATTGGCCAAAGCACCCAGGCTTTGGCCAATTATGGCTCTTCGTTTTTTGGGCGCTGTGATTGGCCAAGCATGCGGGGTCATGGTGCATGCTTGGCCAATCATCAGCGCGCAACGCCGCAGTGAATTATGGGCCGACGAGCGTCACTCGAATTTGGCGCGAACAACACGTTTTGTTCGATTTTCGACGAAAGATCGAACAGGCAATGTTCGAGTCGATACGTTCGTATTGAACGCGAAGCTCATCCCTAGTCATTACTAGTGAAAAAAAATGAAAAAAAATAAAACATCCATGAATCTGTCCCATAGTTTGTAGATGCTATAACTTGTGCGCAAACCAATCAATATGCGCTTATTGGGATTTTTTCATACCAAAAATACCAAAAATATGGAACAGAATACATGTTGGCCTAAACTGATGAAGACATTTATGGCCAGATTCAGAAAGACTTACACTGGCGTATCTCGAGATACGCCGCGTAAGTGTAAATATGCGCCGTACCCACAGAACTAGAGACGCCTGAAAATAGGCGTTCTCCGACCGACCTAACTTTCCTACGCCGGCGTATCGTAGGCGCATATTTACGCTGGACGCATCTGGCGCTCCCATTGATTTCCATTTCAAATATGCAAATGAGGGAGATACGGCGATTCACGTATGTACGTGCGGCTGGTGCAGGCTACGCGCGGTGCGCGTAAGTCGTACATCCAGCATAAAGTTATTCCATTAAAAAGCTGGTTTATCTTTGCACCTGACATGCACAGGTCAGCTGGAGAGCAGCTACAGCAGCACCGTTACGGACGAACTTAGCAAGCTGAGCAACCCCACTTGCAGGACAACACATCTGTCTGCCAATATGCCAGGGGCAGCCGTGGTCCTACCACTACTAATGGGTCCACCGGCATGGAGGAGGGCACATGAGAGGATATACAGCACACGCATGAGCCTCTTTGGCATGGGTGATTCGGAGGTGTATCGCATCTTCAGATTCAGCCCTGATGCCATCCTGGAAATAACCACAGCCCTAAAAGATGACATCACCAGCAAGACACACCGCTCACTAGCAGAAGAGCCACTAGTCAAGGTACTGGCAACACTGCATTTCCTCGCCAGTGGATCTTTTCAGCGTACAAGTGGAGTAGTGGCTGGGATGTCACAATCCACCATGAGCAGATGTGTGCACCAGGTTGTCCCCGCAATCCTCACACGCATGTCCTACCACATCATCAGACCCACCCATGAGCATCTACAGCAGAAGACAATGCAGGATTTCTACAGAATTGCTGGATTCCCACGCACCGTGGGGGCCATTGATTGCACTCATGTGGCACTACGCCCCCCCGTGCCACAGAGCACATATACTGTAATCGTAAGCATTGGCATTTCATCAACGTACAGGTGATAGCCGATGCTCAATGCCTCATATGGCATGTCCGTGCCAAACACCCAGGTGCCAGCCACGACAGCTACATATACTGTCATCCCAACAGAATTCGAACAGAACGTGTACAGGTACAGCTGGCTGGTTGGTGAGTGATAGTGTTGTTCACGAATATTCGTATTGCGAATATTCGGCTCGAATATGGCATATTCGAGTATTCGCAATATATTCCGAATTTCGCGGTGAATATTCGCTATTTCGAATATTCATATTTTTTCTTTTTTTTTTTAGAACAGATCACATCCTAGAGATCCCCATCGACGTCTAAAAGCATTGCTGGTATGATTAGAGACCTTGGGCCGAGTAGCTGCAGCGATCATTTTATATTGCCGAAAAATCGCAATGCGATTATTCGGCAATAGCGATATCGCGCGATTATTTGAGAAATTCGCAATATTGTTTTTAGCTAAAATAACACATATATTCGATTTCAGAGTGTTACTGTCGAAATTCCGCAATCAATTTCTCATTCGCATTTTTGCGAAATTACGATAAAATATCACGAATATTCTGAGCCAATCAGAGTGCCCCTTCCGCATTTGCCGAATATTCGCAATTGGAAACTTGGGAAAATCTCGCGCCAAACTAAAATGTGAGGGGGGGGGGGGAAAGTGCAAAAATAATAATACAAGCTGCTCCCTAACTAATGCAGAATACTGGATTAGACATGTGAAACAATTGGAGAGTAGGGGCGCTAATTATTGATAGGTATAACAGGTATTATACAACATTAGTGAAAATAATATAATATAAATATGTGAATGTCGTGCTAAACCATATAACAACAAACCAATAAGTGCAGAAAAAATATATAGTGACAATAGACAATGTGTGTCTATCCAAAAGTCCGTGTTTGTTAGTGCAATGTTGTGCTGCAAACAATAGTATTCCAATGGGTGCTCCGTGTGGTCTTCTAAACGTATATCACCTTCACCAAATAAACACCGCAAGTGTGAATGGATGGCTCCTTACCCGAAGGTGTTGACCTATTGTTTAAATAAGGTCAAATAGGCTCAGAAATCAGCTCTTGTCCGTGGAAACCACGATTGAAAACCAGGCTGTGGATAGGTCTCATATAAAGAGAGAAACAGCTCCCATGGTGTAAAACCTTTTATTAAAATAATTGCTAAAAAATATAATGCCAAATGGCCTCTTACTTTCGATGGTGCCCGTGTTCCCGGCACTGAGGCTGTAGGTATATAGGGATTGGAGAGAGAAGTTGTGATGAGCTGGTGAAGCCGGCGTGCGTTCCACCGCCGTCAGGCTTGAAAACCAGGAAACCGGAAGTATGCTAGTAGTGCGTGCCCAGGTACCGCCTCGACGTACGTTTCGTTAATGTCGTCATCAGGAAGCGTACCTGGTGCACGCTATGGGCTACTTTTAGAGGTCTGTCAATCAGCCAATGGGAGGGGCAAATCAATTGGGCAACAGCCTCTGTCCCGGTCCTATAGCAACCATGTATACAACCGCGGGGTTCAACAGCAATTCTATACATAGACCAATTACAATCTTTTTGCCTGTGTGAAATTACAGGTTACTAGATGCAAAAATAATTAATACAATGGATATGTTTGCGATTGTATCTCCTATGTTCCCAATCTATTTAAAGATTTAATGGCATTATAAAATTAAAATATTATAACATATAAAATATATTTTATATTACATATTGGAACCATATATATGTATATATAAATACAGTAAGTATATATATGGGCAAATTTAATAGTTGCATTACCAAAAATGGAATTACAAAAAAAATAAATAAAAATTTCCTGATATTTTATCTATTTTTATTTATTTTTTTTTGTAATTCCATTTTTGGTAATGCAACTATTAAATTTGCCCATATATATACTTACTGTATTTATATATACATATATATGGTTCCAATATGTAATATAAAATATATTTTATATGTTATAATATTTTAATTTTATAATGCCATTAAATCTTTAAATAGATTGGGAACATAGGAGATACAATCGCAAACATATCCATTGTATTAATTATTTTTGCATCTAGTAACCTGTAATTTCACACAGGCAAAAAGATTGTAATTGGTCTATGTATAGAATTGCTGTTGAACCCCGCGGTTGTATACATGGTTGCTATAGGACCGGGACAGAGGCTGTTGCCCAATTGATTTGCCCCTCCCATTGGCTGATTGACAGACCTCTAAAAGTAGCCCATAGCGTGCACCAGGTACGCTTCCTGATGACGACATTAACGAAACGTACGTCGAGGCGGTACCTGGGCACGCACTACTAGCATACTTCCGGTTTCCTGGTTTTCAAGCCTGACGGCGGTGGAACGCACGCCGGCTTCACCAGCTCATCACAACTTCTCTCTCCAATCCCTATATACCTACAGCCTCAGTGCCGGGAACACGGGCACCATCGAAAGTAAGAGGCCATTTGGCATTATATTTTTTAGCAATTATTTTAATAAAAGGTTTTACACCATGGGAGCTGTTTCTCTCTTTATATGAGACCTATCCACAGCCTGGTTTTCAATCGTGGTTTCCACGGACAAGAGCTGATTTCTGAGCCTATTTGACCTTATTTAAACAATAGGTCAACACCTTCGGGTAAGGAGCCATCCATTCACACTTGCGGTGTTTATTTGGTGAAGGTGATATACGTTTAGAAGACCACACGGAGCACCCATTGGAATACTATTGTTTGCAGCACAACATTGCACTAAACAAACACGGACTTTTGGATAGACACACATTGTCTATTGTCACTATATATTTTTTCTGCACTTATTGGTTTGTTGTTATATGGTTAGCACGACATTCACATATTTATATTATATTATTTTCACTAATGTTGTATAATACCTGTTATACCTATGAATATTCGCAATTATTTTGTATTGTAATATATCACAAATATTCTGAGCCAATCAGAGTGCTCCATTATGCATTTCTCGAAATTTCGCAATTATTTTGTATTATAAAATATCACGAATATTCTGAGCCAATCAGAGTGCTCCATTCCGCATTTCTCGAAATTTCGCAATTATTTTGTATTATAAAATATCACGAATATTCTGAGCCAATCAGAGTGCTCCTTCCACATTTGCCGAATATTCGCAATTATTTTGTATTGTAATATATCACGAATATTCTGAGCCAATCAGAGTGCTCCATTCCGCATTTCTCGAAATTTCGCAATTATTTTGTATTATAAAATATCACGAATATTCTGAGCCAATCAGAGTGCTCCTTCCGCATTTCTCGAAATTTCATTCGCATTCGCATTCGCAATAGCGAAATTTCGCAATCATTTCATTTCCAAAAAATATCGCGAATATTCGCATTTAACAAATATATCTCGAATATTCGACTATATATTCGAGATATATCGCGAAATCGAATATGGCATATTCTGCTCAACACTAGTGAGTGACATGGGAGTCAGGCATGACTGTCCTACCCCATGATGCAGACATCACGAGGGGCACATGCATGACTAACATCCTCCTGTCTTTTCCCTTCCAGGTGACTCGGCATATGCACTTAGGCTCCATCTCCTGACTCCATTCCAGAATCCCCAAACCAGAGGAGAGAGAAGATACAATGATGCACACATAAGCACCCGTGCAGTGGTGGAGCGCACATTTGGCCTCCTGAAGTCTAGTTTCCTTTGCCTGGATACGTCCGGGGGACCCTGTTGTATTCCCCAAACTTTGTGTGCCAGATCATCGATGGATGTTGCATGCTGCACAACTATGCCATGAGAAAGGGCCTGCAGATTGACATATGTAATGACCTGACCCCCCACCCACACAGTTCCCACCTGCCCAAAGCTACCCGGTCTGCTGAGGGAAGAGCAGTCAGGAGGTGCCTCGTGGTAGGCATCTTTGCATGTTAAACACACACATTCATCATGGCACACAGACACCACTTTGGTCCCTAGCTCACACACACTACATCCCCATCACATTGGCATAGCCCAAGTCCACCATGCAGGACTTGGGAGCAGCAATGCAGCGCCAAGGCCCCAATGGTGTCGCTGTTTATTCATACCACATTCACACGGCCGTGGGGATAAATTCTCCCAGACGACCCAGGGTTACACACCTTGCTGGCATTTATGTCATACTGTGAGCACAAAAGAAAAAAAAAGACACTCATTTTCCCTGTCGTGGGCTGCGCCTGGTGCCACCGCTCTGGCTCCTCAGTTGCCTGGGGGGAGCCTCAGGTGGGGGGGTGGGGCATCTGGGGGTGGCTCATCCCCAGGTCTGCCACTCCTGGCAGGTGATGGCTGCCTGCCCTCCAATGCCATGGCAATGCGGCTGAGAAACAGATTGGTCTGTGCCTGCATTCTCAGCTGGCGGATGATGTTTTGCTGCTGCTGGTGCTGCCTCTGCCTCCCCTCCTCCTGGATGGCAGCCGTGTTGGTCTCTACCGCCACAGTCAGGGTCTTAACCTCTGCAACAAGGTTTGCTGTGGTGGCCTGCAGCTCCCCAAGGCAGGTGACCACTGCAGCACAGTTGGCGCTGATATCCTGCAGGCCGTCTGAGATCGGTGCCGAGGAGGACAGGATGTCTGCCACCCAGTGCAGGTTCCCAGGTATTTGTCCCATATGGCGGGTCTGGTGGGCCTGGTCCTTTGCCAGATGTTCCTGTAGGGGATCAGGAACACCCCTGGTCTTCTGCGTCGCCTTTCTGGGGGCAGAAGAGGCTTGGGACCGTGTGTATGGGGAGGCCCTTGAGGGGCTTCCCCTGCTAAGGGCTGAGCCTAATGGGGCTTCCCCTGATGGGGGAGGTCTGAGATGGCCCAGGCAAAACAGAGGACTCCTCGAAATAGAGGCAAACCTGAGCAAGGTTCACCGTCTCCTCCTTAACCACCTCGAGAGGAGAGGTGTGGCCACTCCCCTCCACTGCTGGATCTTGGCTTCCCAGGGGGTCAGGCTGAGAATGTTCCGGGGAGGATGGCGTGGGATGGCCACCGGCAGCAGATGGCCCCTCTCCCTCCTGCACATCTGTGGATGACAAAAAGCATACACATGTTGGTGGACCCACACCCTTCCACCCCCTCACAATGCTCCACACTGGATGGGAGATAAAAAACACTTACCTGTCTTCGAGGCCTGATCAAGGGAGTCAAAGCCCTCCAGGCCCTCCAACTGCTCCCTATCCAGACACCGGACGACCACCTCCTCCTCCGGGGTCAACCGCACATCACATGGTGGTCCGCCCCCCCGTGCCCCTCTGGTGCTTCCTGATGGCGGCCACCTTATCCCGAACATACCGCCTTAAATCGTAATTTTTTTTTATTAACGTCCTTGTAGGTCCGGGTCTCATTGCCAAGGGCATTAATTTCACTGGTGATCGACTCCAGGATGACTTGTTTCCTGGCTTGGCTGGTCTGGCGACTCTGGGCACCATGGAGGAAGACATACCTCTCTATGGCAGAGATGAGGACAGCCTTCTCCTCTGGAGAGAAATTCCTCTTCCTCCTGCCCTTCACTGAATCCACAGCAGCCATCGCACAGCAAAAAGTACCTTGCTTTAGGGGGGGAAAAAAGCAGGATGTACTTTTGCGACGGACGGGTGCATGTCTGGGCGTATTTATGCGCTCGGCATAAGCCGGTGGGCCAGCGTATACCAGGAAGTTGCGCCGGCGTAGTTGTGAGCATGCGCATAGGGGAGCGATCATACGTCCACGTCACTGCGCATGCTCCGTTGATGATACGCCGGGTGTAAGCCACTACTCCACGCTCAGACGATCATTAGCATAAGGTCACAGCCACTTACAGTTACGCCGGCTTACGCCTTCAAATTTACCTTATGCTGGCGCAGCGTTGGAAGCAAGTGCTTTGTAAATACTTTGTTTGCCTCTCTGTTGTACGTCGGCGTAGCGCATTTGAGCTGTGCTACGCCGGCATAAATATGCGCCGATCTACGTGAATCTGGCCCAAAGACTTTAGGTATGCATTTGGTAGAAATTTGATGGTGTCAAGACATACCCAAGCACTTAAATAGGAAGCAAATTGAGCTCCCTCTACTTTTTTTTTTGATCTGTTTGTTTTTTTCCATCGCAGTGAAAGCATAACTGCAGTGAAAAATCAGGCACAGGCTAGCTGCCCTCACAAATTGGCTTTATTTGTGCCACATGTTCGAGACACAGACAACAATGGCTTTTTTTATGTTAACGTTTTTTTTTTTTTTTTACATTTATAATGTATATATATATATATATATATATATATATATATATTTTAATGTTTATAATATATATATACTTTTTTCTTCTTTTATTTTTTTTTGATTGTAACCCCATCCCTTGAAGTTGAAGCAATCATGGACATGTTATTTATTTTGAACAAAACTTCAAGGTTAGCATTTGTTCATTTAAAATGCTTAAACTGTTGCATCTATTGTGTGAACACAAGGTTATAACAATAGTATAGATATCCTACCTGTTCACTGTTCTGTTTTGTGATACAAAACTTTGAATTGCAATGTGTTCCATATTGTAGCCCAGCCCACTACAATTCACTGTAATAATGTAGCACCATTTCTTCAGGCTAAAATTCAATACCTGCTGGGTTATACTTCATCTCCAGGTGAATGGACACTGGTAGACCAAAGGTCTTTAGACAGGAAGTGATCCCCCTATATAACCCCTCTTATACAGAAAGTACTTCAGTTTTTTCCACTGTCTGCAAGGTGGATGGCACGGTAATTTGACCTCCAGTTCTCTAGTCCCACCAATGGTTCTTAAATGAATCAGGGGATTGACTAATCGGATCCATTTGACACAGGCTTTATATGTTTAGAAAAATGGTATTTGAGCCTCGCAACGAAGACTCAAGATCCTGCAAAGTTTTGCCTGTAATGTGGCCTCCGGGCGCTGAACCTTTCAAAGTAGAATCCTGGACATTATAGCGCTAAGGCATTCCTGCAGGGTGCTGTACAGGTCCAAGAGAGTGGACCCTAAACATGAAAAGGGTACCCAGTCTTTGAAGGTCCTCAAGTGACAGGAACCCACCGTGAAGGTGAAGATTGGGCTCTTAGTTTCTAAGCTGCCCTGCGCATGGACGGGCACCCTTATTTCCTTATTGTGGGTTGTCCCAGTGATTGTAACAATCAGTCAGGCCAGCTAGAGGCTGGACATATGTGTGCAGTGACCATACGGGGGAGTTTGGGGCTAGCTGTGGGTGCTTGAAAAAAATTTTTTTTGCTGGTGTCTGGCTGTTTTTTACCTGTATGATGGCACACGATCATTCGTGCCTTCTGGAAGCAGAGCATGCTTGGCCTACACAGCTTTAATAAGCTGGGTGTGAGCAGGAACGTTCATGCGTGAGCACGCACATGTTCGGTCCCGGCTGACGGGCGTGACTGTATTTGCATACAATGCAAATCTTCATGCGCCCAGATAAGGCTACTGCGCATGTGCGGTGAAGCCATGTGTGTCATGATCGCCAAAACAGCGAAACAGCGAATGCTGTTTTGGCAACCATGACGCACGTGGCTTCACCGCACATGCGCAGTAGCTTTATCTGGGCGCATGAATATTTGCATTGTACGGGAATACAGTCACGCCCGTCAGCCGGGACCGAACATGTGCGTGCTCACGCATGAACGTTCCTGCTCACACCCAGCTTATTAAAGCTGTGTAGGCCAAGCATGCGCTGCTTCCAGAAGTCAGCTGTGGGACACAGAGCAAACTCTGAACAGGCACACGCATCGGTTCATTTCTCCTTACCCGGGTTACGTGAGTCACCAAGTGTTGTTGGCAGGCTATTGGTCCTTAGGCGGATTGTTGCATAGGGGCTTGGTGAGCCCTAATAAAGGGTCTCTCTTCTGAGGTGTGTTAAATCTACACCCAGGTACTCCCTTTTTGTGGCTAGTGTCTTCAAAAAAAGAGGAGTGGGACTAACACTGCAGGGAAGGGCACACTTATGTTATCAGTAGTTCCTGATGAACCTAGTCATATCCCTAGTGTTGTATGCCCTGAAAGACCAGAGGCTTCCAGGCAATCTGAGCCGCTGCACCTATCTGGTATCGTGCCTATAGTCAACGCTGCTGCTTCACCCTTTTTCACCAGGGATGAACTATCCTCAGCCCTAGCCGGGTTAGAGCACAGGATTGCTGGCATGATTGCCTCCATCCCGCAGGGTGGCAAGAAGCGTAACAGATCCCCTCCCCGAAGCCTCCTAGTCTGGAGCAGGAATGGGTTGAGGATGGGGAAGAGCTAAAAGGTCAGGATTCAGTGGAGTGCCCGTCGGATCTAGACAAAGGGAGATCCAGTTAATGTCTGCCTCTCAGACGCATCGGCTTTCATCTGCTTTCAACTCTGACCTAAATGGTTTGTTCTGCCTTTAAGTTGCCTCTTAAAAAAGCTGAGGTGACTAAGCCCCCCTGGTTCTCTTGGGATTCCTGAGGCCTCTTCAGGCCGCACAGGCTTTCCCAATTACACCCCCTGCTGGAACAGGCGGTGTATGCTGATTTGGAATATCCTGGCAGGATTTTTGTTCCTCTTAAAAGGTTTTCCCTTTTATATCAAATGAATTAAAGGTTTGTTAAGAATTGGAGCATGCCAGCAATAGATGCAGCAGTCTCTTCCTTAAACGAGAACTTAACTTATCCGGTGGATAATGCAAAGGGCTTGAAAGACCATGTTGACTAGAAATTGGAGTTATTATTAAAAGCTTTCTTTTCTTTGGCCAGTTGGGCTATTCAGCCAGCTGTTGGCAGAATTGGTATCTGCCAGTCAGTAAAGGATCAGGTCAGACGGCCTGATTGGAATAACCAGGGGGATGATCTGCATGAATGTAAGACAGATATTCTTTGAGCACTGTGTTTTGCTGTTGAAGCAATCCTTAAAAAGGATTCAATACTGTCTGTACATATGCACAGACTTGTGGCTTAAGAACTGGTCAGCCGAGCATAGTCAAAACACAGACAGAGAAGAACGTCTTAGAACAGCAAGCAGGATCAGGAGCCAGAAGGGATGTCAGCCAAGCAAGTCTTCAACAGGAACGCAGGAGCAAGTCACTGTGAGTTGACCAAGGCGAAGGCAGAGAGCAAGTAGCCGACAGCTGAGCGGCCAGCTCAGAGAAGGAAGGGCAGAACCCAGCCCTGACAGTACCCCCTCCTCAATGACCCCTCTCCCTTGGAGGACCACCGGGCTTGAGGGGAAAACCTCTATGGCAATCACGGAGGAGGACAGGAGCATGTACGTCTGAGGATTGAGACCCAAGAGCCTTCCTCCAGACTATACCCTTTCCGATGCACTAGGTACTGTATGCACCCACAGAACCTACGGGAGTCAACAATGGACTGTACTTCATACTCCTCATGATTCTCAACCTGTATAGGGTGAGGATGTGGCATCGAGGTGGTAAAGCAGTTGCAGACCAAAGGTTTCAATAGGGAGACATGAAACACATTTAAGATACGCATACTAGAAGGAAGGTCCGAAGCGTAAGCCACTGGGTTAATCCTGCGAAGGATACGGAAAGGAGAAATGCAGAGAAATTACCGCGCTAACAAGACCTAAATAAAACTAAGAGCTACAACAACTAAGTGTTATACTCACAAAAATAATAATAGGAGAAAAATGAAGTTGCGCTAAGAAAATATCAAAATATAATAATTAAACTAAATAAACAAGTGTAAGTGGGAGACCATATATGAAACAGTGCCCTTTAAAAAATTGTATAACATATAGTATTGTCCAATTAAATTCAGATGGCAAATAAAGACAAATCAACTTCAAACTCAATAAATAGAATCTGAAGGATAAGTGAAAACAAGTCTTATAAAGAGTGCTTCGCAAACATTCCTGATGACACAAGATCCAATGTATAAAACGAAATGTCCACCACCAAGAATACACCGATTGAAGAAAGATGGAGGCTTACCAAAAGGCAAGCATAACGAGCTTGTGGCTATAAACCCCAGCCAGGGCCTTTTGAAGTCCACAGCAAATAGGAGGGATTTGAAGGTAGCTCCAGATATATCATCAGTAAGTTCAGTGTAGTCAGAAAAAAATACATTTCACATAGTGAAGTACGCCAAAACAACACTTAAAATTATTCTGGCTGTGACTAAATTAACACCACCACCATTTCACCCAATAAAATGGAGGCTTACCAGAAATAAAGATAAATCCACATATGGCTAAAAAACCCTTAGCCAGGGCCTTGATGTAGCAGCTGCTGGCTAGGTGTCCTGTAGATCCTCCAGATATTCCGTTAACGGCAATACACCGGAAAGGAGTAAAGAGCCCACATAGTGAAGTACGTTTAAAATTGTTCCTCGTAGGTTTATTAAAAGTTAAACTTACACAAATCAGAAGAAATAAAACACAGTAAAATGTAAAGCCGGCCGGCTTACTCGAACGCCCGTTCCACGATCGTCACGTCATACGTCAGCACGTCACCTTCCCACTTCCCACCATTTCATATATGGTCTCCCAATTACACTTGTTTATTTAGTTTAATTATTATATTTTGATATTTTCTTAGCGCAACTTCATTTTTCTCCTAAGGATATGGAAAGGCCCAATAAACTGAGGTGCAAACTTCAGAGAAGGAACACAAAGTCGGAGGTTGCGAGGTGACAACCAGACCCTGTCCCCAACCTGGTAGGAAGGCAAAGGCAGGTGTCAGCGGTCAGCATGGAGTCTGTACCTATCGTTAGCATGTTGCAAAGCCTCCTAGAACATGGAAACGAAGACCACAGAGATGCTCCTCTATTGCAGGAATACTCTGTGGAACAAACGAGTCAGGCAACATGGAAGGTTGGAAACCATAGTCCACCATAAATGGGGACAATCTGGAAGCAGAATTCAAGGCAATATTGTGAGCAAACTCCGGCCACGGTAAGAGGTCTGACCAGTTGTTATGATGCAGATGCGCTGACGTCATCGCTAGGAGTGGAGACTGCATGCTGGCCGGCTCTCTGATATTACTGATGTTTTTATACTTTCGACTTTAAGTGACCATTTTAGCCAATAAATTCCTTCTTTATTAACGGTACACAAGATGTGAGTGTCTTTATATTTTTTGGGTACTCTATGATTAATTCCTGTGACTGCTGTTACATCAAGTTCACCTGTGTGCCTGTGCGGTATTATTAGAGAAGATTACAGACCAGGAGTAAAATCATTTTTATGGGCTTGTTACAGCTTGCCTCTGGTAAGCAAACAAACTGTACGGTGGTGGTGCACGTGTGATTTTGGTGCAAGATCTCTCTTCCATTCAAGTCTCATTTATTATATTATCTGCTGCACTCCATCATTGTATTGATACATTATGTTGTTTTTTTTTGGATTTTCCTTATGATATATATATATATATATATATATATATATATATATATATATATAGTGACAGGAAGTCAGGTAAATCTGTGGGTGTTGTCACAGACGGGAGATACATTTCTGCCTTGTTTAGACAATACACCAATTACTACCAGGTGTTGGCTACAGAGGTAGCCAGAAAGGTTTAGGGCGTTGGAAAACTTCAGCTGTTCAGAATGAGGCAATTAAGGCCTCTATAAGTTATCCAAAGGATGACTACTGATTGCTGCATCCTGAGGCTTTTTGAGTTAAGGAGAGCAGTCAGAAAGTCTTCTGAATAGGTGAGGTGGTTGTTGATTTTTCTGTGTGATAAAAATCAAAAAGACTATTGTTTCTCTGCTGTATGACCAGCAGTGTCTGCCCAGCAGTAGTGTCAGGAAAACTGGTAGACCAGACTATGTGATTGCAAAAGAGGAATCCAAAACAGATATAGGTAAGAATAGTGATTTATTTAAGAAGAGGGGGTAACACCCCACAACCCTCAACAAGCTCAGTGCAATCAATGAACAAACAACAGTGACAAAAAACAACTCTAAAAGACGATATGTACAGTAAAAGAGGAATACCAGAATCATAAACAGGCCAGGCCGAGGTCATACACAGGGGGATCTCTCCAGGAGAGGGATCAGGTCAGGTCAGATCAGAAGTCCAGGATGGGGACAACAGGCTCAGGGTCCGGATATGAGGCTCAGGATCAGGTTAGTAGACAGATACCAGGGCGAGGTATGATTACACACGCCAGGTATATATATAGGAGGTGTGCTGATTACGTTCAGGTCACACCTGAGCGCAGCAAGGGCCATACGCTCCACACTGCCAGGGTCCATCCGCTGGTGAAGACTAGTACTGCGTCCCAAAGGTGCTATAACACCAGCAGGGTGAAGTTCTCCTGACAGCTCCAAACTGCCAGGAGACCCCTGCTGGTGGAACGCAGCACTGCAAACCAGTGTATCTCCTGTTTACCAGTTGTTATGATGGTCAGAAATAGGGATGAGCCGAACACCCCCGCGTTCGGTTCGCACCAGAACGTTCGAACAGACCTACCATTCGCACAAACATTTAGAACCCTATTGAAGTCTATGGGACTCGAACGTTCAAATTCAATTTTTTTATTGTTTATTTATTGAATATTTGAAGAAAAAAGAAACATTGTACAGAATCAGAAAGAACTGTCAACAAAAAGGGATATATTCCCAATGAGAAAGAAATAATCATAACATATCATATGTAAATAAAGAAATAGAGAGTGCAAAAAATGTCAGATGATTATCAAACAAGTGGGATGCAACATGGCATGGAAAAGAAAAAGAAAGAAAAAGAACAAGTACTCAATAAGACAAAGTGCACAATAGGCTAAGCGTCAAATGTTCACATGTTTCATTGAGACATTACATTCCCAAACTTACGAGTTCAAAGTTACCTGTGAAATCTCAGAGTTATATTCAGAAGAATCCCATTTTTCCCAAATGGCGTCAAAGCTAGTTAAAGAGTCTTCAATTACAGCTGTGAAGCGTTCCATTCTACGTATATCTATGATAGCTGCTAGAAATTGTGTAAAGGATGGGGGAACATTGGTTAGCCAGCATTGTGGGATAGCCCTTTTAGCCGCTATTAGAATGAAGGCCATCAATTTCCTAAGGGGTTTAGGCGTCTTTGGGAGGAGTAATCCCAGGAGGAGCAAAAGTGCTCATTTTAAAGCCCAATATTCAAGTTATTATTGGAAAACGTCTTTGAGAACCCGGGTCTTGCCCCAGGGAACATGTATCAATTGAAACAAGTTTTAAAAACGGTTGTTTTTTCAGGAGCAGGACTCCTGAAAAAATGAAAAAAAAACTTTCTTCCATTGATACATGTTCCCTGGGGCAAGACGTTTTCACAGGCAAACTATAGACACCCAGCAGGTACAATATTTAAAGGAATTTTTTATTTATTTAACCGATTAACGCCCGCCGTACGACTATGTATGTCCACAGAATGGCACGTACAGGCAGATGGGCGTAAATGTACGTCCCTGCCTTCTAGCGGGTCGGGGGTCCGATCGGGACCCCCTCCGCTGCATGCGGCGGGCGGCTTACCTGCGGGAGCGATCCGTGCTGAGGGGGCGGCTGCTCGATTTTGTCCGCCCCCTCGTGATTGCTCCCAGCCAATCCAGCAACCCCCCGCCGTATCACGTCCTCTGCCTGTGTAATGTAAACACTGGCAGAGGAAGTGATATCAGCTCTCCTCTCGGCTATATTTTCAATCCGCCGAGAGGAGAGAAGACTCGCAGAAAGTTGCACCAACACTACACTGACACCACACACATAGGCACATTTAACCCCTTCTGATCACCTCCCCCCCAGCCGCCTGTCACACTGTCACTGATTGCAGTGATCATATATTTACTGATCACTGCATTTAGTGTCAGTGTGACAGTTAGTGTGACAGGCAGTTAGTGTTAGGTCCAGGGTAGCCCCCCTAATAAAGTTTTAACCCCTTGATCACCGCCCTAGTTAACCCTTTCACCCCCTATTGCCAGCGTCACTAAGCAATCGTTTTTCTGATCGCTGTATTAGTGTCGCTGTTGCCGCTAGGTAGCTAATTTTTTTTTTTTCATTGCGATTTTTTTTTTACTAAAGACATGTGGCTGAATACATTTTGGCCTAAATGTTTGACTAAAATTTAGTTTATTCAATTTTTCTTATAACAAAAAGTAAAAAATATTGGGCCAGATTCAGGTAGATCAGAGCATCTTTGCTCTGGAGTAACGCTTCTCATTTGCGTTACTCTGCCGAAATTTTAGGAGCAAGTGCTGTTATTCAGGAAGCACTTGCTCCTAAAGTTGCGGCAGCGCATCGCAAATGAGCCAGCGGAATTCAAATTGGGCGGGTACGGGGCGTGTAGTATTCTAAATATGCGCGATCCCGCGGCGAACGTACTGCGCATGCGTCGAGTGTCAATGCATCCCAGTGCGCATGCTCCAAATTCTGTCAGTGAACGTCAATGACGTCACATTCCCATTCATGAATGTTTTACGCAAGCGGCGCGATTTGTTTTTTTTCCGACGCGATGACGACGCCTATACTTAACATAGGATACTCCACTAGGGGGCTGCTTTATCTATACGCCGCGTATCGCTTACGGAAACGTCGTAAAGTCACTGCGTCGCGCCCGAAAAAGATCGTGAATTGCCGATTCCCGCTCATTAACATATTTTTTGAGCGTAAATCGGCGCCATTTTTAAGTTGAAGTAACGATGCGATGGCGAAATTCAATTACGCCGATCGCATCGGAACTCCAACCCGGCGTTTCTTGTTTTCTGGTTATAGAAAACAGAAACGCCGGCTTAAAGTGACAGTTAGGCTGGCGGATCACTGGATCCGCCAGCCTAACTCTTCATGAATCTGGCCCATTGTTTTTTTTTCAAAAATTACGCTCTATTTTTGTTTATAGCGCAAAAAATAAAAATCGCAGAGGCAATCAAATACCATCAAACGAAAGCTCTATTTGTGGGAAGAAAAAGACGCAAATTTTGTCTGGGAGCCACGTCGCACGACCGCGCAATTGTCTGTTAAAGCGACACAGTGCCAAATTGTAAAAACACCTCTGGACATTTAGCAGCATATTGGTCCGGGGCTTAAGTGGTTAAACATCATTAAAATCACTGCTCCAGGAGCGGTGATTTTAATGATGCTTAAATTAAAAAAATAAAAAATAAATACCTTTAAATATTGTACCTGCTGAATGTCTATAGTTTGCCTGTGGAAACGTCTTTGAGAACCCGTGTCTTGCCCGAGGGAACATGTATAAATGGAAAAAAGTTTTAAAAACGGTTGTTTTTTCAGGAGCAGGACTTTTTTTCCATTGATACATGTTCCCTCGGGCTAGACCCGGATTCTCTAAGGCCTCGTACACACGATCAAATCTGTCTGCTGGAAACGGTCTGCTAGACCGTTTCAGCAGACAGATTGGATCGTGTGTACGGGCAAACAGACGGATTTGGCCACCCGACAGATTTCAAAGCATGCTTTGGAATCTGTCGGTTGGGAACCCGTCCGCCCGACATGTCTGCTGGTTAGTATGCTAACCAGCAGACATGTCTTCTCGCACACGCGCCAAATGATTTCGACGCATTCGCGGAAGTGTTTTACTTCCTGGTGCGGTGACGTGGCGGCGTCAACGTCACCGCCACATCACCGACACGTCAGCGCGCTGTCTGCTGGCGGGGATTTTGGTTTGCTCGTGTGTACACGCGAGCAAACCAAAATGCCAGCAGACAGATCTGTTCAAATCGGTCGGTCCGACCGATTTAAACAGACAGATTTGATAGTGTGTACGAGGCCTAAGACGTTCTCACAAGCAAACTGTAGACATCCAGCAGGTACAATATTTAAAGGAAGTTTTATTTTTATTTTAATTTAAGCATCATTAAAATCACTGCTCCAGGAGCAAAGTTTGCCGCGAACTGACCGCCGGGCGAACCGCCAGGCCATCTCTGGTCACAGACCCCCAAAGCATCCTCCCCATATTGAGGGCATGTGGCCTGGTGTGGTTCAGGAGGGGGGGCGCTCTCTCATTCCCCCTCTTTTCCTGCGGCCTGCCAGGATAAAGAGTCTGGTATGGATTTTTGGGGGGAACTCCACGTCATTTTTTTTTTATTTGTCGTGGAGTTCCCCTTAAAATCCATACCAGACCTAAAGGATATTGGGGAACTGGAGAAAGTGCAGAGAAGGAGGAGCTCAGCTATGAGGAACAATTGAGAAACGGAATTTATTCCCTCTTGAGAAGAGGAGATTAAGGGAGGATATGATCAACATTTAAAAAAGAAATAAACTTGATGTTGAGTTATTCACTTTAAGATCATCACAGGGGACAAGGGGGCACTCTTTTAAATCTAGAGGAAAAAAGTATTTCATCTCCAAAAAAAGAAAGATTTCTTCACAGCAAGAGCTGTGAAAATATGGAATAGACTCGCTCCAGAGGTGGTTCTGGCAAGCTCAGTAGATTGCTTTAAGAAAGGCCTGGATTATTTCCTAAATGCACGTAATATAACTGGGTACTAACATTTATAGGTAAAGCTGATCCAGGGAAAATCTGATTGCCTCTCAGGGGATCAGGAAAGATTTTTTTCCCCTGCTGTAGCAAATTGGAGCATGCTCTGCTGGGGTTTTTCTCCTTCCTCTGGATCAACTGTTGGTGAAGGATTGTGTATATGGGATTGTTTTTTTTTTTGGTTGAACTAAATGGACTTGTGTCTTTTTTCAACCTGACTAACTATGTAACTATGTAAATATCTACCAAAGTCTAAACTGTAATAGGCTAGTAGTCTCACATCAGAGTTGCCTCCATGAGGCATTTGTCTGAACCTGGTTGGCCATGCTGCATGAAAGCAGACAGGGACTCCATGGCAAAACAGCATCTTTAGTTAAGTATTCTTGTCTTATTTTCTTTATGTGTATTGGTCATTAACTTTAATAAATGTGTTATATTTATATGTAATTGTGTGATATCTCTTTGCACATATCGAATAAAAACCCTAAAAGAACTTAAACTATCACGTGACTGTGATATAACACTATTTCACCAACAGATGGATGGCAGGACTCCCCAAAAATAGAATCAAAAAGAGTATACAGTAAAACCTTGGATTGCAAGCATAATTAGTTCTGGAAACATGTTTCTAATCCAAAGCACTTGTATATGAATGCAAATTTCCCCAAAATAAATAATGGAAACTCTGATTAGTTTCACAACCATTTATTCATAGGTCTTTCAGTTTATAGTCCATATAAAAAGATTATAGCAATGTTATGGCAGCCTCTGCAAGGGAATTAGAAGCTAAATCCAGCAGGAGCTACAGAGTAAAAATGAGAAAAGAGGTTCCTCTAAGTGTAGCAACATGGTTACATTTAATGAAGCTACAACATTTATTCACACGGTTGATGATTAAATCGGACACATCTAAGGCCCCATGCACACGAGAAGCAAATGCAAACACATCTGAACTCACGTTTTCAAATTTCGACGCGTTTTGCTGCGTTTTACCGCATTTGCGGCTATCAGCGTTTATAGCACAGACATTGTAGACCCTCCCAAAGCTCTGAAAGCTATATATTTTTAACAATTTCTGACATTTTCAACAGAGAGAGCAGCAGCAGCAGACTTTCGTATGCAGACTTGCATACTTTTATTTGATTCTTCTTTTTTGAAATGGATCCCATATTGAATATATGCCAAGAAAGTGTCCATACGTTGCAATTGCTGAGGCTTCAACGCCGTCGCAAACTACGCAAGAATTTTTCAAATTGTTCAAATTTTTCAAATTGTTCAAATTGGTCATATTTTCCACATTTTTTAAATTTTTAAAATTTTACAAATTTTTCGTTTTTTTTAATAAATTTTTCACATTTTTGAAATTTTTGAAATTTTTTGACATTTTTGACATCAGTTCAAATTGTTCACATTTTTTAATTTTTTAATTAAAATTCGATAAAATTCGACTACCTCGCAGTAGAGAGATATGAAATTAAAGATGTCTTTTCCGACAGCAGAACACCCCCTTCTCCCTGCTTCTCAACTTTAATGTGACATTTCATTTTTGCATTGAGATATGGCTACAATGTGCCCCCCAGCCTGCTGTATAAAACATATAAAGAAAAATACATAACTTCCACCCTTTTTTTTTTCTTCTAATATTAATATAATATTTTAATTAATTAAATTAATGTAATATTTATATATATATATTGTGTGTGTGTATATATATATATATATATATATATATATATATATATATATATATATATATATATATATATATATATATACTATATACTATATATATTTTTTTTACCTTTAGGAAGGAAGGGTCTTCCTTGGAGCTCGCTGAGGGCTAGGCTCCCTGGGCAGCGACAGGCACTGTTCTGAGGCCACCAGGGAGATAAATAGGGAGCAGAGGCAAAAGGTAACTCCTCTGTCCCAGGTGTAGCAAAGTTACTGGCAAAGGGGCATGTATTTGCCTTTTTCCAAGACGGCCGCCGCGGCCTCCTCGGCTACCGCTCATTCGCGAAACCGGCCGCTACGTACGCTGGCGCATGTGCAGAACGTGGCAGAAGATGCAGAGGGGCAGAGAAAAGTGACACAGTGAGCACGCACTTCTCCTAAGGAGGACATCAATATACCCAGGGGACGGGATGCGATGGGCAGGAAGGAAAGGGCAGGGGATGAAAGGATACCTGTGGGGGGAAGAAAAGGAAAAAAAAAGGAAAAGAGGACAAATAAAAAGGAAAAAAGGAGGGACACAGTAGCTGCTTGCTCTGATGACACCCGAGCAGGGGCGTACCCAGAGCATTTGGCACCCGGGGCAGATCCTATATCTGGCACCCCCCACCTTAAAATGTAAAAACACCCCACTGTGCCCCCTGCACACCTCTGCATTCTTCAATATCTGTTTGTCAATTTTGTGTACCCCCTCTCTACAACTGCACCTCTGGACCCCTTCACATTACACAGCCCTTGTACCTCTGGACCCCTTTACATTACACTGCACCCTGCACCTCTGGATCCTTTACATTACACAGCTTCCTGCAGCCCTTTACACTACACTGCACCTCTGGACCCCTTTACACTACACAGCACCCTGGACCCCTTTACATTACACAGCACCCTGGACCCCTTTACATTATACAGCACCCTTGTACCTCTGGACCCCTTTACATTACACTGCACCATTGTATCTCTGGACCCCTTTACATTACACAGCACCCTGCGCCCCTTTACACTACACTGCACCTCTGGACCCCTTTACATTACACAGCACTCTGGGCCCATTTACATTACACAGCCCTTGTACCTCTGGACCACTTTACATTACACAGAACCCTGCACCTCTGGACCCCTTTACATTACACTGCAAACTTCACCCCTTTACATTACACAGCCCTTGTACCTCTGGACCCCCTTTACATTACACAGCACACTGGACCCCTTTACATTACACTGCACCCTGCACCTCTGGACCCCTTTACACTACACTGCACCTCTGGACCACTTTACATTACACAGCACCCTGCACCTTTACATTACACAGCCCTTGTACCCCTTTACATTACAAAGCACCCTGCACCCCTTTACATTACACAGCCCTTGCACCTCTGGGCGGCTTCTCTGCTCGGCTGACAGCTGCTGCCCGAGACTGATCAGAGCCTTGAGAGAAGGGGATCGTTGCGCCGGTCCCCCAGATGTGCTGCTGGCTCGGGTGCAGCTCGCAACCATCCCCCCCTCCTGCAAAGCCACTACCTGCCTAATGTTAAACCTGCGGCGGTGATGTCTTCTTTCATTCGGAGAGGGAGGGGCAGTCTGACACCCCCCAGTGTGTGGCACCTGGTGCGGCACGCCCCCCCCTAAGTACGCCACTGCACCCGAGCCAAATGCCTAAAAGTAATACACACGCAGAAAAAAGGCTCTTACTTAAGAGACAAAACTGCTTGTCCCAAAAGATCCTACAGACTCCCCACCTTATAAGCGCATTTAGCTGCCCAAGAGAAGGGCCCACGTCCGGGAGAGGCTTGAACTCAGACGGAAGCTGCCAGATGCAGAAGGTAAGGACCTTTGTTCCCAGAATTCACTGCCATGAGGTATGAGGAAAAAAAGGAGAATGTGGGGGCTGCGCTAACCTATTTGTAACGGTATGGCCCGTGACAGACTGAGATATTCCTATGTCTAGGGTCACCTTATGTCCACTAGGGCCATAGGGTGACAAAGAATCATAATTCATATATTACAGAAGACATTAATAATAATTCATGTTTGCAGGATGTCTTCAAATATCAAAAGCGGTTAGCTATTTAATCTGGGCACACATGCTTTTGAAAGGTGTTAATTCAGGTCTACAAGACCAGAGTGAGTCATATCTTTGTATAATATGCTATTGAAATATCTTAAGGTGTTGGCTATTCACTGTAAAGACATTCCGTTGAAGGTGTTGATTGCACCCACTCTCACAAGACTCTGCCATTGTGTGATAAAGCTGTCTAGATAACTTATTCAACTAGATGTCTGTGTTACTATTCAAGGTTAATTGAACACTATTGAAGATACGGTGCCGACAAGTCTACATGGTTAGCTTACCTGAATGCCTTTTAGAGTGTGATTGAAGCCCCCCATGGTGTGAAGGGGGGTGGAGACTACATTGTCCTGTGACTAACTGCATTATGCTTGAGACTGTATAAGAAGCTGAGAAAATACCAATAAATGGTCATATCTTTGAAAGCAAGTGCAGAGCTTGAGTCTCGTCTTGTTTATGGGAAATGATATGGATCGTGGATGCAGGATTGTCAGAGTGTGTCAGATAAGCCTGTCGTGGATGGATGGAAGGTTGTAAGCGGTGGTGACCGTTACATTTGGTGGCACAGCAGTGGGATGATTCCATCATCAGAAGGACAGCTACAAGGGCACATGACAATGGAGACGGTGTATGAACGGATGAAGCTCTCTTCCCTCATGGACTTACTGGAGAGCCGGGGCAGACCGGCCAGCAACCCTAAGAAAAGGGACATTATCGCAGAACTGGTCGAAATGGATAGAGCTAAAAAGCCCGCCGTAACGGACAGGACACCCGAGGGAGAAAGTTTTGATCGGGCTGTTAACCTAAGACTGGCACATTATGGTCCTAACCCTCCACCGGAGATCAGGGACCGAGTTATTGCGGCTCTGAATGCCACCTTGCTACAGAGAAGAAGTGCTGCAGCAGCTGAAGAGAGAGGAGAGGTGCAGATACCAGTCTCCATGCAAGAGGAATTCCAAAGGAGGTTACAAGAGATGCGGATACAGCATAGAGGACCAGTATCAGAGGAGGTCCTGCTGGGATGGTCGGATGTGATTCGGTGCCAACTCTGGAAGGAAGCTATAGCTCTGGAGCAGCAACACCAAGGAAAGATCCTGCCCTCCATCTATGCAAGGTACTGGCCGCAGTATGACGTACGAATCCTGTTGTTTGGGAACAACCGAAGCAGGAGTGGATAGCAGAGTTAAGCAGGCTGATCCGGGCAGAGATGCAGCTGGATGAGAGCTACAGAGCCCTCCGGTGGTATGTAGCCCAAGAGTGCCCGTGGTCAGCGGATGACAGCCCCACAGAAGGCTATGACTATGATGGCCTGGGATTGTTGTATTGGAGGATGTCCAGTGATCCCGACTTCGGGGATGATTTGGAGTGGCGCTTGGAGGACATAATGGAGCACAGAGTGGAAAAATTGAATATCTCGGGAGGCCACTGGTCACAGGAAGATTTAGAATTTCTGGCCATTCAAGAATGGGAGCTGGAGGTCGCCTACAGACAGCTGCTAAACTCCGCTCAGCAGCAGGGTGGGGCTCCCATTGCCTGGGACTATGAGGAAAGTTAATATGACAACTGTGAACTCCTGGCTGATGAATCGGCAGTGGAAAATACGGAGATTGCCTTCCCTAAAGCCAAAGCGGATGGTGTGGAGTTCCAGAGAGCCGGGGCGGTTGGCCCCTCTCTCCAGCAACAAGCTGAGGTGGTAAAGCTTTTACCCCCAGCTGAATCACTGGCAACAGAGCAGGGTGCGCCAAGCCTCTGCTCCCAACTAGCAGAAGAGGGGGACCCTGTGGTAGTGGATGGGACTGTGGTCTCCACTCACAGCAACCCAGCAGAAGAGCTGGCAACAGAGCAGAGTGTCATAGGCCTCTGCTCCTCATTAACAGAAGAGGGGGACCCTGTGGTAGTGGATGGGACTGTGGTCTCCACTCACAGCAACCCAGCGGAAGAGCTGGCAACAGAGCAGAGTGTCATAGGCCTCTGCTCCTCACTAACAGAAGAGGGGGTTCCTGGGGTAGTGGATGGGACTTCAGTCTCCACTGGCACAACCCCAGAAAATGGTACAGGACTGGGACAGGAGGATGTCGGCTTTGCTTTGCAAGCACCGGGGGGTTTTCACCAAGCACCAGTGGATGGGACTTCAGTCTCCACTGGTATACCCCAGGAAGGGGGGCAGTTGAGTTGAGGTGCACTTTCTATAGCGTGGTCAATTACCCCGAAGGATCCCGACACGCTGGCGACGTCCCTGGGTAAACCCAGGGACAAGTTGGCCCAGACCCCCAACAGCATGATAGACTGAGCCCAGCCACCCTGCCTTCTCCTCAGCGCCAGGCATGTTCTCTGAGAGAGGCAGAGGTTGGCGGGGTGAGTAATGCTCAGTTTGGAGCCATTTGTTTGGGGTACAGCATGGATACCAGCATTGGAGGACTGGAACTACTGACGGACTTCGGAGTCAACCCGTTTGGGGTTACCACCGGTGTCCAGCTCCTACCGAAAGGGGAGAGATGTAACGGAATGGCCCTTGACAGACTGAGATATTCCTATGTCTAGGGTAACCTTATGTCCACTAGGGCCATAGGATGACAAAGAATCATAATTCATATATTACAGAAGACATTAATAATAATTCATGTTTGCAGGATGTCTTCAAATATCAAAAGTGGTTAGCTATTCAATCTGGGCACACATGCTTTTGAAAGGTGTTAATTCAGGTCTACAAGACCAGAGTGAGTCATACCTTTGTATAATATACTATTGAAATATCTTAAGGTGTTGGCTATTCACTGTAAAGGTGTTGAATGCACCCACTCTCACAAGACTCTGCCATTGTGTGATAAAGCTGTCTAGATAACTTATTCAACTAGATGTCTGTGTTACTATTCAAGGTTAATTGAACACTATTGAAGATACGGTGCCGACAAGTCTACATGGTTAGCTTACCTGAATGCCTTTTAGAGTGTGATTGAAGCCCCCCATGGTGTGAAGGGGGGTGGAGACTACATTGTCCTGTGACTAACTGCATTATGCTTGAGACTGTATAAGAAGCTGAGAAAATACCAATAAATTGTCATATCTTTGAAGCAAGTGCAGAGCTTGAGTCTCGTCTTGTTTATGGGAATGGATATTAGTTGTATGCAGTATGGTCGCAGTGTGTCAGATAAGCTTGTCGTGGATGGATGGAAGGTCGTAAGCGATGGTGACCGTTACACTATTCTTTTATGATATTCACTAGTCCTAAAGAGAGTAGCCAAGGCAGAGTGTTGTCACAGGTATGCTGCCATGGAGGCACCAGGAAACAAGTTTTACTTACTTACTAGTGCTTTTTTTTTTTTTAATTACTACTATTTCTTTATATTAGCTTTTGATGCAATTGCAGCAATTTAGAAATTGTATGAAAGGTTTAGCATTGGAAAACACTTTTTTAAAGATAAAAAGTGCATTTTCTATCCACAAAAAAATGGGAAAACGTATTGACTCGAGTATGAGCCTAGGTTGAGAATGCAGCAGCTACTGTAAGCGGAGAAGAGGGTCAACAATGCCCATTTGCACGCATCACTGTGCCCATTGCAACCTCACTGTGCCAACCTCACCGTGCCCATTGCAACCTCACTGTTCCCATTAAAACCTCATTGTGCCAACCTCACTGTGCCCATTGCAGCCTCACTGAGCCCAAATCAGTATACATGAAATTGAAAGGCTGTGGCTATCCATTCATTGTTTAAAAATCGCGGCCTACTCCTGGTCCCTTCTGTGAAAGGTGCTTCTCAGAAGACACAGTTCCGCCTATCACAGACATTCTCTCATCCTCTGACTCAGTTTCCCAGCAGACACTGTGTTCAGTGTTCCGCCAATCACGGACGTCCTCTTGTCGGAGGATGAAAAGACATCCGTGATTGGTGGAACACTGATTACAGTGTCTGCTGGGAAACTGAGTCCGAGGATCAGAGAACGTCTGTGATAGGCAGGAACTGTGTCTGCTGAGAAACATCACAGAGATCACAGAAGGGACCAGGAGGAGACCGCGACTTTTAAACAACGGACGCCCGCAGCCTGTCAATTATATCAGGTACACTGACTCGAGTATAAGCCGAGGGGGGTATTTTCAGCCTAAAAAAAAGGGCTGAAAAACTTGGCTTATACTCAAGTACATACGGTATATAGATCAGACCAAAAAGAGGGACAAATGAGGAGGAAAGAGGGACAGAGGGACTTTGTTCCAAATCAGGGAAAGTCCCTCGAATTCATAGGGATAGGGGACTCGGTAGCATATTTGTCTGTGTAACAAGGTCACATACCAAAAATATATGTTTTTCTGTAGTAATGCATTTGCTTATGACCATGTGACAGAACTTACATTTTTAAACCATACAATAGGACATATCCGCGTTGTCCATCACAACCAGAGCACACCCGTTATTTGTACTGTGACTCATAGAAGAAATATTTAGTGAATCTGACCCCCTCTCATCCTAAGCTCTCTTTGACCCCCCTCTCTCACTCTGACCCCCCCTCTCCCCCTGAGCTCTCTTTGACCCCCCTCTCTCACTCTGACCCCCCTCTCCCCCTGAGCTCTCTTTGACCCCTCCTCTCTCACTCTGACCCCCCATATCCCCCTGAGCTCTCTTTGACCCCCCTCTCTCACTCTGACCCCCCCTCTCCCCCTGAGCTCTCTTTGACCCCCCTCTCTCACTCTGACCCCCCCTCTCCCCCTGAGCTCTCTTTGACCCCCCCTCTCTGACCCCCCCTCTCCCCTGAGCTCTCTTTGAGCTCTCTCTCTCTCTCTCTCTCTCTCTCTCTCTCTCTCCTCTCTCTCTCATCTCTCTCTCTCACCTCTCTCTCGCTCTCTCACCTCTCCCGCTCTCTCTCACTCTCACTCTCTCTCACACCTCTCTCTCTCTCACACCTCCCTCTCTCTCACACCTCCCTCTCTCTCACACCTCCCTCTCTCTCACACCTCCCTCTCTCTCACACCTCTCTCCCTCTCACACCTCTCTCCCTCTCACACCTCTCTCCCTCTCACACCTCTCTCTCTCCATCTCACACCTCTCTCTCTCCCTCTCACACCTCTCTCCCTCTCACACCTCTCTCCCTCTCACACCTCTCTCCCTCTCACACCTCTCTCCCTCTCACACCTCTCTCTCTCCCTCTCACACCTCTCTCTCTCCCTCTCACACCTCTCTCCCTCTCACACCTCTCTCCCTCTCACACCTCTCTCCCTCTCACACCTCTCTCCCTCTCACACCTCCCTCTCTCTCACACCTCCCTCTCTCTCACACCTCTCTCACACCTCTCTCTCTCCCTCACTCTCACCTCTCTCCCTCACTCTCACACCTCTCTCTCTCACACCTCTCTCTCTCACACCTCTCTCTCTCACACCTCTCTCTCTCACACCTCTCTCTCTCACACCTCTCTCTCTCACACCTCTCTCTCTCACACACCTCTCTCTCACACACACCTCTCTCTCACACACACCTCTCTCTCACACACACCTCTCTCTCACACACACCTCTCTCACACACACCTCTCTCACACACACCTCTCTCACACACACCTCTCTCACACACACCTCTCTCACACACACCTCTCTCACACACACCTCTCACACACACACCTCTCACACACACACCTCTCACACACACCTCTCACACACACCTCTCTCACACACACCTCTCTCACACACACCTCTCTCTCTCACACACCTCTCTCTCACACACACCTCTCTCTCACACACACCTCTCTCTCACACACACCTCTCTCTCACACACACACACACCTCTCTCTCTCACACACACCTCTCTCTCTCACACACACCTCTCTCTCTCACACACACCTCTCTCTCTCACACACACCTCTCTCTCTCTCACACACACCTCTCTCTCTCTCACACACACCTCTCTCTCTCACACACACCTCTCTCTCTCTCACACCTCTCTCTCTCTCACACACACACCTCTCTCTCTCTCACACACCTCTCTCTCACACACCTCTCTCTCTCTCACACACCTCTCTCTCTCTCTCACACACCTCTCTCTCTCACACACACCTCTTTCTCACACACACCTCTCTCTCACACACACCTCTCTCTCACACACACACACACCTCTCTCTCTCACACACACCTCTCTCTCTCACACACACCTCTCTCTCTCACACACACCTCTCTCTCTCTCTCACACACACCTCTCTCTCTCTCTCACACACACCTCTCTCTCTCTCTCACACACACCTCTCTCTCACACACACACCTCTCTCTCTCTCACACACACACCTCTCTCTCTCTCACACACACACCTCTCTCTCTCTCACACACCTCTCTCTCACACACCTCTCTCTCACACACCTCTCTCTCTCTCTCACACACCTCTCTCTCTCACACACACCTCTTTCTCACACACACCTCTTTCTCACACACACCTCTTTCTCACACACACCTCTTTCTCTCACACACCTCTCTCTCTCTCACACACCTCTCTCTCTCTCACACACCTCTCTCTCTCTCACACACCTCTCTCTCTCTCACACACCTCTCTCTCTCTCACACACCTCTCTCTCTCTCACACACCTCTCTCTCTCTCACACACACCTCTCTCTCTCTCACACACCTCTCTCTCTCTCACACGCCTCTCTCTCTCACACCTCTCTCTCTCACACCTCTCTCCCTCTCTCACCTCTCTCCCTCTCTCACCTCTCTCCCTCTCACACCTCTCTCACACCTCTCTCACCTCTCTCCCTCTCTCACCTCTCTCTCACACCTCTCTCACACCTCTCTCACACCTCTCACACCTCTCTCACCTCTCTCACCTCTCTCACACCTCTCTCACCTCTCTCACCTCTCTCACACCTCTCTCACCTCTCTCACACCTCTCTCTCTCTCTCACACCTCTCTCTCTCTCACACCTCTCTCTCTCTCACACCTCTCTCTCTCTCACACCTCTCTCTCTCTCACACCTCTCTCTCTCTCACACCTCTCTCTCTCTCACACCTCTCTCTCTCCATACCATACAATAGGACATATCCAAGTTGTCTATCACAACCAGAGCACACCCGGTATTTGTACTGTGACTCATAGAAGAAATATTTAGTGAATCTGACCCCCCCTCTCATCCGAAGCTCTCTTTGACCCCCCTCTCTCACTCTGACCCCCCTCTCCCCCTGAGCTCTCTTTGACCCCCCTCTCTCACTCTGACCCCCCTATCCCCCTGAGCTCTCTTTGACCCCTCCTCTCTCACTCTGACCCCCCTATCCCCCTGAGCTCTCTTTGACCCCCCTCTCTCACTCTGACCCCCCCTCCCCCCCTGAGCTCTCTTTGACCCCCCTCTCTCACTCCCCCTCTCCCCCTGAGCTCTCTTTGACTCACTCTTACCTCTCTCCTCTCTCTCACCTCTCTCCTCTCTCTCACCTCTCTCCTCTCTCTCACCTCTCTCTCACCTCTCTATCTCTCTCACCTCTCTATCTCTCTCACCTCTCTATCTCTCTCACCTCTCTATCTCTCTCACCTCTCTATCTCTCTCACCTCTCTATCTCTCTCACCTCTCTCTCTCTCACACCTATCTCTCTCTCACACCTATCTCTCTCTCACACCTCTCTCTCACACCTCTCTCTCGCACCTCTCTCTCTCGCACCTCTCTCTCTCGCACCTCTCTCTCTCGCACCTCTCGCACCACTCGCACCTCTCGCACCACTCGCACCTCTCTCACCACTCGCACCTCTCTCACCACTCGCACCTCTCTCACTCGCACCTCTCTCACTCGCACCTCTCTCACTCGCACCTCTCTAACTCACCTCTCTCTCACTCACCTCTCTCTCACTCACCTCTCTCTCTCTGTAACATAAGGGGTCCAGAGGTGCAGGGTGCTGTGTAATGTAAAGTGGCCCAGATGTGCAGGGTGCTGTGTAATGTAAAGGGAAGTTATAAACTGGCCTGTGATTTATGCACACCTCCACGCTGTACATAAGCAAACCTGAACCCTTCACTCTGCATGTAAGGCAATCCTGAACCACGCACTCTGTACATCACGCACTCCTGAACCACACACTCTGTACGTAATGCACTCCTGAACCACGCACTCTGTACATAACGCACTCCTGAACCACGCACTCTGTACATAACGCACTCCTGAACCACGCACTCTGTACAAAATGCACTCCTAAACGTAATGTCGTGAACAAAAGTGGGCTGGTCTAAGGCATTAAACTCCAGGGCTGAAAATGAGTCCCACTCCGGCCCTGGTGGCAGGGTGTGTGTCCTACATATTTTTCTTTACCACTACTATACCTTTACATTGGCTTTAAAATGTACAAATGCAGCAATTTAGAAATGTTATGAAAGGTTTAGCACTGGGAAACACTTTTTTAAGATAAAAAGTAAATTTTATATACAACTATATGGATCAGACCAAAATGAGCGACAAATGAGGGAAATGAGGGACATCCAAATCAGGGACAGTCCCTCGATATCTGGGACAAGTTGGGAGATATGCCTGTTATTTGTGAGATAACAGCAAAAATAAATTTTTGAAAATCAAATGACAGCAGCTGTAGTTTGACTGGTTTGTTTCCAAAAAGTAAATACTGTTGTAGTATTAAATAAGGAAAAAACAAAAACATTTCATAGATTGCTTCAAGCATTGTGTTGTTTTTTAGCATTAATCTACATCCAGCATATAAGATCTTTTTAAATCATCTTCTGTATAAGACAATGCCAAGCATTCATAATGGTGAATATTGCTTTTCCTTTATCACATTCATAAGATGCTTTATTTGAAAGCTTTGTGTTTAAAGTGCTTTCAGTTATTTATAGTTACCAGTAAAATAATTATATGTGGAATACAATTGAAACAAACAAGATGGTCACTATGCAATGTTTAATGATAAACCGGGTTAGGTCACTTATTTTGGACAAGGACATATCTGAGAGAAAGAAGCTTAATGCTGTTAAACAAAAGGGTTCTAGAAATCATTATCAGGTACAAAACAGACAGAACAGCATGTGAACTGCACAATGATCTTGACCCATTGTTGAATTGTGAAAAATGTACTTGGGGTCAAAAATCATCTTTGCTATGCTTACAATGCATATGAGTGGTGGTTAAACTGAGAATCTTTTTTGTGGCTTTGGCTGGCACTGGCAGTATTGTGGAGAATGTATATGTGTCACCTAGGTTGAAGGTTTTGCTTATGGCACTAATGCCACACATACAGGGCCAGATTCAGAGAGCCGTAACTCCTGTCTAACTGGTGTTAGACTGGACTACTTTCGAATTACGCACATTTTTTAGTTAGTCTGAAACCTCAAACCATTAAAAAACGGCTGCGGGCTTCAATTCGACTGGATTACGTGTTCCTACGCCTTTGGATCTACGTTGCAATAAAATTGCGGCCAACGCGTCGTTTTCCGCGTCGGGGTATGCTAATGAGCTTTTGCCGGCCAACCCCCTGAAATTACGATCTTCAATTGCAATCTCTTATGCCTCGTACACACGAACACTTTTTGTGATGAAAAATTTTTTAATTTTTCTTCATGAAAAAAAATTACATTTTTCAAACTTCATTTTCAAAAATGACGTTGCCTACACACCATCATTTTTGGAAAATGATGAACAAAGTGATGGCACTCTAAAGGGAAAGTTCTATTTGCCTTGAGGCTGCTTTTAGCTGGTTACTTGTTAGTAAAAGACGATTCCTGCTTTTTTGTCTGGTACAGCGTGATGAATGTGCTTACTCCATTATGAATGGTAGTTTTACCTCCCGTCTCCTAACTTGCTTCTGGTCATTTTTTATGACACAAAAAATGACATTTTGAAAAATGACATAAAAAATTCGAGCATGTTCGAATTTTTTTTTGGTCATTTTTTAGAAGACATAAAATGACATTTTGCCCACACACCATCATTTTAAATTACATTTTAAAAAATGATATTTTTTTTCATCACAAAAAGTGATCGTGTGTACGGGGCATTACGGCATCTTTAGTCATCTTTTTTTTGCGTAACACTATACCAGCTTTTTGCTGGTATAATATTAGACAGCCCATGTTAAGTATGGCTGTCGTTCCCGCGTCGATTTTCAACGTTTGTTTTTATTTTTTTTACGTAAGTCGTCCGGGAATAGGAATGTTCGTAAACGACGCTACTCAGAAAAAAAATGACCTACTGACGTGATTTCGCGCAATTTCTGAACGGAGCATGCGCAGTTCGATCGCTGCGGGGACGTGCCTAATTTAAATGCTTCACGCCCCCTAATCGCGTATTTCGATTACGCGGCGAGAAATAGACTACGCCGCCGTATCGCACGGGCAAAAATCTACCAGAATTCCATTTAGAGCCTGGTAAAATACGGCAGCGTAGAGTATTTTGAATACGCTGGGCAAATTTACGTGTACCTGAATCTACCCCACAGAATGCAATAATAGAGCAACAGCTCCAGGATAAATACTGCTGTGACAGATGTGAGCAGGTTGCCCTACTAGAAGCTCACATTAGCTATCTGGAGAAGCAAATGGCAACATTGAGTGGACTGGACAATCTCAAAAAGAGGCTATGGTTCACTGAGCCAGATCAATGATGGAGCTGATGTGGAAGAGTGAATCAGGATGATCAGCTAGGATAATGGGTTACTGTGTTTGGCAAACTCAGCGGTGGCAAGCCTAGATGTCACATCTAGTAGGGTGATGAGTAGGGTGACCACATGTCCTGGATTGCCTGGGACAGTCCTGCATTTTGCATGTCTGTCCCAGGTCCCGGGCACCTTTATTCCAGGATAGTGTCCCGGAATGAAGCTGACACAGCCACCCCCCCTCCCCTCTATCTGTTGACCCCAAAAAAAGCCAACACATTGCCGCTTTACTCACTGACAGCACTTGTCCTGGCCAGAAATGTCTGGAGAGGCACAATCACCGCTCCCTGCTTGTGATTGGAGAAATCATAAATCCCACCTCTTGTGTCTAATCACAGCAGGGCAGTGTAAAGCCAGTGTTGGAACAAGGTAAAACGGGTCTTGGCTAGTCAGGACAAGTGCTGTCAATGAGTAAAGTGGCAATGTGGCTGCCTTTTTTGGAGGCGTGATCAGTTCTTCTGGGTAAAGCGTGCATCCGCTGCCCCAGCTGTGCTGTAATTCATTGATTTTTGGAAAGGGGGTCCCCTGAATGGCTGTTTGGGAATGTGGTCACCCTAGTGATAAGGATTATGCAGGAAGGCCTAGACAGCTAGCTATAATTGGCGATTCTATAAATAAAGGGACTGATTTAATAATTTGTTGCCAGGATTCCCTTAATTGAGTGATTTGCGGTTCACTCAAGTACTGAGAAGGGCTGGGCATGACCCAGCTGCCTTGATTCTTGTTGGATTAATTGACAGAATACATGGAAGATGGAGAATCCTTAATACATTTAAAGAACTAGGCTGTAAGTTGAAGGGAAGGCCAGCCAAAGTTATATTCTCTAAAACAGGGGTGGCCAACCAGTGGCCCGCGGAGCCCTCTGATGTGGCCCGTGATCTCCTGCTCTGGAATGGCAGGTTAGCAAGCAAAGATTGCAGGTTGCCGACCCGCCATACCACAGCATCAGTGTTGTGAATGAAGTTGGTGGTAGAGGAAGAAAACGGCTGTGGAGCAGAGCCCCATAAGCCGATGCTTCCTCTACAATGCCGGCTTTTACCACAGGCAGAGTCTAAGGCAAAGTTCAGGTAACCCGCAGGATAGACACAGCGGCACTCGTGGTGTAGGTAAACCGCAGCACAACAGTGTGAAAGCAGTCTTAGCCCTTTTCGCACGATCAACCCGACCAAATGGGACCCTCAATTCACCTCAACCGAGCGACACATGTCCGTTTATGCTCCCACCTACCTCTAATCCGAAAAACATTTGTCTTCTTCTATCTGGGTGGATCAGAGGGCCTATAGAGTAGCCGTGACCTGCCATCCGTCCGCTCCGCTCATTGTGGCCCTCGACTGGTCACCAAGTTGCTTCAGTGGCCCTCACTCTTCAAAAGGTTGGGCACCCCTGCTCTAAAATATTGCATATGCCATGCACAACACATTATGCTGCGTACACACGATCATTTTTCGGGTTGTAAAAAACTATGTTTTTCAGGCTCTAGAAAAAATGACATTTTTTTCAACTTGATCATTAAAACGGCCTTGCCTACACACGATCGTGAAAAAAAAATGCTCTTGCAAAGCGCGGTGACGTACAAAACGTACGACTGCACTTTAAAGGGGAAGTTCTATTTAGATGGCACCACCCTTGGGGCTGCCTTAGCTGATTTTGTGTTAGTAAAAGACGATTCGCGCTTTTCTGTCTGTTACAGCGTGATGAATGTGCTTACTCCATTACGAACTGTAGTTTTACCAGAACGAGCGCTGTCTCATAACTTGCTTCTGAGAATGCGCAGATTTTTCATGTCGTTAAAACCTGCACACGATCATTTTTTACAACCCGAAAAACTACAACGTTAAAAACGTCGTGAAAAAATAAAGCATGTTCGAATTTTTTTTGCCCGTTTTTCAGAACTCAAAAAATGCTCTGAAGCCCACACACAATAGTTTTTAATGACATTAAAGAAAACGTCATTTTTTAAAACTCGAAAAACGGTCGTGTGTACGCGGCATAAAAGTCAGTGGAAGCTTACAAGATTGAATGCATTGCTTAAGGCCTGGTGTAAGGAGGAGGATTTGGATTTCTAGAGCACTGAGCTAACTTTTCATTGGAGTACGACCTATATGCTAAAATTAGATTGCACCTAATTGAAAGGGTGTTTGCTTTGAGTGTGATTCATGGGGAGAGGAATATTTCAATATTTGAGGTGGAAGGGAAACTTTGAATTTAACCATTTCCGTACCGGGCCTATTCTGTCACTTCTCTCCTTCATGTAAAAATCATAATTTTTTTTTGCTAGAAAATTACTCATAACCCCCAAACATTTTATATATATACATTTTTTTTTTCAGCAGACATCCTAGGGAATAAAGTGGCGGTCATTGTAACATATATTTTGCGCAGTATTTGGGAAATCATTTTTCAAACGCCTTTTTTCGGAAAAAAAAACGGTTTCATGAATTAAAAAATAACAAAACAGTTAGCCCAATTTTTTTGTATTATGTGAAAGATGATGTTACGCCGAGTAAATAGATACCTAACTTGTCACGCTTTAGAATTGTGCACGCTCATGGAATGGCGCCAAACTTCAGTACTTAAAAATCTCCATAGCGAAGCTTTTTTTTACAGGTTACCAGTTTAGAGTTACAGAAGAGGTCTAGTGCTAGAATTGTTGCACACACTCTAACGCATGCGGCGATACCTCACATGTGTGGTTTGAACAGCGTTTACATATGTGTGTTTATTTCTGAGAGCGAGCTACTGGATGGCGTTTTAATTTTTTTTATTTTTACACTTTAAAAAAAAAAAATTGATCACTTTTATTCCTATTACAAGGAGAGATTTATCTATTTATCTATTTATGGAGAGATGCGGGTTCAATAAGACCCCACATTTCTCCTTTAGGCTGGAAAGCATGAGATTTTTTTTATCGATCTCATGCTAACCGCCGCGATTGCGGCTTTGTTTACTTCCGGGTACCCAGACGTAACATCATAACGTTGCTCCCAGGCCATCATAGAGCTGACCATATGGTCATCGGTCATCTCTATCCCTCTCATCCGGCGCTGTCCCATTCGTTCTCCGGGCCCCCGATGGCACGGGAGAGCCCCGAAGAAGCACCGGATGGTGGCGGGTGGGGGGTTTGTCCCCTCCCGCCACCTATAAGAATGATCAAGTGGCAGAACTGCCGCTATGATAATTTTTATGGTGCACAGAATCGCCAGCTGAAAATAAGGATATGTGAATGAAGCCTGTAGCTGCAGGAATCATTCAGATATCCCCCCTAAAGTCTAGGACGTCATGTGACCTCCTACGGTAGGGAAGTGGATAATGGGGCATACATGTCAGATTGATTGAGGGTGGAATAGGGGAATATGGGGGAGGGCTGTTGCAGGAAATAAGGAGATTCCCATGTTACAAACAGCCATGTTACAAAAAACAATACCATTTGTACTGCAAAAAAAAGGTATGCAAACACAAGTGCAAAATGCAACAATGGATTAAAGTGTTTGTTCCTCTATGCCACAATTCTGTCAAGCAAAGTAGAAGAGTTGGAAGCTTTGGTGCATGAGGAGAACCACGATTTAACTGGTATTGCTGAATCTTGAATTCATTTTTTACCTGATTGGGCTATTAACCAAGAGGGTACCGCACGCCGTCAAATGACGGCGGGTGGAATACCCTATTGTTCTGACAGGACGTGATATGACGTCCTGTAATTTAAAGCCGCTAGGGGGCGCACGCGCGCACCCGTCGCGTTACTCGGAACACAATGCGATGGCCGCCAGGCACCCGCGATTGCCCAGTAACTGAGCAGGGACGTGGAGCTCTGTGTGTAAACACAGAGCTCCACGTCCTGTCAGGGAGAGGAGACTGATGCTGTGTCCCTTGTACATAGGGACACAGATCAGTCACCTCCCCCAGTCACCCCCCTGCCAGTCACATTTATACAGTAATCAATGCATATTTATAGCACTGTTCACTGTATAAATGTGAATGGTCCCAAAAATGTGTCAAAAGTGTCCGCTATAACGTCGCAGTCCCGAAAAAAAAAATCGCAGATCGCCGCCATTGCTAGTAAAAAAAAAAAAAAATCATAATTATGTCCCCTATTTTGTAGGCAATATAACTTTTGTGCAAAAAATAAAAACCGCACAGGCGACCAAATACACCAAAGGAAAGCTCTATTTGTGGGGAAAAAAGGACATCAATTTTGTTTGGGAGCCACGTCGCACGACCGCGCAATTGTCAGTTGAAGCGACACAGTGCCGGAAGCTAAAATTTCGTCTGGGCAGGAAGGTGCACAGTAGGCAAGTGGTTAATATTCCTGCCTAAACTCTCAGGGTAAAACATAAAGATGGTGGTGTCTGCCTTTATGTGAGAAGTGATCACAAAGTGAGCGTGAAAGAGGATATTGTTGATGTGATGTGATGTGATGTGATGGTGCTGAGGCAATAGTCAGCATGAATTTGTTAAAGACCAAAGTTGTCAAACAAATCTGCTATCTTTTTATGAGAAAATAATGGAAACAGACAAAGGAGTGGCTGTGGATACAGTATACTTGGCAGAGCTTTTTTTCTCAGAAAATAGGTGCATGAACTCAACCACGACCCTGTTCAGATTTCACAAACAGTAGAAGGGTCTTAAAGGGGCATTAAATACCAGAATTGCACTACATACAGAGTGCAGAGTTCAGGGGGGTTACACACAGAGTGCAGAGCTGTCACTTGTAAACACAGAAACCAGACTTCTGTGTTTACAAGTGATTGTGGTGAGCAGGCAAGAAAGGGTCTGGGCCAAAGGTGGTGGAACTGAGTTCCCCCAAGTTCCCCCAGAAAAAAAGCCCTGATACTTGGACTTTGCAAAAGCATTCCAGTTCCCTACACACGACTAAAGTGTATAGCCGGCCATAGATGGATCCATCCATTGACTTGGGGACAACCAGCCTGTTGGATTTTTTACAGTGATAACTGCCAGTGGCTGAAGCCACTAGCTGTAATCACTGTGTTCTGCAGGCAGGGACTGCTCCCCACCAGCAGAACACAATACCGTTTTAGCTAATCAAATTGAACGAGTTTGTTTTCTTCCACCCGTAGAGGAAGGAAAGAAAATCATGGAATCTATGGACTACTTGAGTTAAAGTCTATACGCTGAAAAAATTCAGTTTGTAAATAGAATACTGACTAAAAGACTATATTCAGAGAGTAGTGATTAATGCTTCATACTCTGAATGGTCTTAATGTCAGGTTGCTCATATAGCAGGTGCTCATTCCTGTGCAGCAAGTGCTCATTTACATTTTTGTGCAGTAAGTGCTCATTTTTATATGCTTGTACATGGTCATAAGCACAGAAGCCTAACTAGATGTGGTAGGACAAGAATGTGCATGCACCTGGGCATTGGCACAAGTCATGGCACCCGGTGGCAAATTTAAACCCAGGGTTTGCCTGGTCTCAGTGCTAGATTGCCTTCAGCTTTGGTTCCTGTATTCCTAGTTCCCTTAAAGTCTGCTTACCTTGTTCTTGACCCAGCTATGCCTGACATCTCTCATGGAACACCCCTACCTGTTAGTCATGGGATTGATGGGATTGGCTGTACAGCCCAGCAAACCCTCCTTCCCCCCCCCCCCCCCCACGTGAACTCGGGGGGAGAGAAAAAAAACATCCTCCGACTATGGGCGGAAGAATGATCGCCACTATCGCCTCTCCATATGCTCAACAGGTGTCCCCGTGACGTTAATACACTTGCTTCTGGTTGCAATATTTCAATTAGATACAGTATATCTCTGTCATCAAAACACTCCCAGAATTCCTCTGCAAGTGTACCATAATCGTAGAGTTCATAAGTGCGAATGATAAACAATATTAAATGTATTAATTAAAATTAGCTCTGAGCATTATGAGATTGATTCCTAAATAGCGGATACTGAGAAAATGCAAATAATACGTAAAACAATATATATTAGATTTCACTAACCTGGATGAGTGGTAGAGAGAATATATACATATCTGCACATATATATATAAACTAAAAGATGCGTCTATAGCATTCCCAATGTGACTACAAATAAATACACCATCACTCACAGCAGATAACTACGTATGTAATATATATTACCTGATAAAATATACTCATACTTTGCTGTATTAAAAATAAATGACCATACGCTACACTAATTCATTGGTATGGGTGCATTAACCATAGAATAGTGCAAAGATGTAGAAGTCAAATCAATAATTAATAAGTATTAAAATATATAAATATTACAAATATTAAAAATATATTAATTAAATACTTTAAAAGTTATTAATAAAACAGTTGAGGTCTAACTCAATATTAAGGCCCCTAGGATAAAGACTCTTTAAAAGAAAAATCCATTTGGTCTCTCCTTGTGACAGATCCCTCACACGATTAGATCCCCTCCATGATGAATGCAGATGATCTATGCCACAAAATTGGATCAGGGACGGATCCTGCTGCTGTTTCTCTTTAAAGTGTAATGACACACTATGATACTTAAAGCCCTTCCTTATATTCTCCAGGTGCTTGGCTATACGTAGACCAATTTTGCGAAAAAGAACAATAGAAAAACAGATGTATCGCTAAAAAAATACAAGATATCTTTTGACAAATAAAATTAGCAGAAAAAACACTGTAAGTGTTCTTTAACCACTTCAGCCCCGGACCATATTGCTGTCCAAAGACCAGAGCACTTTTTGAGATTCGGCACTGCGTCGCTTTAACTGACAATTGCGCGGTCGTGCGAAGTGGCTCCCAAACAAAATTGGCGTCCTTTTTTTCCCACAAATAGAGCTTTCCTTTGGTGGTATTTGATCATCTCTGCGGTTTTTATTTTTTGCGCTATAAACAAAAACAGAGCGACTATTTTGAAAAAAATGCAATATTTTTTACTTTTTTCTATAATAAATATCCCCAAAAATATATAAAAAAAAAATATTTTTTCCTCAGTTTAGGCTGATACGTATTCTTCTACATATTTTTCGTAAAAAAAAATCGAAATTAGCGTTTATTGATTGGTTTGCGCAAAAGTTATAGCGTTTACAAAATAGGGGGTAGTTTTATGGCATTTTTATTATTATTTTTTTTTTACTAGTAATGGCGGCGATCAGCGGTTTTTTTCGGTACTGCGATATTATGGCGGACACTTCGGACACTTTTGACACATTTTTGGGACCATTGGCATTTTTTTAGCGATCAATGCTATAAAAATGCATTGAATTACTATAAAAATGCCATTGGCAGTGAAGGGGTTAACACTAGGGGGCGGGGAAGGGGTTAAGTGTGTTCCTATTTGTGTTCTAACTGTATGGGGGGGGGGACTTACTAGGGGGAATCACTGATCTTCTGTTCATACATTGTATGAACAGAAAATCAGCGTTTTCCCTGCTGACAGGAACGAGCGCTGTGTGTTTTCACACACAGCACCCGTTCCCCGCTCTGTAACGAGCGATCGCGTGTGCCCGGCGGCGATCGCGCCTGCCGGGCACACGCACGGGACTCGGGGGCGAACGGGGGGCGCGCGCGCGGGCCGCCGGCGGCGCGCACGCGCCCCCTAGTGGCCGCGAAAGGCGCGACGTAGAGCTACGGGCTCTCGCGCACCCGTGCCGACCTGCCGCCGTATAACTGCGGCGGCTGGTCGGCAAGTGGTTAAAGTGAAAATTATGAAAACAAAACAAATAGTGCATGAAAAGTCTGTGGAGCATTCCAAACTTTAAGTGAATAAGCCCATATCAAAGTGACTGTATGAAGAAAAGTTGATAGGAGATCCACCACCAGATAATAGGAGGCTTACCAGAAGGATCGGACTCAAGTAAGTTTACACTTACTAGGTCGTTCGAACTTAAAATCGCTGATTACCAGAGACTAGATCAGCTTAGATACCAAGTATTCTTGATGGAACTTCTGGAGAATTCAAATGGATAGAAACAGCATACTGCATATATAAAATCCAGCAAGAAAAAACGACCAAGTTGGGATGGCCACCTGGCTATCTCTTTCTCTGTATATGTTCAGGTAATCCCTGAAAGCTCAACTATTTATGGAAGCCTATACCACCTTTATCTACTTCTTTTGTATCACTTGTCTCTCTTAAATTGTAAGCCCTCATGAGCAGAACTCTCTTAACCCTCCTTCATTGAGTTGTATTGTAATATTTTTTTTTTAAAGCATGGTGCAAAGTGTTGGTGCTATTTACAGTAAATACTGAATAATAATATAAAGCTACCAATTTATGAAATCTAAACCTTTCCATGAGGCAATATGTGTGTTAATTCTCCCTCTAGGTTAGAAATCTATAGAAACAGGTCACCAACAAAAGCTGTAGTTTTGTTATTTCTGTTACCTATAGATATCTCCACAGTTTATACATTTATACATTCTTTTATCCCTCCCCTTTCATTCTATGTTGTGGTTTACCCTATCTTCCTGCCTTCTTTATCCTAAAGTTGTCATGGGATTCTCTATCCAACTTGCCCATACTGTTTCATATTTCTCCCCCTGTCCAATATTACAATATGTCTCCCTATACAATGGCAAATTGATATTCACTAAATTTTTCCAATGTACCAACGAGGGAGCTTCAACCTTCTTCCAACTCAACACTATTGTCTTTCTTGCATAGAAAAGTAATGGGCTCACCTGTGTTCTCTTTCCTGTAGACGTGATTTTCTTCCCTACTAATCCTAATAGGCATATCGCTGCCTCTTGCTCCAAAGATACTGATGTTACTATAGCAATTATTCTCAAGACCTTCCTTCAAAATACCACTATCTTTGGACAAGTCCAGAATATGTGGATAACATTTCCTGGAATGCCTGCACATCTCCAACAGTTTTAAGGGTTTGATGGGGAAATATTTTATAACTTATATGGTGTAATAGCTCCTGTGTGTTATTTTAAAATGCATTAATTTGTCTCAAAGTGATACTAATATCTGAAATGGGAACCTCCATATCTCTTCCCAGTTCTCTTCTACTAAATTTGGGACATCTCCTATCCAACATTTGCATAATTTGCTTACTGTATGTCTGACAATGTAGTCCTTGATAAATAAGTATGCAGAGTTGAAATTGACTTCTTTCCTTTTTCTTTCCTTAAAGGGGTTGTAAAGGATTTTTTCCCCCTAAATAGCTTCCTTTACCTCAGTGCATCCTCCTTCACTTACCCCATCCTTCGATTTTGCTTTTAAATGTCCTTATTTCTTCGGAGAAATCATCACTTCCTGTGCTTCTGTCTGTAACTCAACACCGTAATGCAAGGCTTTCTTCCTGGTGTGGAGAAAGCCTCTTAAGGGTGGAGGGGTGAGCAGGAGGATCAGAACGCCCACTAACACACAGCTCCTTTGTCTATCTGCAAAGTAGAGAGTGTCCTGACAATGGATGAGCTCCGCAATCGCTTCAAACGTATGTTCGACTCAAATATCGTCTGTTCGACCATTCGTCGAAATTCGAACGCTATGGGTCGTTCGTGCCAAATTCGAGTGGCGTGCCACGGCCCATAATTCACTGCGCGCTGATGATTGGCCAAGCATGCACTATGACCCTCATGCTTGGCCAATCACAGCGTGCAAAAAACAGAGAGCCATAATTGGCCAAAGCCAGGGTAGGGCGGCCTTATGTAGTGTGTTGCGGCAGTTAACAGAGAGAGACCAAGAGAGTGTCATTTTTTGCAGGTAGATAGGCAGGCTAGTCAGTTAATGTTACAATGTGTAGAGGATATATATACATCCCAGGTGTTGTACATATATTTATACACTGTTTAGCTTAGCTAGATCAGTTCTTCTTAATTTACTGGCAGGCAGGTGATTGTGCTATTTAAAGAAGTTTTTACAGTTATAGTCACCCAGCAGGTACAATATTTAACCACTTCCATACCAAGCACCTACACACCTTCCCGCCCAAGCCAATTTTCAGCTTTTAGCGCTGTCGCACTTTGAATGACAATTGCGCGGTCATGCTACACTGTACCCAAACAAAATTGGTGTCCTTTTTTCCCCACAAATAGAGCTTTCTTTTGGTGGTATTTGATCACCTCTGCGTTTTTTTTTTTTTTTGCGCAACAACTAATAAAAAACTTTTTTTTTTTTTTTTAATGTTTTTATTTTTTTCTGTATTTTTTTGTAAATAAGTAAGTTTTCTCTTTCAATTACGGGCACTGATATGGCGGCACTGATGGGCACCGATGAGGTGGCACTGATGGACACTGATGAGGTAGTACTGATGGGCACCGGTGAGGTGGCACTGATGGGCACTGATAGGCGGCGCTGGTATGTGGCACTGATGGGCACTCATAGGCGGCACTGATGGGCACTCATGGGTGGCACTGATGGGCACTCATGGGTGGCACTGGGCACTCAAAGGAGGCACAGATGGGCACTCATGGGCGGCACTTATGGGTGGCACTGATGGGTACTTATGGGTGGCACAGATGGGCACTGATAGGTGGGCACTAGGCATGGATTGGCACTGAGGGGTGGCACTGATGGACACTGTGGGGTGGCACTGATGGATCCATGTTGCCAGTCAGTGCCCATTTGTGGGCACTGATTGGCATCTTTTTTTTTTACTGGCCTTTTTTTATTACTGACTTTTTTTTATTGCCCCCTTTTTCTTTTTTTTTGCCCTTCCTTGGTGGTCCAGTGAGGGCTTCCCTAGTGGTCTAGTGTGGGCATCCCAGGGGGGGCTGCGCTGATAAACAGTCAGTGCGAACCCCCGCTGTCAGGAGAGCCACCGATTGTTACCAAGATCGGAGATGCAGGGTGTCAGACTGACACTCTGCATCACCGATCGCCGAACGCGGCATGAAATCCTGCAGGACATCAATAGACGTCCAGTCAGGATTTCAGAACCACTTCCCGGACGTCAATCTGCGATTGAACGGGCGGGAAGTGGTTAAGGAATTTTTCATTTTTAATTTAAGCATCATTAAAAACACTGCTCCTGATGCAGGAGCAGTGATTTTAATGATGCTTAAATAAAAAAAATTAAAAAAAATTAAAAATTCCTTTAAATATTGTACCTGCTGGGTGTCTATAGTTTGCCTGTGAAAACGTGTTTGAGAACACGGGTCTTGCCCGAAGGAACATGTATCAATGGAAAAAAAGTCCTGCTCCTGAAAAAAGTACCGTTTTTTTTTACTTTTTTTTCCATTGATACATGTTCCCTGGGGCAAGACCTGGGTACTCAAAGACGTTTTACGACAATAACTTGCATATTAGGCTTTAAAATTAGCACTTTTGAATTCGGACGTTCGAGTCCCATAGACATCAATGGGGTTCTAAATGTTCGCGCGAACATTCGGTCCATTCGAAGGTTCTGGTGCGAACCGAATGGGGGGGTATTCGGCTCATCCCTAGTCCTGACTTGCCTGCTCGTTCCCTTCCCCCTCAAGAGGCTTTCTCTACACCAGGGAGAAAGCCTTGCATTGCGGTGTTGAGTTACAGACAGAAGAACAGGAAGTGAGCGTTTCTCAGAATAAGGACATTTAAAAGCAAAATGGAAGGATGAGGTAACTGAAGGAGGACTGCACTAAGGTAAAGTAAGCTATTTAGGATAAAAAATTCCTTTACAACCCCTTTAACATTTGCTCTAAACCTAACTCTGTTAATTGTTGGGTACCCTCTGGGAATTGAGCTAATAGAGCATTTAAAAGCTGAGTGTATCTAAAAACCCTCAGGTATATTCCAACATTGCCTCATCTCTGCAAATGTGCAGAATTTTTCCCTATGAATTACTTACATATTGTTGTTATCATAGGAGGGGTTAAATCCCGCCTAGATTTTATCCCCCGGTATAGTAGTCCCTGCAATGCCTCCACCGATTGAACCACTGCTGCTTCCAGCATTGTAGCAGAGTCAAACCCATTGTGGTTCAGCCATCTCCCCAATGTCACTAACTGTGTGGCTAAATAATATTTATAGAGGTCTGGGAAGGCCAATCCCCCCCCTGTACTGCCGGGCGCATAAGTATGCTTAATTTAATTCTAGCTGGTTTGTTTACCCATATAAATGCAGAAAACATACCATGCAGCTGTACAAAAAACTTGTAGGCAACCATTGTGGAGAATTTCTAAGCAAGTACAACAATTTAGGAAGAATCTTCATCTTTATTAGATTTATATGTCCTAGTAGCGACAGGGGCTTCCCATACCTTTATTTTTTTTCCTAAACTCCTGTATTACTGGATCCAAGTTCAACATTCGAAAATCTTCCACCTGTCGAGATATTATTATACCAAGGTACTTAAATTCCGTTACCCATTTCAACGGTAAATCCGGAGCAGCGGTATCCTGTGCACCTTGGTCAATGGGAAATATTAGAAACTTACCCCCATTTACTTAAAGGCCCTGTAAATAGTGAAAACATGTCTAATAATTTGATGGCTCCTTCCAGAGATGGAAGCCGCGTCTCTTAAAAATAACAACATGTCATCGGCATACAGGGCTACCCTCTCTTCCAGCCCCCCGCACTTAAAGTCCTTCAATGTTTGGTGAAGTCCTAAGAGCCTCTGCCACTGGCTCTATTGCTATTGCAATGAGTGCTGGAGAGAGGGGGCAGCCCTGCCTCGTGCCTCTGTATAGCTAAAAAAAAAAAACATAGCTTTCCTCCCAATTTAACCGCTGACATGGGTTTCCGATATTATTTGTATCCATTTAATGAATACCAATGAGACTCCCATCCCTCTGAGTATTTCCCATAGAAAAGGCCATTAGATTGTATCGAAGGCCTTCCCTATATCTAGGGAGGCCACCGTCCTAGATCCCTCCTGGATATGGTGAGTATGTATATTTGTATATAACCTACGTAGATTAACATCTGTTCTCTGTGGCATGAATCCTGTTTGGTCTGAATCTATAATATTTCTAAGCAGGGGTTGTAATCTTAACGTTCATATCTTAGTTAGTATTTTAACCACTTCCATACTGGGCACTTAAACACCCCTCCTGACCAGACCAATTTTCAGCTTTCAGCGCTCTTACACTTTGAATGACAATTACTGAGTCATGCAACACTGTACCCAAATTATTTTTTTGTCCTTTTTTTTCACAAATAGAGCTTTCTTTTGGTGGTATTTGATCACCTCTGCGGTTTTTATTTTTTGCGCTATTAATGAAAAAAGACCGAAAATTTTGAAAACAAAAAAGTTTTTTTTCTTAGTTTCTGTGATAAAATGTTGCAAATTATTAATTTTTCTTCATACATTTTGGCCACAATTTATACTGCTACATGTCTTTGATAAAAATAACCCAAAGTTTTTGGAAATTATTTGGTCTCTGTGAAAGTTTAAGGCCGCGTACACACGAGGAGATTTATCCAATGAAAACGGTCTGACAGACCGTTTTCATCGGACATGTCTGCTGGGCTATTTTGGTGGGCTATTATCAGTGTACACACGATCAAACCAAAAACCCCACGGACAGACAGCGCAGTGACGTGGCGGTGACGTTGATGCTGCCACGTCACCGAACCGGGAAGTAAAATACTTCCACGCAAGCGTCTAATCCATTCGACGCATGCGGGGGATTTTTGTCCGCTGGTTAGGCGTACTAACCAGCAGACATGTCGGACAGACAGCTTTCCAGCAGACAAGTTTTAAAGCATGCTTTAAAACTTTTGTCTGCTGGAAACTGTCTGCTAGCCCATACAGACGATCGAATCTGTCCGCTGAAACTGGTCTGCGGACCAGTTTCAGCAGATATATTTGATCGTGTGTACGCGGCCTTTGAGTCTACAAGCTATAGTGCAAATCATAAAAAAAATATCACATCTGATCACACCTAATGTACTGAAGGCCTCTCTGATTTCTTGAGACCCTAACAAGCCAGGAAAGTACAAATGCCCACAGATGGCACTAATGAGGCGGCACAGATGGCGCTGAGGTGGCACAGGTGGCACTGAGGTGGCACAGGTGGCACTGAGGCGGCACAGATGGCACTGAGATGGGTACTGATAAGATGGGTACTGATGTGCACCGATGAGGCCTGTGTACTGGTGGACACAGGTGGGCACTGATGAGGCGGCACAGATGGCACTAATGAGGCGGCACAGATGGCACTGAGATGGGTACTGATAAGATGGGTACTGATGTGAACTGATTGACTGTGGCACAGGTGGGCACTAATGAGGTGGCACAGGTGGGCACTGAGGTGGCACAGGTGGGCACTAATGAGGTGGCACAGGTGGGCACTGAGGTGGCACAGGTGGGCACTGATGAGGTGGCACAGGTGGGTACTGATTGCAGATGTACACTGAGGTGGCAGATGGGCACTGGTGGCACAGGTGGCCCTAGTGGTACTGATGGGCATGGTGGTACTGGTGGGCACGTAGTACTGGTGGGCACGGTGGGCACACGGTGGGCATGGTGGTACTGGTGGGCACACTGTGGGCACAGTGGTACTGGTGGGAACACAGTGGTAGTGGTGGGCACAGTGGTAATGGTGGGCAGAGGTGGGCACGGTGGTACTGGTGGGCACGGTGGTACTGGTGGGCACATGTGGTACTGGTGGGTAGTGGTGGGCACGGTGGTACTGGTGGGCACACAGTGGTACTAGTGGGCACACGGTGGGCACAGTGGTACTGGTGGGCACTGGGGGGCACTGTGGTATTGGTGGGCACTGTGGTACTGAGGGGTACTGTGGTACTGGGGGGCACAGGTGGTACTGGGGACACTGATTAGTGATTTGAATAAAAAAAAGTGACCAGTTACTCACAGTTATCTCTCCCTCCTCACACGCGCTGCCTGTGTGAGGAGGGAGAGTCGGCAATGAGAGATGATCTCATATGTTTACATATGAGATCATCTCTCATTGGCCGCACAGATCACAATGTAAATAGCCGCTGTGATTGGCTATTTACCGCGATCTGTGTTTGGCTGTGTCCAGGGGACACTGCCAGCACAGTAGTTCCCCGCTGCGCGCTCGGGAGCGCATGCGGGGAACGAGGAAAGGGGCAGCCATAAAAACACGGCGCCTCAGAGAAGTAGAGCCGCGCTGCGGCCGTATATCGTCGTACGGCCGTCAGCAAGTGGTTAAAATCTATATTTAATAATGCTATGGGCCTATATGAGGAACATCATCAGGAACTTTTGATAATCCACTTGTGAATACTTCTGCAAGTTTTAGGACTATTAAAGCTCCATATTTTTTATTGAATTCCACCAGAATTCCGTCTGGGCCTGGTGCCTTTTCCCCTGAAAATGTATGTATAATTTTCCTGATCTCCTCGCTTGTAATTGGGAAAACCAATGCCCCCTCTCCCTGTCTGACAACGCCATTACGCTCCCAATACTCAGGCCAATTATAAAAGGAATACTGAAAATGTGACCGTGACAGCCCCCATGGCAGAACATACACCTTCTACCATATTGGACGCGGAAGCTTTACAGATCTTCGATGAACTATGTACAGAGGGAAACACAGAGGGTTATGTACCAGTAGCTCAGTTAGAACCCCCTATTTTACATACTTCGTTCAAGCCTAAATCCACTTTCTTCCCTTAATTCTAAAGGTCCCTACATAGAGACATAATACCAGGCCGTTTATAAAGATCTCTCTATGTGACACTCCTAACAGTTTTAAACATCGTAACCTAACAAAGGAGGAGAGTCATGCCCTTAATGATTTAAAAGCCAATATTAATATCACCATTAGGCAAGCTGATAAGTGTGGTAGCCTGGTAGTACAGAATAGAGTGGACTATATAAAAGAGGCCAGCCGGTTGTTGGCTGATACTGATACCTATCTTAGGCTACGAAGCAATCCATTACTTGAATACCAGTCGGATCTCAAGACGTTAGTATTTAATGCATGGGAAGAGGGGATACTCATGAAAAAGGAGAGACAGTTAATTTTGCCAGCTGAATGTAGCACCCCGCATTTCTATCACCTTCCCAAACCTTCACAAATCCTTAGTTGACCTCCCCGGGAGACCTATCGTGGTAAGTACTAATAGTTTCACGAATAGTCTTTTCGTGTATATTGATTTTTGTTTACAACCCTTGGTTACCCAATTACAGTCTTATATTAGGGATTCGAAATGAAGTGATTGATACTCTCCATCACTATACTTGGGAGGAAGGCTACTTATGGGCTTTTTTGGATTTAGTTTGAAACATAATTATTTTACCTTTTGTGAACACTTTTATGTGCAATGGAGGGGCACGGTGATGGGAGCCAATTTTGCTCCAGTGTATGTCAATTTGACTATGGGCCACTGGGAGGAGAACATTTGGGCAAACAATCCGTTTGCAGAATACATTGTGTATTATGGTCGCTACATTGATGACATTGTACTCCTCTGGAGTGGTGGCCCGGATGTCTTCCTCTCCTTTGGGGACCACTGTAATGCCAAGACGTTTATCGTTCACACATGTATTGGACACCCAGTAATTGATTTTCTTGGATTTGGTATTAACCAACGATTCAAATAAGATTGTCACAAAAAATTATACTAAACCCACCAGTGGGAACTCTTACCTTCATTTTACGAGTTGCCATCATCCCACATGGAAACGGAATATATCAAAGGGACAGTTTAACAGATTGAGAAAGAATTGTTCTAGGGTAGAAGACTATGTTGAGCAAAGTAGTCTAATGTCAAAAAAAGTTTGAAGAAAGGGGATCTCCTAGCAAATTAATCAAGGAGGCTTTCCTATCTAATATGAATCCTCTCCTTAAAAAGAAAGTGTTGAATGAACCTATCAATGACACTCATGCAGTAAGATTTGTTTCTACTTTTAATGATAAATATAAGTTAGTCTCGAGAATAATTAATAAACATTTTAACATATTGTTTTTAGTTTAGAGACTTGGTCCAGTATTGCCCCCAGCCTCACAGGTTACTTTCCGGAGAGCCAGAACTATTAAGAACATACTAGCCCCCAGTAAAATACAAAGTACATCTACCAGATCTCCATTGGACAATAGGTCTTATTTCAATGACAGGAATGTAATCTTCCAATGCCAAAAGAGAGTATGCCTGACCTGCCAATTTATAACGCATGGGACAAATGAGATCAGCATGAACTCGGTGAAAGAGTATATGATTAAACAATTTATAACATGCTCTGCCACTTTGTTATCTCTGTGCTACGGTGCCATTGTGGCCTGTTTTATGTGGGGAGCACTATACGTGCACTACGCGCTAGAATTGGCGATCATCGCCGAATTATAAAGAAGGGCTATAAGGAACATAGTGTCCCCCAGCATTTTAACCGTGTACACAATAAGGATATCAAATGCCTGGAAGTATTTATAATTGAAGGGAACATAGCCGCTCACTGGATGTGATTGACAGCAGCTCCAGCCAATGGCTGCGCTGCTCTCAATCCATCCGCTCTAGCCAATCAGCGGCCAGGCTGAACGGTGAAGAGGATCTCGGGACCGCGCGGGACTTTCGAGGGGTCAGATAACTATAACGGGGGCTCGGGGGGTAGCATTATAAGATGTTTTTTCACCTTAATGCATAGATTGCATTAACCACTTTAGCCCCGGACCATATTGCTGTCCAAAGACCAGAGCACTTTTTGTGATTCGGCACTGCGTCGCTTTAACTGACAATTGTGCGATCGTGCGACGTGGTTCCCAAACAAAATTGGCGTCCTTTTTTTCCCACAAATAGAGCTTTCTTTTGGTGGTATTTGATCATCTCTGCGGTTTTTATTTTTTGCGCTATAAACAAAAATAGAGCGACTATTTTGAAAAAAATTCAATATTTTTTACATTTTGCTATAATAAATATCCCCAAAAAAGAAATAAAAAAACATTTTTTTTCCTCAGTTTAGGCCGATACGTATTCTTCTACATATTTTTCGTAAAAAAAAACGCAATTAGCGTTTATTGATTGGTTAGCGCAAAATTTATAGCGTTTACAAAAAAGGGGGTAGTTTTATGGCATTTTTATTAATATTGTTTTTTTTACTAGTAATGGCGGCGATCAGCGTTTTTTTTTCGGTACTGCGAGATTATGGCGGACACATCGGACACTTTTGACACATTTTTGGGACCATTGGCATTTTTATAGCGATCAATGCTATAAAAATGCATTGGATTACTATAAAAATGCCATTGGCAGTGAAGAGGTTAACACTAGGGGGCGGGGAAGGGGTTAAGTATGTTCCTGGTGTGTTCTAACTGTATGGGGGGGGGTTGACTCACTAGGGGGAATCGCTGATCTTCCGTTCATAGATCGTATGAACGGGAGATCAGCGTTTCCCCCGCTGACAGGAACGAGCGGAATGTGTTGACACACATACCTCCCGTTCCCCGCTCTGTAACAAACGCACGCGTGGGCCACCGGCGGCACGCGTGTGCCCCCTAGTGGCCGAAAAAGATAGGACGTAGAGCTACGTGCTCTCGCCCAGCAGTGCCACCGTCCCGCAGTAATATGACGGCGGGCGGTCGGCAATCAGTTAAGGTACAAAAATGTTTTCATTTACGACTCCTTTAACACCTTTATGGGTGCTGCCTTACCCAGGACTTGAGACACTGGGGTCTTTTTGATTCAGTATTTCCCTGTTAAAAGCTAGGAATTCTACCTTCCATAAGATCTACCACAGTGCCCAGAAGGGTTACTTCACTTGGTGCAAGGAAAGTAGATTTCACCCCATGAAATACCCTGTGAGCAGAATCCTAACCTTTTTACAAGTTAGCTTGGACCAGCATTTGGCAATGAGTGCCAACACATTTTGACTCTTGCAATATTATTACAAAAACTCCCATTCCTTGGCTAAGAATTTTGTACAGGGCTTTTTAATATGTAGCTACTCCTGTACAACCTCCATGTGAGTTGAGTTTGTTTAGATCAACTCTTCAAAAACCACCATTTACCTATGAGGAATATTTCCTTATATACTTGCACTCACACGGTTGCAATCTGTATTGCTATAACCTCTTCAAGGTATGTGTCTAAGCTGGCTGCCTTGTTATGTAAAGAAACATTTCCAGTCTTACACAAAGACTTGGAATCCCTGGGGCCTAGATGTACAACAGATGGACATTTCTTTTCCCTGCTTGAATGTAGTTTGCGTTATTCAGGTTTACCCTTCAGCTACTGCTTGGGTTAGAAAGACTGAAACTTTTTGTTCCATCCTAATGGTCCCCATAAATCAGCATTTCTCTGTGGTGCAGAAAATCATTGTTCATGCCAGATAAGGTCTTACTAATACAAATTTTATGACGTTTACTCAGGGACTTGTTGACAGTAAGTCTGTGAGTAAAAAAAAGACCTGAGTAATGTTGAGTATAGGCGCGTAAATGTGTGTAAGCATATAGTGAGTGTTGTAATGTACTCATTTATACTCACGTAAACATGCTTATAGACAAACATGCGTATGAGAGTAAATTACTGCACTCAAATGTAAAATGTTCAATTTTTGTTTTTACTGCTCAGTACTTAATGCTGTATTGGATTATTTAAATAAAGGGGTAGTGGCACTGCCTTAGGGGTGGTGGTAAGTACCAGTGATTGATCCAACAGTACCCTGTACCAGATATGTGATATGTGCCATGCTTGGTATGTGATTTAGAATGTTGGACACCTCTGATGGGTGATCTCATAAACAAGGAGAGTCCCCTCAGTTATTCTCAGAGGTTAATCCTATTTAATGAGTCTTAGAACCTTGGATGATAGTTTCATATGCTCTTGGCTTTAATGTGATTCCTTGTGACAATGTGCTTATAAGAGATTCCTAGTGCTATCAAAACAAGTGATTAAATGCTATTGTTACCAATGATTGATATAGGTGTGCCAAAGTTCATAGATAAAACAAACTGAAAAATTATAATAAAATCAGAAAAAATATATATAAGTATATCATGATCTACTACATGATGAATAGTAAGTAGGTTAGCTGCTACTTAAATCCTGTGAGTGACATTCCGCTATGCCTGTACATGATTATATGGTATATAGTGATTGATATAACTGTGGAAATGTTCATGAAAAAAATATAAATAATCTGTGAGCTAACACAATGGTGATTAATAAGCAAGTTGACTGCTTGTTAGGGTTGGTAAATGACAGTCCACTATGCCTTAACATGCACTAATAGTCCACACAAATAGACTCAAAGATGATACAGTCCCACAACAATAAAGATGTATTAAAAATGACTGTGCTTCAACATATTCCTTATTGGTAACTTGTGATATATACATAGCAATTAACGTTTCTATTGGAATATTCTTCAACTAAATTTTTCAACTATAATCAATACTTCTCTCTGATCGTATCTAGCTGGATTAATGGGGAGGATCAGTCACAGCATTCCCGTAATGATAGCAAAGGCAGGCCTCCCATTACATGCCCACAAAGGAGGGACCTGTATGCCGCTCTGCATAAAAGACGTGAGACGTATGAGGTTGCCAACACCTTTGAGAAAGTCCATAGGACGAAACGCGTCAGTTGACCCTGCAACATCAGATGTCAAACGTCACATCTGGGTAGGGGAAGTCGAGCTTCAAAAATGCTTCAAAAATCGGGGGTCGTCTTATAAACCGGATGCAGAGTCAGTCAGACTGCGGGCGTCCATTGTTCAAAAGCCATGCCTCCTTCTCATGCTTTTCCGTGATAGGCGGAACACTCAGTTTCCCAGCAGAGCCTGTGTCTCTGCTGGGAAACTGAGCATTCCACCTATCATATTAGTATTCCATCATTATAGCCCGTTCATCAACATGCAGAGCTCCATAAAATTGCATACAGAGATTCATCCTTCATTACTTCAGCATAAGTGTCCATAACAGAGAGGCACATAGGTGCAATCATCAGAAGTCCTTGCCAGACTATGGCTGTAGGTTTGAATAGGGGGATTTTCAACATTCCTGAAATTTCCCTGTCTACAGCATGTGACAAAGTGCAGACTCACATTGGCCAGTCTGACAAATGAATTTACTGGTGTGCAGGCACAGTATCCTAAAGTTCCCATCTTAAATGGAAAAACCCAAACTGACCACATCAGGATGGTTCTGCTTCCATGCCTAACATGGTCAGTATGAAACAGGAAGGGAATATTAAAGAAGGAGCCTGACAGAAACACCAGGTACAGGCATACCCCACTTTTAAGTACACAATGGGGTTTATTTACTAAAGCTGGAAAAGGCAAAATCAGGCTCACTTCTGCATAGAAACCAATGAGCTTATAACCCTAGCTTGTTCAATTAAGCTTTGGTAATAAAACCTGGAAGCTCATTGGTTTCTATGTAGTAGAACCTGATTTTGCATTTTCCAGCTTTAGTAAATTAACCCCATTGTGTACGTCTGTATAGACTGTTTCAGCGCTCTTAGCTACATAAGAGGGACTCCTATGTGTATTATAAGGAACAAAGGAATGTAGTACAGAGTAATTAAAATAAGGTTGACTTACAGTTTTTGTTAAAAGAAAAGGCAAGAATGCAACAACATGTAATAGCTATTTTTTTTAAAGGAAGAAATTGATATATATATATATATATATATATATATATATATATATATATATATATATATATATATATATATATATATATATATGAACTATGGAGTACAGTATAGTAAATGTATGTAGTGTCAAAGATGAAAAGAACATGAGATGAAATTGGGTTTCTAAGAAACATACATTTATGGAATAACTTGTAAAGATAAAAAAACACATTATACACTTGCAGTTTAGGTAATTAAGAATTTCTCTTAATATGGCTTTGTTTGCCAAGGTCATATTTAAGAGTATACACTATTTTTTAAGTCAATGCAGCTTGGTCTCTTTGCTGCCTATACAAAATGCTAATACTGTGCATCAACAGGTAGATGTTGAATAACAAATACATACCGTTAATATGAAAAGAACAGGACCCACGAATGCCCATATTATGTCAGTCTGTGTGTTTAGCCAGCAGTGACTGTCTGCCACATATTTATCTAAAGAGGTTGCCAAGGTCACGATTACAATAATGACTGGAAGACCTACAGCAAAAGAGATAACAGATCTTTCATTAGTAGACAAGATTTGGAAAGACAGAGTAACCCTACTGCTTTGCATTAGAAACATACAATAAGGTTACAATTTAGTATCAGTTTTTTTTTTTTATTTACCAAAAATGTACCGTATTTTTCGGACCATAAGGCGCACCGGGTTATAAGGCGCACTATCATTGAGAGCTTGTTAACAGGTTTTTTTCCATACATAAGGCGCACCGGGTTATAAGGCGCATGCGGGTATAGAAAATTAATGAATGAATGCACACACCTCTGTCACACGCAAGCGCCAGCTCTGAAATGCCGTCGCATTCCAGTGACGTCACCGTGGCTCACGCTGCGCCCCATGCCTCGCTTTCAACAGTGTCACCATACCAGCTAGTTCCACTGCTATACGGACGGTTCGGCATAGAGGGGCATAGGAGCATTTTACAGCTTACATCTGGTGCGGAAGGACGTTACAGTAGAGACTATTTCCATAATCTACATGCCGGATCTCTATTATTTACATGTAAGTGGATGCTGTAAACAGTCATGTATGTCTTTAATGCTCAATACAACCATACATAAGGCGCACCGCATTATAAGGCGCACTGTCGATTTTTGAGAAAATTAAAGGATTTTAAGTGCGTCTTATGGTCCGAAAAATACGGTAATTTGAATTGAAGTCAAATCTTCATGGTAAAGGTATTTTTGGAGTAAAATGTGAAAATTTGTGTTTTGTCCCTGAGTGAATGCATACATGTAATTTTTCTTAAAGTAGAGTACAGTATCATTTCTTTACAGTATATAACGGGACACAGAGCCAGTAATTACTACATGGGTTATAGGCCACCTTCAGGTGATGGACACTGGCATAATCAAGACAGGAAGTCCACCTCTATATAACCCCTTCCACATGGGAAGTGTTTTTTCGCCAATGTTTAATGTGTTGGTCACGGTAAACATTATGCTCCTCAGAAGGGCCCTAGCCAGGGAGCTATACAATCGGATCCAATCAAAAAGCCAAAAACAAAAGGAAAAAGTGGATGGTACCCGAGCCTCGATCCCGTTGAACAAGGTTCTGCCTGTAACGCTTCTCCTTGGAGATCTGGGCCCTGCGATCCAGCGCCTTGGTCACATTGCTATACCACAGGTTGCTCTGGCAGGGCACTGTACAGGTTCAAGGCAGTGGACCCTAATAAATTAAAGGGGACCCCACCCTTGAAGGTCTGGCATGACTCCAAGCCCGCCGTAATGAGTGAAGATTGGGTCACTGTGCTAATCCCAGTAGTACTCTGTGACAGGAATGGTAAGTGAAGAAGATCCCTTGTGGACTTCTTTTTATGAATAGTTGATGTCTTGCCTGTGTTTTTTCTCCTACCACTAGAGTGTGCAGCAGCATACCTGGAGTCAGCATCCCATGTCTGCCTGTTTAAAGGTCTGTCAACAGCGCTTGTGGAGAAGTTCTGCCTTTCCTCTCAGTTAGTCAGCCACCTAAAGAGGGGGGAGAGTCTGGGGTTCACCAGCAGCGAGACTTCTCCCCGAGCGGATCGCCGCTTATGCACACATGCGAAAAGAACCCTCTTTTTTTATGAGAAAGGGACATCACGGGGTGTAAAGCGGCGGCGCCGGTGTGCACATGGATCGGCGTGCGCGTTGCCCTATGGTGCTAAAAATTCAACCCGTGCGCATACAGGTGCGCGACTAAGAGATGCAACGTGCCCATACAGGTGCGCAACAGAGAGACACAGACACTTTTTCACAGGGCGTCAAAGTGCTGGGGACAGGCTTTGTTTAAGACTCATCTGTTCGGCATCTGAGCTGTGGCATTTGATAGCAGCATGTTAAAAGGGAATTCCACCCACAATTTCACTTTTTAAATATAAATACCCCTGTAATACACAAGCTTAATGTATTCTAGTAAAGTTAGTCTGTAAACTAAGGTCCGTTTTGCTAGGTTGTTACAGCATTTAGATTCTAATTTATAGTTTATAATCTAGACCGTGGCCATCTTAAGTGTGGGCATCATGAAGCCAGACTGTATAACTTCCTGGATTTCAGCTTTGCATATCTCACACATGCTCAGTGCTGCAAGCAATGTAATAGGTTTCAGTCAGGTTTGCAAGGACTACTGGGAACCATGATGCCTATCCCAGAAACCCTTGCAAATAGCCATGTGACTTAATAGCCTAGGCTAATAAGGAGGAGGAAGTAATGAAGGACTACAAAATAAAGGTATTTACAAGCAACAAAATAAATAAAAATTGTCCATTCTAAACACTATGAGATTAGGGCATGCAGCACAGACAAGCATAACAAATTGGGTGGAACTCCACTTTAAGATTGCTAAGACTGAGCTCATCAATAGATGCATATAAATTAGTACCTCTGCTTTGTGCCTAGGACTATGTATGCCCGAAGGATAGGGGCAAAAAACTGGGAGAAGCAGTGCAAAGCGCAGCGGTCAGGTCCCGGTAACCCTAACGTGCCTCCACTGCACCTGCTTCCCCTGTAAGACCTGAAACGGTTAACCAAGCTGAACCTTTGTCAGGCATTATAGCTACGTCCAACTCTCCAGCCTCTGCATTTGACTTGGCTACGGCTCTGGCTGGTTTGGAGGATAAGTTGGCTACTTTTTCACGTTTACCCCGTAGTCTGGGAAGGGCACGAAGATAGTTCCTCATTAGAGGGCTCAACCCGGGGAGCCTTTGCAGCCTCACAGTCTCAAAGGTTGTTCATTTAATCACTTTTCTGACACAGTGCGTATTGATTATAAGTTGCCACTTACAGAGTCGGCCAAGGCCCCCTTTTTTCTCTCTGGGTCCTCTGAGGCCTCCTCAAGGGGCTCATGCTTTTCCTTTGCACCTGTTGCTGGAACAGCTTATTTATGCTGACTGGGACTACCCAGACAGGCTTTTTTTATTCCTCCTTATGCCTTGTACACACGGTCAGAATTTCCGATGGAAAAAGTCAGATGAAATCTTTTTGTCGGTTATTCCCACCGTGTGTATGCCCAATCTGATTTTTTCCATCTGCAATTCCGATGGACCTAGATAGAAAATCTGTCCGTCTGTATGGAATTCAGACGAAAAAAAAAATGAACTTAATTTTTCTTGGCTCGTCGTAGTGTTGTACATGACTGCATTCTTGACGTTCGGAATTTGGTGTGACCCTGTGTATGCAAGCCAAGCTTGAGCGGAATTCCGTCGGAAAAAAAAAACATTTTTTTCCCAAAAGAATATCCGTTTGCGTGTACGCGGCATAAGAGATTCTCTAAAATCTATCCTATGGAGGAGATATTCACTAAGAAATTGAGTATGCCAGTGGTAGATGCTGCTGTTTTTTCCCTGAATAAGAGTCTAACTTCTCCAGTTGACAATATTCAGGTGTTTAGGATCCAGCAGATAAAAGACTGAAATCTTTGCATAAAGCCTCATTTGCTATGGCCGGTGCAGTTGCACAGCCTGCGATAGCAGCTGTTGGTGTATGTCAAATCCTTAAGGATGAGGTTAGAAGGGAAGAAGTCCCGGTCCTTCCAGATCTTCTTAAGTCCTTTGTGTTGCAGTTTGACTCCATTAGGGATTCCATCCATCAGGCGTCACGTTGCGCTCTTCTGCTGGTACACATGCGAAGAGTGCTATGGCTTATGTATTGGTCAGCAGAGTTGCATTGTAAGTAACTGTTGGCTGGGCTTACTTTATGAAAATCGTTTATGTACGGATGATAAGTGCATCCCGAAGATCTGGGGTGGAAAGAGTACCCTTCTTCCTGTGAAGAGAAGAAGTAAGCATCCTTCATTTAAACATTCTATCTCTCCGTTGCCTGGAGCATCAGCCTTCAGGCAGTTGCCAAGGCCTCCGCCGTCAGCACTGAGAGGAAGGCTCCAAAGCCAAGCTCGGGGCCAGGGACAAGCTAAGGGGGCAATAATCTGCTAAGCAAGATTCCCAAAGCCTTCTTATGAAGGGGTGCCCTGGCTTGCATGGGAGGACAGCTCCTGCAGTTGCAGGAGCCTGGCAGAAGGAGATTCAGACAGAAAGGCCACCTCCATGGTTTCTCTAGACTATAAGCTAGAGTTTTGGGATTCTTTTTCCTGGGGCAAGACCTGGGTTCTCAAAGACGTTTTACGACAATAACTTGCATATTAGGCTTTAAAATTAGCACTTTTGAATTCGAACTTTCAAGTCCCTTGGATGTCAATGGGGTTCTAAATGTTCACGTGAACGGTCGGTCCGTTCGAAGGTTCTAGTGCGAACCAAACGGGGGGGGGGGTTCGGCTCATCCCTAATAGTAATGAGGCAAACATCAAAATCCATGAGTCCCACTGATTTATGTGGGCTCTTCTGTTGTCCCCATTCCTTCCTGTGCTACATTGCACAGAATTTTGAACTAGGCAGAACTTTTTTTTCCTTCTAGAATCAGGCCTGAACAGATTGCAGCTGCCACAATAAAGCTGAATCAGCTTCTCACTACAATACTGATCTTGAATAATTTTGTCACCACCACCAAATTAGACCCTGAACCAGCTCCTCACCATCTAGAGCCTTGGTTGGGGGAATCTGGCTGAGTCAGTATAAAAGTACTCAGAGCAGTATAAAGAACTGGAGTACTATGTAGCCAGTTGTACTGTATGTCAGAAAAGGGTCCACCCACCCGGGAGCCTAAGGAGAAGCTGGCAAACCATTTTTAGGAAGTCACAGCCTACCAGTTTGGGGAAGAAGAGATTCCAACTATATGCCTTTGCAAATCGTTATGGTCACCAGTTAGGAATTCAACAAGGACTTTTTGGTCACCTAATGCAGTTTTATTTTTCACAGTTTCCACAGAGATACTTAAAGGATATGGTTGAGCGGACCTGAACTATAAATTTGCTAAAACGTTCGGGGTCGGAGTTTGGCTATGTAACGGCGCGCTGCACGGCAGCCAATCGCCATTTGTTTTACTTGTGTGACCTAGAAGCCATCACAGTCATGCCTACTAAAGGGCATGGCTGTGATTGGCCAGTGCAGCATGTGACCGAGCATGTGACCCAGCCTCTATATAAGCTAGAGGCACACAGCACAGCCTGTCACTCTGCTTTAGCTAGGGTAGGGAAAGGCTGCAGCTGCTCTCAGGGACAGATTTAGATAGGATTTTCCTGCTTCAGAAATCGAATTACAATACTCAGCGGTCGATCTACATAGCATTAGCTACATTAGGGAAAGGTTCCTGATTGATTGTACTTATAGGTAGAGAATTAGTTAGGAGTCAGTCCTACTTCACAAATCTAATTGCAGCAGCACTGCATATGTTCCTGTCACATACTCTGCATATTGCACCAGCAATGCATATGTTCATGTGATATACTCTGCATATTACACCAGCACTGCATATGTTCCTGTCAGATACTCTGCATATTGTACCAGCATTGCATATGTTCCTGTGACATACTCTGCATATTGCAGCAGTATTGCATATGTTCCTGTCAGATACTCTGCATATTGCACCAGCATTGCATATGTTCCTGCGACATATTATGCATATTGTAGCAGCATTGCATATGTTCCTGTCAGATACTCTGCATATTGCAGCAGCATTGCATATGTTCATGTGACATACTCTGCATATTGCAGCAGCATTGCATATGTTCCTGTCAGATACTCTGCATATTGCACCAGCATTGCATATGTTCCTGTGACATACTCTGCATATTGCACCAGCACTGCATATGTTCCTGTCAGATACTCTGCATATTGCACCAGCATTGCATATGTTCCTGTGACATACTCTGCATATTGCAGCAGTATTGCATATGTTCCTGCGACATATTCTGCATATTGTAGCAGCATTGCATATGTTCCTGTCAGATACTCTGCATATTGCAGCAGCATTGCATATGTTCATGTGACATACTCTGCATATTGCACCAGCACTGCATATGTTCCTGTAATATACTCTGCATTAGCTAATGTAGGGAAAGGTTCCTGATTGTGCTTATATGGAGAGAATTAGTTAGGAGTCAGTTCTACTTCACAAATCTAATTGCATCAGAATAGTGTCCCATCATTGGTATCATAGGCAGAAATAGTGTCCCATCATTTGTGTCAGTGGGAGAAATAGTGCCCCATCGTTGGTATCAGTGGGAGGAATAGTGTCCCATCATTGGTATGAATGGCAGGAATAGTGTCCCATCATTTGTGTCAGTGGGAGAAATAATGCCCCATCATTGGTATCATTGGGAGGAATAGTGTCCCATCATTTGTATCATTTGGGATGAATAGTGTCCCATCATTTGTATCATTGGGAGGAATAGTGTCCCATCATTGGTATCAGTGGGAGAAATAGTCTCCCATCATTGGTATCATTGGGAGGAATAGTCTCCCATCATTGGTATCATTGGGAGGAATAGTGTCCCATCATGTGTGTCAGTGGGAGAAATAGTGCCCCATCATTGGTATCATTGGGAGGAATAGTCTCCCATCATTGGTATCATTGGGAGGAATAGTGTCCCATCATGTGTGTCAGTGGGAGAAATAGTGCCCCATCATTGGTATCATTGGGAGGATTAGTGCCCCATCATTTGTGTCAGTGGGAGGAATAGTGTCCCATCATTTGTCTCAGTGGGAGAAATAGTGCCGCATCATTGGTATCAGTGGGAGGAATACTGTAGTCTCTAACGATGCCCCTTTTGAGGGTAACGAGTAATCTACCATTACTTGGGCGGCGTTACAGCAATTACACATGTACCTGTTGTGTATCACCGTTGGCGGCCATCCATTATTAAAAAAACGCGCCTCCCCCTCTGACTGTTCCGTCCGTGATAGGCGGAACATTAATTTTCCCAGCAGAGCCTCTGTTTAGTGTTCAGCCTATCACGGATGCCTTTTCATCCTCAGCCTTGGCCTCAGACGAGAGGACATCTGTGATAGGCGGAACACTGAACAGAGGCTCTGCTGGGAAAATTACTGTTCCACCTATCACGATCACAGCCTGAGGAGGAGGCACAGATTTTTAATAATGGAGGATGTACGCCGACGTCTGACATATGGAGAACAGGAGAAGGTAGGAAGATCGTCGTTGAGGCATTTTACAGGCACAGTGAGGCATGTATGATGGCACAGTGAGTCACTGTGCCATCATACATGCCTCACTGTGCCTGTAACATGCCTCACATACCTCACTGTGCCTGTAACATGCCTCACATGCCTCACTGTGCCTGTAACATGCCTCACTGTGCCTGTAACATCCTAACATGCCTCACTGTGCCTGTAACATGCCTCACTGTGCCTGTAACACGCCTATATAGGTAGACACACACACATGCATGTGTGTTTGAGCTTTAGGGTGCACACCTTAATACTATAGAATGTGCACACCTATGCAGTTATCATATATTCAACATGGTCCACAGCACTTGACTTTATTGAAGCAAGGATTGTCCTCATCCTTTTCAGTATCAGGTGCACAGCAGAGGAGTACCTATTTGAATGAATGCATCCATCCACCACAGCAGAAGACAGAGGTACGGTGGGAAAGAAGAAGATTTCAACCAAATATTCCCTCTATTATCATGGGGAATGTGAGATATTTGTCACAATGTTACCATAAGTGGTTTCCAGATTATTTCAAGATTGTTAGAGCAGACAGGGACTGCACAAGGAAGGGGGGCTTGTTATTTTTGTAAGCAATAGATGGTGCAACCCTGGTCACATAACTATTAAGGAAAGTGTTGTGCTGCTCAGAGATAGAATTATTAGTTGTAGGGCTTTGGCCTTCTTAAATAAACTCAAAGAAAGGGAAAGTGGCGCTGTTCGGAGGTAATATATGTGAAGTGTAACCCCTATTTGCTGTGATAAAGGTACATAATATAATGATCCACTAGTTGACCAATATAGAAATGGTAAATAATAAATAGTGTTTGGTTTGACTGAGCTACTCTTGGAGCTATATAAAGTGCGAGTGATCCTTTTAAAGTGACATACGCAATCAGAAGATAGAAAAACATTAATAAATCTAAAATATATACGTGAATTCATCAACATCGAATGTACCGTATCTGTCAGTGTCCACAAATAAGGGACCATAAATAAAGTGACATGTGCCAAATCTAAAGGTGCATAAATTAATCAACAGTACATTAGCTAATATTTGTCCATAAAAAAATAATTTGATGACGTGTGCTCAATCTAAAACGTGGCAGTCTATAAAGTGTTTCCATGCATCACAAATAAAGTGACTTTTCTGTGTTCCCCTCCTTCTTCTGTGCTCCCCTCCTGTATATGCACTCACTAGTAGGGATGGGCGAACGGTTCAGCTTGAGCATAAGTTCAGGCCGAACTTTCACTGTTTGGTCGTTCGGGAAACAGCCAAACTTTCGGGACGTTCTACCGTTTGTTCGGCCGCCTGTACCGACCACAATGCATTGCAGCACTGACAGTAAGTTGCAAACCCTGATTGGCTGAAACAGCGAAAACTTCAGCCAATCAGGATACAGAGCACTGACAGAGTCATGATTTGGAGACTGTCATCATGACTTTATCCAATCATGGCTTATTCCCATCTCACAGTATAAAAGTATTCTTGCAATTGCAGCCATTATCAGTGTGATTTTGGCGTGGAGAGAGATAGAACAGGTCTGTGTGCAATGCTATTAGCATAGTGTGCTATACTGTGCTATTTTGCTTCTGAAAAGAAGAGAGGTGTGAACAAAACAAGGGTCAGTTCGGCCCATACCTACTCACCAGAGCGCCTCACCCCTGCGGGGGTAAAAGGAGTGATAGTTATGTAGTGGGGTCATACTATCGTGGACTATTGATAGTGACCTGAATCCCCACCGGAGTTCCAGTTACATTGTACATATGTGTTTATTTTTCTCTTAAAAGCAATGCATTGTGGGACTAGAAGTACCAGGAGAAACGGACTCCAGTGACAATTTGTAGGAACAGACTACAATTCCCACAATGCCTTGCCCTCCTGGAGCACCTGACACCTCCGCACAGCCTTATGGGGGAGGTTATTTAAAGCCGGAGAGGAGCTGAATTCGCTCTCTTGGGATCTGCACGCTTCCCTCTGCGGAGCAGAGGAGAGCACTACCGCTAAACAGCTAGGCCTGAGGCCTAAGAGGAGATCCATCTGGAGACCAGTCACCCGGGGAGAGACGAGACCGAGTGCCTGCAGTTCGTGCTTCCAAGTGACCAGAGAAAACTCACCAGCTGACGATCGTAACAGTGGAGAGTCGGATGCCGGAGACCGTGTGTTGCGGAGCGGTGACTGATCGGCGCGTGTTTGTGAAGGCCTCAGGCGGACAGGGCCTGTTCTGGTGAGAGGGCACTTGCCCAAGCTCCAATATTTCCTCAGCCTATAAACTTATAGTACTCCATAAACCTGAGCCACGTATTGTTCATTGATTAAGCTAAGAGGGCCCAACATCTAAAAGTTACACTAGCAGAGTTGACTGATGCTGATTTGGATGATTGGTCCACAAGCATTTGTGTTTGCCATATCCCATTGACTGAGTTTAACTTTTTTCCTTTGGATTACACGATAATTTTTCGGGTTGTAAAAACGACTTTTTTTAATATCATTAAAAACGATCGTGTGGGGGCTTCAGAGCATTTTTCGGGTTCTGAAAAATGGGCAACTTTTTTTTCGAACATGCCCTATTTTTTCACGACGTTTTAAACTTTGTCATTTTTCGGGTTGCAAAAAATGGTTGTGTGTGGGCTTTAACGATGTGAAAAAAAACGCGCATGCTCAGATATTAAGTTATGAGACGGGAGCGCTCGTTCTGGTAAAACTACCGTTCGTAATGGAGTAAGCACATTAATCGCGCTGTAACAGACAGAAAAGCGCGAATCGTCTTTTACTAACACAAAATCAGCTAAAGCAGCCCAAAGGGTGGCATCATCCGAATGGAACTTCCCTTTTATAGTTCCGTCGTACGTGTTGTACGTCACCGCGCTTTGCTAGAGCATTGTGTGTAGGCGAGGCCTTTTTAAGGATCAAGTTGAAAAAAACTATGTTTTTTCTAGAGCCTGAAAACTTCGTTTTTTTACAACCCGAAAAATTATCGTGTGTACGTGGCAATGGTGGCATAAGGCTATGCAAAGTCCCTGTGTTGTGGAAGATGTCCTGCCCTGTCCCTTTGCAGAAGACACCACGTCCTTGTGGCTGGATTACAGACTAGTGTTGAGCAGAATATGCCATATTCAATTTCGCGATATATCTCGAATATATAGTCGAATATTCGAGATATATTCGTTAAATGCGAATATTCGCGATATTTTTTGGAAATGAAATGATTGCGAAATTTCGCTATTGCGAATGCGAATGAAATTTCGAGAAATGCGGAAGGAGCACTCTGATTGGCTCAGAATATTCGTGATATTTTATAATACAAAATAATTGCGAAATTTCGAGAAATGCGGAATGGAGCACTCTGATTGGCTCAGAATATTCGTGATATATTACAATACAAAATAATTGTGAATATTCGGCAAATGCGGAAGGAGCACTCTGATTGGCTCAGAATATTCGTGATATATTACAATACAAAATAATTGCGAATATTCGGCAAATGCGGAAGGAGCACTCTGATTGGCTCAGAATATTCTTGATATTTTATCGTAATTTCGCAAAAATGCGAATGAGAAATTGATTGGGGAATTTCGACAGTAACATTTTGAAATCGAATATATGTGTTATTTTAGCTAAAAACAATATTGCGAATTTCTCGAAAATAATCACGCGATATCGCTATTGCCGAATAATCGCATTGCGATTTTTCGGCAATATAAAATGATCGCTGCAGCTACTCGGCCCAAGGTGTCTAATCATACCAGCAATGCTTTTAGACGTCGATGGGGATCTCTAGGATGTTATCTGTTCTAAAAAAAAAGTTGAAAAAATACGAATATTCGAAATAGCGAATATTCACCGCGAAATTCGGAATATATCGCGAATACTCGAATATGCCATATTCGAGCCGAATATTCGCAATACGAATATTCGTGAGCAACACTATTACAGACTAGTGGACTCAACGCTGTATCCTGGCCTACGCCAACAAGGCCCAGGCCTAGGGCAGCACTTTGCAGGGGGGCAGCACAGAAAGAGTCCCCACCGGCTTGCCCTACACTGTTAGTGTAACGCAAACTGCTTCTAATTTTGACTGTCCTATCACCCTGGACCACAAACCTTTCTCACTGTGCTATGTTTTTTGCTGCACCATTGGCATGGTTATATCTTCTTAGATCTCTCCATAAAATTATCAGAAATTTATGCTTAAAGTATAAATATAGGCAACACTTATTTCTTTCATTTTGGATAGAGTAAGGGAGGGTTAAAGCCCCTGTCAGTTTATTTTTTACCATCCCTGTTCCATTGCAGAGATTTCCCTTCACTTCCTGCTCCATATCCAAACAGGAAGTGAGAGGAAATCTATGCAAATTAAGGGAATGCAATGCCCCCCACCCCCCAGAACTAGTGTCCCCACTCAAAAATTTCAGGTCGGGTCTTAAACAGAAAGGGATGTGGCCTTGACAGGTAGGGGTAGGTCATATTTAAATTTGGGGGTGCATGAGTTTAGTCAGGCCCAGGGCAGCACAAAACCTAAATACACTACTGAGTGGCCTTGACCTTCCACATTATGAAGAACTTGCAGTTTGCCTACCAGCCGAGACTGATAGTTGAGGATGCTATAATCTTGCTAAATTGCATGTATGCACACCTGGGTGCATTTAGTACTAAATTCAGCAAAACGTGTAATTCCTAGACAGTGGAAAGATACTGAAAGCCCTTCACTGAGGAGTTGGTTATGTAAAAGCAACAAAACTTGCAATATGGAATTTTTAAGGTTCAGTGGCGAAATAGGAGAAGAAAGTTTCGTAAGGAGATGGAAGGATTGGTTGACGTATAAGAAATCACTGAGATTTGCTCAAAGGATGATAGAGGGAAGAGTAGAAAAGTGAGTTTGAGAGGGTCAGAACAAAAGACTTGCATTTGGAGAGAACTGGGGCTGGGTGGGTGGGGGTGGAATTTTCTTCTTGGGGTGGGTGTTATTAATTTTAGACTGTTCTCATTTTGAATTTTTGGGTCAGTAGTGGCAGCCCGGCCCCGCCTGAATTTGTGTTGTTTGAATTTTTTGTCTAAAATAAAAAAAAATCTAAAATAACAAAATAAAATAAAAAAAAGCACACCTGGGTAAGCCAGCGAGCACTGTAAAGGTAATGTTTTTTTAACTTTTACAGTGCTATTGATACTATCAGGCTGGATCTTTTGGGCGAGAAGCTAGCAGCTATACAGGTTGATGTTTCTCTTGTGTCATGGATTGTAGACTACCTGACAGGAAGACCACAGTATGTGTATTTGTAAGACTGTGTGTCGGATAAGATGATAAGCAATATTGGGGTTCCACAAAGGACAGTTCTCTCTCCTTTTCTTTTTACTGTCTATACCACCGATTTCAGTTACCGGACAGAGTCTTGCCATCTTCAGAAGTTTTTTGATGACTCTGTGGAAGTGGGATGTGTGAGGGGGGTGAAAGAGACTGTGTCTGGGACTGTGGTGGAGAACGTTGTCACATCGTTTGAGGATAATCATCTGTAACTACTGTAAATGTGACAAAAACAAAGCAGCTGGTTGTGGATTTGAGAACGAGGAAGGCACCGGTGACCCCTGTCTCCATCCAGGGAGTGGATGTGGATGTAGTAAAGAGTTACAAGTATCTGGGGGTACACATAGATAATAAGCTACTCAGAACCCACAAACATTATATATGTTGTTTTAGCAGACACCTTAGGGAATAAATTGGTGGTCGTTGCAACTCTTTATGTCACACGGTATTTGCGCAGCAATTTTTTACATTTTTTTTTGGGGGGGGACTGTTTCACACTAGTGAAATTCACAGTACTTATAAATCTCCAAAAGGGGACACTTTACATTTTTTTTACAGGTAACATGTTTAGAGTTACAAAGGAGGTCTAGTGCTAGAATGATTGTTCTTACTCTAACGATCGCAGCATATGTAACCTGTGTGTTTCTGGCTCTGATTTTCCTCACTAGCCACTGACCTCATTGCACATCCCTGATATATATATATACGGCAAACAGGCCACTTTTGTTACATTTATAATAGAAGCATGTATTTCTGGGAATTTACTGTTTTGCAGGTGGGAAACACTAAAAACACAATAGGATGCATTGTGTTTTATATATGCATTCCAATAACATCAGCTAACACTGCATACAAAGCTCAAAGAAGTTCAGCAAGAAACAAATGTCGGATTTATGCATTAAGGTCATTCCCATTATGTGAAACAGGGAACACATTCTGATATTATGTTTCTTGATGGAACATACATCATAGCTGGTGAATAAAAAAAATAGGACCTTTAACTACCTGTTTCCATGAAAATATATTTTAAAAATGTATTTATAGTTTTAATTTTCCTTAGATAATTGAAACCTCAACTCACCCCATCCAGTGATGTAATAAAATTTCATTCTTCTGCCTTCACTCATGTTTACTGCAACAACTTTACTCCACAATAGTAGGCCTTCAACTAACATCCAAGCAAAGGCCGCCATAAAAAACAGGTGAAGACAAGCTGTAACTGTGATGCAGAGAACCTAACAGATTGGATAAAAACATCTCAAATTTGTTGTCACAGATAACATAACTGAAATATTAGCTGTAAAGATACAACCATGCTGTGTATTACAATTATGAATACAATCAATGTAAAAATGCTCACTTATTTTAATTATGACATATTTTAATTATGTAAAATTGAGGGTACTTTTGCCACGCAGGTGAATAGTCACATAATTAGTCAGACAGGTTGAAAAAAGACACAAGTACATTTCTAAAGAAAAAAAACTTTTTTTGCCAGTAAGTGGGAAATTAATAGTGGGGGTATGTTACAGGTCCCCTAACCTGAAGGAAGAGATGGTGTTGGATCTCCTTTCACAGTTAGAAATGGCAGAGAGGCAGGGAAATGTCCTCATGATAAGGGACTTCAACTATCCTGACATTGACTGTGCAGAAGGGACAAGCCAGTCATTAAATGTCTTTTTTTTTTGTTTTCTTTCACATAACAACAAAGGAAAAATGGGAGTGCTTTAGGAACATATTATTAAAAAAAGTATCACTAAGTGCATTCCAATGGGTAATAAATATAGAAGAACAAACATTAAACCTGGGTGGCTGAACCAAAATGTAAAATGTTATAATAACCACTTAACCCCCGGACCATATTGCTGCCCAATGACCAGAGCACTTTTTGCAATTCGGCACTGCGTCACTTTAACTGACAATTGCGCGGTCGTGCAACGTGGCTCCCAAACAAAATTGGTGTCCTTTTTTTTCCCCACAAATAGAGCTTTCTTTTGGTGGTATTTGATCACCTCTGCGGTTTTTATTTTTTGCGCTATAAACAAAAATATAGCGACAATTTTGAAAAAAAAGCAATATTTTTTTACATTTTGCTGTAATAAATATCCCCCAAAAATATACTGTATATGAAAAAAATGTTTTCCTCAGTTTAAGCCGATTGTATTTTTTGGTAAAAAATCGCAATAAGCGTTTATTGATTAGTTTGCGCAGAAGTTATAGGGCCAGATTCACAGAGCCATTACTCCGGTCTATCTCCTGATAGACCGGAGTAATTTTAAATCACCCGCGTCGTATCATTAGCAATATTTTTTACATTTTGCTGTAATAAATATCCCCCAAAAATATATTAATTTTTTTTTTTCCTCAGTTTAAGCCGATACGTATTCTTCTACATAAAAATCGCAATTAGCATTTATTGATTGGTTTGCGCAAAAGTTATAGGGTTTTTCAAAATAGGGGGTAGTTTTAGGGCATTTTTATTTATATTTTTTTTTTTACTAGTAATGGTGGCGATCAGCATTTTTTTTCAGTACTGCGACATTATGGCGGGCACTTCGGACACTTTTGACACATTTTTGGGACCATTGGCATTTTTATAGCGATCAGTGGTATAAAATTGCATTGGATTACTATAAAAATGCCATTGGCAGTGAAGGGGTTAACACTAGGGGGCAGGGAAGGGGTTAAGTGTGTTCCTGGGTTCTAACTGTATGGGGGGGTGGACTCACTAGGGAAAATCACTGATCTTCTGTTCATACATTGTATGAACAGAAGATCAGCGTTTCCCCCGCTGACAGGACCGGGAGCTATGTGTTTACACACATAGCTCCCGGTCCCCGCTCTGTAACGAGCGATCGCGTGTGCCCGGCGCCGATCGTACCCGCCAGGCACGCGCGTGGGACTCGGGGGCGAGCGGGGACACGCGGGCCCGCGCCGGTGGCACGTGCGCACCCCCTATTGGCCGCAAAGTAGCGGATGTATAGCTAAGGGCTCTCGCCCAGCCGACTTCGAGCCGACTTCCCGCAGTAATATGATGGCGGGCGGTCTGCATCTGGTTAAGGACAAAAAAAATTGCATTTAAAAAGTATAAAGCAGGTCATTGTCAGCATTCCAACACTACAAGGAATGCAATAAGAATTTTAAGAGCTCAATTAGGGCAGCTAAAAAGACTTCGAGAGACATATAGCGGAGGAGAGTAAAACAAATCCCAAGAAATATTTTAACCACTTGCCTACTGTGCACCTACACCCCCTTCCTGCCCAGACAAAATTTAAGCTTCCGGCACTGCGTCGCTTTAACTGACAATTGCGCGGTCGTGCGACGTGGCTCCCAAACAAAATTGGCGTCCTTTTTTTCCCATAAATAGAGCTTTCTTTTGGTGGTATTTGATCACCTCTGCGGTTTTTATTTTTTGCGCTATAAACAAAAATAGAGCGTACATTTTTAAAAAAATGCAATATTTTTTACTTTTTGCTATAATAAATAATCCAAAAAATATATAAAAAAAATATTTTTTTCCTCAGTTTAGGCCGATACGTATTCTTCTACATATTTTTGGTAAAAAAAAAATGCAATAAGCGTTTATCGATTGGTTTGCGCAAAATTTATAGTGTTTACAAAATAGGGGATAGTTTATGGCATTTTTTTTTTTTTTTTTACTATTAATGGCGGCGATCTGCGATTTTTTTATTGGGACTGTGACGTTATGGCGGACACTTCGGACACTTTTCTGACATGTTTGGGACCATTTACATTTATACAGTGAAAATGCTATAAATATGCATTGATTACTGTATAAATGTGACTGGCAGTGAAGGGGTTAACCACTAGGGGGCGGGGAAGGGGTTAAATGTGTGTCCTATGAGTGTTCTAACTGTGGGGGGAGGGGGGGTGACTGGGGGAGGTGACCGATTGTGTCCCTATGTACAAGGGACACAATCGATCTCCTCTCTCCTTGACAGGATGTGGAGCTCTGTGTTTACATACAGAGCTCCACGTCCCCGCTCAGTTACTGAGCAATCGCGTGTGCCCGGCGGCGATCGTTGCCGCCGGGCACTAGCACTGGATCCCAGCAGAGCGGCGGGTGCGTGCGCCCGCCCGCGGCTTTAAAGGGACATCACGTCATATGACGTGATGTCAGGATAATGGAGTCCTCCGCCCGCCGTCATTTGACTGTGGGCAGAGGACAAGTGGTTAAATATGTTAACGGTAAAAAGCTGAGGTCAGAACACATAGGCCCCATAAAGGACAATAAAGGGAAGATAGTTACAGATGACAATGAGAAGGCAGTTTAACTACATACTACATGTTTTTTTGTTTTGTTTTTCCAAAATCCCTATTTGCACACAAACACGGCATAACCTGCAAAATTCTTGCTAAATTCCTATTCAGGCCTTGTTCACATGGGGTATACTAAAGTCCATGGAGGCCATGGAGGGCTATGTTTACCTGCATGGAGATGCACAGGTGTTCTGTGCATCCCTGGGCAGGCAGTCCTATTCATGTCAGTTGGGATGCACCAGCTTGAAAGACAGATCGTACATCTGTGCAGACATCTGTGCATGGCCTCAAATGCAGACAGTGTGAGTTCAGTGACATGCACCACATGGAAGTTGGGAACAATGGCTGTGTCTATCCAGCCACAGAATGCCAATGCATATGAATGGGACTGCCTGCACCGGAAGCATTGGAACACCTGTGCATTATCGTGCAGCTGCTGTGTTTCAATTTACATCAATGGGATGGCCTGCATGGGGATGTACAGAACACCTCTGCAGCTAAACACAACCTCACTGTAGTATGATCCATGTGAACTAAGCCTTATGCCTTGTTTACATTTGCAGGTAGTGGCAGAAAAGTTGCATGGTTGAGTTGCATCTCTGCTAAACACCAACCACCCCTCATAAGCTGCAATAGGCAGCAGAGGGTGCTGTTTAAATGCTGCGACTGTGATGCTTCGCGCCTGTGGCACAGTTGACCTGACTTGTAGCGATGCCGCCTTCCAAATGCTAAACATTCAAATCTGAGGAAACATTTGTAGGCAGAAATGGGGTTAAAACAGGTAGTGAGGAGGCTTTGAATCGCTTCCTCACTGTCTGTCAGTAGCCTCTGCAGCACGGTTCAAATGTGGATCAAGCTTTAGTGGCAAGGGAGATTTAGATGCAGCTCTAAAACTACCCTTACTAGGTTTCTTTATCTTTATAATTGTTTTTACAATTGTATTATTATTATTTATTTTTTTACTTTTTATGGGGGGGGGGGGGGGGGCTTTGGAGAGACATCTGCGCTCTAAACCCCTAATGTCTCCTTTTTAAGACAGAGAAAGTCCCTTTATATGCAACCTGGGCTGTACTGTAATGAACGAGACAGGAGTCTGTATAAAGACTCCTATTCATTCACAAACTGACACAGAGTATAGATCACTTTGTTCATTCAGGAAAGAAAAGGAGCTGGTAAACACATCTATAACAGTCCCCCGGCTCTCCATCCTGACACACTACACTTGCCCATTCCCCAGCTGCAGCTGCAACCAGTGGAAGGGGACAGAGGGAAACCCATCTAGCAGAGCTGCATAGAGGGGCCACCAGGGAGCAGTGAGCGAAGGGGGTCACTGAACGAAGGGGTTATTTCTGTTTGTAGAATCCCTGCCAGGAATTCCAGTATCGCTGCCAGTACTTCCAATGGTACTTACAGAATCTCTGAGAGTGCTTCAATGTTCCTTGTAATATCCCTGTCAGTACTTCTAGGTGTAGCCAGGTGCAGGCTACTGTAGTATGAATATAGCAAACATTACCTTTATTAGCTGCTCCTGTTTCCCTCAGTCTAAAAATTATTTGCATCACACTTCTGAGCCAGGAAGCATAGGCCCGCAGGATTTGTAGTCCTGTGTTCAGCCATTACTGGATTGCTTAATCCTTTTCAGACTATATTCCCCAACAAGCCACCCACCAAGAAGGGGGATTATGGGAGAGGCTATAAAAGAAGTTTCCCAGCAGGCCTGCACTCTTTTTCCCAGGATTCATCAGTGAGCATCAAAGCTGCCGCTCAGCAGGCAGCTCAGGTTTAAAGGAATTATTGGTGTCCCTGCCTGAGAGGTTCTGCATCGCAGCACGACATTCGGGAGATCCCTTCTCCCTCCTGCTGGCGATCAGTACATCACATGCCAGCCCAGACTGCCGTGTCCACATCTGACTGTCTACTGCGTCCATCTTTTTGCTAGTTGATATAGACCCTGCATCGCTTCCTGTGTGTGTACCAACTACCTCCAGGATCGAGTAAGTGGGCTCATGCCCAAATCTTCTTCTTGTCAGTAACCTACAACACATGGACACTCTTGCAGACATCATAATCTGGATTGCCAAGGAACATGCCAATTCTGTCATACCCAATATTTTTCTGCTGACGGCTGAACCTTCTATTCTTTCCAGGGGATTCCCCCATTCTGCATCTTTGAGCTCCAACATGTCGGTGAAGACTGTGTTCAGGGCGTGACACTAGGACTACCCCTTCCTTCTCATCTGCAGGGAAGTGTGACCGATTCAAATTCTGCACAATCTCTCCAAAGGTTTGGAGTTTCTGCAGGCTGGCCCCTTCCTCTGGCTATAGTCTGTCATTATTAAGCCATCTGGCCCATTCAGTAACTCACTATCTATTATTGCCCTGCACATTTAAGTGTTTATATTCATTACTGTTTGATTGTTATTCTGTACATACCTGACTGCCAAGTGTTCAATTCAACCGGTCCTGGGTGTTGTCCCAGGGTTTGGCTAACTGACACTTAATTACACCTCCTTGTTGGTAAATACAGAAGGGATGGGAAGTTCCCAGGGTCAGGGCAGCACAAGAGGACAAGCAATATCCAGTGGCTCTCACAGGGGTAACCCTACATTTGGATGCTCATCCGGGTTGTCCTCTGCTGCAGGCCTCAGCCAGCCAAGCCATGAGCCACTGAGTGGGCAAGACACGGCCACTGCACCCGCACGGGTACAAGCGCAAGGGGCTCATTTGAAACGGGGCATAGTCATAGAGGTCCCAGGGAGTAAGTGCACCGAGAAGGAAATCTGACAGTGGGTAAGGACCCTAGTACCAGAGCAGAAAGTGTACATTCTGGGTACGAGGGCAGAATTTACCCTGGACTATGTTCAGGTGTTGATGGAATGGCAGGAGGACACCCCCGCTTGTTTCTAGGAGGAAAATATATGTCTAGCGGAGGGGGTGGATGCCTGGGTAATCCTGTTACAGCCAAGGGAGGATGCAGTGGAGAGGCATCCACAGGCCAGTTCAGCAAATACAGGACCGGCTGACACAGACCCTTACGGGGCTAAGGCATCTCCTGTTTTGTTCTATGCTGACATGAGATCAGTTAAAAATTTGGTAAAGAATGGCCCCACTGACCACTACTACCAACCAAGGGTACAGGAAGCTCTGTTTTTTTCTCAGGGCAACTACCAACCCCTGTTGGAGAAGAAGAGTTTGAGATATGGATGGATCAGGCCACTCAGGCAGTAGAAGACTGGAGCATTCCAGAGGCTGTAAAGAGACAGCGGCTTAGTGAAAGTTTCAGAAGTCTGACAGCAGAGGTAATTCGTAGCTTGCGAATAGGAAAGAAAGACTGTGTAGCTATGAAATACATAGAGGCCGTGTATGCTATCTTCGGAAGGGTAGAGAAGCTTTCCAACCTTCTATACAAATTCAATCACACTCACCAACGAACGGGGGAGAGGCTTGTATGAAAGCCACAGTCAAGCGAGACCATTCCGGCCCCTTTGTCACAGATGATTCTCAGGGAGAAGAGACGGGAGTAGGGCTGATTCCAGAAATATTGCCCATGAGGACGCTGTCGCAGAACAGGGTAAGAGTCCTGGTTAGTGTTCAGGACATTACCAACCAACCAGTAAGTCTGAAGCCTTGTATGGTAATAGAAAAAGAGAAAGCTGCGCTGCACAAATAAGGTGAACATACAACACTATGAATAAAACAATATGCTGTATATATCTATAGTGCACAAAAACACCGGTGTAAATCAATAACTTAACAAAAGTAATCAAAAGTGAAGCTTCATATGGATAGATGAATCCCAAAAAAGTTCAAAGAAGGATGTGACAGAGATAAAAAGGAGGCTGTCCGAATGGGTGTTGAGCAGGTCCAAAAGAAATCGTGTGAATCAGTAAGACTGATGATAGTATCCTCCACCACTTATGTTCTAACTTCTTACCGAAAAGATTGGACCTCTATCGAGATCAACAGCGCATAAATCAAACAAGCCAATCCAAGACTTCCTGGAATCCTGTCACTCTGTCTGTGTCTCCTTAGATTAAAACAGAGGCAAAGATGACAGCTTCATTTGTGGTGTTGGAGTTGATCATTTTTTTTGGACCTGCTCAACACCCATTCGGACAGCCTCCTTTTTATCTCTGTCACATCCTTCTTTGAACTTTTTTGGGATTCATCTATCCATATGAAGCTTCACTTTTGATTACTTTTGTTAAGTTATTGATTTACACCAGTGTTTTTGTGCACTATAGATATATACAGCATATTGTTTTATTCATGGTGTTGTATGTTCACCTTATTTGTGCAGTGCAGCTTTCTCTTTTTCTATTTTGCTATTTATGTTTATATCTGACATATTAGCTGCAGCAGCACTCTTTCATTGATTTTTACATTGTGATTCACTGTTCACACACATTCGGACCTGCGCAATATTTTTTCCAACCATATTGTATGGTAATAGCGCCACCTCTGTGACACCGGACGATCTGGTACATAGAAAAGACAGCAGAGATCACAGAAGAGAGTTCCATGTGCAGTACCCCACTTTGACCCCTAAATGGAAGTAAAGTCCAAGGAGCAGCTATCTAGATGGGAAGAGATGTTCTCTAAAAAACATTTTGATATGGGCTGTGGAAAGAGTGCACAACAGCAGATCCAGCTGAGCAAAAACAAGCCTTTCTGGGAGAGGTTCCGAAGGATACCTTTGAGTGACCTTTGAAAATCTCAAAGAGCAGTTGGCTGAATTGAAAAAATCTGGAGTCAATAGGAAATCCAGGAACCCTTATGCATACCCATATTGGTGGTACAAAAGAAAAATTGAAAGTCTATTGACTATCGAAAACTGAACCGAAGAACATTCCCAGATCAATACACCACACCTCATATAGAACATGCTCTACAGTGTTTGTCTAGAGCAAAGTGGTTCAGCATGTTGGATTTAAAGCGTTGGTATTTTCAGATACCAATGTACCCTGATGATCAAGAAAAGAAGCCCGTTAAGGTCCTTCAAGTTCGATCGAATGCCAAATAAATGGCTGTGACGCTTGGCTGAGACCATCCCAGTGCCTGCTACAGTGTGTTCAGGTGGTGCCACAGTGTGTTTGGGTGGTGCCAGTGGGGGGGCAGGTCTGTAGAGGTGATGTCTGAGCGTATCGTGTGATGTCATACTGTAAGGGAGCTGAGCGGAGCGGCCGGAGTCTTGTGTTTGAGTCTGCGGGACAAGAACAAGGCAAGCCGGGAGCGGGACTGCCAGTGCTGTTTGTACTGGAGAGGAATAAAGGGACCACTTGGCATGGAGAGAGACTGTCACTGTGATTCAGGAGGGGGACTGAGGTAAAGGTGTCATGATCAACTGGGCTGCTGCACACTGATGTCAGTGTCATTGTGAGAGTCAATTTCATGTGTATGTGCCTGCCCATTCAAATTTTTTTATCCTCCCAAGTCCTGTCCCTGAGCTACAGTACCTGCGCCCGAGATTGTGTTTCCAGCACAATCCCATCGCGCTGGTGCTCGGCACTGCAGGCTGTACATCTCACGCTCGCTGAAGTGGGAAAACACATTTTCCTGTTGCAGCGGGCACGTGAAAGAAACGACAATGTTCCCCCTCTATGGAGCGGACATTGTCACTGAAATGTAAGCAATGCCTTGTGGCTCATTGATAGAGGGGGAAAAAAAATTTTGGCGCTGGCTCCCGTGGCGGAGCTCCCGGGTGTCAATCTCGCGGATAACAGAGGCGAGATTGACACAATATCGCGGCCACGTACTGTACTTACGTAGTGTATCGAAAATAAAATAAGAAATATGTTTCTTTGTAACCTAAATACTAAATTTTGCACTTAAAACTGTAATTTTGTAACGTTTGGAAATTACAATAAAAACTTGGCTGTGCTAGTAAATTTTGGGTGTCATGTCAGTCAATTTCAATCTGGAAGGTTGGCAACACTGGACACGTGGTCTCAGCTGAAGGAGTGGCAAATGACCTTAAAAAGCTGGAGGCTGTTACCTCCTGGCCTCGGCTGAGGACTGTCACGGAGTTGAGATTATTCTTGAGGTTCTGTTCTTACTACCAAAGATTTATGGAGAATTTCGCACAGATTGCTAGAGCCATTAATGAGCTGCTGCAGAATCATGTGGGCGAAGCTACAGATGGGCCAAACTGAGGAAACCTGACAAAACAAGGGGATAAGAGAGCCCGAGACACTATCCAGAATCAATGGACCCCACGCTGTGAGAAGATTTTCGATTACTTAAAAAGAAGTCTCACTAAAGCACCAGTTCTAGCATATGCTGACCCCTCTAAATCTTACAAGCTTCATGTTGACACCAACCAAAATGGTCTTACTCCCTCTGAAAAGAACTAACCCATGTACAAGTTGGAGTTCCTGACTTTAAAGTGGGTCAAAGTTGACAGCCTGAGGGACTACTTATACAGAGCTACATTTGTGGTCAAAACAGACAATAATCTGTTGACTTACTAACTGTCAACTGCCAAGCTGGACACCACTGGGCTTCATTGGTTGGCCGCTCTGTCTGAGTTCAAGTTCAGCCTAAAGTACTGACCAGGAGTGGAAAATCGAGATGCAGATGCTCTATCCCGATGACCCTAGGCTTTAGATGTCGATTTGGAGAACTGGGTTCATTTGACCCCCAAAGGAGTCCATGCAGTGTGCCAAGGGGTGGATCATCGTTACAAGGGGGCCACTGGAGCTAAAACTGCTGGAGATGCCCTGGCCGGGGGGGACCCAAGTGCTATTGAGACCGGACTCAAGTTTCCAGTGGGGAGCTGCCACAGCTGACAAAGGAGGATTTGAGAAAGAATCCACTATGCAGCCTTACTAGGAAAGCATTTGTTGATCGAGACCCTCAGGTGCTGTTAGACAGTTCTGTCAGAGACTCTAAGGCCGTGTACACACGATCAGACAGGTCAGAAGAAACTTGTCCGACGGACCGTTTTCATTGGACCACGCTGAAATGGTCTGTTGGTCTGATGTGCGTACACACCATCAGACCAAAATCCCATTGGACCAGAACGCGGTGACGTAGAACACAACGACGTGATGAAAAAAAGGATTTTTAATAACAGCTTACCTGTAAAATCCTTTTCTTGAAGTACATCACGGGACACAGAGCGCATAGTCATTACATATGGGTTATATGGGTACCTTCAGGTGTGGACACTGGTGTAATCAACTTCACAGGAAGTTCCTCCCTATATAACCCCCTCCCACTGAGAGTGCTTTAGTTTTGTAGCAAGCAATTTCTCTGAGGTTACACAATGTTCCCCAAAAAGAGGGGTGGGAGCTCTGTGTCCCGTGATGTACTTCAAGAAAAGGATTTTACAGGTAAGCTGTTATTAAAAATCCTTTTTTCTTTATCGTACATCACGGGACACAGAGCGCATAGTCATTACATATGGGATGTCCCAAAGCAATGCTCCATGAAGGGAGGGAGACCGTAAGCCCAAAAATAGCCAAACAGAAAACATATCAGGAGGTAAAAAATAGCTCCACCAACAGAAAAAAAGGGGGCGTGAACCGGGCCAGAGGATTCTATACTGCTGCCCGTAGGACCGCCTGCCCAAATGTTGCGTCCGTAGCCTTTGCGACGTCCAACTTATAAAATTTAGTAAACGTATGTACGGAAGACCAGGTTGCCGCTTTGCAAACCTGTGCCATAGAGATCTGATGGTGTGCCGCCCAGGAGGCACTCATGGCCCTCGTAGAATGGGCTTTAACTGATAAGGGAGGTGGAACGCGCTTCAGACCATAGGCCTGAAAAATCAGCTGCTTAATCCACCTAGCCAAGGAAGACTTGGCAGCCGGCTGACCCTTCTTGGGGCCCTCCGGGAGAACGAAAAGCACATCTGTTTTCCGAATCTTTTCTGTAGCCTTGAGATAGACCCTCATGGCTCGGACCACGTCCAAAGTATGAAGCAGTCTTTCCTCTCTGGACTGGGGAGTAGGAAAGAAGGATGGTAGGACTAGGTCCTGATTCAAGTGAAAACTGGATATGACCTTAGGAAGGAAAGAAGGCTGAGGCCGCAGAACCACTCTGTCCTTATGCAGAATCAGGTACGGTTCCCTGCAAGACAAGGCTGCCAGCTCGGAGACCCTTCTGGCCGAAGCCATAGCCACCAAGAAAACCAACTTTCGGGTTAGCAGCACAAGAGGGATTTCTGTCAGAGGTTCAAACGGCTGCTTTTGTAAAGCTGACAAGACCAGATTTAAATTCCAGGGGCAGAGGGGAGCTCTAATAGGGGGATTTACATGCAAGACCCCCTGCAAAAAGGTTTTCACAAGCGAATGTGTGGCCAAAGGCCTTTGAAACCATATCGATAAGGCAGACACCTGCCCCTTTAGAGTACTAAGAGCCAACCCCTTGTCAACGCCAACCTGGAGGAATCGCAAGATCCTGTCAATAAAAAACTTGCGAGGATGCCCTCCTTGAGACTCGCACCACTCCACATAGGTTCTCCAGACTCTGTAATAGATATTTCTAGAGACTGGCTTTCTAGCTTGAATTAACGTAGATATGACTTGGGCTGAGAGGCCTCTGCCCTTAAGAATTAGGGATTCAGCCGCCAAGCCATCAAATTTAGCTGCTGTGAAGCAGGGTGGTAGATCGGGCCCTGAGACAGCAGATCTGGGCGCAGGGGGAGTGGCCACGGTGCCCCTACTGACATCCTCACGATGAGTGCGTACCAAGCCCTTCTGGGCCAGGCTGGGGCCACCAGGATCACCGGCCTGCGCTCCACCCTGATCCTTCGTAGAAGGCGGGGAATCATCTGTAGTGGAGGGAACGCATACAGGAGAGAAAACTGGTGCCAGGGGCAAACCAACGCATCGGTCCCGTAGGCCGAGGGGTCCCTGGCTCGTGATACGAATTTGTCCAACTTCTTGTTGAATCTTGTTGCCATGATGTCCACATCAGGAACTCCGAATCTTTGGCAAATCTCCTGGAATACCTGGGGGTGAAGAGACCACTCTCCGGGAGAAACTGTTGACGACTCAAAAAATCTGCTTGAGAATTGTCTATCCCTGGGATGAACACTGCTGAGATGCAGGGTACATGGGCTTCGGCCCATGAAAAAATCAGGTTTACTTCCCTTTGAGCCGCTAGGCTCCTTGTGCCCCCCTGGTGGTTTATGTATGCCACCGCCGTGGCATTGTCGGACTGTATCCTTACTGGCAGACCCTGCAGGGGGAGAGTCCAGGCGACCAGGGCCAACCGAGCAGCTCTGATCTCTAGGACATTGATGGGAAGCAGACTTTCTGCCTCTGACCACTGTCCCTGCTGGGTCCGTTTTCCTAAGATTGCCCCCCAACCTGTTAGGCTGGCATCTGTGGTTACTATTTTCCACGAGATGGGGCAAAAGGTTTTCCCTTTTGATAATTTTTGAGGGATCAGCCACCAGTACAGGCTGCGCCTGACTCCTGGGGAAAGAACTAATGGACGGTCTAATGCCTGTATGGACTTGTTCCAAGCAGAGAGAATAGCTGCCTGCAGAATTCTGGTATGGATCTGGGCATAGGGCGCTGCTTCGAAGGCGGCCACCATCTTTCCCAGCAGTCGCATGCATAGGCGAATAGTCGGCTTCTTTTTGCCTAAGACTATTTGAATCGTTTGAATCAACGACCTGATCTTCTCTTGAGGTAAAAATACCCTCTGGCATTCTGTATCTAACCGAAAGCCTAGATATTCCAACTGTCTTGTGGGTTGTAACCTTGATTTTTCTTGGTTCACAATCCACCCGAACTCTTCTAGATGCCGCACTGTGCGGACTACTGCATGATTGAGGTTGGAAGCTGATCTGTCGATAACCAGGAGATCGTCCAGGTATGCCAGGACCAAGATGCCTTCTGTCCTTAGGACGGCTAGCATCGGGGCTAACACCTTTGTGAATACCCGTGGAGCTGTTGCCAACCCGAAAGGGAGGGCTACGAACTGGTAATGACTTTGATTTATCGTAAAACGAAGAAACTTGTGATGTGCTGGGTAAATCGGCACATGCAGATATGCATCCTTTATGTCTATAGATGCTAGAAAGTCGCCCTGATGCAGGCTGGCTGTCACTGAACGTATGGAGTCCATACGAAAGGTCTGAATCCTTAGAAAGCGATTTAGGCGTTTGAGGTCTAATATAGGCCTGACGTCGCCATTGGGTTTTGGTATAACAAAAAGGTTGGAGTAGAATCCCAGACCCCTTTCTTGGGTTGGTACTTCTACAATTACTCCTTGGAGCAAGAGGCGATCCAACGCCTTTACGAGAGAGGCCCTCTTTAAACGGGTCGCTTGGAAGACTTGACCCCTGAAAATGAGGAGGGGGGACTTCTCGAAACTCTAGTTTGTAGCCTGAGGCTACTACGGACCGAACCCAAGAGTCGGGAATTCTGGCCTTCCAGACTTCGGAGAAAAACTGAAGTCTTCCCCCCACCCAAGAGAGTGGGGGCGCCCCTTCATGAATCTGACTTGATGACTGGTTTAGCCGGCTTGCGAGACCAGGGCCTCTTGTTTGCCGCGGCTTGTCCCTGTGGGCGGCTATTAACTGCTGAACGCCCGGGTGGCCGTCGATACTGACGGGAAGTCGAAGGGGCCGAGCCTGCAATGGCCTGTCGTTTAAACGTGGGCCCACGCGGTCTTTTCTTGACCGGTAAGGAAGTACTTTTTCCCCTTGATATGGTGTGGATATATTTATCTAGGTCTTCCCCGAATAGTCTTCCCCCATGAAAGGGAAACCCTGCTAAAAGCTTTTTGCAGGGTGCCTCTGCTGACCAGTTCTTTAGCCACAAAAGGCGACGCATGTGAACCATCAGTAGAGATGAACGGAATGCCTGTTGGATGGAGTCCTTAATAGCATCTATTGCAAAGCAGAGAGCCCTAGGGAATTCTGCTAATTCATGAGTATGCTGAGCCGGCATGTCCTTTAATATATGTTTTGCCTGATCCTTCAGGGCCTGACAAACACCAATGGCTGCTACTGCTGGCTGAACCATGGCACCTACTGAGGTGAAATCTGCTTTCAGTAGGGTCTCAAATTTTTTGTCGACCGAATCCTTGAACATATGGACATTTTCAACCGGACAAGTCAGGGATTTATTCACGCAGGAAATGGCCGCGTCCACTGTAGGGAGTGCCCATTTCTTTACATATTCCTCTTCCATAGGGTAGAGAATAGAGAATCTTTTAGGAGGGACAAAGATTCTATCAGGTCGAGCCCAATCCTGGTAAATCACGTTCCGCAGAAGGGGGTGCATTGGAAAAGACGCACAAGTTAATGGAGCCTTTAAAGAACCCAATGAGGATACCTCCGGGGCTACTAGTTCTGGCAAAGGCAGTGCGAACCATATCTGTCAAAGACTGGATCCACAGGCTCTCCGCTTGAGAGGCCGAAAAATATTCATCTATAGTGGAATTTTCCCTGTCTGAACCGTCGGGACTTGGGTCTGCCTGATCCCCTTGTGGGTCCCGTTCCTCTAAAGAGGAGACCTCCGCGTCTGAAAACCCCACACTGGGTGAGGGGGATCTAGCCCGCTTGCTACTTGGGCAAGGACGGGAAAACAACGCAGTTAACCTTTTCTCTAGCCCACTCATGGTGGCTGCTAGCATTTCTTCCGTCACGTAAACGGGAATGGGTGGATCGGGGGCAGCCTCTGCCCCCAGCACCCCCAATGGCTCTTGTACTATGCCACTCGGTGTCCTAACTGGCGAGGGTGGGGCCGTAGAAGCCTGGCCCAAATCCTCTGACCCCGATGGAGACCCCTTTTGCTTTTTGGCACCTTTAGCAGCCTTGGCTGGTCCAGATCCCTTTGGAGCCATTGTACAACCTTGGGTCACCCCTATAGCCAACACCTGACTGTTGCAGCTAGGAGTAACCAATATGAGGGCAGGTATGAGGAAAATGAAAAAGAACTAATTTCTCTCTTTTTCCTTTTTTTTTTTATTTTTTTTTTTTTTTACCCGCCTGGGAGGTGGCAATACTGAGGAAACCTGTGAGTATTGACACACCAATGCCCGTTAGCCGGAGTCCAAGGTAGACTCAGATACTGCTGGATCTAAGGCTGAGTCCCTTTAACCACTTAAGACCCGGACCAATACGCTGGTAAATGACCCAAGGTGTTTTTGCGATTCGGCACTGCGTCGCTTTAACAGACAATTGCGCGGTCATGCGACGTGGCTCCCAAACAAAATTTGCGTCCTTTTCTTCCCACAAATAGAGCTTTCTTTTGGTGGTATTTGATCACCTCTGCGATTTTTATTTTTTGCGCTATATACAAAAATAGAGCGACATTTTTGAAAAAAAAACACTATTTTTTACTTTTTGTTAAAAAAAAAATCAAATAAACTAAATTTTAGTCAAACATTTAGGCCAAAATTTATTTAGCCACATGTCTTTAGTAAAAAAAAAAATCGCAATAAAAAAAAATAGCTACCTAGCGGGAACAGCGACACTAATACAGCGATCAGAAAAATGATCGCTTAGTGACGCTGGCAATAGGCAGTGAAAGGGTTAACTAGGGCGGTGATCAGGGGGTTAAAACTTTATTAGGGGGGGTGGGGGGGCTATCCTGAACCTAACACTAACTTTTTTTTACACTGTCTGTCACACTGACACTAAATGCAGTGATTAGATCACTGCATTCAGTGACACTGTGACAGGGGGGTGGGGGGGGGCGATCACAAGGGGTTAATATGCCTATGTGAGTGTGTGTCAGTGTTGTGTTGGTGCACACTTACTTGTGGTGTCTTCTCTCATCAGCAGCGCTGGGAAACAGCGCTGCGATGAGAGATTACATCATTTCCTCCTTCCTGTGTAAACACAGGAGGAGGAAATGACAGGATGGGAGCGCGCTCCCATTGGCTGGGAGCGATCGCGGGGGGGCGGGTATTCGCCGACATCCGCCCCCAGATGCCGGATCGCTCCCGGAGCCAGGGGGACCCCCGCACACGGCGGAGGGGGTCCCGATGGGACCCCCGAACCGCACTCAGGCGGGGACGTAAATTTACGCCCTTGGGCCTGTACGTGCCCTTCTGTGGCCGTATATGTGCGTGCGGGGGTCCTTAAGTGGTTAAGCAAAAAACTTCCTTTTTTTTTTTTTTTTTTCTGGTCAATAGTGGACCTAAGTCCTAGACCTGAAGATCCACAAAACCGCCACTAGGTGTCCCTGTGTGGCCAAAAGACCCAGCTGCACGCTCTGTATCCTTTCTTCCTCTGCCTCCAGGAGGGAAAGACCAGCCAGAGAAAAAGTTTTCCCTTTAAACAGACCCTGACGCTGCTGGCCCGCCCCCCCGACGCACGCCGACGCTATAAAAGGCGGCGTGCACGCGCGCGCGCATGCGCGCGCGCACACGCGCGCACAATCGCGCGCACCACGCTGAAACCACATGGAGGAAGCAGAGCAGAGGAAACAACATGGACCAGCGTTTAGGCAGCACCAACAGACACCAGGTAAGCACTAATCTTATTGTAGTGCACACATAGCGAGGAAGCTGTCCCCATGGGCTTCCTAAGAAACAGGAGTTTTTATCAGCAATTTCCTCTTTAAAACATGTGGGGTTGCAGTATCAGTGTTAACAGGCAGACCTGGGGTGAGTAGCAAATATATAACTTACACAAGTATACATATATCTACATGTTATCTGGGTAAACATTAGTATCCCATCCTGCCTACACAGACATAGTGGAGATAGTGGCTGATGCACAAGCATACTGTTAGCCAACCCAGAACCCCCAGGGGGATACCTACTGTCGAACCAAGTCCCGCAGGTTCCCTCTTACCTGCTCCACGCCGCAGGGTATTGCAAAATGCAAGAGGCCCAATCTTCCCCCATCTCCGTGGGTATTGTCTTGGACCTTCAGGGACCGGGGTCCTGTGTTAAGGAACCCACACCCCTGGACCTATATAGCATCCTGGCATCAGTAGCGTTTAGTTCTTGGAAGAGACTAAGGCACTGGAGCCCAGAATCCAGCCCTCCAAGGAGAGGCATTATAGGCAAAACCCCACTCCAGCAGGGCCCGGGTACCGTACACCTTGGCTTTGAAGCACTTCGGACGGATCCGGCTAGCTATCCTGGGTCCCGAGACCTCCGAGGGACAGCTAGACGTGACCAACACCTAAGACACTGGCGAAAAAACTAAAGCACTCTCAGTGGGAGGGGGTTATATAGGGAGGAACTTCCTGTGAAGTTGATTACACCAGTGTCCACACCTGAAGGTACCCATATAACCCATATGTAATGACTATGCGCTCTGTGTCCCGTGATGTACGATAAAGAAAAACAAAGTTCAATGCTTCCAAGCATGCGTCGACTTGATTTTGAGCATGCGCGGGTTTTTGGTCCCATGATTTTGTGTACTAACCATCGAACCTGTCCGACGGACATGTTTCCACTGGACAGGTTTTAAAGCATGTTTTAAAACTTTGGTCCGCTGGAAAACGGTCCGATAGGCCGTACACACGATCGAACATGTCCGCTGATACTGGTCTGCGGACCAGTTTCAGCGGACATGTTCGATCGTGTGTACGCGGCCTAAGACACTTTACAGAGAGTGGATTTGGATGCAATTGGAAGATGGAGTCATCTATCAGAAAGGTCCCTCTGGAAGCTCAGAAGATGCTCGGCAGTTGTTCCTTTCTGAGAAGCACTGATATATAGTGCTAACGGCTCTTCACAATGATCATTGACACCAAGGCCGTATACACACGACCGAGAAACTCGACGGGCGAAACACATCGTTTTCCTCGTCAAGTTCCTTGTTAGGCTTGTCGAGGAACTCGACAAGCTTGCTTTGCGTACACACATTAAAGACCAAATCTCCTCGTTCTCAAACGCGGTGACTTCAACACATACAACAACAGGGGAAGTTTGATTCCATTGGCACAACCCATGGGGCTGCTTTTGCTAATCTCAAGTTACTGAAAAGTTTGGTAAGAGACATTTTCACTTTTCAGTCTGTTACAGCGTGACAAATGTGCTATTTCCATTACAAACGCTAATTTAACAGAAGATGCGCGGGTTTCTTAGCATACACACGCTCGAGTTTCGTGTCGGAAACCAGCCCGATGAGAAACTGGACGAGCCAAATTCGACTCCCGTCGAGAAAATAGAGAACCTGCTCTCTTTTTGGTTTGACGAGTTTCTCGGCGGTTTTCTCGGCGAAAAGTGTACACGCGACCGGTTTTCTCGGCAGAATACGTCTCCCATCAAGTTTCTTGATGGATTCTGCCGAGAAAAACGGTCATGTGTACGGGGCCTTAGGGGTAGACAGAACCTTTTAACCTAGTCAGAGATGTTTTTTTTCCTGGCCATCCATGAGGGCCAAAATTGAAAGCTATTGTTGCTCTTGTATCCGATGCATCCAACGGAAGACCCTTCCTGGCAGAGCTGCCCCAATGGTCCACCTACAGAGCCAAGGGCCAATGAAAAAATTCAAGGGGTATGAATTATTTTTCAAGGCACTTTATGAAGCTATGGATCGCCCAGGGAAGTTTGATAACATTTTGGTACCCTGGCTAGACACCCAGGATACGGCAGATTCTCTTCTTTTCTTGGTAATGAATTTCACATCATACGAGTAGCTCCTTTAATGGTTTTTGATATGGTCATGCTGGCCATATTTGATACTTTATTACTTTGAGGCGCAATCACCACATGCGGGACACATTTTTGGGGGTTTTCTAGGCACGAACCCTTTACTTTATTGCAATTATTTTATGGGTGAGCACAACAATGACCCTTTCACCTTTCTAATGATTGACATATGACTTACTGTTTGATTTGCGGTACTTGAGATTATGCTACTTGCTATTTAAAAAAAAAATGATACACTCTAGATCTCGCAACTCGTACTTGTGTACATTTGTCCACTGTAATCTCTTATATACTTTACTGTATATATACAGTTTTAGGCAGACGTGCCGCTTAGAATGTATTTTCCTGTCCTCAAAATGTTTTTTATTTTTGTGAATGTACCTCTGTCTACATATACGCAATAAGAAAATAATAGCAGGCAATTTCCATCATGTTTTACTACATTACTAACCTCATTATCTTTTGCCATATCACTAAACATAAGCAGTGCCTCTGCTGCAGCAAGAGCAAATATCAGATTCTTGTGAACAGTTGTCCTCTCTGATACTGGAACCCTGAAAATAAAAAAGGCATTTTTGACTTGATGGAGCATCAACCTTAATGAACCGCTGCATTATAATAAACCTTTCTTCTATATCACAGGCATATTTCCCTATACTTCCTACTTGTTCAAACATATAGAGCAGCAATGAAGAACTCTCGCACCCCAGATGTTTTGGAACAACATTTTCCATGATGCTCATGCAATATAAAGTGTAATGGAGCATCATACGAACTGTACTTTCAAAACATCTGGGGTGCCAAGGTTCGCCATCACTGATATAGGGCATTTCTTTGTAAAATTATAATGTAAACATTTGTTTTGTCATGATGGAATTCACTTTGTTATTCTGCAGACATGGATATTTTGCAAGTTAAAATGTATAGTTCTATTAGCTACTGTATAATAATATCAAGTAGGTTATTACCCCACGATGAGGAAGAGCATAAAAGTCACCACAAGACCACATAATGATACTCCACAGCCAATAAACGTCAAGGTTCTTAGAATCCACTCTTCTTCTGTACTTCTCTGCATATGTACAAAAAAAGAATTCTATAATTATAACAAAGCTTTAGAAACGTAAGCTATGAGCCGTCATCCAATCTAAGAAAATCATGTCAAAGATCATTTATTCATACATTTATTTTAAATAGTGGCATAGCAACAAGGGTTGGCTGAAATAATAACCACTACAAGACACATGAACCCTGGAGGCCCAGCTGTGATCCCTATATAAGAATGCATATTTGTATTTTGCAATAACGAAAAATTTAGAACATTATCAGTAAGAACAGTGCTGCAATCTTCAAGGACTACTAACAGGCTTATTCTCATCACTACTAGGGAAGAACACTGATGTAACATAAAAACATTGTCTTACATTTAGGTCTGTAAAGAGAATTTAACAACATGCACTGCCGTGTTAATGATAAGCTGGAGCCATTTAGTCCATCTTCGTTTTTTTAGCATGACTAAAGTGTAAAGACATCATACCTGCACATCATACACTTGCAACAGGATAGCAAAATTTGTGGTGTGATTACAAAAACATATGGTTGCATCATCAAGAATATTTTTAATGGTACATCCAGCAGTGGACCATGTTCCTCCATGTTCAGTCCTACAGATAAAATATAAAAAGGTAATGTCAGTAATATTTATCAATAATTATAACTGCTATGGCAGAATTAACAGAGATAATGCTTTTAATGTAGGTGTAACTAGCTAACTTTTAACTAGGGGGAGGACCGAGCCTCGTTTTGAGATTTGGTGTTTACAAGTTTAAAACATATTTTTTGCTAGAAAACTACTTAGATCGCCCAAACATTATATATTGTTTTTTGTTCTAACACCCTAGAGCAGGGGTCTCCATACTTTTAAAGCATAGGGTCAGTTTACGATCTTTTAAATTTCAGGGGGGCCGGATTCTGACCAGTTGGGGTAGAAAATGCCTCAGGGCCAAGCATCAGTGAGAATAAACATGGCCCCAGTGTTGGTGGGCAGTAGGAGGAGGAATAGTGCTCCATCATTGCTATTAGTCTAAGAAATAGTGCCCTATTTTTGGTGCCTTTGGGAGGAATAGTGCCTCATATCATTGGGCGCAATACTGCCCCAAGGGCTGGATGAAGGCTAGAAAAGGGCCACATCCGGCCCTCGGGCCGCAGTTTGGAGACCCCTGCCCTAGAGAATAAAATGGTGGTCATTGCAATACTTTTTGTCACAGCGTATTTGCGCAGCGGTCTTAAGCCGCGTACACACCATCACTCTATGTGATGGAAAAAAACAACGTTTTTAAAAATGTCAATTTAAATGACCGTGTGTGGGGGAAAACGTCGTTTTATGTCTTGTGAAAAACGACCAAAAAAAATTGAAGCAGGCTTAAATTTTTTGTGTCGTTTTTCAAAACGTCGTTTTTTGTTTCACAAAAAATCACAGTGTGTAGCAAAAAACGTTGTTTAAAACCACGTTTTTCAACACGCGCATGCCCAGAAGCTAGTTATGAAGTGAGCTTCAATGGAAAAGAGTGGTGAACGTAACCTCGCTTTGCTAGAGCATTGTGAGAAAACTATGGTGTGTAGTCAACATCGTCTTTGAAAATTGAAGTTTCAAAAACATAGTTTTTGTCGTTTTTTTTCCATCGCATAAAGTGATGGTGTGTACGCGGCATAACAATTGCAGTTTTTTTGGGAACAAAATATTTTTTAATTTAAATTTAAATTTAGCCCAATTTTTTTAATATTGTAAAAGATAATGTTATGCTGAGTAAAATGATACCCAACATGTCACGTTTCAAAATTGCACCCGCTCGTGAAATGGCGACAAACTTTTACCCTTAAAAATCTCCATAGGTGATGTTCAAAAAATTCTACAGGTTGCATGCTTTAAGTTACAGAGGTGGTCTAGAGCCAGAATTATTGCTATCACTCTAACGATCGTGGCCATACCTCACATGTGTGGTTTGAACACCGTTTTCATATGTGGGTGCTGCTCACATATGCGTTCGCTTCTGCGCGCAAGCTCGTCTGGATGGAGTGCTTAAAATGTTTTTTTCTTATTTATTTTACTTTATTTTATTGATTTTGACACTTTTTTTTTGAGTCACTTTTATTTCTATTACAAGGAATGTAAACATCCCTTGTGATAGAAAAAAACATGACAGGCCCTTTAAGAGCTTTGGGCGGAATTTAAGTTTTGAGTTTGCTTCTGCCTTGCTATAGTATGGAGATGGGTGGGGGCCATCTTGCCCTCACTCGTATTCATACGAAGCAGGAGACAGGACCCGATCGCCTCCACCTCTACCGATGCCTTCGGTAAGAGGCAGAGGACACGGGAACGCGGCGGGAGGGGGGCACTCTTCCGCTACAGATAGCTGTGATCTTGCGGGGAATCTGCCACAGAGACCACCACTATCGTAAACCGGACCACCAGGTGAAAAGCTGAATACCTTGGTCATGGCAGCAGCTGCTGCCATAACCCAGATATCTATCTTTAACCACCTCAATACTGGGCACTTTCACCCCCTTCCTGCCCAAGACATTTTTACCCACAAATAGACCTTTATATTGGTGGTATTTGATCACCTCTGCGTTTTTTGTTTTTTTTGCTATAAACAAAAGAAGAGCGACCATTTTAAAAAAAAGCAATATTTTTTACTTTTTGCTATAATAAATATCCCCAAATAAAAAAAACAATTTTTTTCCTCAGTTTTGGCCGATACGTGTTCTTTTACATATTTTTGGAAAAAAATCGCAATAAGCGTATATTGATTGGTTTGCGCAAAATTATAGTGGCTACAAAATAGGGGATAGATTTATAGCATTTTTTTTTACTAGTAATGGCGGCGATCAGTGATTTTTATCATGACTGCGATATTGCGGCAGACACTTTTGACACTATTTTGGGACCATTCACATTTATACAGCGAACAGTGCTATAAATATGCACTGATTACTGTTGTAAAGTTCGGGGAACCAGCTAGATCGCAGGACACAGGCTTTAAATTAAAAACTGAGGTTTATTAAACTTAAATGGCTTCACAGCAGCAAAAACAAAAGAAATAACAGTCTCGCTGACTTGTAGAGCTCAGAACTGCTATCGCAGTTAAACAGTCCTTGTAGGTAAGTTCCCCAGCTAGCAGGCTTCCAGGCAGGACACTGCCAAGTGCTTTCACAGACTTCCACAGCTTTCACAGCTTTTCCTTGTCCACCATTCACCATGCACAGTCTCCACCATACTCCTCCACACCCACCTACAACTTCCTGTCTTGCTTTAAGCCACTTCATTGGACAGGTGCATTAACCCTTCCTGTTACCTTAAAGGGACCACAGTCCAAATAGAGGGTAAATATAGCGTCCTTCCAGGACCCAGCCATGGCATCCTGTACATATCCCCCCGTGCCCCAATGCCAAGGAGGTAGCGGCAACAGTGGAGCTAAAACAATGGACTCGTAAGGGGGCATCTGCTTTTTGATGCAGTCTCTCAGGCCTATGCTCCACTACAAATTTAAATTCCCGGAGTGCCAGAAACCAACGAGTAATCCTGGTATTAGTCCCTTAACCTTGCCTCATCCATGTTAAAGGGGCATGATCAGAAATCAGCCTAAACTTCCTCCCCAAAAGGTAATATCTGAGGGACTACAGAGCCCACTTAATGGCCAGACACTCTCTTTCAATTACAGCGTAGTTTTTCTCCGCTGGTGTCAACTTCCTACTGGGGAAGACTACTGGGTGCTCCTCACCATGAACAACCTGTGACAACATAGCTCCCAATCCTACATCTGAAGCATCAGTTTGGACAATGAACTCTTTTGAAAAATTGGGGGGTATCAGGACAGGGTGTTGGCACAGTGCTGACTTCAGCTCCAAAAAAGCCTTTTCAGCATCTGCATTCCACTCCACCATGACCGATTTCCGACCCTTTGTCAGATTGGTCAATGGAGCCGCCAATGTGGCAAAGTTGGGTACGAATCTCCTGTAGTATCCCACCATGCCCAGGAATGCACATACCTGCGTTTTTGTGAGGGGGCGGAGCCAATTCTTATAGCTTATACCTTGCTGACCTTAGGTTTCACCATCCCTCTACCCACGATATAGCCCAGGTATTTCACCTCCTCCATTCCCAAAGCACATTTTTCAGGGTTTATTGAACCCTGAAAAATCTCCTTCCAAAGAGAGTCCAGTACTGCCTGGACTCTGGCCAAGTGTGATTCCCAATCTCTGCTAAAAATGACTATGTCGTTCAAGTACACTGAGGCATACTTCCGATGAGATCGTAAAATTCTATCCATTGCTCGCTGGAATGTGGCTGGAGCAGTTTGCAGTCCAAAAGGCATTCGTTTTGTACTGAAAACTCCCCTCTGGGGTAGAAAAAGCAGTTTTCTTTCTAGCAGCCTTAGTTAACAGGATTTGCCAATACCCCTTGGTAAGGTCTAATGTTGTGATATACCTGGCTGGACCTAGTCTCTCAATAAGTTCATCTAAATGTAGAAAGAAAATGTTTGGACAGCCACACTCTTGAAAAACCTTCTCGGTTGCCTTTATTTGGTAAAAGTAATCAAAACACTGCACATCACAGCAAAAATAGGGGCATAAAGCTGACGTTTCGCACTATCAATCAGTGCTTACTCTATGAGTCCCCTCCGCTCCTCCCAGGACCTCCTGCTCTCTAGCTCCCTTGTTACCTGCTCCCATGCTTGACTTCAGGACTTCTCCAAAGCCTCTCCCATCCTTTTGAACTCTCCACCTTTAGGATATCCCTGAAAACTCAGTTATTCAGGGAAGCCTATCTCACACCCACCTAACAACTTTCCCTGAGCCACTCTCATCAAATCATTACCCACAGCTATTAGCTTTTGTACCACTGCCAACTCCCTTTAGAATGTAAGCTCTATGAGCAGGGCTCTGCTGTCCCTTCTGTATTGAACTGTTCAGTAATTGTGCTGCCCCCCTCTACATTGAAAAAATCTGCATAAACTGTTGGAGCTACTGTATATAAATCATGTATAATAATAATAATAATAATAATAATAATAATAATAATAATAATGATCTTTTTATCTCCTATGGAGCATTTTATTGTTGGCTATGTAGCCAGGCCATATTTTACTGCCATATCATTCTTGTTGTTTCGTACAGTGGGTTGAGATGCTGTACTAATGCTTTTTTAGGTGCACTTTTTACGCTTTGTATTTTATACTATTGTGTAGATTTTTTTGCCAAGCGGGGTGCTGTTCCTCTTGCCATTAGGGCAACGAGCTCCTTTCAGCTGCAAACAGATGTATACGGACACTTCTGGGATATCGTCCAGGGAAAGTGTTGCCCAGCCTTGCGGCGTGTCATGTGATGTGGCGCTTGGTCATCGTGGCATCTTCTTATGCTATTTAAAGCGGGTTCTCAACTTAATTTCCGCATCCGCTGACGAGGTCCCACCTACTGGGACGTAACGCCTACAGACAGATTGAAATCACGTGATGTCACCCGCGTAGGGTGACCACATTTCCAAACTACAATTCAGGGACACCCCTCTTCCCAAAAATCAGCTTGTGCTGTAACTAATCACAGCACAGTTATTGGACACAAGAGGTTGGATTTATGATTTCTCCAATCACAAACGGGGCAGGGATTGTGCTCCTCCAGGCATTCCTGGCCAGGACAAGTACTGTCAGTGAGTAAAGCGGTGATGTAGCGGCCTTTTTTTGGAGGCATCAGATTGGCCCGGGGGGTGGCTGTGTCCGTTTCATTCCGGGACACTGTATTGTCCTGGAATGAAGGTGCCCGGAACAGACCTGCAAAATGCGGGATTGTCCTGGGCAATCCAGGACATGTGGTCACCCTATACCCACGGCCATCGCTGATTTTGTATACACACAGCTGGATTATCAGGCACTGGGTTATAGTGCCTGCTTTGTAAGTTTTATTCTGTTTCTATCTAAATAAATGTTTTAGCCTTGCAGAGAGCACTATACAGTATATGTTCTTTTTATTCGCACGATCTACGTGATTCTGGAGTTGTGGTTGCCTACATCTGGTTGAAATTGGTATCACTTATCCAAGAAGGGACAATTCAGGATCTGTTTGCCCAATATGTTTGATTGTTATTACACCCCATGAGGGAAAGCGTACATGACCCTCTGTAATTAACCGCTTAAGACCCGGACCAGTAAAGGACCTGGCCCCTTTTTGCGATTCGACACTGCATCGCTTTAACTGACAATTGTGCGGTCGTGCGACGTGGCTCCCAAACAAAATTGGCGTCCTTTTTTCCTCACAAACAGAGCTTTCTTTTGGTGGTATTTGATCACGATATAAACAAAAAAAGAGCGTCAATAAAATTATAAATAAAAATTATAATAAATATCCCCCCAAAAATATATATAAAAACTTATTTTTTTCCTCAGTTTAGGCCGATTGTATTCTTCTACATATTTTTGGTAAAAAAAATTGCAATAAGCGTTTATTGATTAGTTTGCGCAAAAGTTATAGCGTTCACAAAATAGGGGATAGTTTTATGGCATTTTTATTAATAATTTTTTTGTTTTACTAAAATGACAAAGGCAGTGAAGGGGTTAACCACTAGGGGGCGCTAAAGGGGTTAGGTGTGTCCTATTGTGTGTTTCTTCCTGCAGGGGGGCGTGGCTGGATGTGTGACGTCACTGATTGTCGTTTCCTATGACAGGGAACAGACGATCAGTGACAAGCTACAGAGAAGAACAGGGAAGGTTTGTTTACACTCACCTCTCCCCGTTCTTTGGCTCCTCTGACCAGATCGTGGGACACCGGCGGCGATCGTGTCCGCGGGTCCCACGGTTACGGAGCTTCGGACTGGGTTGTGAGCGCGCTTGTGCCCCAGTGCTGGGTTCTTAAAAGGGACGCACATGTACTTCTTTGTGCCCAGCGGTGCCATTCTGTCGACGTATATATCGTTGTGCGGTGGTCCTTAAAGCGGAGTTCCACCCAAAAATGGAACTTCCGCTTATCCCACTCCTCACCCCCTTACATGCCACATTTGGCATGTCATTTTTTTGGGGGGGGGGTGTGGGCTTCAGGAGGAGTGGGACTTCCTGTCCCACTTCCTCCTTCTGCCGAGGGCTGGTTAGGCGATTGAGCTTAATCGCCTAAAGCAGCCCCTCCCTGTAGGCGATCGCCTGGGACACATGACAGGTCCCATGCGATCGCCTGTCCAATCAGCGGCGAGCCATGCCGCCCGCATGCGCAGTGCCACTCGCGAATGCGCAGTGGGTGCCCGGCCGTGAAGCCGAAGGCTGTCACGGCCGGGTGCCCACAGTTACGATGAGGACGCCGGCCAGGGTAGGGGGGGAGGAGCGGAGCCCCGGCTGGCGCGTCGCTGGAACGCTGGAGCAGGTAAGTGATTGTTTATTAAAAGTTAGCAGCTACACTTTTTGTAGCTGCTGACTTTTAATAAACATAAAAAAAAGGCTGGAACACCCCTTTAAGTGGTTAAAGTGTCCATTCTGTGAGGTGAGCAGCCTTTTTTTCCATTAGAGAAAGTTTTTCCCACAAAGTCACCTGCATGCTTATCAGATTTGTATTAACACTGAAGACATCACATATTGGTGGACCCGTGATATATGGACTTGTTTCTAGTGCTGCACTGTCTTTTTTTTATGTTTACTATTTTTGAGAATTGAATGATTGAACCTTGGTGTTCAGAAGCTTCAGAAGTGGTTATAGTTATTGCGCTGATTGTTGTTCTTTATATTTATATCCTTTATCAGCAGCCATTGGTGTGGGGGAAAAAAAATAGGTCCCTGAGCCTGTCCTTGTGCCATACCAGGGGTCCTCAAACTATGGCCCTCCAGTTGTTCAGGAACTACATTTCCCATCATGCCTAGTCATGTCTGTGAATGTCAGAGTTTCACAATGCCTCATGGGATTTGTAGTTCCGCAACATCTGGAGGGCCGTAGTTTGAGGATGCCTGTGCCATACTCACACAGGTACGTGTTGAAGGCACTCTGCTGCATGTTCAGTCGCTGGTGGGCATATCACAAATCATGCAATTTATGGGCAAGTGGAATTCCTGCTGAATTTCAGCCAAGCAAACACTGGCTGTGTAAGATTCCCTGAAATGGTTACAGACTCTTCTGGCCTGCCTTTGAAGATCTTGCAAACCTGGGTACCTGTTTAAGAAATGCTTTTTGAGGATTTCTGGTCTTGAATTCTTTTTTTTAGCTTTCAAGCTGACAAAAAATTGCCTTTAGTCATGCCTTAAAGGTGGTGCTGGAGCTATTTAGGCTCTATTAGATTTACAATATATAGTTTAATGTTACAGGCAGTATCCTATGTCCCGACCATACTTTGAGGTGAAGTACATTGAGAGCCAATACCCTACATAAAGGTGCTTATTGCTGCCGAGGACGACTGCCCAGGGCGGACGACTATGACCCCGAACCAATAATGTCTGTCCTTTACGTACTCTCCCCCAGCATGCACAGTGAGGCGATCAACCCTCACCGATTGGCTGCTGAAGAAAAACACCCAATGCACCTTGATCTGACTGCTGCCACCCTTGGCCTGTGGTGGAACCGTCACCCCAGACAACAATAGTGGTCACCTGCAGTACAGCCATGGCTGGAAGAGAGGCCCAAATTTGAAAACAAATCAGTCAGACTACCTTCTAAATTTAAAGCAGGGCCAGCAGAGAAAAACAACTGCTCGCTACATATGTATATTGCATGAGAACTTTCTATACTTTTACACTTGATTTTAATTCAAGTTTTTATCTTTATTCGTGAAGTTTTCACAGTTACTTGGAGATTGACATTACCAGAATTTTTTGACATTTTTATTATATTACACGTTTTTTCTATCAGTGTTTTTTTCACTGTTGTCAGCTTTATTTGCACTATTGTTTTATTTGCACATTTGCTGTTTTGCACTCTGGAATCATTCAGCACTTTATAGATATGATTAGTATTTGCATTAAATATTTTTGGAACATTAATTACTGATTATTAATTATTAATTATTAGTAAGCTCCAGAACACCCCCTATCTTTTTGTTATATATTAGTGTGGGAACACTTTATTAGTAGTGTGGGAACACTTTATTAGTTGTGGCAGCTTTTTACTTGTTTTACTTTAGTTAGATCACTAGTTTATTTGTGGTTTGCACATTAGTTTCCCCCACTTGTATACATTAAAATAGAACATTACACACTGTCAGAAACTGGAGATTTTGTACTACACACAGAACTACAGTATAAATACAAGGTAAATCCCATAAACTCAACGGATCCAAAACAGAACTACTCATCCTTCACACAAATCGGAATTCCAACTCTATCCTTGGACAAACCATCGCGCCAAGCAACAAAGCCAAAAGTCTCAGAGTCATCTTTGACTGAGACATGACGATGGATGCAACAAATAGGATCAGTCGTCAGCGGGGCTCATCATTTGCTCCGCATGTTACATAGACTCGTCCCCTTCATCCCGGAAGAAGACACAGCAGTAGTGGTAGGAACAATCATCAACTCACTACTCGACTACGTAAACTCCCTCTATTTAGGACTACCAAAGTACCAGATCTCACGTCTACAAGTCATCCAGAATACGGCAGCCAGACTGGTAGCAAAAAAAAAAAAAAACGTGGGAATCAATCTCCCCTGTCTTGAGGGCCCTCCACTGGCTGCCCGTACAGGACCGGGTGACTTTCAAGACACTCTGCCTAACCCACAAATGTACAAAAGGAAACGCTCCCCAATACTTAAGTGAGAAAATAAAACCCTACGTCACCAACCGCGTGCTCCGGTCAACCAACCAAAACCTTCTCCAAATCCCTAAATCCCGCTACAAATCTAAGGGAGAACGCAGATTTGCAGTCCAAGGACCTCGACTCTGGAATGCTCTACCTTTTTAGGAAAAAACTGAAGACCCACCTCTTCTGAAGGACCAGGACGACACTGGAAGGAAGCGCCTTGAGGCGATTTAGTTCGCATTTGTTGCGCTATACAAGTTACTCACTCACTCACTCACTGACTTGTGAAATCTATGACTTGAGAAACTTTTAGTAAAACAGTAGCTAAATGGAGAGGCAAGGTTGATGCTGTGTGGATGGGGGGATTGAAGTGAACCTGTTGCATTCTGAAAGTAATGATTAATGACTTGTACTAAAAAATGTTCTAAAGTTGTTAGTTGTGCAACTCAAATTTTAGTTTTGGGACCATTACCTTTTGATCTCTTTAAAAATGGGCAATGGATTTGTGGATCAAAGCCAAAATTTAGGTATGACAACTTATACATAGTTACATGTCCAACTCAAACTAATGTAAGGATGTATATGCAATCTCTTTGGGATATCTGTGGCAGCTGAAATTCACTGTAGTAGGGACCATTGCTACAGTAATTGCTACTAGCTTCTGGGTCCCTGCTTACTGGACACAGGAGGTCATCCATTCGGCACAGGCCCCATTTTCTCACTGAATGCAAAGCATTCTCTAATTGGATAGATTGGACAGGCAGGACCGTGACATCACAATTTCAGCCTCATTCAATAAGAGAACACTTTTTATTAACTGAGAAAATTAATAATGTTCTCTGAATGATGTCCAGGCCAAGCGGACAACCTTCTGTGTTCAGTAAGCAGCAGGACAGCCATTCAGTACCTGGAAGACAGCAGCAATGACTATAGCAGTAAAAAGGAAAAGATAAAACAGGCACTCAAGTTCTAATACTAGTTACTAAATACCACTATTCCTATAGTTAATAAGCCCTGCTTTGTTATTTGTTCTTTGTAAATGCACATGAAATAAATTGCAAAAATGCACTGTATGGAAGCCCTGCTAATAGGCTAATCGATCATGGATAAATCTATGTAGCCAGCATCACTTGTAAGGTGCAAAGATTTAATGCTGTTGGATGACTAGAGGAAGATTATGTAGATAAACAAAAAGACAGAGAAATCCAGTGCATATTGGTAGGACCGTTTGAAGGAATTTGGGGGTCCCAAGCAAAATAGGCCCCCCCCCAAGCACCCCCCCCCAAGCACCCCCCCCCCGCACACAAAGCCTACGTTAACGCTAGACTCATTTTTTTCACCCCCCCCCCGTCCCTATGTTTTTCTATTCTCACCTTCCCTTTTTCCCTGTAGGCTGCCGCTGTAGCATAGCCGAGCTCCTCTTCCTCCTGTCAGTCCGGTGTTCTGTAATTATGGGTCCCCAGTCCCCTATCAGATATTCCCCAGGCCGGGCTTGGTACTGCGCGGTACAGGAGATTCAGTTTCCTGTGTTCCAAGCTGGACTGAAAAAGTGAGCACTCAGTGTGCACTTCCTGTCAGTCCAGCTGTAAGGACCGCTGCATGACGATATACGTCGACAGAATGGCACGGCTGGGCACAAGGGAGTACATGCACGTCCCCTTTAGGAACCCAGCAGTGGGTCATGAGCGCACGGCCGGCGGAGCGCTTGCAACCCGGTTGGAAGCTCCGTGACCGCGCCCACGGGACCCGCAAACCTGATCGCTGCCGATGTCCTGCGATTGGTCACAGGAGCTGAAGAAAGATTATAGGTGTGTGTAAACATGGCAGTGACACTGATCGTCTGTTCCCTGAAATAGGGAACGACGACCAGTGATGTCACACCTACAGCCACGCCCCCTACAGTAAGAATCACTCCCTTAGGGCACACTTAACCCCTTAGCACCGTCTAGTGGTTAACCCCTTCACTGCCATTGTCATTTTCACAGTAATCAGTGCATTTTTATAGCACTTTTCGCTGTGAAAATGACAACGATCCCAAAAATGTGTCAAAAGTGTCCGATGTGTCCGCCAGTCATGAAAAAAATTGCTGATCGCCGCCATTACTAGTAAAAAAAAATATTAATTAAAAATGCCATAAAACTATTCCCTATTTTGTAAACGCTATAAATGTTGTGCAAACCAATCGATACATGCTTATTGCGATTTTTTTTTACCAAACATAGGTAGAAGAATACGGATCGGCCTAAACTGAGGAAACAAAAATATATTTTTGGGGGATATTTATTATAGCAAAAAGTAAAAAATATTGAATTTTTTTCAAAATTCTCGCTCTATTTTTGTTTATAGCGCAAAAAAAACCCAGAGGTGATCAAATACCACCAAAAGAAAGCAATTTTGTTTGGAAGCCACGTCGCACGACCGCGCAATTTTCAGTTAAAGCGACGCAGTGCCGAATCGCAAAAGGGGGCAAGGTCCTTAACCTGTATATTGGTCTGGGTCTTAAGTGGTTTAATAGTCAGAATAAATAAATATTATGGCCAATGAACTATATGAAACCCTAACGCCTGACTTGACTGATCGCTCCCAATTGCAGCGTTAGAAGGATTTTTAACCCTAATTTTCTCCTGCCAGGAGAGCTGGGCCAAGGCCCAATGTGCACAAGGTTCTCAGGGTGCAATGTGTTCTCATTTTTATTGACCATACTCAATGTAATGCTGATTCTGTAAAGATTTGTTTTCTTAACTTGATCAACAGCACATCAGTCATTATACAACCTGAATATCAAACTGTATACCTTGTTGTTTCAAGTCAGCTCAAACTCTTTAACAACAGACAATAATTCATTGTCGGTATTGTTTGAATCTCATATACAAACATTTGAAAAACCTTTTATGGAGGTGGGAATGATTTTAAGAAGAGAGTAGGCATAAACGCAAAGGCTGTGTTGTTAATACCTAAAATGTATTAGTACAAATTTTTGTACAAGGCCTTTGCCCCAGTGTGTGTTATTTTGATCTTATTTATAACATATTTGGTTTGGAAAATAAAGTAACCTTGACTGTGTAGACATTACTGTGTGTATTTGAATTGAAATTATAATTTTCCATAACAATAACAGTTTTTTTTCAAATAGCTATTTACCAGTTGCGTACTGATTTCTTACTTTTATATTAATGTAGGTTCCTCTGGTGTCTATGTAATAATATACAGCAGGGGTGGCAAACTCAAATTCATCGGGGGCCGCATCAGCAGTATGGTTACCCTCAAAGGGCCAGAGCGGCACAGAGTAAGGGGAATATGTGCCGCGCCGCTCGCTGAAATCCTGGTAAAATGAGGTGGTTGCTGTGCGGGCCAAGGATGGACTGGGACAATAAAGTGGCACAGGACTTCAGCCAGACCAGCCCACTTTATTTTTCCAAACACACTGTGTGCTGCTGCCAAGACTGTCAGTACTGCCACTGGTCACTGATGAATGAATGTACTGCCACTGATGCATTAATGGCTGACCAGTGGCAGTACATTCATTCATTATCAGTGACCATGACCAGCAGTGGCAGTACATTTATTCGTCTGCAGTCCAAGGACCAGTGAATTAATTTGTCTGTGACCGTGGCAAGTAAATTTATTCATCAGTGACCAACAGCAGTGCAGGACATGTCACATTATGACATCAGTTACTATGACCAGTGGCAGACAGTACATCCCCCTTCTCGTCATGCTGCATATTCAAAAAATCAGAATGGCAGTCACAGTTCATAATCTTTATACACATCACATTATTACATCAGTTACTATGACCAGTGGTGGCAGACAGTACATCCCTATGTACTGTCTGCTACCACTGGTCATAGTAACTGATGTGATATGTGTATGAAGATTATGAACAGTCATAGGTGTGCGCACAGGGTGTGCCAGGCACACCCTAATCACCCTGTGCAGAACAGATTTCCCCTACTGATCTGGCTCCCCCTCTTTCCCCCCACAGCACTGCTGGCTTCCCTCCTCTCCCACTGTTGTTGCTCTGGATGTTATAGGATGGGGGGGGGGCAGTAAATATGCAATTTACCGGCCCCTTCCCTTTCTGAATGAAGATCGCAAGTGATCGGTAGAGTGTGTTTGAGCTTTGAGGTGCACACCCTAATGCCAAAGGCTGCGCACACCTATGTGAACAGTTCATAATCTTCATACACATATCACATCAGTTACTATGACCAGTGGTGGCAGACAGTACATTCCCCCCGCCGCCATGCTGCATATTAAAAAAAATCAGAATGGCAGTCGCAGTTAATCTGAATACATCAAACTGCACTGTGTAGTAGTCAGATGTCTGTGTAGTGTTTGTGTTAACCTACTTTTTAAACTTGCTGGCACCGACTGTATCGTTCCTCCTCGGCGGCGCTGGTTTGCCCGCCTCCTTTTGTAAATTTAACAGCCTCTCTCTCCTCGGGCTCGGCTCCTCCTCCCATCCCCTACCGCATACGGCCATGACCCCCTGAGATACGTCACGCCGCTGGGAGGGGAGCAGGGCCGCTCTAAACATAGGAGGAGCCGGAGGGAAGTATTGATGGCATTGGCAGCCGCAGCGTGATGGATGGCTATTGGCTGGCGGCGCAGCCGCGTACGTGCAGCCAGGTAAATACAGAATCACCAGAGAAACACTGACATTCCGATCAGCTGGTGCGGGCCACATTACAAGGTCCCTTTGGCCGGATTCGGCCCGCGGGCCTTGTGTTTGCCACCCCTGATATACAGTATCTACTGCAGTGGCAGCCCCCCATTAGGGGAACTGGGGCACCACCCTCTTAAATCCATGTGCCTGGCCCCTAATCTACATGCAGGGCGCCGGACGCATGAATTTCAATGTTTTTTTTTTTTTTTTAAGCATGTGATTACAGCCTGAGGTGGGTTTGGGGACGCGGAGCACTGCACCCTGAGCCCAGCCAGTTGAGTGACAATAGCGAATCAATATTTGGTGGTGGGTTTACCCAAATGAACGGGGAGACATTGGAGTCGGGTGGTTTATTTGCCGGCCCCCCCCTCAAGAACCTAAGGCCTTGTACACACGAGGCAATAGATTTGTTCAAAACGGTCTGTCTGACCAATTTGAACAAATCTGTCTGCTGTCATTTTGGTTTGCTCGTGTGTACACACAAGCAAACCAAAATCCCCGCCAGCAGACAGCGCGCTGACGTGGCGGTGACGTGGCGGTGACGTCGACGCCGCCACGTCACCGCACCAGGAAGTAAAACACTTCCGCGCATGCTCCGAAATCATTCGGCGCCGGTGCGAGACGACATGTCTGCTGGTAAGTGTACTAACCAGCAGACATGTCGGGCGGACGGGTTCCCACCCGATAGATTTCAAAGCATGCTTTGAAATCTGTCGGCTCGCCCGTACACACGATCGAATCTGTCTGCTGAAACGGTCTAGCAGACCGTTTCCAGCAGACAGATTTGATCGTGTGTACGAGGCCTAATACTGATTTACATTTAACTGAACTAAATGCTTTTCCAAGCATTTCTTCAGTTTTCAGTGTATGTGAATGCAATTTTTTGGGGGATAGAGTAAGGAAATTTAAGACCATTTATCAGGTTGAAATTGCTGTCTGTCAATAGGTCCATTGTGGCCCCAAAACATTGTTGTGTTATGGTTTACTCTGCATATTTGCACATTGTTCTCGTAATATGACCTCAATGAGGTTCATTGATTGAGAGCTGGCTTTCTCTTAAAAATGATAATATTGCTGTCTTTGACACAACCGGAGAGAATCACTTGTTTTTTGTGCTGGTAACCATTGTCAACAAGACAGAAAGTGGGAAAGAAATCCAAAACTTTTGAGTTGTCTTTAGACCAAAGGTTTACAGAAAATCCTCCAGCTGAGAAACAATTCCTGTGACAATGCTTTATGATGGGAATAGCTTTCACTTTGGAGAGATTTCATCTAATTTCCTGTTTCATCTCACGGAGAGGAAGTTAAAGTGGAGTTCCACCCATTTTTTTTATGTTTGTCTGTGCTGCATGCCCTAATCTCATAGTGTTCAGAATGGACAATTTTTATTTATTTTGTTGCTTGTAAATACCTTTATTTTGTAGTCCTTCATTACTTCCTCCTCCTTATTAGCCTAGGCTATTAAGTCACACGGCTATTCGCAAGGGTTTCTGGGATAGGCATCATGTTTCCCAGTAGTCCTTGCAAACCTGACTGAAACCTATTACATTGCTTGTGCAGCACTGAGCATGTGCAGATATGCAAAGCTGAAATCCAGGAAGTCATACAGTCTGGTTTCATGATGCCCACACTTAAGATGGCCACGGTCTATTTCTAGATTATAAACTAAATGCTTTAACAACCTAACAAAACGGACCTTAGTTTACAGACTAACTTTACTAGAATACATTAAGCTTGTGTATTACAGGGGTATTTATATTTAAAAAGTGAAATTGTGGGTGGAACTCCCCTTTAACAGAAATCTTCCAACATGGGCACAGGCAGCAAAAAATAATCTGGTAGTGGATTTTATCCTACCCTACTCAGTCTAAAACTAAATAGACTTTGGTTTTATATAAACTTTATTGAGTGTAAGGGCATACCATAGCATTTATAGCCTGACAGATAAACGCCACCTTTATCCAATCACAGTGGAATTTGTCAATAGCTGTAAAAACCTGTGAAACCACTTGTGTTCTAATTACATAACCAGTCATCATCCTTGCTGGCACACATATGTGTTACATGGTTGGCAAGAGGTTAAAATGGCATCATATGTGGATCTAATATGGCATATACTGTAATACCACTACTTACCTCAATCTAGGAATACTAGATGCCTGTCTGACCCTTTCTTCAAAATGTTTTGATCCACTGATCTGGTACAAGCATGCACATTAGACAGTCAAGTTAATTCCTAATCAATTCCAAATTAATTCCTAATCTGTATACTTCTTCCAGGTCAGTGCCTTTACACTTCGAGACACAACCACCAAACAACTTATTTTTTAGGCGGAGGGGTTAGAAATTAAACTGGCCACATTCTGCTCCTTGTGCAGACACTGTCAGCATCTTTGAGTCTTCAGACCACTATTCCATCGCTGCTATAGTATAGTAAGTGGCTCTGCACAGATGTGCCTCCCCACCAGGCCTGTTTGTGGTTACTGAACTTTTCTATAATATACTGTATTGCTTTTGACAAATTATTGATTGAACTAGATCAGGCATGTCCAAAGTCCTGCCCGCAGGCCAATCACAGCCCGAGTTCCTGTTTTGAAAGACCTGCATGGTTCTCTGGACATATATATTCTTTGTGGCCCCAAACGATCTCCCAACGCCGGGCCACAAAAGATGTACATGCTGGCTGCCTTGGAGGGGACAGGGAGGAGAAGGGACGAGTGCTGTACACACAGGAGTATTTCCTGTTTACACGGCAGCCTCTAATAGGAAGTCCCATCTCTGGCACTGCCATTGGACGACAGTTTTGTCCATCAAAGGAGACGGGACTTTATATTAAAGAGGCCGCAGAGAAAATGGGTGTTTCTCCTGTATGTCCCGCCTCATCTCTGTCCCCTCCAAGGCTGCAGATGGATGGGCATCAATCAGGCTGCACTGTTGGCAGTGGTGGGTGCTGCATTCCTGGCAGTGGTGGGTGTTACATTCATGACACTTGTGAGGCTGCAGATGAATACTGACCTTTATTTTGCTTTACAGTTCTTTTTTTTAAATTTTAGGGCCGGATTCATATACATTTGATGTATCTGTCCGGCGGCGTAGCGTATGCTGTTTACGCTACGCCGCCGCAAATATTATGGGCAAGTGCCTTATTCATAAAGCATTTGCTCCATAATATGCGGCGGCGTAGCGTAAAGTGCCCGGCGTAAGGCCGCGCAATTCAAAATTGTGATGTGGGGGCATGATTCATGTAAATGAATCATGACCCCGCGTTATTGAAGTTTTTTTTGTGGACGGCGGATGCGCCATCCATGGACGTTCCCAGTGCGCATGCGCAAAATCACGTCGCTATTTGTCAATGTAAACGACGTGAACGTAACTAACGTCGAGCCCCATTCCTGAACGATTTACGTAACCGACATACAATTCGACGCTGTCCCGGCGTCCATAATTAACATTGGCTACGCCTCCTATTGCAGGGGTAACCTTACGCCGCTATAACGCTTACGCAAATGACGTAAACTACGACGGCCGGCCGCAAGTATGTTCGGGAATCACCGTAAATCCCTCATTTACATATTTGACGCGTAAAACGACGGAAGTGCCACCTAGCGGCCAGCGTAAAAACTGCAACTAATATACGACGGTGTAACAGAATTACGCCGCTCGTATATTATCCGAATTCTGGCGTATCTTCTTTTCTGAATAGCAAAAAAAGATACGCCGGCTATTCTTAGTATTTACGCGGCGTATCTCTTGATACGCTGACGTAAATACTTTCTGAATCTGGCCCACAGTGGGTTTTTTTTCCTGAAAATTCCCTCTTAAAGTGAAGGTGCATGTTATACGCCAATAAATACAATATAACCAAATAACATGCCCGAGCTCATCGCTTTACACAGCCACAAAGGCAAGAGAATTCTTGTTGGGCATAAGTGCTTGAATGAACACACTTAGAACAAATATTTTAATGGTTCAAAGAACGTCAGGCAAAATGGTCGGCCCTCGCACATGTTCACTTCATCAAATCCCTCTTTGAAAAAAAATTGGACACCCCTGAACTAGATGGACTTGTGTCTTTTTTCAACCAGACTAACTTTGTAACTATGTAACAAATTTGAACTCTCTGTGCTCACTGCCCACCACACCACGCTGCACCTAGCCCACAAGGAGCCTTACAAGTAAGAGACAAAATGACATAACCTCTATGCATAAATACTTTGGCTATTAATTGGCCACTGATGATGGAATTCCTGTGCATATTCCCCTGGAATTACAGTATTCCAGCACCCAGATTTATTTTCTTTAAAGTTTGATCATATTTGAAATTCACACACTACCTGAATACTTCATTTAAACTGATATGAAGAATTAGCTTAGTAGCAGTAAACACTGGTTTTGGGTCTTGGTTTGTCTTTGTACACTATACCGAAGTGTGCAGTCCAGCCCCTAGTGCTGAATATGTTTGTCACAGTCCCAAAGTCCTAAATCCATTATGCACCTAGTGACTTTTTTTCTAGCAAACTCAACCTTTTGGGAGGAACTATGGCATAAGTGAAAGGGGACTCCTTGCAATCAAATCAGCACTAAAGGAATGGCATTATCTTTTAGAAAGGATTGCCCACCTGATACAGATTTTTTATTTTTTTTTACAAAATTCTTTTATTCGTTTTTTTAACATTACAATAAATACAAAAGAGGGGGAACGGAGAAAGGGCAAACCAAACAACAAAACAACAACAAAAATATTGTAATTAAATGTATTGAAGGGGGTGTCAAATTCCTATATATTGTGAAAATTATCAATCTACTATTAAGAGGAAAATTTTTCGATGTTATGTGCATACTCAATATGTAAAAAAAAAAAAATACAATAATGGAAGGGGAATCAAATTCCCATATATTGTGAAAGAAAAAGGGTGGGAGAGGCCAGACATCCAACCCCTCCTACTCCCCGCCATTGCCTCCCACCTCACCTCCCCCATGGTCCCCTAAATCCCTGAATTCCCTCCATCCCCTCCAGATCCAGTCATATCTTGGCTTAGATTCTGTATGGAGGGACCATAGTTCCTCCATCATTCTGATTCTATCTATTTCCTGTAACCACTCTCCAATCGAGGGCGCTTATTTTTTCCTCCAATTCCTTGGAATTAGTGCCTTGGCTCCATTCAATAAGAATGGGACCAAGGAACCTCTATACTTTTTCCTGGACACCCTCGTAGTGTGGAACAAGCAATCCCATGGGTCATGTTTTATCTCCTGACCACTTATTTTCTTTATAAGCACCAATATCTCCCTCCAGTATACTTGTATCAAGGGGCAATGCTACCATATATGGGCATGGGTTCCCTCCATCCCACAATCTCTCCAGCATATGGGTGATACCTCACTATTTATTCTATGTAGTTTCGTTGGGACGTAGTACCGTTTAACAAGTAGCTTATAGTTGGTTTCTTTTACTTTTGCATCCATTGATGTTGAGTGGACATAGTCTACTACCTGTCTCTTCTTATCTGTAGATATAGTTTGATTCAGTTCTATTTCCCAACTTTCTACTATTTTCAGTCCTACTGGTCCTCTTATAGTTGTCAATATTTTATATATATACTTGATATTCCCTGTCTTCCTGTTCCCCCTCGAGTTATATATTTTTCCCATTGATTTAATTCATTTATAGCTCGCAGGGGTTTCGGCAGAGTACTTACAAAATGTTGGACTTGTCTATGCCTCCACATATCCCCTGGGAACAGTCCATATTTTTCTCCAAGTTCTAACACGGAACATAGGTCGTTACCCTTTATTAAGTCCTTCAATTTTAGTGTGTCCGAGGTTGCCCACCTCAGGTACATACCTCCCCCCCTTGCCCGGTGGGAAGAAGTCTGTGCCCGTAAGCTGCAACAGCGGACTATTATAAGGCCATTTTTTAATCCTGCATACTCTGTCCCATATTCTAAACGTTTCTTTTGTTATTGAGGGAATCTCATGAGGCAATCCTCTATATTGCTTCGGTACCCATATTCTATTTCCCAAGTCCTTTTTACTTAGACTTTCTTCTACTTCCACACACTTTTTTTCCCCACCCTCATCCTGGAACCAGTCTGTAATCCTCCTTAATACCGCCGCCTCATAATACCTTTTAAAATCCGGCAGCTGTACTCCACCTTCCCATTTAGGTCTAATCAGGGTCTCTACCGCTATACAAGGTTTTTTCCCCTTCCATATAAAACTCATTATCCTTTCTAGGACTTCAAAGTAGATTTCTGGGATTTTTATCGGGAGTGTTTGGAAGATATATAGAGCTTTAGGCAATATCATCATCTTTATACTGTTTATCCTTCCCCACCATGATAATCTATCTATATTGTATCCTTTTCATTCTGATTTTATTTTATTCAGTAGTGATATATAGTTATCTTCATAAAGGTATCTTTCTGTATTAGACAGGAATATACCTAGATATTTCATCCTTCTCTGTTTCCACTTAAATGGGTAGAGGGCTTCAAGGTCCCTGCGTTCTTGTGGACTCAATGATATGCTCAATATCTCCGTTTTCTCTTTGTTGATTTTTAGGTTTGAGATCTCACCGTACTGCTCATATTCCGCCATTATCCTAGGTGTCTATGCATCCTTAGATACATAGAGCATCATATCGTCCGCAAACACAGATATCCTGTGCTCCCTACTATACAATTTTATCCCTTCTATTTCCTGGTTCATCTGTATTGTTTCCAATAACGGCTCTAATGAGAGGACAAATAAAATGGGCAATAACGGACATCCTTGACGGGTCCCGTTAAAGAGTGGGAAACTATCCGACAGAGTACCATTCACCCTCACCTGGGCTGAGGGATTTGAATATAGTGCCCCTATCCACCTGAGGATACTCGGACCAAATGCTACATGAGACAGGTTAGTTAACATAAATTCCCAGTCCAGCCTGTCAAACGCCTTTTCGGCATCTAATGACAGAAATAACACTGGTTCTTTATTCTTTTTGGCCTTTTGTATCAAGAATAACACTCTTAGGACATTTTCTCTTGTTTCCCTCCCAGTTATAAACCCCGCCTGATCATTTTCTATCAATCCTGCCAGGAGCGGTCTTATTCTCTAAGCAAGGATTTTTGAATAAATATTTATATCAACATTAATCAAATATATAGGCCTATAGCTGGCACATAGAGAAGGATCCTTGTTCTTCTTCCCTATCAGAGTTATGTGGGCACTCAAAGCCTCTTTACGCATTGCAATGCCCCCCCCCCCCCCCCCCCCGATGGAGTTCATATATTTCTGGAAAAAAGGCACCAGAATCTCTCCAAATCTCTTATAATATAATGAAGTATACCCATCTGGGCCAGGGCTCTTTCCCATTTTAATGTTCCTGATCGTTTGACTTATTTCCTCTTTTGTTATCTCCTATCTCTAGATTGCTTATTACTTCCTCTGCCAAGCCCGGGGTCTTAACCATTTCTAGATATTGTTTAATGTTTTTCCCTTTTATTCTGGACTTCTGTTACCCCCTTGCTCTTTATTAACATTGTATACATTTTGATAATACTCTTGAAATATTTTAGTTATCTCTCTAGTGTAGTGTCACATATCTCCATTTTTATCCTTTATTTTCAAGATGGAATTCTGTATATTTCTCGGTTTTATAGTCCTTGCTAAAAATCTCCCAGGTTTATTACCCAAGGCATAAAATGTATTATTCATATTATTAAATATCCATTTAGTTTCCTGTTCCAATAAATCCCGAAGGTCTTCTCTCTTTCTAGTTAGTACCCCAAGGTCCTGCTCTTCCTGTAATTCTTTATGTTTCCGTTCAAGGGCCTGAATTTCTTCTAATAATGTTTGTTTCTGTACCTGCCTAATTTTCTTCCTCTTAGCTTTTTTTGCTATCAACCTCCCTCTCATATATACCTTGTGCATTTCCCAAAGCGTCGATGGAGCTATATTTTCAATATCGTTTTCTTTAAAGAATATGCACATATCCTTCTCTAGGTCATCGGCTATCTTGGTATTGTTTATTAGGGACTCTTCTAATCTCCATATTATCAGTCCAGCCGGGATCTCCCCTGTATCCAGGGACATCACAACTGGGGCATGGTCAGATAGCGTTATACATTTGCCACCTGATACTGATAATGACATTTAAAAATAATCTAGTTCATTTCATATCTGCTAATTGTCTAAATGTATGAAAAGGACATGGGCATTGTCCTTTTTATACTTAACCTTTCATATAACCTATTATGCTGGCTCTAACAATATCAAACCAGATGTCTTGTCCCCATATGATTTTAGAACCTGAAACCTCATGTCAGCCCAACACCTATTTAACCACTTGCTTACTGGGCACATATACCCCCCTCCTGCCCAGGTGAAATTTCAGCTTCCGGCACTGCATTATTTTAACTGACAATTGCGACGTGGTTCCCAAACAAAATTTGTGTCCTTTTTCCCCACAAATAGAGCTTTCTTTTGGTGGTATTTGATCACCTCTGCGGGGTTTTTTTTTTTTTGCGCTATAAACAAAAAAGTGCAACAATTTTGAAAAAAAAATCTATATTTTTTACTTGTTGCTATAATAAATAGCCCAATTTTTTCTCAGTCTAGGCCGATACGTATTCTTTTGTTAAAAAAATAAGCGACTGGTTTGCGCAAAATATAGCACCTACAAAATAAGGGACAGAATTATTATTTTTTATTATTTTTTTACTAGTAATGGCGGCAATCTGCGATTTTTATTGGGATTGCGACATTATGGCAGACACAACGGACACTTTTGACACATTTTTGGCAACATTCACATTTATACTGCGATCAGTGCTATAAATAAGCACTAATTACTGTATAAATGTGACTGGCATTGAAGGGGTTAACACTAGGGGGTGAGGAAGGGATTAAATGTACCCTGCATAGTGTTCTAACTGTGGGGGAAGGGGACTAACTGGGGGAGGTGACCGATCTGTGTCCCTATGTACAAGGGACACAGATCGGTCTCCTCTCTCCCTGACAGGATGTGGATCTGTGTGTTTACACACACAGGTCCACGTACTTGTCTCTGTAACGCCGATCGCCGGTGCCTGGCGGACATTGGACCGCCAGGCACGCGCATCGGCATCTCAGTAATGCGGCGGGCACACGCGCACCGCCGTCGGCAGAGTTTGTGCGCCCCCCAGTGGCTGGAGGCTGTATATAGACGGCCTCCGAGATTTATGGCCACCCAGTAATCAGCACCTGTCAAAATGTGCGAAACACGCCGGTCGTTGCGGAGACACTGCAGCATGTAATCGCTCACGTGTGCCAGGCTGCCCAGAGGCAACGAAAAGCTGTCCTCTGTATCCCCCCAGCCACGCACCAGTGATGGCCATGAGCTGGTCTGGATGCCATCCTGCTGTGAACATGGTTCCTCCTCCTCCTCCAACATGTCTTACTCCTCCTCATCCTCCACCGCGTCATCCTCCAGAACTGTGCCCTTGCTGGAGAATTGTGTACCTGGCGTTTGTTGGTGCACAAACCCACCCTCGGAGCCACTTGTGAATGACTGCCCTGAAAGCCTTGGAAATGAACCCGATTCCTCCTCCTCCTCCTCCTGTGCCACATCCCCTTCCATCATCGCCCGTAGTGTTTTTTCATGGAGGCATAGAACTGGGATAGTCATGCTGAGAGAGGCGTCATCGGCACTGGCCATGTTGGTGGAGTACTCAAAACAGCGCAACAAGGCACGCAGGTCTCGCATGGAGGCCCAGTTATTGGTGGTGAAGTGGTTCTGTTCCGCAGAGCGACTCACGCGTGCATGCTGCAGCTGATACTCCACTATCGCCTGCTGCTGCTCACACAGTCTGGCCAGCATGTGCAAGGTAGAGTTCCACCTTGTGGGCACATCACATATGAGGTGGTGAGCGGAAAGGCCGAAGTTACGCTGCAGCACTGACAGGCGAGCAGCAGCAGGATGAGAACGCTGAAAGTGCGCACAGACGGCCCGCACTTTCTGCAGCACCTGTGGCACGTTATCAGGAACCTCTGCAGCATCAAATTCAGCACATGCGCCAGGCAAGGGATGTGCGTCAAACCGGCTAGGCCCAGAGCTGCTACGAGATTTCGCCCGTTATTGCACACCACCAGGCCCGGCTTGAGGCTCACTGACGCCAACCACTCATCGGCCTGTTCCATGTCCCTCAACAACTCCTGCGCGGTGTGTGGTTTTTCCCCCAAACAGGAACGTTTTAAAACTGCGTGTGGCGTTTACCCATGGCTGTGCTGAAGTTGGTGGTGCATTTGTTACGCTGACTGGATAAGGAGGCGGTAGAGGATGAGGAAGGGGAGTAGGAGGAGTTAGGATCAGGAGGCAAACTGAAGCGCCCTGCAATCCTCGGTGGTGGAAGGACAAACTGCTATCCGCCTCAGGCCCAGCCGCCACTGCATTTACCCAGTGCGCAGGGAGATATAGCGTCCCTGACCGTGCTTACTGGTCCACGTATCCGTAGTTAGGTAAGCCTTGGCACAGATGGCGTTGCGCAGTGCACACCTGATTTTGTCCCCCACTTGGTTGTGCAGGGAAGGGATGGCTCGCCTGGAAAAGTAGTGGCGGCTGGGCACGACGTACTGTGGGACAGCCAATTTCATTAGGCTTTTAAAACACTGCATCTCCACCAGACGGAATGCCAGCATTTCAAAGGCCAGTCATTTTGAAATGCTGGCATTCAGGGCCAGGGATCACAGGTGGGTAGGGGGGTACTTCCTTTTCCGCTCCAGTGTTTGGGAGATAGGAAGCTGAATGCTTCCATGGGACATTGTGGAGATGTTTGGTGACCCGAGACTGATGCAGAAGAGGAAGCAGGGAAAGCCAGAGACCTTTCTTGGTTTTTGAGGTGTCTACTCCACTGCAGCTCGTGCTTTGCACTTAGATGCCTGGTCATTATTATTATTATTATTATTATTATTATTATACAGGATTTATATAGCGCCAACAGTTTGCGCAGCGCTTTTTATCAGGGAAGACAGTACAGTCACAATACAAATCAATACAGGAAGGATCAGAGGGCCCTGCTCGTTAGAGCTTACAGTCTAGAGGGGAGGGTCAAGTGGAACAAAGGGTAGTAGCTGTGGGGGATGATCAGATGGACTCAAATGCAAATACAGTTAAGTGTGGGTAGGATAGGCTCCTCTGAAGAGGAGGGTTTTCAGGGATCCTCTAAAAGCTAATAGAGTAGGAGATAGGTGGATAGATTGGAGTAAGGTGTTCCATAGGCTTGGAGAGGCTCTGGAAAAGTCCTGGAGACGAGCATGGGAGGAAGTGATGAGAGAGCTAGAGAGTAGGAGGTCTTGAGAAGAATGAAGAGAACGATTATGTTGGTATTTAGAGACTAGGTCAGTGATGTAGCTGGGGGCAGAGTTGTGGATGGCTTTGTAGGTAGTAGTAGTTTGAATTTAATTCTTTGGGTGAGTGGAAGCCAGCGGAGGGATTGACAGAAAGGAGAAGCAGAGACAGAGCGGTTGGTAAGGTGGATCAGTCTGGCAGCAGCATTCATGATGGACTGAAGGGGGGTTAGAGTATGCAGAGGTAAGCCAATGAGGATGCAGTATATCACAGGTGAGAGGTGCAGTGCTGGTGAAATATACAGAGAGTCACCTATATATTTCTAGTCCCTATAGGAGATAGCAGGAACCAAGGCCTAAACAATATACTGGGCACACAGTATATCACAGGTGAGAGGTGGAGTGCTGGTGAAATATACAGAGTCACCTATATATTTCTAGTCCCTATAGGAGATGGCAGGAACCCGGGCCTAAACAATATACTGGACACACACAGCATATCACAGGTGAGAGGTGCCGTGCTGGTGAAATATACATATTCACCTATATATTTCTAGTCCCTATAGGAGATAGCAGGAACCTGGGCCTAAACAATATACTGGACACACACAGTATATCACAGGTGAGAGGTGCAGTGCTGGTGAAATATACAGAGAATCACCTATATATTTCTAGTCCCTATAGGAGATAGCAGGAACCTAGGCCTAAACAATATACTGGGCACACAGTATATCACAGGTGAGAGGTGCAGTGCTGGTGAAATATACAGAGTCACCTATATATTTCTAGTCCCTATAGGAGATGGCAGGAACCTGGGCCTAAACAATATACTGGACACACACAGCATATCACAGGTGAGAGGTGCCGTGCTGGTGAAATATACATATTCACCTATATATTTCTAATCCCTATAGGAGATAGCAGGAACCTGGGCCTAAACAATATACTGGACACACACAGTATATCACAGGTGAGAGGTGCAGTGCTGGTGAAATATACAGAGAGTCACCTATATATTTCTAGTCCCTATAGGAGATAGCAGGAACCTGGGCCTAAACAATGTACTGGACACACACAGTATATCACAGGTGAGAGGTGCAGTGCTGGTGAAATAGGAAGAGAGTCACCTATATATTGCTGTCCCTATAGCAAATAGCTGGAACCTGTCCCTAAACTATAAGATGCAGATCTGACAGAAATATACAGTGCTGTTGTTGATTTTTGAAGCAGGAGAAACCTATCTGACACTGTCCCTCAATGAGCAGCAGCCTGTCCCTATCCTAGCTTAAGCACACTGAAACGATGTAATGCACAGTCCCTAAATGGTAAGATGCAGATCTGACAGAAATAAACAGTGCTGTTGATTTGTGAAGCTGGATAAACCTATCTGACACTTTCCCTCAATGAGCAACAGCCTGTCCCTAACCTAGCTTAAGCACAATGAAGCAGGATAAACCTAACTAACTCTTTCCCTCAATCAGCAGCAGCAGCAGCCTCTCCCTACACTAGCTACAGCAGAGTGACGATCTGTGCTGTGTGCCTCTATCAGATATAGAGGCTGGTCATATGCTGGGTCACATGCTGCACTGGCCAATCACAGCCATGCCATTAGTAGCCATGGCTGTGATCACTTCCTAGTCACAGTAGTAAAACAAATGGCGATTGGCTGCCGCGCAGCGCGCCATAACAAAGCTGGAACTCCGAACCCGAACTCTTTCCAATTATTCGGGTTCGGGTACAAAAAAAAACCAAAGTCCGTACCGAACCCGAACTTTACAGTTCGGGTTCGCTCAACCCTAGTCGTATGTTAACGTTAACTATGAGCACAACTGCGAAGTATAGGTCTCTATCCACTGACAACCCCTTTGGCCAATTGAAGCCGTGTCACTAGGACTGAACAGAGTGAGTCCAGGCAGAGACTTAATCGGTGCTGGTGGGGTCCGCCTACTTCTAGTGTTAAGGGACAAGATAGAGAGTGATAGAGTAAATAGCTTAGTCAGTGTCAGAAATAAAAAGGAAACGAGGAGTGAAAAGAGGAGAAAAAGGAGAAAAAGGAAGAGGTAGGGGGCGGAAGGGGATGGGAAGAGGGAAGGGAAGAGGGAAGGGTAGGGAAAGGGAACGCTCTGCAGCCCTGGCCCCCCTAGGACACGCATAAGGAGTATTCTAGTAGACCACTCATGTGACCACATCCAGATCTGGGAAGTAAGATTTGTAGACATCATTAGATTTAAAATGAATCCAGCAAGCCCAAATCGTTGAAATTTTTTGCAGACGTTCCTGACAAACATGGATCAGTTCCTCCATCTCCTGAATGTTAGCGATCCTGATAAGCCATTTTCTAATAGATGGAGCTTCCGTAGATCGCCAATGTACAGGAATGCAAAGTCTTGCTGCATTGACCATGTGCATGGCTAACGATTTGTGATAACGAGTCGTGTGGTGCAGTAAGAATTGAGCCGGGCTGTAATCTAACGTGTAGGTAGTGACTTGAGTGATTAGGGAGTGAACCTCTCTACAAAAATTTTGGATAGAAGCACACTCCCGTCAGATATGGAGCATCGAGCCCACTGCGGACTTGCATCTCCAGCAGACTTTAGGGATTGTGGGGGAGAATTTGTTCAGACCTGCAGGGGTTCTATACCAATTGGTTTGCGATTTTGTAAAAATGTTCCTGAATTGCTATTTAATGAGCCATTATGGATGTGTTCATAAACGTTTTCCCAATTTTCGTTTGTGAGCAACAGTTGCAAGTCCCTTTCCCAGGACCGACACAAAGCATCAGACCTAAGGGGAAGGGAGTCTCCCTGGAGAAAGGTATACAGAAAGGAAATAACATGTCTTTGAGGCGCTGTGCGTGTGTACAATAATTCAAAGGCCATGAACTGTCTGTTACAAATATCCGGGGGGTCGTAAGAGGCAAAAAAATGCCTCAGTTGCCTGTAAGTCCAGAAGGGGAAGGCTTTAGTGTGTGACGAGGACAACAAGTTCTCAAAGGTGCGTATGTGCCCCCTATGAAAAATTGATAAGCAAGCACGTCCTCATACGGCCATTCTCTACGGACAAATGTAGTAGAGTCTCCAGGGGGGAAATCAGGGTTGCCGCACAGGGGAGTAAGCGGGCCTGGGCATTAGGACAACTTGTACGGCTCCATGGTTTTCTTAAAGTCCATTAATGAGGGATAGATAAGATGGTGTTCCTTTATACTCTGGGGCCAAAGCAAGGGTCTTAACCATGGAAGTGTGTGTATCCAATCCACTACTCTGTTCAAGTGACAGGCTAAGTACTATTTGATCATGTCAGGTAAACCGATCCCACCCCTGCTCTTGGCATGTGTGAGGCATGAGTAACTGATAAAAGGTGTGTTACTTTTCCAAATGAAAGCAGTGCACGCTTTTTTATATGGCTTAAAGAAAGATGTGGGAAGGTGAATGGGGATCGTCTGCATTAAATATAACAGACGAGGGAGAATGACCATTTTTATTAGGGCTGACTGCCCAAACCAGGAGGTGTTGAAGTTGGCCCAATCCTTCAAATTCTGTTGGATCTTGGACAGTAGGAAATGAAAGTTAACACAGAAAAGATCCGAAAGCTTCCAGGTTATGTGTATTCCTAAGTACGGGATCAAATCTTTTTTCCATATGAATGGAAAATAATTCTTGACAATGTAGCTCTCAATGCTGAGGAAGAGTTATATTCAGGGCATGGAACTTAGAAAAGTTAATTTTAAAATTAGATAGGGCTCCAAACTGCTGTATGTCTTGTAGTAGGTTAGGCAGGGAGACAGGCGATTGAAGGGAGAGTAGAATATTATCAGCGAACGCCTCTACTTTAAAGTCTCTATTCGCTATGGAAATTCCCTTTATATCCAGGTTCGCCCTCAGCTTATTTAAGAGGGGTTCTAGCATTATGATAAAGATCAGGGGTGAGAGGGGACATCCCTGACGCATCCGATTGCTAAGTTAAAGGCGTCCGACAGGTGGCCATTTACTTTTACCTGCGCTGAGGGGCTAGAGTATAGTGCTGCAATATAGGAACACATGCGAGGATGAAGGCCTATACCCCTCAGAACCACCTGCATGTAATCCCAGGCCGCTCTGTCAATGCAACAGCACCAGTGAACGGAGTGAACCACAACTGCGGTTAGCAAGGAATAAAATGCGATTCTCTATGCGACAACTCAGTATTAGGCCCCAGGCGTCACTCCTTGCAACAGGAGTTTGGGGATCTATACATCATCTCTTTGTCACATAAAGAAAGGCGTTGAACTACTAAGCATGGACGCATTACAACATGTGACCAGAGCTTAGCATTTAAAATTATAGTTGTAACGGTCACCACCGTTTACGACCTTCCATCCAACCACAACAAGCTTATCTGACACACTGCGACAATCTTGCATTCACGATCCTTTCCATTTCCCATAATAACCGAGACTCTGCTCTGGTACTGGTTTCAAAATGAATGAACACTTTAATGGTTTCTTCTCAGCTTTTTATACAGTTACAAGCATGTGACAGTAATCAAAGGGACAATGATATCTCCACCCCCCTATTCACACACTGAGGCTAATTATCTAATCAGTAGCTAGACATGTGGGCACCGCATCATCAATAGACTTCAATTCCTTTTGAATAATACACAATCACAGATAATCTTCACACATATACAAGGAAACTCAATCACATTATCTAGACAGACGTACTGTCTCTAAAGGGGTTTGACACTTTTGTACCATAGACAATGTATGGTCTAGGAGTAGATGCAATTAACACCTTTCAACAGAATGAAATGTCTTTCACAAGCCAGGCCACTTAGCAGTTCAAAAGCCTATTATACAGAGGGATGAGTCACTTGTCTTGTTGACCTGGTCTCAAGTCAACATGAACTCCTTGTAATGTTCCAGTCCTGCAATATGAATTATTATTAATGTCCCATTTCATGTAATATATGAACCATGATCCCATTAGCCACCCTACACCCAAAGGGCACAGGGTGGACTTAAACCCAGGAATTATTAGTGTCCCTGGCACAGGAGTATCTCTCATCCTTCCAAAGTCTCCGATTGTCACGGTTCATTCCCTTACAATAGTTCAAGGTCAATATCCCAATACACCACTACATGCAAGTGATTATCAGTAAGGGACCCCAGGCGTCGCTCCTGGAGTCGCTCCAACAGGAGTTTGAGGGTTCTCTACATCATATCAACTTAAGCATGTAGAGATGTATTAGGCCACTAGAGGAGATGATATGAAACTTGCGTATAAGAGGCAAAATAGCTCAGGTAATTATAGTACCATACTTAAGGTAAATATTGTAGATATAATACTACTTGCATATAAGAGGCAGTATAGCTCAGGTAAATATAGTTGCAGACATGAGCCATATATTGTAGATGTAGCAATGGTTACATACAAGTATAGCTCAGGAATTTATAGTAGCATACATGAACTAAATGTTGCTATAATAATTTAGAGGTAGCTGTCCCTTTAAGGTACTCCTTTGCAAATAAGCTTTAGCACAATAGTATCTACCTGATCGGGGGCTATAAGGTTGGGCAGTAAAGGTAATAGTCTATTGGCTAGTATCTTGGAATATACCTTAATGTCCACATTCAACAGTGAAATGGGCCTGTAGTTAGAGGCAGTTAGAGGCAAGGGTTGGGTCCTTACCCTCCTTCGGGGTGACCGTTATATGGCCCTCCAACATTCTACCCAAGGAGGCTTGAGGTTGGGAAAAAGTGTTAAAAGCTCCCAGCATTCTAGGCGAAGGTCTAAAAAAGATTTATAGTATTGGTGTGGCAGCCGTGCTTAGGTCCTCTGCAGAAAGTGGACTGTCTAATTCCTCAGCCTGCTGGGAGGAGATCGGCATGGGACCAAATTGGGCTACAAAGTCTCGTATTTGGGCGGTAAGGGAGCTGGGGGAGATGGGGTTGTGTTGATCCTGCGTCAAATTGTAAAGTGCAGAGGAAAATATTTCAAATTGTTTAGCTATGTCTGTCCTCGTTTTTGGAATGGAGTCTGCCATGTTTATCCTGTATGTGGTGGATCATGGAAGAGACCTTAGCCGCCTTAATAATGCGAACGAGGAGTCTCCCACTTGTATTGCCGTGTTCATAAAACACCTTCTGTCTGAGTACATAGCGTCTCCTGGATTGTTTTCCTAAATCATTGAGCAACATGGACCAAGTTAATATTAGATCTTGTAGCATAACCTGGGATGAAGTTTGTTTATGTGATGTTTCTAGCCTTTTTATGGTACCGATCAGTGACTTAATTCTCTCTTGACATGCTTTCTTGGCTTTAGTCGCTAGGGATACGAGCTCCCCCTGTATCACGCACTTATGAGCCTCCCATCGTAACAGGGGACATGTTTGGAGTGGAGTTTTCTGCAAAGTTATATTGGATACTAGATCATATCTGTTGCAGTACGTCTGGGTCATTTAAGAGAGAGGGGTTCAGCCTCCATGATTTGGTTACATGTATTGATTCTAGAAAAATAATATTTGGTTTGGCAGGCATGTATTGGTTTCACCCCTGTTTTTTTTTCTTTCTGGTGCTCTCATTTGCCAGACCAACTATAGATAGGGGCAGGTCTATGTTCCCATCTGCTCCCTGTCTATTAATTAGCACACCTGTGCTCCTCCTTTGGAGGTGATAAAAATCATAGTTAGGACTGCAGTTACACAGAGTGCCTTGACGCTTGGCCTGCAGCTTCACAGGTATTTGCAAATCTCTGCAATCAAACCTCTGTTTTAATTACACACAGTTAGACAGTTTAATTTGGTTTGTGCTTCTTGGTTTGGTATTTTTGAGCCTGGTCATTATGGATTTTTTTTTCCATATATATATATATATATATATACTTAATCGCATATCGCTGATCGCATCTCATTTAAAGTCCCAACCCTCCATTTTTTACACATGTATTGATTCGGTAAGGGTAAAGGGTAAAGGTAAAGGTAAGGGTCATTGAGATGGTTTGATGATCCGAAAGGAACATTGGTTCTATTGAAGCCTGCGTGAGAAATGGTAAGGAAGAAGTAGTCTATTCTAGAATACTTTAGGTGTGGTGACGAAAATAAAGTGTAGTCCCTATCATCAGGGAACAAGATACGCCACGTGTCATGAAGGGAGAGGTTCTGCAATTGTAGCTTAATTTGGCGAAGCGCCCAATATGGGAGTGTCGTTGTGCCCGTGGAGGTGTTAAGCCCTTTGTACCTGCCTGATGGCCTCAGCATGTGCCTGTGAGGCTTGTTCCACTTCCCCAATCCGGTGCCTCATGCTGTGGATGTCGGCCTTCAGGTCAGTCACGGCCGAGGTGAGCACATGCTTTATGTCGAGAGCCACTTTCTGCAGGTCCATCTGTAGGTCCAGCAGGTTGAGCAGGCGGTTAAAGCGATCGTCCATCCACGATCCAGAGGTGTTCTCATGCGAGTCAGGGGATGAGGCCTGTGAGCACTGTGAGGCCTGCAACGCCTCATGGTTGGCCGACTGCTATGTGCGGAACAGCTCGGGGATATTTTTGCTCAGCTGCGTCCCGCTGTCCTTCAATGTGCGAGGGGTGAAGGCGCTTCTGCTAGATTTCCCCATGCTTGGAAGAAGCTGCGAGTCCCAGAAATAGCCGAGTTGGTCCTCAGTGTGCGGGAGCTCGAAAATTAGCCAGCCGGGGGGCGTGGCCTGGACATGGCTGTGTGAGGCTGCTTCTTCTTTGAGTTCCCGGCCTGTCCCTTCCCTAACCGGCCAAAAGAGACTTTAAAGTCGGCATGCAATCACCCAGAAAGAGGAAAACAAGAGCTTCCACCCGGGTGACCCTCTCCTGTGCGACCGCAGGTGACATTCACCGATATTTCAAACCCCAAAATCGGATCTCTCCAGGAGCCCGAGCGACGGCTCCAGGTGGAGCCGCACGTGGGGATCCCATAGAGGCCTGTGGTCTTTTGCAACAGACTCCTCTTAGAAGCTCAGGGACACCATCAACGGGACCGTCGGCTGTACCGCCGATCCACCTTCCGACAATGGCAACACCGCCACACTCACCTGGGGGATCCCAGGCAGACTAGGACATCCGCTCGCTGTTGCAGGCCCTCCCGACGAGGTTAGACATAGAGGCACTCAACCTGCGTCTGGAGGAGACACACCGCCGGGACTTCCAGGAGGTGAGAGCGGAGGTCTCTACCCTGACTGACAGGGTGTCCACGAAGAAGATGCTAAAGTGGATAACTGCGGCATACACGAGCCCGACGGCTAGGGTCAGGGCGAACTTGGACGTTGTTAGACCCATTCCCGATCACAAATGGGACCAGACAGGGCTGCCCGCTGTTACCCCTCCTGTTCGCTCTGTCCCTGGAGCCCTTCTTACAACGTATCCGGCTGAACCCTGACATCACAGGAATAGTAGTAGGCAGAGACCATTGCAAAGTCTCGGCCTACGCCGATGACATGCTATTCTCACTGACAAATCTGTTAATATCATTACTGAACCTAATGAAAGAATTTGACACCTATGGGACATTGTCCAACCTGAAAATCAATATGTCCAAATCGGAGGCGATGGGGGTGGGAATGCCTCAGCTGGCAGCTATCATATCTGCAAAACAGTTTTAGGCTAAAATGGACAGATGTAGCACTGACATACCTGGGAACGCGTATCCCCCCAAAACTATCCAATGTCTATAAACTTAATTTCCCGCCTCTTCTTAAAACAGTCCAAAACCTACTGGATAAGTGGACCACTGGTCTGCATTCCTGGTTCGGAAGAAACAGTATCCTACCCAAATTTCTATACACATTCCGCCGGAATATTTTAAGCACGTACAAACGGTGTTTAGGACATTTCTATGGGAGGGAAGGCACCCCAGGATACACAAATCTGTTCTCTCCCTACCCAAGCAATACGGTGGCCTGGCAATGCCGGACATACGAAAATACTATCATGTGGCACAGTTGAACCGCCTGGTGGACTGGTGCAGACATGAGTCGACCAAACTCTGGCCACGGCTGGAGCAAGTACAAAGCAGAGTTTTACTGCGACGCGCTCCCTGGTGCCACAATTTGACGCAGAAGGAGGTGCAGCATCATCCCCTGATAGGCAACACCGTTAAGGTCTGCATGAGATTATTGACACAGAACCGCCTATCATCGGTGGACTCACCGCTCCGACCAATTTTGGGTAACCCATTTTTTGAACCGGGAATCGGGGACGCTAAATTCCACGAGTTACGAGAATCTGGGCTTTTCCAGGCCTCACATTTCAGCGTACTGGGTCGGTGGAGAACGTTAGCTGAACTGATGGACCCAGGAGGTTGTTACCGACTAGATTTCATGAGAGCCTGTGAGCTCAGTCATTTTTTGAGGACTATCCCGCCCCCCCTGGTGCAGGATACTCCCTCACGCCCCTAGAGCAGCTATGTTCGGAGTCAGGACCCCTACCACACGCCTTGTCCTCCCTACACACACTGCTAATTACACCGGAGGAGGGGTATCAAACCCCGAGCTTTGGGAAATGGGAAGACCTTGGCAGCCCTTTCTCTACCAGCAAAAAACAACATATTCTAACATTTACACACAAATCATCGATATGCACGAAAATACAGGAAACCAATTACAAAATTTTGATGAGATGGTACAGGAGCCCGGCCCTCCTACATAGACTGTTTCCAACAGTATCTGATCTCTGTTGGAGATGCCAGACAGACAAAGGGACTTTGCTCCATATTTTCTGGTCATGCCCACGTCTTCGTCCATACTGGACGGAGGTTAGAAGAATTGCTCAGAAATTCACTGACCGCACAAACCCTGATGACCCGGCGTACTTCCTTCTACATGCGACCGACACTCCCGCCCACATATATAAAAAGTCAGTTATCCGGCATCTTTTAGACACGGCCAAGGCATGTGTTCCACTCTGTTGGAAATCTCCACGCCCTCCAAGAGTGGCTATGTGGCTTCGGAGGGTAGACGAGATCAACAAGATGGAGGACATTATTGTGACAAAGCAGGATAGAAATGAACTGTATTCCCAGACCTGGCAATTATGGAATATTTTCACATACTCTGAGGAGGGCCAGGCCCTCAGGGGAAGCAGTCTGAGCTTCCAGATGGGGCCCCCCCCCCCCCCGGGAGATAGTTAAAGCTGTATGGCCGGTACTCCCCCGGGAGTACTATGTTTGCAGTTGGCGGATGTTCATGCTCGCGAGTCCTTCCTCCCCCCCCTGTCCCTTTCTCATTCCCTTCCTCCCCCCTACTCTCTTTTCTTTACTGTCCCCAGGGCAGTTTCTCCAACTTTCATATCTTTCTCTCTGCCTTTACTCACACTTAGTAAACAGAAAAGACAGGGGGCTGGGCCTTCGGACCCACAGGGACTAGACGTTCTTTCAGAATACACAAGATCCAGATGGCAACTACCGGACGGCCATAGTGGAGACGGGGGACGACATGGAGGGTGACAGAGGCCTCTGTCGCCCGCACCCCTGGCTCTACTGGGGTCAGCTATTGGGTTACTATGTGCTTACTGTCTAGAATTGCTACCTATGGTTGTATACCCTATGTGTTTCCGTGTTTGCTGTTACTTATACATTGTAATGTTGCTGTGGTTCGTGTAGACCAGCTTCCTGTTATAAATAAATAAATAATAACAAATAAAAAATAAAATAGAAAATTAGCCAGCCATCTCGGGTCCTGTCCAAGCCACTCGAAATGCAATAGTTTTATGCCCCCTACACACGATCGGAATTTCCGATGTAAAAAGTCAGACAGACTTTTTACATAAGAAATTCCGACCGTGTGTATGTCCCCCTCGGAGAAATTCCATCAGAAATTTCCGATGAATTCCATCGGAGTTTAAATATAGAACATGTTTTATTTTACTCCGATGAAATTTGTCAGGATTCCGATGAACTTTTGATCTAGTGTCTGGTTAAAGCTTGTAGGAGGAGTTTTCATTTTACCCCGATTGTCATATGAAGCTACAGGACCCTTGGCCCTCTGGCTGGACAGTGCTGATCACATGCACTCTCCCAAGAAAAAGCAAAAAACTCTCTAGCAATACACACCAAACAACACCCCAAAGCTCTGTACTATCTGGAGATGGTTTGGGGACTGGATCAAATAGCCTCTTTACGCAATGCATAGGATTAACCCCTTAGGTTCCACAGTGAGTATAACAAGCATGCTTTACTGCATATACTGACTGATTTTACTGTTGTGAGTTTACACTTTAATGCAGAAAATAGTTAGATTTTATGGCATCCCTAATGATATTGTCAGTCAGAGACTCTCTAATCTGATATTCAGTCTGGGATGATAACCCTCTGGATCTTTATTACTTTGTTGTATTTTATTAGTTCCACCATCTAACAGTCTATGCAGACTATCTGACTGTGGGATTCCAAGTTTTGGAAGGCAATCTGCAAAGTCTTGAACACTAACCTGAATTTTTATTTGGCTGACCAAAAAATAACGGACAGACTGAAAAAGCAGTTCAATCTCTAGGACAGTATATTTGCTGCTTTTTTTTTTTCAATTGTTGTTTTTTCTTATGGCCATTTTTCGCCAAATATAGTTTTCATCGATTATTTCTGATGAGTGGACCCTGGTTTGTGTTTAGACAATCTACACAAGAGCTTATTCACACCACTTCAGTGGGGTAATTCATGTTACGAGTGTTAGTGTATTGCAGTACCATCGATTATGAATAGCATCTTCAGACACTGTCACAATGAACCTGCAATGTAGTGAACCGCAATGTGCGCTAATGCATAACCGTGCATTGTGGAATGCTGTGTCAGTAGAAAAAGGTTGCTTGCCTGTTTTTTTTTGGTCTTCTGGTGAGATACCAATCTATTAACATGAATGAGCTACTCTAATGCAACCAATGTTTTTGATACATTCAGATGATAGCAGAATAAATTCTACAGGTTCATCCGGAATTCCTCAGAAGGCATCTTTGTTCTACTAAGTGTGTACAGTGGTAAGCTTAGTGTCTCAATTCACATTCTGCTCCACTAAAATACACACTAACTGTGCGGCAACTGTGCATTTAGTGTGAACAGGCCCACTTCGGGCCCAGGAGGATTTACCCCTTATCGACCAGGCCATTTTTTGCGATACGACACTGACAATTGACCGACAATTGTGTGGTCTTGCGACGTTGTACTCAAACAAAATTGATGTCCTTTTTTCCCACAAAAAGAGTTTTCTTTGGTGGTATTTGATCACCTCTGCGTTTTTTTTTTTTGGGGGTTATAGACAAAAAAAAATGAATTTTTTGAAGTAAAAAACAATATATTTTTTACTTTCTACTATAATACACATCCAAAAAAAATAGAATTCATCAGTTTAGGCCAATATGTATTCTTCTACATATTTTTGGTAAGAAAATCGCAATAAGTGTATATTGATTGGTTTGCGCAAAAGTTATAGCATCCACAAAATAGGGTATAGCTTTAGGAACTTTTATTTTTTATTTTTTATTGTTTTTACTGGTAATGGCAGCGATCTGCGTTTTTTAGCAGGACTTTGACATTGCGGCGGACAATACTTTTTGGGGACCAGTGAGATTATTACATTGTTCAAGGCAAAAAAAATGCACTAATAAATGTATAAATGACTCTGGCACTAGGGGCTATCAAGGGGTTAACTGTGTTCCCTGGGTGTGTATTAACTGTGTAAATCTCAGTATTGTCCCCTGTCAGAAGGGATCTGCCTTGTTTACATAGGCAGATCTCCGTTTTGTCACTCTGTACCACGATCGTGGGGGGCCGGCGGACATTGTGGTAGTGCGCGTGCTCATACTACCACATGTATGGACCAACGTACAGGTACGTCGGCTTGCGCAGCCAAGCTGCCTTGCCGCAGTATATATATGGAAGGTGGTTGGCAAGTGGTTAAAGCAGAACAATACTCACCTCAGCTCCAGAAATGTATTGTCCTCAAGCTCCCTGCCCAGCCGCTGAAATTTTTTGATGACCAGTTCCCGGGTCTCGATTGCTGGCCACTGTGATTGGCCGGGCGGGGATGATGTCACTTCCGTGCATGCGTGGGAGTTCACTCAGATTCAGCATTTCAAAAATTGTACAGTGAGCTACACATGCTACAAAAGGACGTCTCTTCTGCATTAAAATCCTGCCTGTTACCTCTTTCCATTAGAATAACAAGCCATAAAAGTTTTAACTAGATGGTACTATACCCCTTTCTGGAATACATGTGTTTGCTGATTCTTACGAAAATTGGTTTCGGGGTTGTGCAACCAAGGTCTCTTATTTTTTGGAGCTGTGAAATAATTCAACCAATCTGGCAGAAAATATCTAGGATGGCTTCAAAAATCACATCTACCGTGGAACCTTGATTTAAGAGTAACTTGGTTTTAGAGCGTTTTGATTTGCGAGCAACTTTGTTTTTTAAGTTCTGACTCGGTTTGTGAGTGTTGACTCGCAAGACGAGCAGAATTCAAGCTAAGTAGGCCTGCAGTACCTCATTTGGCCTGAGGTACAGGGGCGCAGGAGCCAAACATTGGCCTGCAGTACCTCATTTGGCCTGAGGTACGCGTACGGGGAAGCAGGAAATGAGCCAAAGTGTCTTTGGGCCTTTTCGGCTGTTTTCGGCCCTCTCTGGCGCCCCCCACCTCTGACAGCATTCGGTATTGCATCCCAAGTCAATGCGGAACAAATTATTTTAGTTTCCATTGACTTCAATGGGAAAACTCGCTTGATATGTGAGTGCTTTGGATTACGAGCATACTGCTGGAACGGGTTATGCTCATAATCCGAGGTTCAACTCTAGTTCTATTACTCTTTCTCTTTCAATATAATTACTATTTGCTCCAATTTCTTGTCCTCCTCTAAAGTACAATTAAGGTTTTCTGTTGCAACACTATGGGCCATTGAATTTAATTGGAAGAATCCTTCTGTATCTTTCTCACAAATAAAAGACAGAATTAATTACATTATGCTAGCAGAAAGAATATCTCATAAGTTTTTTCAATTCCATGAACATTTTCCATTTAAAATGGGATGTCTGGTTTTCCATATGAATACTATAACTGACTAGACTTTCTATTTCTCCTTTTAGTATTGTCCACCAAATATTAAGATAAGATCTGTTATAGAACTACTGTATATTCTATATTGTATTCTATTTCCTATATATGTCTTACGTTATGTTTAATTTTTTTCTCTATTTTTACTATATTATATGTAAAAATATATACTGTTAGGCCTCGTACACACGACTGTTTTCCTCAGCAAAATCCAAATAAAATAAAATGCTGGTAGAGCATTTTTGCAGAGAATAACGGTCGCATGTCTTTCGTCGAGAAAACTCGTGGATCTCGACGAGAAAAAAAAGAGAACATGTTTTTTCTCGTCGGGAGTCTCAATTTCCTCGTCGTGTTTCTTGTCGGGCTGGTATACGACGAGAAACACATTTGTGTGTATGCTTAGAAACCCGCACATGCTCAGAATAAAGTATAAGACGGGAGCGCACCTTCGGTAAAAGTAGCGTTCCTAATGGAGATATCACATGCTGTAACAGACTGAAAAGCGTGAATCGTCTCTCACCAAACTTTTACTAACATGCGGTAACACGAAATTAGCAAAAGCAGCCCCAAGGGTGGCACCAATGGAATGAAACTTCCCCTTTATAGTGCCGTCGTACGTGTTGTAAGTCACCGTGTTTGAGAACGATGAGATTTTGTCTTGACAGTGTGTATGCAAAGAAAGCTTGACAAGATCCTCGACAAGCCTGTCAAAAAACTCGTCGAGGAAAACTACGTTTCTTTTACGACGAGATTCTTGGTCGTGTGTACGGGGCCTTAATCTGTATACTGATATTTTAGTATGCTAAAGACAGTCATACTTTATTTTGAATACTAAAATGTTTTTTATATTGTAATATTTATTGTTTTTACAATATCTCGAAATAAACAGTTTGTAAGCAAAGAAAAAAATCATGCCTGTTCCACCAATTTTATTTACATAGGCTACAGTTCCACTTTAAGCCATTATCGTCCTAACTAAATCCTTGTCACGTTTTAAGGGAACAGGTTCCAGTCATGCTGCCTGTTGTGTCTAATACAGTGTTTTTCAACTACAGTCCTCAAGGCACACCAACAGATCATGTTTTCAGGCTTCCCATTATTTTGCACAGGTGATTTGATCAGTTTCACTGCCTTAGTAATCACCACAGCCATTTCATCTGAGGGAAATCCTGAAAACTTGACCTGTTGGTGTGCCTTGAGGACTGGAGTTGAAAAACACTGGTCTAATACACAGGCAATTGCTGAATTACAGAATTTTGTAGTTGTGGTTTCATTATCATTTCTAAACCAGAGCGGAGAGCAACAAATATATGTTGTATCCAGGGAAACCACACTTATTTCTCTGTTTATCTGTGTGTAATGCATGCTACACAAGACATTAGAATTTCTCCTGTATATGGCTAGTAGAACACTATCAGAAAATACTACACACTCACAATCTTCATCTGTCCCAAAAAAATTATATTAAGCTAAATGAAAATGTGTTTACAGACTCGTCTGTGCCATGCGAAGTAAAAACGAAAATTTTATTTAAAAAATCATTAACTTATTAGAACCCCCCTCCCCAACCACACACACAAGAGAAACTACTAATTTGTATGAAAAAACTCTGCACATGAACTTACCAGATGCCAAAATCCCAAAAGGCACAGATAGGAATCTGTTTCCGCTTCATTACTTCATTCTGTGAGACAATGTAATGCAACTTAGTTAACAATACTTCCCTTTAAATAGTACAGCTATTGCATTGACATAAAAAAAAAGTATATGACTATTACAGGCATTTACAGTACCTAATGTTGATAATTTATGCAACACTTTATTGTACAGTATTGTACATTTATATCAGTCCCTGCCCTCAAGAAGCTTGCAACCTAAAGTCCCTAGTAAGGATGGGCCGAACAACAAGCCCCCCCCCCCACCCAGTTCGGTTCGCACCAGAACTTGCCAAACCCTCTTGGCAAAAATGTGTTCGAACACGCGAACACCGTTAAAGTCTATGGGACACGAACATGCAAATTTCAAAGGCTTATATGCAAGTTATTGTAATGAAAAATGTTTGGGGACTCGGGTCCTGCTCCAGGGGACATGTATCAATGCAAACATTTTTTTTTTAAAACAGACGTTTTTTCAGGAGCAGTGATTTTAATTATTCTTAAAGTGAAACAATAAAAGTGAAATATTCCTTTAAATTTCCTATAGTATGCCTTTAAAGTGGCACATTTTTTCCATGTTTAGAACAGTCCCTGCAGCAAAATTACATTTATAAAAGGAAAAAAGGTAATTTAAAACTACTCGCGGCTATAATGAATTGTTGGGTCCTGCAATAAAGATAAAAGTCATTAAAAAAATGTCATGGGTTCCCCCCGCCCCCAGTCCATTACCAGACGGTATGAATATTAAGGGGAACCCTGAACCAAAATTTAAAAAAAAATTCTGTGAGGGTCCATACCAGGCCTTTATCGGAGCATGCAACCTGCCATGTTGATGGGGACAATGGCCTCATCACCACAACCCTTGCCCAGTGGTTGTGGGGTCTGCGGGCGGGGGGCTTATCAGAATCTGGAAGCCCCCTTTACAAGGGAAACCCCAGATACCGGCCCTACCCTTACCAGTTCACAAAAAAAATGTCAACATTTTAAAAAAACACAAGAGACAGCTTGGGACAAGTCCTTTATAAAAAAAAAAAAAATTAAAATGCCAGTGATGTAGATCCATCTCAACCCGAGGATACTTTAGAAATGTAATTTTGCTGCAGGGACTGTTCTAAACACGGGAAAAATGTGCCACTTTACAGGCATACTATAGACCAGTGTTTTTCAACGCCAGTCCTCAAGGCACACCAACAGGTCAAGTTTTCAGGATTTTCCTCAGATGAAATGGCTGTGGTGATTACTAAGGCAGTGAAACTTATCAAATCACCTGTGCAAAATAATGGAAAGCCTGAAAACATGACCTGTTGGTGTGCCTTGAGGACTGGAGTTGAAAAACACTGCTATAGACACCCCCAGGTAGGAAATTTAAAGGAATATTTCACTTTTATTGTTTCACTTTAAGCATTATTAAAATCACTGCTCCCGAAAAAAAACTTTTTTTTGTATTGATACAAGCAGAACCCAGGTCCACAAACACTTTTTATGACAATAACTCGCATATAAGCCTTTAAATTAGCACTTTTGGTTTTTCATGTTAGTGTCCTATAAACAGGGTTCCATGGCTTTTTAAATTTTCCTCCAAACTCAGCATATTGTTTGGTGTTCGCCAGAACATCCAAACAACCAAAGTTCAGCCCGAACTTATGCTCGCCGATCCCTAGTCCCTAGCACACATACTAAGACCAATTTAGAAAAGAACCAGAATCAGTACTGCTGTGCCCTTGAAGAAGGGACATATCTGAAAGTTTGTCCTGAAGAATTGTATGTTAGTGCAAATAAACAAAGTACTGTGGACAGGGGTGCACTGACAACTCATGGGGCCCCCGGGCATTAGAAGATTATGGGGCCCCCAGGCTTACAGATGGCCACCAAGCCAGGTGGCAGTACAAAGGAGGGGCAGCTAAAATCTCAGGATTTTAACATTAAAAGAATGTCGGTTTTGGACATATCAGGGACAGATGTAAAAAAAAACACAGATTTTTACATACTGTCCCTGGTTTTAATGAGCCTGGCAACCCTAATGGGGCCCCCTAGTGGCGTGGGGGCCCTCGGGCAGTGCCCGAGTTCCTCAATGGTCAGTCTGCCCCTGACTGTGGACAGTACTCGATTGTCTCTGGAGTAAACTAGAGTATCCAGATAAACCCACACAAACACAGGAAGGACATTGCAATTCCATTGTAAACTCCATGCAATTTACATCCTGGATGAGATTCAAACTTAGGATGTCATTTCTGCAAGGCAGAATCACTAAACCACTGTTTTGTCAATAAGATGTTTTGCGTTTGTGAAGTTATTCCAGTGCTGTCCAGAAAAGGGCATACAGTATATCTCATTAAAAAATTTTTTTGGAACTGACATCACAAAGACCCACCATGATCTTCCTAATCAACTGAAATAGAAATTTGCAGCACATGCCGTTAAAACTTCTTTCTTTATCCAGACCATAGTAATCTGCTTGCATTGAGGTTTTTCAAACACAAATTGAAGTTAATGTCTGCATAGCCTGCCTGCATAGCCCGATCCTTACCTAATCATCACAAGTAATGTTTAAAGTTGTTGAATCCAGTTTTGGACATGTATGAGTACTTAAACTTCAGTGTCCAAATATGTATTGGATTTGAATATTTTTGCTCATGACCTAATAATTCCCAAGCCTACCATCATACACAGGGGAATTCATGAGGAGTGTCTAAGACACTCTTTTGAATTCTGATGTGGCTTCATGCAACAAATGTCCAGGCAGGCGACAGATTCATGCACCTGTTGTAGACATGTACATGAATCCAGAGCATGCAGCATGTGGAAGGCACACTGAAGCAGGAGCATCCATACGGACACTCCACCCTTAGTGCAGTTGTGATTCCTTCTCACCACTACACCTGTCACACAGATAGCACAGTAGGAAGTTTTATATCTGGGGAGGCAGAGCCTGATGGTAATTCAGACAGTTATCCATCAGGTCCTCTTAGTAATTAGTAATAATTACAGGAAGTGGGTGAATCCTCAACAGCCTGCTGCTAATCACAAGGAGAGCGTGCACCTGATGGAGAACTACTGTTCTGGATTTCTGGATTGTCCCAGTATTTTACCACAATCCTGGCATACTGTGTACCTGGACTGTGTTCTGGACCTTGTGCTAGGCTTGTACCAGCTCCATATAGTTTCTGTGATCTGTCCAACAACATCTGCATATTCCCAGCAGCAAGAGAAGTATGTAAATATCTTGATAGACTTTAGTGCAAGTTTACTGCTGCCCACTAACCTCAATGTTTACCCCACTGTGCCACTGTTCTCCTTTGTACCACTGGGCACTATTTTCCCCACACCCTCTGGGCACTATTGTTACCCTCCACCTCCCTCTGAAAAATATTAACTCCCCCTCACCTATATCTCTAGCTGGGCACTATTTCTCCCTCTACCCCTGTCTGAGAAATATTGTTCCCCCTATCCTCTGCTGGGCACTTTTGTTCTACCCATTTAGGCTATCAACACTGTTATTGCTTCTCAGCCTTTTGGCTAGGATCAAGTGTAGTATCTTTTCTTATCAGTTGCCAAAAGGAGACACTAACGCTTCCCCCATGAGTGGGGAGAGGCAGATGCAAATCCAATGGTGTCATTGCACCTGGAAGGGCGGTTTCGGTAGGGATTATACCTGTGCTCCCCGACAGATACTGGGGGCCACCCAATGATTAAGTCTGAGCCATCCAGAAGGGTGCTCCTGGTGAGGATGGGCGCTGCATCGGGTCTGGCCTTTGGCTGGGTATTTTTCTGGCCTTCTGGCTGGTGTCGTGTGGGTGCTGTCCATGTTAGTGATGGACGAACATCCGACGAGACGGTTCACGAATGCTAACTGAACGATCGCAAATATCCACCAACCGCAAGTTCGCAGGAGGCCCCATTGACTTTAATGGCAGACGAATATTAAATATTATATTTGCAGCCACAAAATACTTACTAGCTGTGCTCAAATAGTCCCACAACATGGACACTGACCTACCAGAAGTATTAAGTGAAAAACTGGATACATGTAAGTGCCGGCCATTACAAGCCACAAAAATTAGCCCACAGGCGTTCAGGTGAGTGCGCTTATCGGTCACGACCCCCCCTGCTGCGCTGAACGTCCTTTCGGACAGGACACTGGATGAGGGGCAAGCCAACAGTTCCATTGCAAATTGTGCAAGCTCTGGCCAGAGGTCAAGCCTGCCCACCCAGTAGTCCAGGGGTTCATCATTTCTCTGTGCGTCCACATCGGCCGTTAACCCGATGTAGTGGGACACCTGTCGGTCTAGGTGTTCCCAGATGCCGGATCCGGAGGACAGCTATCGATGGGTCAGCTAAAAGAATGATCTCATATCATTAATGACTAAGGCCGCGTACACACGATGAGATTTATCCGATGAAAATGGTCTGACACCCCTGTGAAAGGCCTGCCTCTTCCTCTGCCTGTCATTTTTTAAATGATCCTGTGACAACAAAAGTCTCTAAAAAAACGCAGTATATGTGGAAGAAGGAATATAACAAAATCTGTCATTTTGGGGGGGGGGGGGGGGCACTGGTTTATTTCACCAGTTATGAAACTTTTTTTCAGGAATTTTTGTGTGTAGCAGAGGAAATGCAGCGAAAGAGGCGAAAATCCAGCAGATCCACTATAATATGTTTTCTATATTCGAAAGTATAAGTGTGTATTACACCTATATACTGCAGTGCAGAGCAAGTAGCACACCTATACCAGTGCTTAAAAGGACTTTTGTGGACCTGTTAGGTAGCGATTTGTGTCGCTAAACTAAGTCCCTGCTCCAAACAGCACCCTCACCCTACACTGACAAAAAGTATATGAATGTATTAGACACCTATATACTAGAGCAAGTAGCACACCTATACCAGTCCTTAAAGCGGAGTTCCACCCAGGAAAACAACAATTGCTCATCTTGCTAAAAAAAAAAAAAAACGTGAAAAAAAAAAAAACTCACCCAAAATACCTGTTGCTATGCGGAAGTCCGTAATCTGCCTCTTCCACACCGCTATGTCTTTTCTTCTTCTTCTTCTGCTTGTGAATGGGGCGCGCTGCTTTCTGGGAACTGTGTGTGTTCTCAGAGAGCAGCCGCCCATTCACAAGCCAGCGTGAGACTCATGCAGGCGCAGTAGGCTTCACTGCCTGTTTCCCATAGTGTGGATGGCGGAGCGGGACCCGGAGCGATTGTGGGACCGGCATCAGGGAGGCCATCAGCGCGGGCAAGTAGGACAAGGTAAGTGTCCCTATTTAAAGTCAGCAGCTACACTGTTAGTAGCTGCTGACTTTAAAAAAAAAAAAATTGCGGCTAGAACACCCCTTTAAAAGGACTTTTGTGGACCTTTTAGATAGCTATTTGATTGAATACAGTGTGTCCCTGCTCCAAACAGCACCCTCTCACTACACTGACAAAAAGCAGAATGTAAGATGGCCGCCAGATCACTTCTATGCACTATGTTGTTGTAATGTATTGTCCTGACTGCTATACTCTAGGTGCCGTGTAGTAACTAACATAGACCTGACTGTGGCTGGATGGCAAGTGGTTAAATTCAGTTATTAAGAGCTTTGTGTTGGGACCAATGGATCATAAACTGTCTGCCTATGCGGATGATGTTTTATTTTGTTTCTGATCCGTTGATCTCTCTACCCAATATCATGGCAGAATTGCGGGATTCTCACTTGCTTTTGAACTTTAAGATTAATTACAAATAATTGGAGATACTGCCTCTGATCATGCCTTCAGGATTGCGTACACAGCTGCAAGCTTCATTCTCCCTCACCTGGTGCCATACTTCTTTAAAGTATGTAAACCTATAAACACAAATGTAATTCTGACCAAAGTGTTTATTTTCTTAACAGTTGTGTTTGCTGTGTACTTTGCAACCTTTTTAATGAACGTCTACTTTAACCACTTAAGACCCGGACCAAAATGCAGGTAAAGGACCTTGCCCCTTTTTGCGATTCGGCACTGCGTCACTTTAACTGACAATTGCGCGGTCGTGCGACGTGGCTCCCAAACAAAATTGGCGTCCTTTTTTCCCCACAAATAGAGCTTTCTTTTGGTGGTATTTGATCACCTCTGCGGTTTTTATTTTTTGCGCTATAAACAAAAATAGAGCGACAATTTTAAAAAAAATGCAATATTTTTTACTTTTTGCTATAATAAATATCCCCCAAAAATATATAAAAAAAACATTTTTTTTCCTCAGTTTAGGCCGATACGTATTCTTCTACCTATTTTTGGTAAAAAAAATCGCAATAAGCGTTTATCGGTTGGTTTTCGCAAAATTTATAGCGTTTACAAAATAAGGGATAGTTTTATTGCATTTTTATTAATTATTTTTTTTTTACTACTAATAGCGGCGATCAGCGATTTTTTTCGTGACTGTGACAATATGGCGGACACTTCGGACAATTTTGACACATTTTTTGGACAATTGTCATTTTCACAGCAAAAAATCCATTTAAATTTGCATTGTTTACTGTGGAAATGACAGTTGCAGTTTGGGAGTTAACCACAGGTGGCGCTGTAGGGGATGTGTGCCTATGTGTTGTGTTTACAACTGTAGAGGGGTGTGGCTGTAGGTGTGACGTCATCGATCGCGTCCCCCTATTACAGGGATGACGCGATCGATGCTACGGCCACAGAGAAGCACGGGGAAGCCCAATGGAGGCACTGTATTACTGGATTTTAAACAGTATAGGCACTTATTTTTTATGTTTTACATAGCTATACCTGCAAAAGAGGCCAGCCTGAAATGATCTAGTACGACGTCTGGCTAAAGTAGTTTGTTACTTTTCACAGACCAAGCAAAAGTGTCAGTCAGTGGATTATGACAAACCATATTACACTGGCTAAAAAAAAAAAAAACTGTTTACATGCTTAACCACTTGACCCCTGAAAGGTTGTACCCAGGGGCGGACTGACAACTCATGGGCCCCCCCGGGCAATAGAAGATTATGGGGCCCCTGGGCTTACAGATGGCCACCATGCCAGGAGGCAGTGCAGAGGCGGGGCAGCTTAAATCTTGGGATTTTCACATCAAAAGCATGTCGGTTTCGGACATATCAGGGACAGATGTAAAAAGAAAAACAGATTTTTACATACTGTTCCTGGTTTTACTGAGCCTGGCATCCCTGATGGGGCCCCCTTAGTGGCACCGGGCCCTCGGGCAGTGCCCGAGTGACTCAATGGTCAGTCCGCCCCTGGTTGTACCCCCTTCCTGACCAGAGCATTTTTTGCAATTTGGCACTGCGCTATTTTAACTGTTAATTGCGCGGTCATGCAACACTGTACCCAAACAAAATGGACGTCCTTTTCTTCCCACAAAGAGAGCTTTCTTTTGGTGGTATTTGATCATCACTTGGATTTTTATTTTTTGTGATATAAATGAAAATGGAAACAGCAGGGGGCGCTATTATTACAAACAAACAAAATTGTGCCACAAAAAGAAATGCATCTACATCAAAGGAGATGCCTATCATTAAAGTGCAAATATGTGCAATAATTAATTCATAAATAATTATTAAATATAAATGTCCATAGGTTGTGCAGAAACAAAATGTCCATATACTGTGCAAAAAGTCCTTCTACGTTCAATAGGTGATCAAAGAATAAGGATTTCCACCTTCACCAAATATAACACCAACAGTGTGTGTAAAGGATGGCTCCTTACCGCAACCAATTGACCTTTCTCGTTAGAAAAGAGGTCAAAGTAAGCTTAGTATCTCCACGGACAGTTGATAGCCTGGATTCTCTTGGTTGGATACGTTAACCATCATAGGGCAAAAGAACAGAGAAATACCGCCATAGCATAATACCGTTTATTTGAAAACATGAATAAAAAACACACAGCTCCGAGTGGCTCCTTACTATTTAGGGTGCCCCACGTCCCGGCACTGAGGCTGATGGCTTGGGTCTATGAGAAGATGTGTCCTTAGCTGGGGAGACGATCGCGTGCGTTCCACCTCACTTGAATTGAGAACCAGCTGGACCGGAAGATGCTGTGCGTGGTCACGTGCCGCCTCGACGTACGTTTCAATATGTCGTCATCAGGAAGCGCACTTGACACACGCACCAGACCAGATTAAATAGGTCTCGGCAACAGCAATGGGATAATTTGGGCCAATCACAGCCTCAGTCCCGGTTACTTCCGCAACCAGTGCACATCTAACAACAAATTGCGCACCTATATCATAGCGAAAATTTAACGGTCATATAACGGCATAATTTTAAACATTGTCTAATGTCCCTTTGTATGACACCAATCTCTTGCTATGAGAACAATGTTATAAATTAAATTATTTAAAATATTTAAAACATGTATACAAACAATTTTAAATCAGTCTAAACAATACGGGCCAGATTCAGGTAGATGGGAGCATCTTTGCTCTGGAGTAATGCTTCTCATTTACGTTACTCTGACGACCCTTTCAGCGCAAGTACTGTTATTCACATAGCAGTTGCGCGTAAACTTGCGCCAGAGTAACGATAATGCGCTGGCGTAACCCGACGCAAGTGGAAGTGGGTGTGATCATATGTAAATGATGGGCGGAGCCCAGCGCAGAGGCTTACGTTCAGCGCATCATCCACGGAGCATGCGCAGTGAGTGCGGCTCCACTCGCCCCCTTGTGCGCATGCTCACAACTTCCATCGGCACCACTTCCCGGGAAACGTCAGCGCAATGCCTTCCGTTGGGCGCTTAAAAGCGCAGGCGGAAACGCCATTCCGGCGCAAAAGTATATCCGTTTCCCCCCACCCCAGGGAAGATACTTTTGTGCTGTGATGGCTGCTCCCGCTACCCCCAGAGAGAGGAGGAACCTCAACTTTAATTCACAGGAGGTGTCTGTGATCATATCCGCAATGGAGACTTTTAATCATTTTCTCCATGGGAAAAAAAGTCGCAAGACCAGCCGGGAGAGGAAGCAGGGCATCCTGGACACCATTGCTGGCCGGGTCAATATTTTGGGGTACTCCACCCGGACTGCTTCTGACATTCAAAAAAAAATTTATGATCTGCGGCGCAAGGTCAGGGGCAAGGTGGCCACCATCAGGAGGCATGAGAGGGGCACAGGTGGTGGTCCCCCATGTCCGGTCACCCTGACCGCGGAGGAGGAGGTGGTCTCTCGCTGCCTGGAGAGGGAGCAGGTGGAGGGGGTCCCTGGCTATGACTCCATGGAGGAAGGCTCCAGGACAGGTAAGTGTTTTTTATCCCCTATTTGATGTGTTGCATTTGGGGGGGGGGAGGGTACATGTGCCAAGTGTGTGGGACCACCAACATGTGTCTGCTTTGTGTCATCCACAGATGACGGAGCTGGGCCATCATCTGTCAGCGTCCATTCCACCCCATCCCCCCAACGCCATCGTGTGCCCGAGCCCCTGGGTGGTGAAGACACCGAGGTGGAGGGGGAGAGTTCCCACACCACACCTGCCGAGGGGGTTGTGGAGGATCCTGCTGTGGCAGAGCAGGACTTTTCTTTAGTTTTGGAGGTCTCCTCCCCTTCTCCTGGGCCATCTGTCATCCCCTCCCCCATCCTTGGAAGCCCCTCAAGGGCGACTCCATCCCCCCGGGGACAACCATCTTCTGGCCCCAGGAAGGCGACCCAGAAGACCAGGGGGGTGTCGGATGTTGTCCAGGGCCAGTTGGCGAGGGATCACACCAGACAGACTCAACAAATGGGGGAACTAGTTGGGCACTTAGAGAAAGTGGCTGACAGCCTGGGCTCCGTTGCCCAGATAAGCAACGCAGTCCAGGATGTCAGCTGCAACTGCGCTGCAGTGGTGACCAGTTTGGGGGAGGTGCAGGGGGATATTAGGCACCTCACTGCAGCCGTCCAGGCCAACAGTGCTGCCATCCGGGACCAGGGGAGGCTGAGTCGACGGGCCCAACACTACCAAGTGACCCGGCAGCTCAGGATGCAGGCCCAGCAGCTGAGGATGCAGGGCCAGACAAACAATTTGCTCGGCCGGATAGCCATGGCCTTGGAGGGCATGCAGGCCACACCTGCCAGGAGTGGCCCACCCGGGGATCAGCCACCTCCAGATGCCCCCCCACCCCCACCTACTCCATCCAGGCAGCCGAGGAGCCAGAGAGGTTCGGCAAGAAGGAGCCCCCGGCATCCCCGATGATTTTTTTATTTTTGATTTCTGATTTATACTCAGGTTATGAGATTTTTATTTTTGATTTCTGATTTATACTCAGGTTATGAGATTTTTATTTTTGATTTCTGATTTATACTCAGGTTATGAGATTTTTATTTTTGATACTGCACACGTTGCAGTGTGAATGGTGTGTGAATGTGAGGGGGTGGCACTCCTGCCAGTAAGGGGTGTCACCCTCGGCCGTGGTGGTGAAGTTAACCCCATGGCTGTATGAATGACGTGTGAAAGGTGTATGAATGGACAGTGACATCATTGGGGCCTTGACGCTGGCGTTGCTGCTCCCAAGTCCTACATGCTGGACTTGGGCTAATCCAATGCGATGTGCATGTGGTGTGTGTGATCTAGGGACATCAGTGGTGTACACGCGTGCATTGTCTGTGTGATAAATGTGTTGGTTTATTGTCCAAAGATGCCTACGGCGAGGACCCTCCTGACTGCTCTTCCATCAGCAGACTGGGTCTCCTCTAGCAGGTGGGGACTGTGTGGGTCGGGAGTCAGGTCATCACGTATGTCAATCTGCAGGCCTTTTCTCATAGCAAAGTTGTGCAGAATGCAACATGCACTGATGATCTGACACACAAAGGTAGGGGAATACAATAGGGTCCCCCCGGACTTATCCAGGCAGCGGAAACGGGACTTCAGGAGCCCAAATGTTTGCTCCACCACTGCACGGGTTTTGATGTGTGCTTCATTGTATTTTCTCTCTCCTCTGGTTTGGGGGTTCCAGAAAGGAGTCATGAGATGGGGTCCCAGTGCATATGCAGAGTCACCTGTAAGGTAAAAGACAGGAGGATGTTAGTCATGCATGTGCCACTTGAAAACACTTATTTGAAAACATGAATAAAAAACACACAGCTCCGAGTGGCTCCTTACTATTTAGGGTGCCCCACGTCCCGGCACTGAGGCTGATGGCTTGGGTCTATGAGAAGATGTGTCCTTAGCTGGGGAGACGATCGCGTGCGTTCCACCTCACTTGAATTGAGAACCAGCTGGACCGGAAGATGCTGTGCGTGGTCACGTGCCGCCTCGACGTACGTTTCAATATGTCGTCATCAGGAAGCGCACTTGACACACGCACCAGACCAGATTAAATAGGTCTCGGCAACAGCAATGGGATAATTTGGGCCAATCACAGCCTCAGTCCCGGTTACTTCCGCAACCAGTGCACATCTAACAACAAATTGCGCACCTATATCATAGCGAAAATTTAACGGTCATATAACGGCATAATTTTAAACATTGTCTAATGTCCCTTTGTATGACACCAATCTCTTGCTATGATCCATGCCATAGCTATTTGGATACCAAGCTAGCCATGTCCCGTTCCTTGTCCTTATTGACGTCATTATCATGGATATGCAATAGTCTGGCAGCTTACCTGTCTCCATCTGTCCATTAAGAGGCCTGACCCTGTTCTGGTTACCTTCTTATTTCCTCTCCTTCCTGTATGGCCCCACCCAGGCCATCCCAGGAAGTCTATATTAACTGTTGCACTACAGGCCTGCAGTGCTGTTCAAAAGTGTTGTTTGCTTAAGTTCCTGTCTGCAGTGTGCTACGATTATCTTCCTGTGTACTGTTTTTGGCTCGTCCCTGACTTTTCCCGTTTGCCTGTGCCCCTGACCTTTTGTCTGTCCTTCGGTTACCCCTGTCTGCCTGTTGCCCTGACCTCGGCTTACCCATCACTACCGTTAGTCCTGCTTGCTGCGTCAGCTCTCTCCCTGTAGAGTGTGACCTAGGGGATCCCAGGGCCATCCTCACCACTAGAGGCTCTGGTAAACACAAAGCTGGGTCCTAGACTCAGCGCCCTGGACGATCTTGGGTTCACGCTTCCTCTCTGATAGCAGCAGTCGGCTATAGGGTTCACTACCCTGTGGTGAATCCCTGACCCCAACGGGGTGCACTTGTCACCTGGCCACAGATGACCTGACAGTCATTTAATGTCTCTTCCTCCACCCAGCCATGTACAACACCAAGGGTCCCTGAAAGATGACAACAAGCTACCTGGGACACCTGCTTCGGTTGGTCTTCTACCTCCTCAAAGCCACCTTCCTCCTCTGACTCCTCTTCTTCAGACTTCTCTCTCTGCGTTGCCGCAGGTCCAGCAATCAACGACGACAAGGCTGCTTCTGGTGGTGATGGTGACCACAACTCTTCCTCTTCATGCTCATCTACGGCGTGATCCAGCACTCTTCGCAGGGCATGCTCCAGAAAAAATGCATATGGGATGAGGTCGATGATGTTGCCTTGGGTTTGACTGACCAGGTTTGTCACCTCAGCAAAACAGCCTACAGCCATTGTGCATGAGCATTCAGTAACGCGGCCAAAAAATACCCAGCTCCGCAGAGGCTGTCCTCTTTTTTTTATATTAAAAAAAAAATGTTCTTAACAGTTTAATGTCTGTTTTGTCCCCTATCAGGGGCAGGTGTATGGAATAGATTTTAGGAACCGGGAGATGGAAAAAGATGCTTGGTTGGTCCTCTTACTTCCAATTTGGGGCACTGCGCGTGCGCCATGCAATGTACTGTGCCACCAGATATGAGTGGTGTGTTAAGTAGTATTATTCCTATCAGTTTAATCCATGTTACGTCCCCTATAAGGGGACGTGTATGGAATACATTTTAGACAACCGCAAAGAGTTGTCAATAGTTGACACACTCATGACATACATTTTAATCCTCTATGCGTCAATCTTGGTGTAGTGATGACTGTGCTCATGCGCACATTTGGGAGATTGCAGGCGATGGGGGGCCTTTTTTTTTAGATTAGTTTAGTTGTACTATGCGTGCCAACTGCTGTGACACCAGATATGAGTGGCACTGTGCACTGGCAGAAGTTTTCAGAGTAGACGCTGTAGGCCTGACACACACACTTGCAGACAACTGCTATTCTATTACAGTAAAAAAAAAAGTTTTTTAAATGTATTCTACTATGACACCAGATATGAGTGGCACCGGTGACACTGGCAGAGTAGACGCTGTAGGCCTGACACACACGCTTGCAGGCAACTAACTGCCATTCTATTACAGTGAATTTTTTTTTTTTTTTTTTAAATGTAATCTACTGTGACACCACATATGAGTAGTGGTACTGGGCAAGTGGGCACAGTATACGCTGTGAGCCTGACACACACGCTGGCAGGCAATTGCAGTTAGATTACAGAGGAAAATTTTTCTTCGTTCAATTCCTACCTATTCACTGTATTCAGTGATATAGATAGGAATTGAACGACGAAAATTCGACAAAGAATTGAAAATTGTCGAATTTTCGTCGTTCAATTTCTACATATTCACTGTATTCAGAATGACGATTTTCGATGCTTTGTCGAATTGAACGACAAAAATTCGACAAAGCATCGAAAATCAACGTTTTCGGATGAAAACTTTCCCGACGAAAACAACATAAATCAAAACCATTTTCGGGAGTAACTAAATCAATTTATTTTCCAAACGAAAACGAAAAAACGAAACAAAATATTCCAGTCTGCACATGTCTACTAGATGGCAGCATGTGAACTAAACATAACGTCCATAGAAAAATGGTTAGGGAAACAATATATACAAATTTTATGCCCCATTGGGGCGACACACCCTCTAAATTTACAAATTCATCTAACCCTACCATCTATAAAGGTTGACAATGTTTCTGTCCAAGAGTAGAGTGAGTGAGTGAGTGACACCTTAAACAGAAAGAAGTTCAGTTGTGATCTCAAACCCCATTGAAATCAGCCGAATCTGTCAAATTAAAAAAGACTATTTTTTGGGCTAATAGGTAGGGGGGGGGGGGGGCAGGTTGCCAACTGTTAAAAAATTTACAGACTGTTTTTCAAACTCAAATCAGTGTCTGTAAATAGCAGGGGTTTACTTGTTATGGGTATTGTCAGTGTTTGCATATTTTGTTTATACTTTTTAAATATATATCGGTACTCTTAGTTTTCAATAGAAGTTCTGTCATTTTTTAGGTTATCACAAAAAAATGTGCTCCGTCAGTAAATTATCCATGTTTTGTAAGTAAACAATGCTGCGGGAGGTTGGCAACACTTAGTGGTGAGGCTGGTTTCCAAAAAGAATGAACGCATTTGGGAAAGGCTTGTGTGTCTGTTAAAGTGGATGTAAACCCCCAAAAATATGTTGCTGTCACAATGTAGAGTAAAAGATTTCTTATCATCTGTGCCCAGTCTTGCCACAAAGAGTTAATCCAGCTCTGAGCAATACTCTTTTCTTTTTTCAGTGAAATAAACAGACAAACAGGAGAAAACTTTTGTCCGTTCCTCCCCCTTGCTGTGAATGACATATCTCATGCACTAGCCTGGAGACAGGCATTATTTTTTTAATTCCCACCCCCACTTCTTTTCTGAAGTCATGTGGTTACTTTTCTGGATTTTGACTGGATGTTAGTGATCATAGGAGAATTCAGTGTAAGAAATACACAGGACAAAATGCATGAAGGGTCGGGTATGGATATTTGGGGGGAACCCCACGTCATTTTTTTAAATAAAATTGGGATGGAGTTCCCCTTAATATCCATACCAGAACCAAGGACCTGGTAATTGAATTTGGGGGGACCCCCACGCATTTTTTTTTCTTTATCAATGACTTTCAATGCCCTTTCTCTGTATTGCCAGGAGCCGAAAATTCATTATAGACTATTATATTACTTTTTTTCCTCCAGAAATGACAGTTTGTGCAGGGACAGTTCTAAGCACGGAAACAAGCGCTACTTCACAGGCATACTTTACACACCCCCTAGGTACAAAATTTAAAGGAATATTTCACTTTTATTGATTCACTTTAAGCATCATTAAAATCACTGCTCCCGAAAAAAAATCATTTTTTAAAACTTTTTTTTGCATTGATACATGTCCCCTGGGGCAGGACCCAGGTCCCCCAACACTTTTTATGACTAAAACTTGCATATAAGCCTTTAAAATTAGCACTTTAGATTTCTCCGATAGACTTTTTACAGGGTGTTCCGCAGCTTTTCGAATTTGCCGCAAACACCCCAAAGCAATGTTCGACTCGATTTCGAAGCTCATCCCTAGTAACTATACATGCAGGAGGCATGTATATCCTTATAGATCAGCACTATGGCAGTCGTTTAGAAAGAATGAGAGTGGGTTTACATCCTTTTTAAGAAATCCCACTGTGTGGGAGTATACTTACTTGAATCTTATTTTTGTGCCAGAGGTAATACTGTACAGGTGTGCTCCTTTCTTCCTCATCACATAGTACAGTTGAAGATATAATAGCTGATCCTAGGTAAGTGCTCAGATGCCTGCAGAATAATAAATAGATTTGCAATTAATGATCACAATGCTCATTTATCCTAATCTGTGGTCACAAACAATAACCAATATAAATCAATGTAATGCTGGCAATTCTTAATAAAATCTTTATGGCCAAATGTACACTAATAGTGAAATCTAATAAAAAAAAAAAAAACTTTTGGAAACAAAAAAGGCCAACTTAAAGCGGTGGTTCACCCTAAATATACTATGTCCCGTGTGATCCAGCATACTGGCGTCAGCGCCAGTATGCCGTTTTTTTTTTTTTTTTTTTTAATTGCTCCACTTACTGTGTAATCATTAATTTTCATTCATCTCCCCCGCGGTGGACGGCGCCGCTATAGCCCGTCACGGCTTCCGAAAATAGCCGATTTAGGACTCAGGTATTTCCGGTGCTATACCACGCCTGCGCACAGACCTAGGAGCTGACTGCGCAGGCGCCATATTTCTCCGAGTCCTATGGCTATGGCGCGTCACGCCCTCCGAAAAAAGCCGAAATAGGACTCTGAGAAATACGGCGCCTGCACAGTCAGCTCCTAGGTCTGTGCGCAGGCGCCATATAGCGTCGGAAATACCCGAGTCCTAAATCGGCTATTTTCGGAAGCCGTGACGGGCTATAGGGGCGCCATCCACCGCAGGGGAGATAAATGAAAATTAATGATTACACAGTAAGTGGAGCAATTAAAAAAAAAAACAGCATACTGGCGCTGACGCCAGTATGCTGGATCGCATGGGACATAGTATATTTAGGGTGAACCACCGCTTTAAGGAAAGATATTTTTCATAAAAAAATGGTAGGTTAAGGTAGCATAAATTATATATAAAAATAAACCAGTTGAAAGTCCTTCCAAGTTAAAGTGATGGTAAACAATTTTTTGGTTTTATATAATACTTTATATATAGTACGTAGGGATCCTCAAACTACAGCTCTCCAGCTGTTGCCGAACTACACATACCATGAGGCATTGTAAAACTCTGACATTCACAGACATGAGTAGGCATAATAGGAATTGTAGTTCCTGAAAAACTCCACTCCAGTTAGTGCCCTTCTGTCAATTCATTTAAGTTTCAGCTTTGCAACCATACTCGTGGACAGTGGCGGCCGGTGGTTAATATATGGGGGGGGGGGGTGAAAACTAAAAACAACCACCCCCCACGCAAGAGAGAGACATAAATGCGGCGCTTGCTCTGTGCCCCGAGCCCACCTTTTTTTGTAGCCAATTAGGGCCTTGGGCTCTTATCACATGCTTAAAAAAAAAAAAAAAACATTGGAATCCATGCGTCCAGCACCCTGCATGTAAATTAGGGGCCAGGTGCATGGATTAGGGGGGCGGCACCCCTGCGCCCCAGATGGAAGGGCCGCCACTGGTTGTGGAGAAAAGAGGATATGCTTTTACATATAATGATACTTGTATATTAGTTAAAAAAACTATAGTTTTATATAACTTTTAAATATAATTTTGTTTGTGATCATTGAGATTTGAATTACTGTGCCCATGCATAATGCTAATATTATTAATTATAATAATAATAAGGATAAGCTAAACCTTCCAGATAATAATAGTTGCATTTTCAACTCTCCCATATGAATTGGAAGTCAGTAAAGATGTAGGCCGCGATTCAAATACATTGGCGTATCTTTGTGTGGGCGTAGCATATCTTCTTTACGCTACGCCGCCGCAACTTAGAGAAGCAGGTGCAGATTTCATAAAGCACTTGCTCCGTATGTTGCGGCGGCGTAGCGTAAATTGGCCGGCGTAAGCCCGCCTAATTCAAAGCAGGAAGGAGGTGGGCATCATCTATTTAAATTAAGTGTGACCCCATGCAAATGAATGGTTGATCGAACTGAGCATGCGCGCGCATGCTCAGAATCACGTTGCATATAATAAGATTCGTTGGCGCAATGCCTACGACGTGAACGTAACCTACGCACTGCTGTGTTCACGTAGTACTGCGTAAACGGCGTACGCAACGTAAAAATTTTACAGCGTCGTTCCCTGGCCCATACCTTAGCATTAGCTGCGCCTGCTACATGAGGGGTAACTTTACGCCGGACTTAAGCCTTACGCAAATCGCGTATATGAATCGGCCGGGCACATCTACGTTCGTGAATCGGCGTATCCTATTAATTTGCATATTTATAATGGGAACGCTGAATGCGTCCAGCGTAACTATGCGCCCATGATACGCCGGCGTTGGCAAGTTATGTCGGGCGGAGGAAGCCTATTTTTCGACGTATCTCGCTTTGTGAATCGGCGTAAAGATACACATTTGAAATTACGGCGGCGTATCTGGAGATACGCCGGCGTAAATCGTTTCTGAATCTGGGCCGTAGTCTTTTAGGATTACTAGAGAACACTTAATAGATTTTTTAAATTGTGCTAAATATTTCACTGTGCATGTCCAAATAAATAAAGATAATTTATCATAGGAGAAAATGCTCCTGTGAAAGATTCTCTTTAACCACCTGCCTACTGGGCACTTTCACCCCCTTCCTGCCATTTTATAGCTTTCAGCGCTGTCACAATTTGAATGACAATTGTGCAGTCATGCAACGCTGTACCCAAATAAAATGTTTATATTTTTTTCCCCACAAATAGAGCATTCTTTTGGTGGTATTTGATCACCTCTGCAGTTTTTATTTATTGCGCTATAAACAAAAGAAGAGAGACAAGTTTGAAAAAAAAACACAATATTTTTTACTTTTTGCTATAAAAAATATCTATATATTTTTTTTCCTCAGTTATGGCTGATAAGTATTCTTCTACAAATTTTTGGTAAACAAAAACACATTAAGTGTACATTGATTGTTTTGCGCAAAAGTTATAGCGGCTACAAAATAGGGGATACATTTATAGCATTTTTATTTATTACTAGTAATGGCAGCGATCTGCGATTTTTATCTTGACTGTCATATTGCGGCGGACACATCGGACACTTTTGACACATTTTTGGGACCGTTCACATTTATACAGCGATCGGTGCTATAAAAATGCATTGATTGCTGTATAAATATGACTGGCAGGGAAGGGGTTAACACTAGGGGGTGATCAAGGGGTTAATGTGTTCCCTAGGGAGTGATTCTTAGTGCAGTGCAGTTGCTGTAGATCTGAGGGGAGTTGCTGTAGATCTGAGGGGAAGATCTGAAAAGGAGGGGAAGCTCTGCTGATTTTATCATCCTTTCATGTGCAAGCTAAAAAAATATTTTTTATTTTCCTTGCATGTCCCCTTCAGATCTACAGAGACTGCACTTCCAGTGCACTTTAAGTGCACTTTAAGTGCAAAGTGGATTTGCCTTTATAAATAGGGATGAGCTTTGCATTCGATACGAAAGTATGTTCGACTCGAACATTGTCTGTTCGTACGTTCGACGAAATTCAAACAAAAGCGGTCGTTCACGCCAAATTCGAGTGACGCAAAACGGCCCATAATTCACTGCGACATTGCGTGCTGATGATTGGCCAAGCATGCTGTATGTCCCGCATGCTTGGCCAATCACAGCACGCAAAAAACGAAGAGCCATAATTGGCCAAAGCCTGGGTGGCTTTGGCCAATTATGGCTTAGGGCTTTAGCACACGCCCCACACTATATAAGGCCGCCTGCTGGGCGGCCTCGTGTAGTGTGTTCCGGCTTGTTAATGAGAGCAGTCAGAGAGACAGAGAGATTGTCTTTTTAGATAGCTAGATAGAGCAGGCAGGCAGGCTAGTCAGTTTAGCTTAATTTACAGTGTGTAGACAATATATACATCCCTAGGAGTTGTACATATATTTATACACTGTATAGCTTAGATAGATCAGTTCTTCCTAATTTACTGGCAGGCAGGTGATTGTGCTATTTAAAGACGTTATCACAGGTATAGACACCCAGCAGGTACAATATTTAAAGGAATTTCATTTTTTTTTATTTTTATTTAAGCATCATTAAAATCACTGCTCCTGGAGCAATGATTTTAATAATGTTTAAATAAAAAATAAAAAAATGAAAGATTCCTTTAAATATTGTACCTGCTGGGTGTCTATAATTTGCCTGTAAAAATGTCTTTGAGAACCCGGGTCTTGCCCGAGGGAACATGTATCAATGGAAAAAAAGTTTTAAAAACGGTCGTTTTTTCAGGACACCTGAAAAAACGACCATTTTTAAAACTTTTTTCCATTGATACATGTTCCCTCGGGCAAGACCCGGGTTCTTAAAGACGTTTTCACAGGCAAACTATAGACATCCAGCACTGCACGTACAATATTTAAAGGAATTTTTCTTTTTTTTTTATTTAAACATTATTAAAATCATTGCTCCTGGAGCAGTGATTTTAATAATGCTTAAATAAAAAATAAATAAAAAATAAAACAATTCCTTTAAATATTGTACCTTCTGGGGGTCTATAGTTTGCCTTTGAAAACATCTTTAAGAACCGGGGTCTTGCCCGAGGGAACATGTATTAATGGAAAAAAGTTTTAAAAACGGTCACTTTTTCAGGAGTCCTGCTCCTGAAAAAACTACCGTTTTTTTAACTTTTTTCCATTGATACATGTTCCCTGGGGCAAGACCCGGGTTCTCAAAGACGTTTTCCAACAATAACTTGAATATTGGTCTTTAAAATGATCGTTTTTGAATTCGAACGTTCGAGTCCCATAGACTTCAATGGGATTCTAAATGTTCGCGCGAACGGTCGGTCTGTTCGGCGGTTCTGGTGCGAACCGAACGCGGGTATGTTTGGCTCATCCCTATTAGTAAATAACCCCCTATATATTTTTCTTTTTGCTATAATAAATACCCCAATTTTTTTTCAAAACAAAATTTTTTTCTTCAGTTTAGGCCAATATATATTCTTCTACATATTTTTGGTAAAAAAAAATCGCAATAAGCGTATATTGATTGTTTTGTGAATCTAAGATTTTTATCGGGACTGCGACATTATAGTGGACAAATCGGACACTTTTGACACATTTTTGGGACCATTGACAATTTTACAGCAATCCTTGCTATAATAATTCTGTGATTATTGTAAACATTTTACTAGCAGGGAAGGGGTTAACACTAGGGGGCGATCAGGGGATTAATTGTGTTCCCTCTCTGTGTTCTAACTGAAGGGGGGAAGGGATTTACTAGAGGAAATGACAGATCGCTGTTCATACTTGGTATGAACACACGATCAGTCATTTCTCCCCTGAAAAAAATTACTGAAAGAAAGTAAACACACAGCTTCCGGTTCTCACTCTGTCACAAGCGATCGTGAGTGCCCATCAGTCATCACACCCGCTAGGGACTCATATCGGCTCCGGCCACAGGGCAAAGCAACGTAACATAACGTAGTTTTGCCCAGCCGAGCCATGTTGCCGCAGTAAAACTGCGGCGGCTGGTCGGCACGTGGTTAAATATTTTAAATCTGCTTTGCAAATAAGTTTGAACCTGCCTCTCAAACAAGTTAATATCTGTTTAAGAAGCAGATTCAAACCTCTCAAAACACTGGCTATTCTCTATTCTCCGTCTTAACTTTCCTAGCGTTATTCTGTGGCAACATGGCTCGGCTGGGCGAAACAACGTTATGTTACGTTGCTTTGCCCTGTGGCCCAGAGCCGATACGAGTCCCTGGAGGGTGTGATGACCCTGGGGAAACCCGCGATCCTCAGCTGAGGAAGTTCTATTGAACGTAACTCATAGGGGGGTTCGGCAGCCGTTCATGACTAGTGTTGCTCACGAATATTCGTATTGCGAATATTCGCTACGAATATTGCATATTCGAGTATTCGCGAATAACGCGAATATCGCGGCGAATATTCGCTATTTCGAATATTCGTATTTTTTCAATTTTTTTTTAGAACAGATCACATCCTAGAGATCCCCATCGACGTCTAAAAGCATTGCTGGTATGATTAGAGACCCTGGGCCGAGTAGCTGCAGCGCTCATTTTATATTGCCGAAAAATCGCAATGCGATTATTCGGCAATAGCAATATCGCACGATTATTTTGTATTGTAATATATCACGAATATTCTGAGCCAATCAGAGTGCTCCATTCCCCATTTCTCGAAATTTCGCAATTATTTTATATTGTAATATATCACGAATATTCTGAGCCAATCAGAGTGCTCCTTCCGCATTTCTCGAATATTCGCAATTATTTTATATTGTAATATATCACGAATATTCTGAGCCAATCAGAGTGCTCCTTCCGCATTTCTCGAATATTCGCAATTATTTTATATTGTAATATATCACGAATATTCTGAGCCAATCAGAGTGCTCCTTCCGCATTTCTCGAATATTCGCAATTATTTTATATTGTAATATATCACGAATATTCTGAGCCAATCAGAGTGCTCCTTCCGCATTTCTCGAATATTCGCAATTATTTTATATTGTAATATATCACGAATATTCTGAGCCAATCAGAGTGCTCCTTCCGCATTTCTCGAATATTCGCAATTATTGTGTATTGTAATATATCACGAATATTCTGAGCCAATCAGAGTGCTCCTTCCGCATTTGCCGAATATTCGCAATTATTGTGTATTGTAATATATCACGAATATTCTGAGCCAATCAGAGTGCTCCATTCCGCATTTCTCGAATATTCGCAATTATTTTATATTGTAATATATCACGAATATTCTGAGCCAATCAGAGTGCTCCATTCCGCATTTCTCGAATATTCGCATTCGCATTCGCAATTCGCATTCGCATTCGCGATAGCGAAAATTCGCAATGATTTCATTTCCAAAATATATCACGAATATTCGTATTTAGCGAATATATCTCGAATATTCGACTATATATTCGTGATATATCGCGAAATCGAATATGGCATATTCTGCTCAACACTATTCATGACATCACCCGCCCTGCTGATCTGTCCACGAGTATACTACACGCTGATTTTACCGATGTGTTTGTGAGTAAACTTGTATTTAAATAAATGCCTATGTCCTTTCATCAAACAGAGAGCACTTAGATCATTTCCTTTTTTTTCCTGTGTATACACTCTGCCTGCTGAGCCTGGAAAACAGGGCCGCCATCAGGGGGGTACAGGCAGTACACCTGTAAGGCCTCGTACACACGATCAAATCTGTCTGCTGGAAACGGTCTGCTAGACCGTTTCAGCAGACAGATTTGATCGTGTGTACGGGCTAACAGACGGATTTGGCCACCCGACACATTTTAAAGCATGCTTTGAAATCTGTCGGCTGGGAACCCTTCCGTCCGACATGTCTGCTGGTTAGTATGCTAACCAGCAGACATGTCTTCTCGCACACGCGCCGAATGGTTTCGACGCATGCGCGGAAGTGTTTTACTTCCCGGTGCGGTGACGTGGCGGCGTCAACGTCACCGCCACGTCACCGACACGTCAGCGCGCTGTCTGCTGGCGGGGATTTTGGTTTGCTCGTGTGTACACGCGAGCAAACCAAAATCCCAGCAGACAGATTTGTTCAAATCTGTCGGACAGACAGATTTGAACAAATCTGTCTGCTCGTGTGTACGAGGCCTAAGAGGCCCGGGGTCCCCAGGGGCCCGGATGGAAACCCCCCTTTTTTTGTAATTTAAAAAAGAAAAAAAAAATATTAAAGGGCCCCGATGGCAACCACCCTTTTTAAAAATAAATAAATATTATCTGTCTCTGTGGAGTCTTAAGCAACCCTCCAAAGGAGGATTTCTATGAGGAATTGATCGATCCTATTGTCTGCTTGTTTTGACTTCCTGGTAGTACAGGGGTCTATATTTGGAGGTGAGAGTGCCTAGTGAGACTTGCGGTGGAGGGATTGTCACATTTTTTTGTGAATCTTACACTGGTGGATCATCTCTTATGAACTTTCTTTCACTTGCTACATGCTCAATATTTAAAATGTATTTTGCACTCATTTTGATTCATGGATTGTACTCATTATTATATGTTTAACCACGTCCATATTTAACTGTATAGTTTTGTATTTTGCGCTGCACTTTTTTCTTTCTATATACATACAGTATACTGTAATCTGAAATAAATACACATCCCCTTTGTCCCTAGTGGTCTGTCCATTGTCCTACATGCACTTTTATATTATAAAAACTGTTCTTTCTGCCTGGAAACTGTAGATTGTCCATAGCAACCAAAAAGTGTCCCTTTATGTCAAAAGTGGTTTTAAACCAGCTAGAAAACAGCAATAATAAATTAGAATCACTTGCAGAATTGAGCGATAGTGATTTGTGGGGAAATTCGTTATCAAACACTGAAAGTAATGACAGCGACAATTCTGCAACTGAGCAAATTTCAGTGTTTTCTATTTGATTACATTAGTGAATCATTTTTATTATTATTATACTATCATTTGGTATAATTATTTATAGTTATTTATCATATTATAATTTATGATTTTGTGTTTCAAACTTTATCATACCCGGGATGTCTACTAGACTCTTGTTTGGTCAGATGTAAGTGAGCTATTCCTAAGAATTACAGGCCTACAATGTAAAACGCCAAATTTCCATGCAAAATAATGGTACCGCTTTCAGCACCTAAAATCTAAAATAATCATACCGCCAGGGAGGTTAATGTAGTTTCATTGCAATTAAAAAACATCAGTTTCACAGGCTAAGCCTGGGTTCACATTTGGGTGTTTTAAACATTGCATATGATTCGCGCAGGAATCTCACCTCATTCCTCTGTATATCACATGCAATGTCTGTGAGGTGCGATTTCAGCCATACATTTTGTGTGGCTGAAATCGCATCCGGAGCAAAATGGTACAGGAACCTTTTCTTCGCACCTGAATCACATTGCATTGGTGTGAACATACGCACTGCATTTTGCAATCTGTTTTGGGGTGTTATTAAGGCCCTGTACACACAATCAGACATGTCTGATGAGATTTGTGTGACGAACCGTTTTCATCAGACAACTCGTACACACCATCGGACCGAAATCCGATCAGACCAGAACGCGGTGACGTAGAACACAACGACGTGATGAAAAAACGAAGTTCAATGCTTCCAAGCATGCATCAAATTGATTCTGAGCATGCGCGGGTTTTTGGTCCGATGCTTTTGTGTACTAACCATCGAACCTGTCCGACGGACATGTTCCGTCAGACAGGTTTTAAAGCAAGTTTTAAAACTTTGGTTCGATGGAAAACGGTCCGATAGGCCGTACACACCATCAAACTGGTCCGATGAAACCGGTCTGCAGACCAGTTTCATCGGACATGTCCGATCTTGTGTACGCGGCCTAAGACACCAGCAGCAGATCACATGGACGCCCTGTGATTGCAATGTGGTGCGGGAAATGCACAGAACTTGCTGCGTCACCTATGCAGTTTGCTTTTGATCATTTCTGCTGTGCTTTTTGCTGTTTGTTTTGCGTTTTTGCACATGCAATTTTAATGAGATTGGTATTTTGCTTTTTTTTGGCCAATATGTTGTCGGGCACTGGGGCAGATAAAAAAAACGTACATTGCAAATTGCGGTAAAAACGTGGCAAACCGCAGCAAAAACACACTACATGCTTTTTTGCAGCTTCTCTAAAAATCACAAATTTCCTTTAATTCATATCTAACGTTCTCCTTTTTATTTAAACCTCAGCTGCAAATTGTAGGTGGCATGTCCTTGAGTAAGCAACCATTATTTGTGAAATTGCTTGGGGTCCTTCAGATCAGAGTACATCCAACTGTAGAAATGATGTTTTTGCCCTTGAGGTTTGTTTTTACTACTTCTAAACTTCCTTTTACTCACAATAGACACAAAGTATTTTCTGATTGCTACAGATTGTTATCAATAAGTCCTATAAATGAAATTCGTGTTACTATTGTTACAGAATGTAACCATTTGTACAATGTTATGTGAAGTACCCCATAAGGAGTAATTCTTACAGCAGTATTTTTTCAGAGTTTATAGAAAATAATGGAACTGATAAAATATGTAAAAAAAATATATATATCATACACTGTTAGCTATAACATATTTTCATAAGAATTGCTAAGCAATTGCTCGTCTGTTAACAAACTTTAAATTGTGCACTTGAAGTCATTTTGCAAGTCAATATGAACTGAAACTGCCATTGTCCTCTGTTTTGTGGTGTCACTGTGCCCCCCGGTGTCCAGAAAATATGCTGCACAGATGATAATAAAGCATCACATTACCGCCACACATTTCAGTTTATTGTGCATAAAAATAAATTGAAGACAGATTATGGTAGATGAATCCTCTAAATGCTTGAAAACACATCATTTTAGAATAAGAGCTTAATTATAGACAAGGGCACAAACTGCAGGATCAATATAAAATAATAGAAAAGATTTCGTAAAATTGATACAAAAACTATACTTGTTACGAGGCGTCATGTACACTGCTGTTTGAGTTTGAGCTGTTTTGAGCTTTTATTTTTCTCTGCCTCTAAACTCCCCTCTATGTTAGCCTGTGGGGTTGATTTACTCAAAGCAAATAGACTGTACACTTTGCAAAGAGCAGTTGCTCCAGAGCTTAGTAAATGAGCAGAAACTCCATCATTCAATCATGTGCAAACAAAAATGCTGTTTTTTTTTTTCTTCCACGTGATTGGGTATTCTTTGTAAAGCGAAGCTTTATCCAACTTACTAAGCTCTGGGGCAACTACACTTGCAAAGTGCACAGCCTATTTGTCTTTGATACATCAACCCCTATGTGTCCATGCATACTATACGCTTTTTCTTGAATTTAGTGACAGGAGGGTTTACAGGCATTAAAAAAAAAAAAAACATTTAGTAACGGAGCTTTTGAGCATGTAAAAATGCTCAGAATTGAAAAAACGCACATTGTCACGCATTAACTATTTGCCGACCAGCTCCCCTGCGCAAATCGGTGTAGCTGTATGGCGGCCAAAATGGGCTATTGGGGGGGTGCAGGCACTGCCGAAGGTGCATGCTTGTGTCACGACCCTGAAGCCAATGCGCGTGGCTGTGAAGAGACACAGGTGGACCATGCTACTTAACCACTTAAGCCAGGAACCTTAAGGCAGCTAAAGGACCCAGACAGTTTTTGCGATTCGGCACTGCGTCGCTTTAACTAACAATTGCACGGTCGTGCGACGTGGCTCCCAAACAAAATTGGCGTCCTTTTTTTCCCACTAAAAGAGCTTTCTTTTGGAGGTATTTGATCACCTCGGATCACCGCGGTTTTTATTTTTTGCGCTATAAACAAAAATAGAGGGACAATTTTGAAAAAAATGCAATATTTTTTTCTATTTGCTATAATAAATATCCCCCAAAAAGATATACGTTTTTTTCCCTCAGTTTAGGCCAATATGTATTCTTCTACATATTTTTGGTAAAAAAAAATTGCAATAAGCGTTTATTGGTTGGTTTGCACAAAATGTATAGTGTTTACAAAATAGGGGATAGTTTTATTGCATTTTTATTATTATTATTTTTTTTTACTACTAATGGCGGCGATTAGCGATTTTTTTCGTGACTGCGACATTATGGCGGACACTTTTGACACATTTTTGGGACCATTGTAATTTTGACAGCAAAAAATGCATTAAAAATGCATTGTTTACTGTGAAAATTAGAATTTCAGTTTGGGAGTTAACCACAAGGGGGCGCTGAAAGGGTTAAGTGTGACCGCATCTTTGTTTCTAACTGTAGGGGGTGTGGCTGTAGGTGTGGTGTCATTGATTGTGGTTCCCTATATAAGAGAACACACGATCAATGACAGCGCCACAGTGAAGAACAGGGAAGCTGTGTTTACACACAGCTCTCCCTGTTCTTCAGTTCCGGGGACCAATCGCGAGACTCCATCGGCGATCAGGTCCACGGGTCCCGTGGCCACGGTCATGGAGCTTCGAACTGGGTCGTGGACGTGCGCCGCAGGCGCGCGCCTACGACCCACGGCTAGGCACTTAAAGAGGACGTACCTGTATGTGCTTATGCCCAGCCTGCTATTCTGCCGAAGTATATGTGCAGGAGGCGGTCCTTAAGTGGTTAATAAGGGATACATTTTATTAGAAAAATATGTTAATACAAAAAAGGGGCCAAGAACAAGTACCCACCACCAACACCAAGATCATGTTAAAAATAGACAACTTTGTCTGTTTAAGAGCAGCTGCATCACGCTCAGACCATGCATGCACACACCTTAACAAGGCTATTGTTAACCCCTTCCATACAGGGCATTTTCACCCCCTTCCTGCCCAGACCAATTTTTAGTTTTCAGCGCTGTTGCACTTTGAATGACAATTGCGCGGTCAGGCAACACTGTACCCAAATTAAATCATTATGTTTTTTTCCCCACACAAATAGAGCTTTCGTTTGGTGGTATTTGATCATCTCTGCGGTTTTTATTTTATGCGCTATAAACAAGAGAAGAGCGACAATTTAAAAAAAAAACACAATATTTTTTCCTTTTTATTTAATACATCTCACAATATTTTCTTTGAAAAAAACATTTTTTCCCCTCAGTTTAGACCGATACGTATTCTACGTATTTTTGGTAAAAAAAAAAAACGCAATAATCGTATATTGATTGGTTTGCGCAAAAGTTATAGCGTCTACAAAATAGGTGATAGATTTATGGCATTTTTTTTTTTACTAGTAATGGCGGGGATCTGCGTTTTTTTTTTTGTGACCGTGACGTTGCGGCGGACATATCGGACACTTTTGACACGTTTTTGGGACCGTTCACATTTACACAACGATTAGTGCTATAAAACTGCACTGATTACTGTGTAAATGTGACTGGCAGGGAAGGGGTTAACACTAGGGGGCGCTGAAGGGGTTAAAATGTGTCCTAAAGTATGTTCTAACTGTAGGGGGAGGGGGACTCACAGGGGGAGGAGATCGATGTGTGTTCCTCTGTACTGGGAACACACATCAGTCTCCTCACCGTTGACAGGAGGTGGATCTGTGTGTTTACACACACAGATCCACACTCCTGACGTGATTGCCGGAAATCGCGGGTGCCCGGCGGCAATCACGGCCGTCGGGCACGCGCGCGGGATCGCGAGTGGTGCCGCGGGCGCGCACGCCCTAGAACGCCGTGAAGACTGGACGTTATGCAACGTCCAGTCTCATCGGCGAGGGGATCACCATGAAGCGATTCCCCTATGGGCTGGTAAGGAAGGGGTTAATAAGAGTAGGTAATATTCGTAGATCAGATTACTGATCTCAATAGCATATACCATATATAACAAAGTCCATCCTGTTGCTAGGTTTAATTAGAAACCTTTTTCTTTCCCAAAAAAGGCCCCTGTTCAGGGTCAAGTTGCTAATCCCACAGAGTCAGCTTTAATTAGGATTGAAGCAGAGCGTAGCTGTCAGTGTGGAAAAGTGATTATAATTTACAGTTAGTATCCAGTCCAGAGGCACAAATATACAGTTTCCCAGACTGGGATTGCATGTATTATTGTTGTCTGAAGCCTCGTACACATGCTTGGTTTTCTCGGCAAGAACCAGCAAGAAAACTGCTGGCATGCATACAAGGCTTTCAGGTTTGTCGTCTGGAAATCTGGCCAGAAATTTGATGAGAAAAATAGAGATCCTGCTCTCTATTTTCTCATCGAGATTCTTGTCGGCCTGTTTCCCGACGAGAAACCCCAGAGTGTGTATACTTACCTGTCGCTATGGAAAACCACGCATGCTCGAAATGAGGTAGGGTGAGGCAAGATGGCGGCGACGGCATAGAAAGTGAAGAGCGCATGCTCGTCGTATGCGATGACGTCACCGCGTTCTTGCCTTTTAAGAGAACCGCGGTTCTTTTGAAAGAACTGTGTCTACACTCAGGCAAAAAGAGATTCTTGCCAAGAGTCTCGTCAGGAAAAACAACGTTTTTTTTCTGACGAGATTCTGGCCCATGTGTACGAGGCCTAACTGTTGGAAAAACAATAGCTCAATGACGTTGTTGTGAAGCGGTTTTGTACTGGCTGAGAGGTAATATACGACAGGAAGCAAAGTAAAAGGAGGCAGTTAAAGGACCTATGGTCTGCTCACCCGACCATTCATGGAGCGATATACTCACAGTCCTGTACTATCTTTCTCCGGTTTCGGGGGCTGTATGTGCCATCCTGTATATTCCGTTTGTTGAACTGCGCAGTTGATTGTCTAAAGCCAGTGGCGATTATCTCGGCTGAGACAAGCGGATGGTGGCCCAGAGGACCCGACACTTATATACTGCTGACAGTAAACTGCTCTCTGGATCCCCACGGACCCCGCTCAACAAACGGAATATACAGGACTACACATACAGCCAGTAGCGTGGGGTGCGAGGAGGACCAAGGCCCCGGGTAGAAATTTAGGGGGGCGCGAAATCCAGTGCCAGTATGTGTTTTCTGTGACTCCCACGCTCCGGCCGCCATGTTAATTCTCAGGCCAGCCCCTGGCGCCCTGTGATTGGGCAAAAGTGGTCGTGTACGGCAGACGGGGCTGGCCTTCACCTTCTTATCCTCCTCCTCTCCGGCCTAGGTCACCAATCATGTCCTCGTCGGAGAAGGCAGTCTATGGCCGCCATGACACGTCTTCTCCTCCTCTCCGGCCCGGGTCATCAATCATGTCTCCGTCGGGGCAGGCAGGCTCTGGCCGCCTTGACGCCTCTTCTCCTCCTCTCTAGCCCGGGTCACTGATCATGTCCCCATCAGGGCAGGCAGTCTGTGGCCTCTGTGACGTGTCTTCTTCTCCACTCCTCCTCCTCTCTGGTTCGGGCCGCCGATCATGTCCCTGTCGGGACAGGCAGTCTGGCAGTGTGACAGGCGGCGCAGAGGCAGTGTCCTTTGCACAGTGTGCACCTAAAGCTTACCTGAATACAATTGCTGGTGTTCTCATACAAATACAGGCAGGGAGCTGCAGTATTTTGTTTTAATGTCCTTTGCACAGTGAGCACCTAAATCTACCTGACTACAATTGCTGGTGTTCTCATATTAATACCACAGGCAGGGATCTGCATGTATTGTCAGTTAGTGTACTGTGTATTTGCACAGTGTGCACCTAAAGCTACCTGACTACAATTGCTGGTTTTCTCATACTAAAACCACAGGCAGGGATCTGCGAGTATTTTCACTTAGTGTACTGCTGTAACAGCTTTGGTGAACGAGAGTGAACCACAACTGCGGTTAGCAAGGACTTCAATGCACTTCGCTATGTGAGAATTCAGTATTGGACCCCAGGCGTCACTCCAATCAGGGAACAGTTTGGGGGTTTGTGGGGTTCTCTACATCATCGCTCTCTCACATAAGGGAATGTATTGAGCTAATAAAGCTGGACGTATTACAACATGCGACCAAACCTTAACCTTTAAAAGTATAGGTTAAACGTGAGGATTCCAAATGCACTTCTGAATGCAAGAGATTATCAGTACGGGACGCCAGGCGTCACTCCAATCAGAGAACAGGAGTTTGGGGGTTCTCTACATTATATCACTTTAGCATAGAGAAATTCATTAGGTCACTAAGGGAAGGTATTGTAACGGTCACCGTTTACGATATTCCATTCCACCAACCCACGACAGCTTATCGACACTCCACAATCCAGCAGATAAACCCACAATGAGACACAGCTCTGTTTGAGGTTTAAACGAATAGACCATCTTTATTGAGAAGGCAGGCTCTTATATACACCAAAAAGGATGCTGCAGTAATCAGATGGACAATGACACACTCCACCCACAACATCATACAATGGGTACTAACGAGCCTCCAATACACATCTTTTAGTCAGACTTTCTGGCACCGAGATAATCTACAATACACATTTATCATCAATAGAAATTCACACAATACAGTGTCAATTAGCATAACACAATGAAAGCTCTTTAGAAGCCAGACTAAGGTTAGTTTACATGACAGTAGCAGACATAATTACCCCCTTAACAGTCTGTGTTCCACATGAATGAGTCACTCTTCTAATTACCTTTTGGGTTCAGAATCAACAACCTGTAATTAGTTCTTCCAGACATTCTTGAATATATTGTGGATTACAATACTGCCCCATCTCATGTAGTCCAAAATATCATTTCTCAGTCATCCTATGCCCCTAGTGGACATAGGATTACTTTAGACACCAGAGTCATCGGTGAAGCTGAAACAGGAGTACCCCACACCCTGCAAGAGCCTCTTGGTCCCATGGGCCCTCCCGTACAGGTATAAATACCAATTATCCTTAGCATAGAAAAGTTGAGGCGAACATGTTCAGTAACTTAGGACATGGGCCCATAAACAAGAAACAACTTATGTCAAGCATGTAGTAAATAGGAATTATGAAGGCAACTAATAATTGCATAAGAGAGGCAAAGATGGCTCAGCTAATTTGAGAGTATATGTCCTTTAAGATGTTCCTCAGCAAACAGCCATAGGCACAACAGTCAGTCCCAAGTTGTATGTTAAAAGCTACAAGCCAGAGTTAATAACAGCATTTGCTTTAAGAGCAATACATGCCACAGATCTTTCTATAGTACTACAAGTGAAACAATTGCTACTAATCCGTTTTGCAGGGCTTGAGTGTAGCAGCAAGGGATTCCTTAGTGTAGGGTGTCAGCAAGGAAGATCTCTTATGCCGCGTACACACGATCATTTTTCGGCATGAAAAAAAAAACGTTTTTTTTAAATTTAATTTAAAATGATTGTGTGTGGGCTTTACATAATTTTTCGGGTTCTGAAACGACACATTTTTTTCCGAACATGCTGCATTTTTTAACGACGTTTTAAACGATGTCGATTTTCGGGTTGTAAAAAATGATCGTGTGTGGGCTAAAACGACGTTAAAAACCCGTGCATTCTCAGAAGCAAGTTATGAGACTGTAGCGCTCGTTCTGGTAAAACTCACGTTCATATTGGAGTAAGCACATTCATCACTCTGTAACAGACAGAAAAGCGCGTATCGTCTTTTACTAACACAGAATCAGCTCCAAGGGTGGCGTCATCCGCATGGAACTTCCCCTTTATAGCGCCGTCGCACGTGTTGTACATCACATTGCTTTGCTAGAGCATTTTTTTAAAACGATGGTGTGTGGGCAACGTCGTTTTAATGATGAAGTGGGAAATGATCGTGTGTACGCGGCATTAGGTTGTCCGCAGCAATGGCAGGCTGATGCAGTTTAAGGTAGCGGTAGATAATGATGGAGTTCCAACCTGGATTCGTTTGCAGCATGGGGAGCGATGGCACCAGTGTTTGTAGCGTGGCCGAACTACGGCTGACAATAATAGAACGGCGTGTACAATACACGTCGCTCTGTTTATAGTAAGGCAGCATGTGTGCCGAATGCAAGGCTAATTGCATTCAGCTCTACCGCGTTCCAGGCTGGAACGCACGCGGTGCCAGGCGATGACGTTGCGACGCTGCGTTCCAGCGTGGAATGCATTACGCCACCAGGCGCCGATTACAGCTGTGTCCTTTGCACAGTGTGCAACTAAAGATAACTGAAGACAATTGCTGGTGTTCTCTTAATAATAATACTACAGGCAGGCAGTTGATTCTGCTAGCTGCAGTATAATCAGTATATATATACATCCCAGCTTTGTGCAGCTACATCTCCCTGCAGGCCTTTAGTATGTCTGGAAGGACAACAAGGAGAGGCAGAGTCATGAGCCGATACAAGAGGGCAAGCAGGCTCTGCGTCTAAAGGCAACAGTGCTGGTCGTGGACACGGTGCATCCTCATCAGCACGTGGCATGGGGCACGTTCGTCCTTTTTTTTGACAGCTGGCCATGTTGAGCCACAACATGCTGAAGACTTGGTAGAGTGGGTGACCAAGCCGTCCTCATCCTCCTCATCTTCTCTCACCCAGGCTCAGGGTACTTTGTCTGGCAAAGCAGATGCCAACGCTGCCTTTTCTCTCTGCTCAATGGCATCAGTCTCTCTCTCCCTAGCCCCACCATGTCCTCCTGAGGAGTACCCTGAACTGTTTGACCACAGTGTTGAGTACATGCTGCAGGAGGATGCGCAGCGTTTTGAAGGCTCCGATGATGGTACCCAGCTTGAGGAAGGCAGTAACGTGAGCCCAGAGAGAGGAGGTGCTCAAGAAGGACAGCAAACTGGCAGTCATGTTCCCCCAGCTGCAGCATACTGCCAGGTTTGCTACAGTGATGAGAAGGGGGGGATGATGAGGTCACTGAATCCACGTGGGTGCCTGATAGGAGAGAGGAGGAGGCACATCTCCAATGAGGCAGGATGCCCTCCAGGGGTCAGCTTAAGGGCAGCACACTAACTGCATCACAACGCAGGTCTCCGCATGTGCAGGGCACTGCTGTCTCTTAGCATTATTACAAAAGTTCTTTGGTGTGGGCCTTTTTGGAGACAAGTGCATCAGATCGCACCACTGCTATTTGCAACATATGTCTCAAGCGTATCTCGTGTGGCCAAAACATCACCTGTTTGGGCACCACATGCTTGACCAGACATATGTCGACCTGCCATGCAGTTCGTTGGCAAGCAGGGCCGAAAGAATTTCTCTCCCAGCCATCCACATGTCCAGCGGTTGAATGCTATCTTAGCTAAATTGCTAGGACTTCAACTGCTGCCTTTTCAGTTGGTAGATTCTGCCCCCTTCTTTGAGTTTGTGGAATGTGCGGTACCTCAGTGGCAAGTTACCAAACGCCACTTTTTCTCACGGAAGGCGATTCCGGCAAGCTACCGGCATGTGAAAGGCAATGTCCATGCCTTGCTGGACAGGGCGGTCAGTGGTAAGGTGCATATTACTGCTGACTCATGGTCCAGCAGGCATGGACAGGGACGTTACCTATTTTTCACGGCACATTGGGTGAAGTTGTTCCCGCTACCATGCCTCCAAAATGCTACTACTGGTTGTGACACACCTCTCTCCTCCAACCCCTCCTCTTCTTCTTCCTCTGTGGCCTCTTCCTGTGCTGATGTGTCCTCGGAACCAGCGGTGCTCCGTAAGCATTCAAGGGGCTACGCAGGTACACAGGCAAAGAGATGCCATGCGATGCTTGATCTGGTGTGCTTGGGGGACAGGAGCCGCACTGTGTGAGGTTCTGTCAGCTCTGCAGGGGCAGGCTCAGAAGTGGTTGATGCCACACCAGCTTAAGCCAGGAATGGTGGTTTGCGACAATGGCACCAACCTCCTCTTCGCCCTGCGACAGGCACAACTGACCCATATGCCATGTTTTGCTTATGTACTTAACTTGGTGTTGCAGCGGTTCTTGGGCAGGTACCCAGGCTTACAGGATGTCCTGAAGCAGGCCAGGAAACTCTGTGTGCATTTTTGACAGTCATAAGTATATGCCAGTGCTCGGCTGGCAGACCTCCAAAAGGAATACAACCTGCCCAAGAACCACCTAATCTGTGACATGCTCACCAGGTGGAACTCTACGTTGGCCATGCTGCGGCAGCTGCACCTGCAGCAGAGGGCCATCAATGAATATCTGTGCCAATATGGCAGCAGGACAGGGTCAGGGGAGCTTGTTTTTTTTCCCCATGCCAGTGTGCCATGATCAGAGATGCATGCACTGTCCCGTCACCATTTGAGGCCACGAGGATGGTGAGCAGTGACAGTGCATGCATCGGTGACACTGTCCCTATTATCCACCTGTTGGAGCACACGCTGCATGGAATAATGGATAGGGCCCTTAAAGCAGAACAGAGGAAGGAAGAGGAGGACTTCCTTACCTCTCAAGGCCCCCTTTATCCAGACAGTGTTCCTGCTTGCCCGCCTATCACACAGGAAGAGGACGAGGAGGAGGAGGATTGTCAGCATGGAGCTGGAGCCTAGCACTCAGCATCAGCAGCAGTCTTCAAGGGATCAATTACAGTCCCAAGAAACCCATAGACTTGTACGTGGCTGGGACGAGGTGGCTGCGGATCATGTCGTCCTGAGTGACCCCGAGGACTCCGCACCGAATGCCTCAGCAAACCTACGCTGTATGGCCTCCCTGATCCTGTAAAGCCTGCGGAAGGATCCTCGTATTCATGCTATCAAGGAGAGGGATCATTACTGGCTGGCAACCCTCCTTGATCTACGTTACAAGAGTAAGGTTGCGGACCTTATCTTGCCGGCGCAGAGGGAGCATAAGATGAAACATCTTCGGAAGGCCTTGCAGAAAGGTCTGTGCAACGCGTTCCCAGAGACTGGGAGGTTACAAAATCCTTGTCCTGGACAACATGTTGCTGAGGCTTCGGTCAGTCACAGTAGGAGCGGTGGAGAAGGTGGCCATCTGACTGATGCGTTCAGACACTTTTTTAGTCTGCAGCCCCAAGGTATGACCGGTTCCAGCAACCATCGCTAGCGTCTCTTTTACATGGTGGAGGAATACCTAGGGACAAGATCAGACTTGGACACCTTTCCCACTGAAAATCCTCTGGGTTACTGGGTCTTGAGGATGGATCACTGGCCAGAGCTTGCACAGTATGCAATTGAGCTACTGGCCTGTCCTGCATCCAGTGTTCTTTCAGAATGCACATTCAATGGACGCCTCTCGATCGACTCGGTCGATCGACTGACCTTCATAAAAATGAATCAGGCTTGGATTACCACCAGCTACCAAGCACCTGATGCTGATGTAACTGAATAGTTGTTTTTGACTTGTCAGATCCCTTCAAGACTGCCTATGCTGATGCTGAGTGACTATCCTGTTATGCTGAGTGACTATCCTTTTCCTACTCAATGATCATGCTGATAGCTTGTAAGAACATTTTTGGTTATGGGCACTGCCACCAGGGGCTAAGGCCCAATTGTTCTGCCCCAGTTTAACAGAGGCGTGTAATTACAATTTTTGATGCAATACTTTGCAGCAGGGCTTATTACTGTGCTCCAACTAGAGTATCTGTGAGGGGTTGCAGTGTTGTGGCACCAGCACCACCAAAGGCCCAATTTTTCTGCCCCTGTTCAACAGGGGCATGAAATTACAATTCTTGATCTAATATTTCACAGAAGGGCCCATTCCTGCGCCCACCAAGAGTAACTGAGGAATTACAGTGTTGTGGCACCAGCGCCAGCAACAAAGGCCCAATTTTTCTACCACTGTTCAACAATGGCATGTAAGTACAATTTTTTAAATACTAGTTCACAGCAGGGTGTTCCAGCGCCCACCAAGACTAACTGTGAGGGCTTACAGTGTTGTGGCACCACCAACACCTAGGGCCCAAATTTCTGGAGAGTATATACGGCAGGCCCCTACTTTCAAACATCCAACTTACAAACGACTTCTACTTGCAAACAGAAGGAGATAACAGGAAGTGAGAGGAAATCTACCCCTAGGAAGAGAAATTCTCTTCTGTAAGAGGTGTCTCCTGTCCACTGATGCTTTATCACCATTCCTTGTTTCACTAAAAAAAACTAATTTTCTAAAAATCTTTTGTCATTGGGACAGAAAGTGAGTTGCAATCTTCTGAACAGATGCGCAAAGACAGCAAAACAAATGTTACAGGGGTGATAACCCATCTCTATGTTTTCCGAAAAGCTTAAAAATAGATTTTTTGGCTGAGGCTACACTTTAAAAAAAAATACCAGTTCAAAATTACAAACAGATTCTACTTAACAACAAACCTACTGTCCCGGTCTTGTTTGCACCGCCTGTATACTGCTGTTCAAAGTATATAGGGCCAAAGGGGCTGGTAATGACTAAGGGGAAACCCATGCTTTTTTTCCCAATGATTTTCATCCATATTGCAGGGACCAGACATTACATTAAAGCCGCAAGCAGTTTTAAATGACTTGCGGCTTTAATGTCATTTTTTGCAGGGACAGTTTTAAACATGTGCCACAGGCATACTATAGACACCCAGCAGGTATAAAGGAATTTTTCAATTATTTTTTCACTTTAAGAATCTTTAAAATCACTGCTCCCGAAAAAACTTCCTTTTTTAAAACTTTTATTTGCATTGATACATGTTCCCTGGGGCAAGACCCGTGTCCCCAAACCCGTTTTAGGACAATAACTTGCAAATTAGCCTTTAAAATTATCACTTTTGAATTCGAACATTCGCGTCTCATAGACTTCAATGGGGTTCTTAAGTTCGCATGAACGCTCGGTCCGTTCGAAGGTTCTGCTGCGAACCGAATGGGGGGGGGGGGGGTGTTGTTCGGCTCATCCCTAGTGCAGACAAATGACAGAAGGTTCTCTAGGGTGAGAAGTTAAAATTTGAAATATTTGGCTGTAGCAGGAGGCAGTTTGTTTGCCAAAGGGCTAAAAACTAATACAATAGGTGAAAGCTCACAATATATATTGTATATGTAATATATTATAAAGTCCCTGATGCAGTATATGCAGAAAAAGTATGTATTTCCTAGCAACCACATCTACCTACCAGTTCTCATCAGCTTTCTAAAAGAAATTATATTTTACATATGGAGTACTTTATCCCCACCTTATATAGGAGCGGGAACAGTTCAGGCTGATGTGGAGACTTGGCAATATTTTAAAAACATGACCTCTAATTACAAGTTATAGCTCAAGCATCTCACTCCCTATTACAATTAAAACTATCCTCCACTTTAGCTAAACAGGGGGGTTCTACCCTGCTCTTTTGTTTCCTCCCCCAGAAGGTAGATTCCTTCCCATGTCCCATTAACCTCCCTGGCGGTATGATTATTTCAACATGTTGGTGCTGAAAGAGGTAACATTATTTTGCATGGAAATTTGGCATTTTATATTGTAGGCCTGTAACTCTTAGGAATAACTCACTTAAATCTGTCCAGTCTAGTAGACATCTCGGGTATGATAAAGTTTGAAACACAAAATCATTAATATAATAAATAACTATAAATAATAACAAATAATAATAATAATAATACTTTTTATTCAATACATTTTAGTAAATAATATAATCAAAAACACTGAATTTTTTTGGGCCAAACAATGGTGCATTATTAGTAATCATATATTATATTATAATTTATGGTTTTGTGTTTCAAACTTTATCATACCCGAGATGTCTCCTAGACTCTTGTTTGGACAAATTTAAGTGAGTTATTACCTTAGTAATAACTCACTTAAATTTGTACAAACAAGATTTATTTTGCAATAAAATTTGGCATTTTACGTGTAGGCCTGTAATTCTTAAATTACAGGCCTACAAGTAAAATGCCAAATTTCCATGCAAAATAACGGTACTGCTTTCAGCACCGAAATTCTGAAATAATCATACCGTCAGGGTGGTTAAAGTGTACACAATGTACCGACCTTCCCTTATCCTTCACCCTTGTGGGTCTTCTATGACATATATATACTGTGACTCCCACCATTTTTCACTACTGCGCTAACCTCCAATTTAGACCTGTTACCTGGTCCAAAGTTGCTTTCCCCTACTGGAGTATACAACCATGCTTCGCAACTATATACTCTCCTTATTTCCTCCACTTTCCTCAATGGATATGTACTTCTTCTGGGTAAACCACGTATGGACCTTTAAGTCTGCAAATGCCTCATTTAAGACAAGTTAACTCCCATAGTGTACTACTTCAAAACGTCCACATTTATTAGAAATGGGTTGCACTTACATTTAAACAGAGATATTGTGGAAGATGTGGGGCAGTGACTTTGGGGTGCAATAGATAGATTACACGCTGAGGTTCACATTTTAACAGCAGCTTCCAAAGGAATTCTCTCATTCCTAGATTATAATACTATAGAAAAACTTACGTATATTCTCCATCCAGCACTGTTCTATCTCCTTGAACTAAATTAGGACTGCGGCCACCAAACAAATGTTCAAATGAATTAGGATCGAACCATGTATTCACCACAGCAATATTTGTATGACCTGAAAAATAATACCAATGATAGAAATAGCATTACATGTAAGTAGAGAAACTACTCTTTAAAAACTGACTGTAGACATGACATTTTTTAAATATTATATTCTATATTATAATGTTAAAATCAAATTTGGACCCCGCACATTACAGTGACACAGGAAACACGATGGGGCGCCGTAACATTGCGAACGCCAAGCCAGCGCAGAGCACGGACACGCCCCCTCTCTTCGCTCTGCTCAGCCAGGGAATAGACATTTATTCTCCTCCGGGGGAGGGGTTGGCACCACCCGGAGGGGCGCAATGGGGGCGGGGCACTGTGCACACTGCGGTGAATTATAAGTGTGGAAAGACTGTGCCAACAGTGGGAGGGACTTACCACTTGAGCACCACAGTGGCAGTGGCGGGACAAGATCATTCAGTGCCCGAGCCTGAAAAAACAAATTGTGCCCCCCCCCCCAGCAAACTAAACAGTAATGGATTGCACACAGATGGCACTAAGTAACCCCCCATGTGATGCTAATCCTACATGATTGAAAGCGCTTAAATCCAATTAACGAAAGGAGTGAAATAAACTGGATAATGTGTAAATGGGAGTATCTTTTTGCGCTACAGTGAGTAATGAATTGAAAAGTGGCTATGGTGTAGCCTAATGTGAACGTGAAAGCTGCTGTATCTCAAAGAGTTCACTGAATACACAAATAAATGATGCAAGGGGGAAATGATAAGCGGTAACACATATGTGAGGTATAGAAACAAATGGTGGACCTAGGTCCGTGTGTATAGGTGATGGCTACAATGTAACACAATCAAACACAAAGTAACAATGATGTAAAATCACACCCAGTGAACATGTGAAAGTGAAGGGAAAAGATCACATAAGCAAAGTGAGACTGAGATCAAAGGTCTCCAATAGAAATGAAAAACAGATGATGGCTAGCAAAAAATGTATAAATCCAAAATTAAAATAAAATGAAAATAAAATAAAAATAAATGATTGAACAAAAATTGAGTGAAAAACAGTTCAAAAATGGTGTCCAGAAATCTTCCGCTGGTGATGGATAGATGAGTGCCTGAATAGTGAGGGGGTATCCACTCAGTCTCCCAGAACTCTCACCTTAACTCGGTGGGGAAAATGCATACAGCTCAAATCAGTGCATCTCCTGGGCTCAGCCTCATCTCCTTCCACACTCAAATGCTCTCTCAGTCTCCCTTAGAACAGATCAATGCCCTTAGAGTGGAATAGCTTGATCCCCTCAAACAGGCTCTACAGCGTTACGTTACATTTATGTAAGAGTCCACTTTTTGTTTTTACAAATAAATATTGTATTCATTTACATACTTCACCATTGGGGCACTCCTCTGTTTTATTTCCCCTTGATCAGTGAGCAAAAGAACGCACTATTTGTGTGAACAAAATTATAAAAATGTCATTTGGTTACATCGTTGCATGACTGCGCAATTGTCATTGAAAGTGTGAGAGCGCTGAAAATTGGCCTGGAAAGGAAGGGGGTAAGAGTGCCTAGTATTGAAGTGGTTAAGGAAAGTAGGAAAAAGTCATAATTAACTGTAATTGTGTGGGATGGGTGTGTGGTTGTTCAAGATCATATTTTATTCTGTTTCTAAAACAGTAGTCAGTGATAGTATTTTGAAGTTTGTTTTGAAGAGAACTAAAGATTACCAAGGTATAAAATCCCTGTCTGATTAGTGTTCCCATGTGTAATTTCATGGAAGTGTCCCTAGTTCCCGCTGTCTAGTTATCTTCTAAATCCTTTTTAGGGGTCTTACCTTCTTGTTTGATTATCTTGAGTTCAGTCCCAGGAATCTCAATTTTATCCACTCTCTTGGTGCTTTGCACTTTGTAAATGTGCTTATCAATATTCCCATCCACTTTACTTACACTAATTTCTAATGAAAAAAAAAAAAAAGGAAGAATGGCAAGTTAGTTATCAAAATGTTCAAAGTTTATTTTCAGCCAGGTAATTATAAGCCTGATATAGGGGAAAATCTTATAGTGCTTAACCACTTGCCGACCAGCCGCCGTCATTCTACGGCGGCAGGTCGACTCTGCTGGGCGAGAGCCCGTAGCTCTACGTCAGCTACATTTTTGGCCACTAGGGGGCGCGCGCGCGCCGCCTTTGGCAGCGCGCACATGTCCCCGCTCGCCTCCGAGTCCCGCGCGCGTGCCCGGCGGGTGCGATCGCCGCCGGGCACGCGTGATCGCTCGTTACAGAGCAAGGAACGGGAGGTATGTGTGTAAACACACAGCTCTCGTTCCTGTCAGCGGGGGAAACGCTGATTTTCTGTTCATACAATGTATGAACAGAAGATCTGTGATTTCCCTCAGTCAGTCCACCCCCCCATACAGTTAGAACACACCCAGGAACACACTTAACCCCTTCCCCGCCCCCTAGTGTTAACCCCTTCACTGCCAATGGCAATGGCATTGATCGCTAAAAAAATGCCAATGGTCCCAAAAATTTGTCAAAAGTGTCCGAAGTGTCCACCATAAGGTCGCAGTACTGAAAAAAAACACTGATCGCCGCCATTACTAGTAAAAAAAAAATATTAATAAAAATGCCATAAAACTAACCCCTATTTTGTAAACGCTATAACGTTTGCGCAAACCAATCAAACGCTTATTGCGAATTTTTTTTTTTAACGAAAAATATGTAGAAGAATACGTATCGCCCTAAACTGAGGGAAAAAAAATGTTTTTTTATATATTTTTGGGGGATATTTATTATAGCAAAAAGTAAAAAATATTGCATTTTTTCAGAATTGTCACTCTATTTTTGTTTATAGTGCAAAAAATAAAAAACCGCAGAGGTGATCAAATACCACCAAAAGAAAGCTCTATTTGTGGGAAAAAAAAGGACGCCAATTTTGTTAGGGAGCCACGTCGCACGACCGCGCAATTGTCAGTTAAAGCAACGCAGTGCCGAATCACAAAAAGTGCTCTGGTCAGGAAGGGGGTAAATCCTTCGGGGGTTGAAGTGGTTAATTACATCAAATTCCTTAATTTTGCAATACAAATTGTATGCAGACAGTCTATATATAAAGTAGTGCATGTGATTTTCACCAAACATTATCAGATGGATCAATCACTGTCATTTAAAACACACAAACCTGAAAGCCCTTAAATAATAGATTTTTATTTTATTTTTGTAATTTTGTCACTGTGCTTCAATAAAAAAAAAAAAAAAAATATTCTTTAGGAAACACAAAAATATTTTGGAATTCATGACAAATTTGCACTTGGAAAGCAACTACAAATGTACATTGTAATAAACAGTGCTTACTGACAGTTTTTTCTCTGTTCAAGCTTTTTAGCCACAAAGAGATTTAGACACTAACCTCATTTCACACCAGAATGTTTAGATAATTGCTGCAATAACCATACCTACAGTCTAGGAGTAAATAAAACAATGCATCTCAGATATTGTATTGCTAGAAAATGACAAATGGAGCTTAGAATAAATGGTTCTGAAATATAAGTAAGTAAGTAATTCTGGATGCACAGTTAGCCATGGGGCATAAAACAATAGCTTGCTTGGCTCTGCCCACTATCCTGAAACAAGGAATCCTCTCCTTGTATTGGAATGGACTAAGAAGGCTTAAGGCTTTAAGCCTGACGGCATGGGCATGTGGTCGCCCCTCCTTCTATTAAAAAAAAAATACAAATATTTGGATATACAGTATACATATTTACTATATTGGAGACAATGTCCCTTTAAGAAATTTGAAATGGGATTGGGGCAGGAAAACATGGAAACAGAAAACAGAAAATTACGCGCTATCAATAGTAAGCAGCTCACACTACCAATGGACAATGGTGGAATACAAAACAAACAAACATTGTAGCACATAAAATGAATAGATCGCCCAATGAAAGGATGAATAAACAGTGCATCAAAGAAATGGTGAAAAAATTATGATGACTATACATTTACATCACTTTTTTGGTTGATATATTGACACTGGATGGTGTATATATAAAATCTAAATAAATATATGTGAAAAAAAGTCCAATGTGATGAAAATTAGTGAGAATAGGGGCGTGGTCTGGACATGGCTGAGTGAGGACGTGTGCCTAAGGAGCTCCCGGTCCGACCCGTTCTTACTCAGCTTTATAGGCAAAATATCTACTTGTTTCACCCGGCATGTACTCGGCTGGTAAACGGAGGGGAAAGACACAAAATCACGTACCTTCCAGGTCAGGCAGGAGTGGTGAGATCCAGAAATACCTCACCAGCACCAACGGATTTTCTCCAGCCCTCAAGATGGCGGATGCCAGCGAACAGAGAACGCGTGGCTCACAGTCTTCACAGACCTCCTCACCAACACTTCAGCCTTTCACGGTGCCGACCCTGAATATGGATCTCACTATCCCGGAGGCCCTCCAGCCAAGTCTGTCAGAACCTTCACAGCCTCCTTCCGCGCAGACACCCTGGAGCGCCGACACTGAACTTCGGGCACTGCTACGAGCCCTGCCGACGAGGGCAGACATAGAGGACATTGTTGGCAGGTTGGAGGCGACGCACCGCAAGGAGATATCGGTGGTACGACAGGAGGTGCGTACAATATCCGATCGGCTGGGGTCAGAGGAATCAGCGATGGCCAACCTGGAGAGCTGGTTGACGGCAGTGGAGGCAGCCCAGGCGATTCAGGCAAGCACTGTCCTCACGCAACAACTGCAGCTCGAAGAGATCAAAGACCGCAACAGACGAAATAATGTGCGTTTGAGGGGTCTTCCGGAGGCCACGGGTGCAGAAGACCTGGGGGCTACGGCCATGGCAATCTTCAGGACCGTGACGGGAGAACACTTCCCTCCTACCCTGACTTTTGACCGGATCCATAGAGCCCTTGGCCCTTGCCCTGAGGACCCAGATAGACCGTGGGACGTCGTTATGCTCATAAGGAGCTGATCCTCTGAGCGGCATGGGAGAAAGGATATGTGGAATTTGATGGGGCCGTGTTACGGATCATGCCTGACCTATCCCAAGCAACGTTGCAACGAAGGGCACTTCTGAGACCTGTACTGGAGACTGCGCGAAGAGCTGGACTTACATACCATTGGGGGTTCCCTATTTCCGTCACCTTCAAGAAGGCTCAACACTCCTATACCCTCCGGTCCCCAGCAGATTTACCAGCTTTGTTCGCCTTCATGGATATAGATCCTGTTGATGTACCTGACTGGCTCCAGCCGCTGCCGGGTTACGCTGCCCGCCCGGGAACAAGGAGAGCCAGATCCCCGGGTCCACAGAGGAGCCGGCGTAGACCCCGACACTTCTCTGCAGATGCTGCAAGGGAGGACTAGCCAGCGACGATGGCGAGGTGAGCTCCTGCACTTCGATGCTCCTTTTTACATTGTACACCGGGCTCCTGGTCACCCTTGTTCTGCTTTCACTTCCCCTGCATTTTTTTGGTTCCCCCCCCTCCTGGCCCCCATGCCCACACTGATTTACTCTCCTCTCATGCTCTGTAACCCACTGGTGAGGCACTCCCTGTGCGGACTTCACCCCCCCTTTTTTTTTTTTTGGCCACCAGGAGTGGGGGAGGCGGGTGGATATTCCCTTCCCCGTTCTGTCAGGCGCTGATGCAGGCTGCCGTGATTCTTGATCTAATCTGGGAGCTGCCAAACACACACCGCATTTGCTGCGGACAAGACAGCCTGAGGTTTGACTCGATCTCTAGTCCCTCATCCCTATGGCTCCACTGCTCTCCTCTCCGTTTGGACATTCCTGGTGGCGAGAGGGTGGCAGCTCTGCAGTTACTGTTAAGACGCTCAAGAAGCAGACTCAATACACTCACAGTGCAGATGCCCCTACTGATCAGTGACTTAGTGAGTTAAGTCAGTTAATTACTGAGTTAATTACGGGCGGGATGGCTGACCAGGTTATGCTACAGTGTTTTGAATGTTCTGTTATGTTGGGGGTCTAGTCCTACAGGGGGGTGGGGGTGTTCGGGTGGGGGTTGGCAGGGTGGGGGTGAGGGAGGGACACTCTATTGGCTGGGTGCTTGCTGGGGGGGGGGGTTATTGGGGGAGATGCAGGGGGTGGCATTGGAGGTTGCCGGGGTTTCTATGGGAACGCAGAACTAGTTTTGTTTTGAAGAGCTGACCAGAGGCTCACCCACCCTGATAGATGAGGTTTTCTATGGACTCTTAATGTCTTCTATCCAATACTACATCCTGTCTACAAGTTATTGCTGTTTTCTATAAAGTTATACATATACATGTTATAAAGTAGATTGCTAATGTACGTTTTCTAGCTGGGGGGGGCAGGGGCGGATGGGAGGGTTTCACCCTTGGTCTACCCTTACTTCTTCCCAATTAGGACGAAGCATCCACCCTAGGTAAGCTAGGGAGTGCTTCTATACAAACTGATTGTTTGCACACTTAGTCGACGGACGATTGGTTAGTCCGTTTAGTGACCGTCTTGTTTAGCGGTACAAATTTTCTGTCTTCCTCTATTCTCCGCATTCTTCTGTGGTTCCTGTACGGACCACACCCCCCCTTCCCCTTTGTCTCTTGGACCTGAGGGACGGTGGACCACAAAAATTTTCTCGATAAATGCTAAGGGACTCAATATCCCTGAAAAATGGCGTATGCTCCTGAATGACCTTAAAAGAGCTCGCGCAGATGTAGCGATCATTCAGGAGACACACTTTAGGACGGGTAACCCCACCTACCTCAAAAACCGCTTCTTTCCGCATGCATACCATGCCACAAATGTAGATGGCAAATCTAAAGGGGTCTCCAGACTTGTGTCGGGAAGGTGCCGTGGACATGCACCGATACGCTCCTAGACCCTGAGGGACGGTTTGTATTCATTAAAGGGCTGTTCAGGGACGCGAAGGTGACACTGGCCACAATATATACTCCCAATGTGCATCAGGACACGTTCGTTCGCCGTGTGTTGCGGCGGTTGGCGGAGTTTCGGGAGGGTTTGCTTTTCCTCGGGGGCGACCTGAACGTGCCACTTGCCCCATCGGTAGACACATCTTCAGGTACCTCATCCCTGAGCACGGGCGTACACAAAGGTACATCACGGGCCCTTCACGATGCCCAATTGATAGATGTCTGGCGGCTGCACCACCATGGGGAACGAGATTATACATTTTTCTCATCTCCGCATAAGGTCTACTCTAGAATAGACTATATCTTTGTACCTCATAACCAGCTGGAGGGGGTTCGCGACATTGATATAGGTACTATTACACACGCCAGTAGCCTCCATTGAAGTGGAATTGATGACTCTCAGGAAACAGATAGTGGATCTGTTACACTACAGGGCCAAGGCAGCATTGCAGGTCTGCCAAAAGCTTTCCTATGAGTCGGGTAACAAATGCGGGAAGCTGTTGGCCAGGACGGTCAGGAAACAGCGGCTCAGCGCATATATTCCCCAGATCATAACCCCCTCGGGTCAACGGAAATCCACTCCGTCCCAAATAGTGACAGAATTCAGAGACTTTTACTCCTCCCTTTATAACCTCCCGGTGACTACCCTAGCCGAATCAGCAGTTAGAGACTATATTTCGGCCTCCCAGATCCCCCAACTGTTGGCGCAGGCAAGGGCGGGACTGGAGGACCCCATTACAATGGAGGAATTGCAGCAAGCGGTGGGTGGGACGAAACCGGGCAAAGCACCTGAACCGGACGGGTTTACACTCCAGTACTATCGAACGCTTTTGCCACTCCTGGGCCCCTACATGGTGAGGATGTTCAACGGTTTAGGGGACGGTGGACAGTTTCCAAGGGATACGCTCAGGGCACATATATCTCTAATACCGAAGGAAGGCAAAGAACCATCAGCATGTGACAGCTACAGGCCCATTTCCCTTCTCAATATCGACCTTAAGCTGTTCACTAAGATCTTGGCCAACAGAATTTCTCAGTTTATGCCAAGCCTGATTCATCTAGATCAGGTGGGATTTGTTCCGGGCCGTGAGGCTAGGGACAACACCTCCAAGGTGCTTAACCTCATTCATGTAGTCACCACGATGAAGACCCCATGTGTACTTAGCACTGATGCAGAAAAAGCGTTTGATCGAGTGAATTGGGTCTTCCTGTCCTCTGTCCTTGAGAGGATTGGCGTGGGGCACAGAATGCTACAGTGGATTCTCAGCAGTTATTCCATTCCCTCAGCCCAAGTCAAGGCAAACGGAATCCTCTCGGAACCATTTCAGATAACAAATGGTACGAGGCAGGGCTGCCCGCTTTCACCCCTTCTATTTGCACTGGCCTTGGAGCCCTTTTTGAGCACAGTAAGAGCCAGTCCAGACATAGTGGGGGTGACGGTGGGAAGGGGCCACCATAAAATATCCGCCTACGCGGATGACCTCTTATTCTCGCTAACTAACCCGATAGTGTCCCTCCCAAACTTACTTAAGGAATTTGACAGGTATGGGAAGCTCTCTAATCTGAAAATTAATTTTGATAAGTCGGCTGCCATGGGACTCAATATACCCGCTGGTAGACTGCAATCGCTACAAGCACATTTCGGATTTAAATGGTCCGACACCTCCCTCTCTTACCTGGGTACCCTGATCCCTAAAGATCTGAAATGCACAAATCGAGCTTAATTTTCCACCTCTTCTGACCAGAACCAGACTGCTATTGGAGGACTGGGCTGGAGGCCTACACTCCTGGTTCGGCAGGTGTAATCTTCTGAAGATGTCCATCCTGCCGAAGTTCCTCTACTTGTTTCAAGCCCTACCGATCAGAATCCCGTCCCACTATTTTAAACAAGTGAACTCCCTCTTTACCAGGTTTGTCTGGGCGAAGTCCAGGCCTAGACTAAAGAGGCGATATCTTACTTTACCTAAACGGTACGGAGGACTGGTGCTCCCAGATGTACGGCACTATTACTTGGCTGTCCATTTAGGACGAATAATAGATTGGAACCGACATAACAAAACTAAATTGTGGACACAATTAGAACAGGCACAATCTAATGCCATGGTGGGAAAGGCCATCTGGTGTTACGATAGGTTGCCCCCGGGACTGAAATCGCACCCAGTGATAGGTACTACACTTCAGATAGGCGCATCTACGGTAATTTCAAACGCTCTTTCCTCCAGGGAATCCCCTTTGTACCCGATATTGGGCAATCCTACCTTCCCTCCCGGACTGGATGCAGCAGCTTTTGAAACGCTTCGGACATCGGGCAGGGAACAGGCCCACCATTTCCTGACTGACAATCACTGGCCCTCAGTCGTCTCATTGACGGACAACGATGGCCAGTTTCGGCTTCCCTTCTGGAAAGCTATAAGGCTACATCATTTCCTCCACTCAATACCCCACCCGGCGCAACACAACCGTGATCTGACGACATTTGAGGAATACTGTGGGGGGGAAGGGACGGTACTTAATGTCCTGTCCAAAACTTATGACATGCTTAATACCCCGGCAGAAATTCCTGAGTTGCACTTTCTACAAAAATGGGAAACGGATCTGCGATGCTCGTTCACCGACGCCCAGAAACGATCAATTACAAGCTCTTTCCGGCCACATCAGACATATGCTGGAGATGTCAGATAGGGGAAGGAGCACTCCTCCACCTCTTCTGGTCTTGCCCCCTACTGCAGCATTACTGGACAACAGTCCGCACGATAACTCAAAAAGTCACAGACCATCAAATTAAAGATGACCCAGCCACCACCTTGCTACATGCTACTACAATTCCAGCTCGGAGTTACAAAAAATCGATTGTGAGACACCTCTTGAACGCAGCCAAGGCCTGCATTCCACTTTTGTGGAAGAATACCTGCCCTCCGACTGTGGCGATGTGGCTGCGTAAGGTGGAGGAGATCAGGAGACTGGAAGATCTAATCAGTTTAGCTCAAAACAAACAGGAGCAACACTCCCAGGCATGGTTGCTTTGGACTATGTTTATTTATTCCGATGAAGGAGTGGCTTTGTTAGCCACTTGAGCGACTGCATACGACGATTAGGATAATCTTTGCGTGGACAGAGCCCCTCAGGTCCCCCCTCCCCCTTTTTTTTCTCTCTTGTTTGTTTGTTCCCCTCGCCTTTTTCTTTCCCCCTCTCGATATTGCTATACTCTTCCTTTTTCTTCTTACGTGCACACAAGCGCCAGGTATAGGGCACCAGAGGATACCGTTTGTTGTATCGGTGGTTCAGGCTTGGGTATTGTGCCCGGGTTAGGAGTAGCTTTGTTTAAATATGTGGTAAGCCCGCCAGGCGTGATTTCAGTGATTAGCCACACTACATATTCACGGCTTGCTGTCTACCACACCAATGGGTAATGTTATGCAGCCCCAGTACCTGTGTATGTTTATTACTGTATTTTGTACTGTACCGCACACTCCGTTTTTCTTCTGTTTCATTTCCGCTTAAGAAAACAATAAACGTCATATTTGAAAAAAAAACATAAAAAATTAGTGAGAATAGTCCCAATGCCTCGGAATGAAGTGAAGTAAAGAAATCCACCACCGATCATTGAAAGGAAGGCTTACCAGAGATACTGTACCCTAATGGACATGTGTCCGGAGGGTCAGTAAAGCAAGGTATAAACCACTCTCAGGCCTGGATCATCGGCTGAAATTCTCACGGAGACGTCTCGCACGTCAATCAGAGAGGAACCCAGGGATCGAATCAGGAAAAAAGTCGCTTCCAGGGGTACCCAATGTGGGCCAAAATTTAAACCAATATGTAGAGATGTAGGAGAAGAAGAGAATGGCACATAGTGTAATACTGAAAGGTACCAATGTTTAATGTAGGTAAAAACACCTACATAATAAAAAGGTGATCAGCGCTTTTAAATGTACAAAGTGGCAGTGGTGAAGTCTTCCGACGCGTTTCACATCAAATAGTGCATCGTCTGGGGCAGGAAAACATGGTCATATGACATTTGGGAATTTCCCATAATGTCATGTGACCAGGGGCGTTGTCAGGTCTACAAAAGATCTGGGGCTAGAGCCCATAGCAGCGAAGTAAAGAAAGTCATATGTATTATATATTATCAGTACATCAGGGTCCCCACTCCCCAGAGCTCCCCTCATTACATCAGAGTCCCCAGAGAGCCTCTCCCTTACATCAGGGTCCCCAGAGAACCCCCCTTACATCAGAGTCCCCAGAGAGCCCCTACTTACATGAAGGTCCCCAGAGAGTCCCCCTTACATCAGGGCCCCCAGAGAGCCCCTCTTACATCATGGTCCCCAGAGCCCCTTCCTTACATCAGGGTCCCCAGAGACCCCCGTACATCAAGGTCCCCAAAAAGCCCCCCTTACATCAGGGTCCCCAAAGAGCCCGCCTTACATCAGGGTGCCCAGAAAACCCCTACTTGAACCAGGGTCCCCAGAAAGCCCCTAATTACATCAGGGTCCCCAGAGAGCCCCCTTACATCAGAGTCCCCAGAGAACCCCCCTTACATCAGAGTACCTAGAGAGCCCCCCACGGAGCTGCCTAATAAATTACTGTAAAAACCTGTGTAGTGTTCTAGGGCAGTGACATAAATTATTGAATTCATTGTTTCACTATAACAAATTTCAGAAGGAGGTCAGCAATGGAAGTCTCCAGTTTTTTTCTTTGAAATGGTCCAATTAACTGTGATGGGCAGCCTTACTAAGTAGGGATGCTCAGTAGGTGAAAGGGGTGAGACAAAGGTTACAGGTTAAGTCTTGATTTGCTTAGGGCGCCCCCCTGCCCCAAAGCACCCACCCCCCCAAAGAGCACAGGGGGTGAAGAGTATAGGGTTGGCAGAAAGCACAGAGGGGCTGGAGAGCATGGGGGACTGGAGAGCACGGGGCGGAGAGTACTGGGAGGGGCTGGAGAGCACTGGGGGGCCAGAGAGTACAGGATACCTAATGAGCACTGGGGGGCCTGAGGGCACCGAGAGGAGCTGGAGAGCATGGGGGGGCTGGAGAGCACTGGTGTGGGCGATGAGCACAGGGGGGCTGGAGAGTACTGGGAGGCTGGGGAACATAGGGGCTGGAGAGCACTGGGGGCCGGAGAGTACAGGGGGCCGATGAGCACAGGGGGGCATATGCGCACTGCGGGGCTGGAGAGCACTGTGGAACCGGAGTGTACAGATGGGCTAATGAACACTGGAGGGCCTGAGAGCACTGGGAGGGGATGGAAATCATGGGGGCAATGAGCACAAGGGGCCTGAGAGCACTGGGAGGGGCTGGAGAGCATGGGGGCGATAAGCACAGGGGGGCCTGAGAGCACTGGGAGGGGCTGGAGAGCATGGGGGCAATGAGCACAGGGGGGCCTGAGAGCACTGGGTGGGGCCAGAGAGTACAGGGTCGGGGGGCAGATGAGCTCTGGGAGGGGCTGGAGAGTTCCAGGGGGGCTGGAGTGTACAGGTGCTGGAGAGCACTAAGGGAGTTGGAGATCACTGGGGGAAGGGCCCGAAGAGCGGTGAGGGAGACTCAGAGCACAGGGGCACATGGGAGCCTGAGAGTACTAGGGAGCAGTAGAAAGAAGCTGGATAGGAGAAGCAGCTGCATACACAGTAGAAGAATCCATCTCTTTATGTTTCTACTACAGCCTCTGAATGCCCACGGGAGAGAGAAAATGAGAAGCAGGCTTTCAGAGGCATTCGGAGGCTGTAGGAGAAAAATAAAGAGAACAATAAAGAGTTGGGTTCTTCTTCTGTGTATGCAGCTGATTCTCCTATCCAGGGTTATGCATGGGGTGGCCACTCACTTTCCCTCCTGTCCAGCGGCCTGCATCTTGTGTAGATCCCCCTCCCTCTTTGTGGTAATGTGACATGTAGTCTCCGCCCCCTTGTCTGCCGGCTGAACCAGCCAGCCGCGGAGAGGCCGGGTGAGTGGCAGGGGTTCTAGGAGAAGTTCAGCTGCCTTGGCCCCACAAGTACATGCAGCCGGTGGCACCCAGCCCTTCGGGCAAGTGCCCGGTGTGCCCTGTGGCCTGTCCAGGCCTGCCTGTTGGCGTGATATTCTCGTGTTGCTTGTATTTACCAATATCAGACATGAAATCCCAGTTTTCCCACATCAGATTGAGAGCCGACCTCGAAGAGGACCTGTTAATTTGTCTGAAATTCTTTGATATATGTAATGGTCGATCATTTTTTCAGGAGTAATTTATGTCTTCATCTGACCTTGAATTATATACAGATGCTGCAGGTTCATGTAGATTCTCGACAATTTGGAAGACTCACTGGTGCTGTGGTAAGTGGCCAGATAGGTGGGAAAAAATTAAAGCCACCAAAAGTATAGTAGTATTGGAACTATTCCCTTTAGGAGTAGCTCTAGCAATCTGCCAATAAAATAATCCTGATTAATTCAGATAATAAAGTTATATATGCTGTGAATTCCTTGTCAGCTAAATCCATACCGGTGGTCAAATTGCTTAGACACTTATAGTGCCTTGCGAAAGTATTCAGCCCCCTTGAACTTTGCAACCTTTTGCCACATTTCAGGCTTCAAACATAAAGATATAAAACTGTAATTATTTGTGAAGAATCAACAACAAGTGGGACATAATCATGAAGTGGAACGAAATTTATCAGATATTTCAAACTTTAACAAATAAAAAAACTGAAAAATTGGGTGTGCAAAATGATTCAGCCCCTTTACTTTCAGTGCAGAAAACTCTCTCTAGAAGTTCAGTAAGGATCTCTGAATGATCCAATGTTGACCTAAATGACTAATGATGATAAATAGAATCCACCTGTGTGTAATCAGGTCTCCGTATAAATGCACCTGCACTGTGATAGTCTCAGAGGTCCGTTTAAAGCGCACAGAGCATCATGAAGAACAAGGATATATGGAAAGACTCCTGCGCTACCAAGGGGGATGGGTGGGAGTGGAATTGGGCTGGAAGGTGGACTGGGGATTCTGCAGCAGACTCCTGACACTCTGTCCTGGGCAGAGAGAAAAATGTATATGTAAAAGAAGGGGGTGTTGTCTGCGCTGAAAGTGAACAGGGGGGGAGGAGGGGGGGGGTGTGGGTGATAGGGGTGAATGGATGGGACGGGTGGCTGGATGGATGGATGCAGGTGGGTTTAGGACAACATGATAACCAACATAATCGAAACAATGATGTGAATGAATAAACACATAAGGGTGATAACCAATAAATACAAAAATTATTACAATAATTATTACAATAAGGAAAAACCCAACACACTAGCCAGTGTAATGTGAAACCAGTGAAAAACAATCCTAAATCCAAACTATAAGACCAGAGAAAATTCCATGAGGAAATGCCTCTGGATGGAAAAAATATGAAATAAATAAAGTCTCTAGTGAAAAAACCCAAGAGTCCAGATAAGTCCAAATTGAAATGGTGGTGCCAGGAAAGGGTGACAGCAGAAAGCACCTCAGGTGGTCCCCAGCTCCTCACCTCAAGGCTATAGCTCGGATAGCCTGCAACAGCACCTCCCGGTGGAGGACAGTGATCCCTCGGCAGGGCAAGCAGCAGAGGCACTCCTCAGCGGTAAAGGTAAAGCAAAAAAGAAGAAAGCGAGTGAGTGACAATAAAAGACGTCTGGTAGGCAACTAGTGTCACTCGTACATCCACTCACCCCGGGGTGATGGATGATGGGCCTATCTCCCACGAACAGCGAGTTCGTACTTCTAATGGCAGATATCCTCTTCTAAGCTGGCCAGATGGTCACTCACAACAAGGGATCTCTCAGATGGCATACATGATAAAAGAAACAGACCATAGCGCAATCCCGCAAGGTAAAAAACACATTTAATAAAAAAATAAAACTCACATTTAAAACGATCCAAAAGGCACAAAACAAACAGACGTCAGGAACACACTGCGTCAGGCGTGTGGACTCTGTGGCTCCTAGGATCCCTACGCGTCTCGTCACACCTCGTGACTTCCTTAGGGGATAATGCTGGTGAGACTTCCTAATCTTAAATACACTGCTCAGTTGTCTGCTTTCCTGGACGCATAGCGGCCATTTTCCCGTAGCCCGCACTCGTGATTGGATGGTAAGTATGCTAAAATGATCGCCGTCTTACCTGTGACACTTCCTATTAGCAAGTAGGAGTGGCTCCAGGGATGGACATGGGGTGATGAAAGGGGCAGATCAGTGTCTGGTGTAGTGACACCCGAATGGTATACCAATACACTATCTGGATGTCTGCTGTACTGGACGCATGGCGGCCATTTTCCCGTAGCCTATGTTGATAATGGAATGTAAGATTAGCATCCTATAGTGGTGGCCATTTTGCCTGGGACACTTCCTATTTGTGGGTAGGAGTGGTTACAGAGCGGGGCATGCTGGTAATGGAATGGGAGGCGGAGTGGGCAGATAGAATATACCTCCCATTTGTTACCAACAAAGTATACCAATACACTGTCTGGATGTCTGCTGTACTGGACACATGGCGGCCATTTTCCCGTAGCCTATGTTGATAATGGAATGTAAGTTTAGCATACTATAGTGGTGGCCATTTTGCCTGGGACACTTCCTATTTGTGGGTAGGAGTGGTTACAGAGCGGGGCATGCTAGTAATGGAATGGGAGGCGGAGTGGGCAGATAGAATATACCTCCCATTTGATACCAACAAAGTATACCAATACACTATCTGGATGTCTGCTGTACTGGACGCATGGCGGCCATTTTCCCGTAGCCTATGTTGATAATGGAATGTAAGATTAGCATACTATAGTGGTGGCCATTTTGCCTGGGACACTTCCTATTAGTGGGTAGGAGTGGTTACAGAGCGGGGCCTGCTAGTAATGGAATGGGAGGCGGAGTGGGCAGATAGAATATACCTCCCATTTGATACCAACAAAGTAACATGGCCCAATAATCCGTTTCCAAACAGAGATGTGGCGAAATGTTAGAATTAAAAATGTAAAATATAAAGGGAGAATGAATAATAATAATTCCCTATTCCTAAAATTGAGGGTAAAGGTATATAGAAGTATAAACGGATGTATAAACGGATGGAGGGCCATATATATAACCCACTGCCCAGCAGATAGGGCAGAGAGAAAACATGGATTAAAGGGTTTCCCTGATAGCATCCTCTGAAGATAGCTAGGCTCTAGCAAGAGCTGCAGAGACAACACACATGACACATATAGGGCGATTTTGCTATACAATCGACCTGATTGGTATAGATATATGCATGAGACTCCAAATGTATACAAATAAATACATATAATGCGCACACATAATGAATAAAATGAACAAACCTAGATCTAGCGTATAGGAAAGGGGGGGGGGAGGAGAAGGCTGATCCTAGACAAGACAACGCTCTTAGAAGTCATTAAGAAAACAATTCAGATCGAAATCAATATTGAGTCCTCTTGGGGCAAAAGTATCCATAGAGAAGATAAACTTGGATTCTAGTTGGCTAAGCGACCTGACTTTATGACCCCCCCGCCAGGGTCTATTATAGGGTGCTATCCCCCAGAATTTGAGATGGGACGGGTCTTTGTTATGGACTGCCTCAAAGTGTCTAGAGACACTATGCTTGTCGAAACCTTTAATGATATTTTGCACATGTTCTTTTACCCGTATCCTCAATAAGCGTTTGGTACGACCTACATACTGTAGGCCGCAGCTGCACTCTAGTACATATACTGCTCCCAAGGTATTACATCCAACAAATTTGGAAGACTCACTGGTGCTGTGGTAAGTGGCCAGATAGGTGGGAAAAAATTAAAGCCACCAAAAGTATAGTAGTATTGGAACTATTCCCTTTAGGAGTAGCTCTAGCAATCTGCCAATAAAATAATCCTGATTAATTCAGATAATAAAGTTATATATGCTGTGAATTCCTTGTCAGCTAAATCCATACCGGTGGTCAAATTGCTTAGACACTTATAGTGCCTTGCGAAAGTATTCAGCCCCCTTGAACTTTGCAACCTTTTGCCACATTTCAGGCTTCAAACATAAAGATATAAAACTGTAATTATTTGTGAAGAATCAACAACAAGTGGGACATAATCATGAAGTGGAACGAAATTTATCAGATATTTCAAACTTTAACAAATAAAAAAACTGAAAAATTGGGTGTGCAAAATGATTCAGCCCCTTTACTTTCAGTGCAGAAAACTCTCTCTAGAAGTTCAGTAAGGATCTCTGAATGATCCAATGTTGACCTAAATGACTAATGATGATAAATAGAATCCACCTGTGTGTAATCAGGTCTCCGTATAAATGCACCTGCACTGTGATAGTCTCAGAGGTCCGTTTAAAGCGCACAGAGCATCATGAAGAACAAGGAACACACCAGGCAGGTCCGAGATACTCTTGTGGAGAAGTTTAAAGCCGGATTTGGATACAAAAAGATTTCCCAAGCTTTAAACATCCCAAGGAGCACTGTGCAAGCGATAATATTGAAATGGAAGGAGTATCAGACCACTGCAAATCTACAAAGACCTGGCCGTCCCTCTAAACTTTCAGCTCATACAAGGAGAAGACTGATCAGAGATGCAGCCAAGAGGCCCATGATCACTCTGGATGAACTGCAGAGATCTACAGCTGAGGTGGGAGACTCTGTCCATAGGACAACAATCCGTCGTATACTGCACAAATCTGGCCTTTATGGAAGAGTGGCAAGAAGAAAGCCATTTCTTAAAGATTTCCATAAAAAGTGTCGTTAAAAGTTTGCCACAAGCCACCTGGGAGACACACCAAACATGTGGAAGAAGGTGCTCTGGTCAGATGAAACCAAAATCCAACTTTTTGGCAACAATGCAATACGTTATGTTTGGTGTAAAAGCAACACAGCTCATCACCCTGAACCATCCCCACTGTGAAACATGGTGGTGGCAGCATCATGGTTTGGGCCTGCTTTTCTTCAGCAAGGACAGGGAAGATGGTTAAAATTGATGGGAAGATGGATGGAGCCAAATACAGGACCATTCTGGAAGAAAACCTGATGGAGTCTGCAAAAGAACTGGGACGGAGATTTGTCTTCCAACAAGACAATGATCCAAAACATAAAGCAAAATCTACAATGGAATGGTTCACAAATAAACATATCCAGTTATTAGAATGGCCAAGTCAAGGTCCAGACCTGAGTCCAATCGAGAATCTGTGGAAAGAACTGAAAACTGCTGTTCACAAACGCTCTCCATCCAACCTCACTGAGCTCGAGCTGTTTTGCAAGGAGGAATGGGCAAAAATTTCAGTCTCTCGATGTGCAAAACTGATATACCACAAACGACTTACAGCTGTAATCGCAGCAAAAGGTGGCGCTACAAACTATTAACTTAAGGGGGCTGAATAATTGTGCACGCCCAATTTTTCAGTTTTTTATTTGTTAAAAAAGTTTGAAATATCCAATAAATTTCGTTCCACTTCATGATTGTGTCCCACTTGTTGTTGATTCTTCACAAACAATTACAGTTTCATATATTTATGTTTGAAGCCTGAAATGTGGCAAAGGGTCGCAAAGGTCAAGGGGGCCGAATACTTTCGCAAGGCACTGTAGTATGTCTTCGCTTAAAATTTTATATTTGGCTAAAAGCCACATATGTTCCAGGGAAGATGAATCAAATTGCAGATGCCTTGTCTCGATTTCAGGTATACAGATTCTGTCAACTTCTGCCAAATGCGGACAAGGAAGGTCACGCATGTCCAGAACATCTATGGAGCGTAATTTAAAAGTTATTGCAAATTCAACAACACACACTCTGTTGCGGGGGCTGAATATTCAGCCGCATGGCATAGGTGGACAAACTTTGCTAGAGAACTTGACATACAATTTGATTCTCCTTCTGAAACAGATATTTAGATGCGTCTATGTAGTTTATTGCAGTCAGAGTTATCTCATAGTCATATTGCTAAAATCCTGGCTGGTGTATCATGTTTCCTTAAGTTAACAAACTTACCTAAATGTACAGCATTCTTTTCCATCCAGCAGGCTCTTAAAGGATATAAGAAGAGTCATTCTTTTCCGGATAATAGGAGACCTATTTTGATTCGTTTACTACAAAAAGTTGTGTTCAACTACTACTTTGGTGTGTTCTTCAGATTTCGAGGTTGTGCTATTTATTGCTGCTTTTTTTCTAACTTTTTGGCACCCTCCAAATATCCAAATTTTTACCAAGAACAAAAAATCAGTTTTGAGTTTACTGAAACATCATGTGATCGTCTCTGAGACAGGGATGCGATTGTTAATCCCTGTTTCAAAAACAGATAGGACAGGTAAAGGTACCTGGACAGGACCATCTTAACAGCATTGTGGGCCCCTGGGCAAAGGAATGCACTGGGGCCCCCACAGGCCTGCACTACCGCTCACCAAATACAACCCATTTAAATAAAAGGGTAAGCCCTCTCTGGTGGTGTGGTACAGGGGTATAATGTGGCTCCCTCTCTGGTGGTTTTGGAACAGGGGTATAGCGTGGCTCCCTCTCTGGTGGTTCTGGTACAGGGGTATAGCTTGGCTCCCTCTCTGGTGGTACAGTACGGGGGTATAGCGTGGCTCCTTCTCTGGTGGTGCAGGTACAGGGGTATAGTGTGACTCCCTCTCTGGTGGCGTGGGTACAGGGGTATAGTGCGGCTTCCTCTCTGGCTTCCTCAGCACAGTCCTTTCTTTTTCTCTTCTATTATCAGTCAATTTCCTGGTTACAGCCCCCCCCCCCCCAGCAGACTGCATGCATGCTGGGGGCTGTAGCCTGCTCTGTGGACACACCTGGGGCCACCAATTGTCTGGGACTACACGTCCCATGATCAGTGTTGCCAACCTACCACACTAAAATTCACATTACAGTTTTCCATGCAAATTTCAGTACTTAAGCTACAAACAAGTACAATATGCAGTTAGTACAGTGGTTTAAGACAGATATTAAGGTAAAAAAAAAACATATTTCTTATGTTATTTTTGATATGGTGAGAGCGGGTTATTGTAACCCATCAGATTGTCACCACTGGAGAGATTTACCCTTAATTTCTGTTTAATAGCCACCAGAGAAAGTGAGGGGAATCCCAGGTAGCCACCAGGATCACAAGAATGTATGTCCCCAATTCTAAAGACCCCCTGTCTTCATCCCTCCCTCTGTTGCAGGTCCCACCAACCTCTTTACCCTCCATCACTTCCATCCCTCTGTTACTCTATCCCTTCCTTCTTTCATCTTTCCATAACTCCATCTTTTCATCTTTTACTCCCTCCATTATACTGTCCATCCAACAATTCTTGTGCCTTATATCACTCCACCTCTTCTATCCTCCATCACTTTCATTCCTCTAGTATTCTGTCTCTCCCTCTTTCTTTTCATAACTCCATCCCTCCATCCTTTGCTTCATCATTCCATTTCTCTGTCTCGCTCGCATCCCTCCATGCCTTGCTCTGTCCCATCATCCATCTCTCTGTCACCCAATCTATACCTCCATTCTTTACGGCTCATTCACACACATGTCCGTTTTAATGGACTCCGCTTGCTCAGCAGGGATCGCTTCGTTGAGCCGACAGATGATAGGCCTTGTCTCTGCTCACAGTGCAAAGATGGACCTTTTAGAGCTCCGCTCTCCTCTATCCGCCTGTCCGTTTTCATCCCATCTGACAGAGGTATGGAAAATAGGATTTCCATCCACCTGGATTAGCGGATTGGATGTCAGTGGACATGTCACCGCTGACATCTGTCACTACATAGAGATAGACAGACCTGAACGTGTGAAAGAACCCTAAGGGCTCTTTCACACGGGCGGACCGTTGAGGTCCGCCTGCCAGTTTTTTAGGCGGACCTAAAAGGGCTCTCCATGCTCCTCTATGGAGCCACGGATGTCAGCGGTGACATGCCCACTGACATCCGACCCACTCTGATCCGCCAAAGTGTGACGGAGGAAAAATCTACTTTTCCACCCGTCTGGCGGATCGGGAGAACACGGACAGACGGTCCGTGTTCATCCGATCCCCCATAGGGGAGAGCGGAGAAAAGACAGGGCGGTCCCTGCACAGTGTGCGGAGACTGCCCTGTCATCCACCGGCTCAGCGGGGATCAACGGAGCGATCCCCACTGAGCAAACGGAGGTTCACGCCGCATGTGAAAGGGGCCTAACTCACTCACTCTTTCCATCTCTGTGTCCATCCCCCTCCACAATACTACACTACTATGTCTTTCCATTATAAACATATAAAAATACTCCAGTGCGCTTCCACACCAAATTTGCTCACTACTTACAAAACAATTATATGAATAATAAACACCTTAAGACCATCAAGCATAATAATCAAATATATAATTGTCATACATTTCATAAAACACACACTAGACAACACCAGCACGTTTCATCTACAAAACCAGCCTGATCTGTGATATTGCTGCTGCCTCCCCTCTCCTGGCATGCTGGGATTTGTAGTGCCACAGCCTGACACATGAGGTGGTCATACAGGAGAGGAGGCTGTGCCTGGTGAGCAGATAATGGGTAGGGATAGAGAGGTGTAAGGGAGATCTCAGAAAACATGCTCCTTTTAGAAGCAGAGCAGTTCACAGCCACACATAAAAATGATCTACTGCAACAGCATGAGACAGAAGCCTGGCTGCCACACAGAGCCCATCCTCCTCTCCCCCTCTTCCTCCTGCCCACTAAGATAAGCCACCGACAGGACTGACTGCATGTTGTTTAGCTAGCTTACGTTAGGCTAGGATGAACTCCGTCCTCCACAGCAGGCTACATGGCTCCACTCCTCCCCCTCTCAGCATCTCCTGTGAGGAACTTGAATAAGGCGTGCTGAGAGAAAGGGGGAGGGTACAAGTAACTGCACTCAGTCAGATCAATGGAGACTCTCGGTCCCTTTCGGCTCCAGCCGGGAACTGCACATGCGCAGTACATACTGCATCCCCCTAGATCGAAGCCACTCCTGATGGGGCCCCATCAGCACTTGTGGCCCCTGGGCACTGCCCATGTGTGCCCGCTCGGTAAGATGGCCCTGTACCTGGATCTTTCTATGCCACTGTGGAGATGTGGATATCTGTCCAGTCACATCAGTGAACAGATATCTAGCATCTAGGCCGGTTGGTGAAGGAGTCTTTCTGATTCATTCAGATGGGTCCCCTCTCACCAGGTATCAGTTCAATATAATTTTAAAAGCATGCATGAAGAAGCTGAATTTACAATAATTTAGGTTTACCTCTCACTCTTTTAGGATTGGGGGGCTACGGAGGCCCACTAAGATGGGATTAAATGATGCAATAATCAAAAGGTTGGGTAGATGGAAATCACAACGTTTTCAAATTTATGTCAGACCTGATCTCTCTTTAATCCTAGGCACTAGAATATATATTTGGATCTTGGGCCACTCTTTTGTGTATTTGGGAAATAAAAGAGCCATGAAGCGCTGCTATACATCCAATTTGTCTCTGGATCCTGGAACATTTCAGATATGTTGGAAAGGAATTAGAGGTCTTCTATGGTCCAATTTGTGTTATATCTCTCCAGGTTGCTTGCGTTATGGCCAGCCCCTGATGTATTAATCGTTCACCTAGGGGGAATTGATGTTGGAAAATAAGAACACTGGATCTTATGTTTATGATGAAACGTGACCTTCATAGATTCAAGTTAGCATCCCCGAATACCAAAATAATCTTTTTAGAGATCGTTCCATTTATTTATTTTTTTGAAAATTAGGAACTTTTAAACAAGTGTATTGAAAAATGTATGCCACAAATTGGCGGATTTTCCTACAGACATAGTGATTTAGAAGGTGGTTTTGCTGGATTAGATGGCGTTCATCTGTCAGAAATAGGAGTAGATATCTTGAATGTAGGGCTGCAAAACAGCATTGAATTGGCCGTGGTTGAGGGGTAGGCCGGACTTGAGATTTCAAACACAATGTGTGGGGACTTTGGTTATAAATATTCTGTATGCTTGAGTACTTTAACACTGAGCTGTTTAAAGTTTATTGTTTGAAATTTAAGCATTTTATGAATTAATAAAATTATCAAGATGTTGTTATTCTTATTAATTGATTTGAATACACCAATAAATGTGCCGCCAAGTTGTTATGTGTCATTATTTAAATAGGTATTTGACTTTATGGTATTCAGGGAGGGTAGGAGTGGTCTGCATTCCCATGGACTAAGAAGGCTTAAGGCTTTAAGCCTGACAGCATGGGCATGCGGTTTGCCCCTCCTATATTTTAAATGGGATTGGGGACAGGAAAACATGGTCACATGACATTTGGGAATTTCCCAGAATGTCATGTGATCCCTGGGAATGTTCTGGAAAGGGGGATTATTATTTATAGGACCCTCTTGCAATATTCCTGTCAGTGTTAGCTAGTAAGCTCCCCACTCTCCTTCCCTAGTCGCTAAGCACTTTATGTGGTCTGTCACCCTTCATATTTGTAGGGGGGACTTTGGTTATAAATATTCTTATGTTTATTATGTTTGAAATTTAAGAATTTTATGAATCAATAAAATTATCAAGATATTATTATTTATTGATTTGAATAAACCAATAAATGTGCCGCTTCCAATTTTTGCCAACAAGTTGTTATGTGTCATTATTTAAATAGGTATTTGACCTTATGGTAATCGAGGAGGGGAGGTGCGGCCTGCCATGTGCATTGTTCTATGAAGGCTCCACTGCGCTATGTACTGCATCAATGTAAGGCTTTTTAATTCCTTTAGCAGTTCCTGGCCTAATGGGTCATGCGTTCTTAAAAGTTACCAAATAAAGCATTAGCATTTTGTAGCACTACCCCCTAAGGAGCCTCTGGTTTGATTTGGGATCGGCAAATGAAGTTACCCCAGCTTGGTCTAGGGATGCACCAGAAGAATTAAGTAGTAAACGGTCCACACAGTCAATAAAGATTTTCTCAATGCTTTAATTCCAGGCCAACATTAGCCAACATCAATTTTGTTGAAGGAAGAATAGGTTGATGATAGAAGAGAAACTTTTGATGTCAGGCCTAGATATACGCAAGGCAGATCAGCCCTTAGTAGCACACATTTTCACACGTCGCCACTCCTATGAGACTAAGTGGGCAAGGTGCCCCCGGACAGGTGTCTCTCACACAGACCCGGCAGCCAAGGTGCCACCTCGAATCTTGGCTGGGAGTAACGGGTCTCTCTCACAGGCCTGGCTCTAGGCCTCTGCCACAGGCCAGTTAATTTGGATAGACTAAATGTGCGAACAGAGTGAATCCTCCCAGTAGTTTCTCAGCATAAGTCACCGGGTGGCAGTAGAGCATACCTGCCAGCATCCCAGTCACCGAATCCCCATCTGGGACTCTCTTAAGCTTCGGGAACCCAGTAAATAACTGAGGTCCCTTGATTCTTGTCCATGGCTGAGACTCAGGAAGGCCCTGGAACCTGGCCAGGGGGGCCACGCCGGCAGGGTCCATGGGCGCGCACACCCTAAAGGTGGATGCTGCACCCCAAATCCGGGACCCCGCACACGTGAAGAAGAAGAACCCCGAAGACCCGACCTAGGTCCCAGATATACCCCTCCCAGGCATGCCCAGTGAGGAGAAACCCTCTCCAATTGGCTGCAGAGGAAGACTCCATCCGCCAGAAATCCTGCTGGCTCCCACTGCCGGCCAAGGATGAAATGGCATCCCCAGAATGCAGTCCGAGACAGAATGACATAGGTCAACAACCCAAACAAATCACAACTAGGAGCAACTTAACTCTCCCAGTTTAACTAGTTTTAAACGCAGCGCCCATGCAAAAAGCAAGGGGGCGCTACAATTTATTTGAAAAATAAGTGATATAATGCATGTTCATGTTCTCAGTATCCACCTAATAGACTTACAAGCACACGCAAAAAAAAAATCTATCTATCTTTTCTCACATCAGATAAAGGAGAAAATCAGGTGACTTCATCCTTGGGTGGCACAAGTATAAATTTACATTTTATGTCCCCAATTGGTCCATGGTTTGCCTGCTCCTGTATACACTAGTACCTTTAGAATGATATTGGAAAAGAACAATGCAATCTGTGTCAACCTACCAAGATTCCTGTGATGTATGCAGATTTCATTTTTTTCAGTAGAAAGAAGTAGAACAAGTTTGGATGCCATTTTCTCCACTGTTTGAATTATTGTCATTGGACCTTTAATAACCTGCAACAGAATTGTGTATTGCACTTAGAGACACAATGGTGGTTAGAGACAAAAGCTGGCTAAATGTATTTTTTACTTTAGATTTGCACAAGAGTTTGTATTGATACATTTATTTTAAAGTGTGATAGAAATTTATGAAATTGTGTTCTCCTAAAAAACTGTTGGAAACTAATTGGCAAATGTCCATCTCTTACAACTATCCTTGCAGGAGAACTCCAGTCCTATAACATAAAACTCACTACCATGGTAAAATGCAAATAGCATTAGGTAAAAAAAAACAGGTCTTTAGTACTAACACTTTCAATCATCTTTTCCCAGATACATGGTTACTTCCATCTTGCAAACTCACATTCGCTTGCACGCAGGGCCGTTTGAAGGAATTTGGGGGCCCCAAGCGAAATGGGGGCCCCCAAGCAACCCCTCCCCCCTGCATGCAAAGCCTACGTTAACGCTACACTAATTTTGTTTCTATTCTTACCTCCTCCTCTTCCCTATAGGCTGCCACTGTAGCGTGGCCGAGCTCCACTTCCCCAGTCCCCTATCAGATACTGCCCAGGCCGATTATAGGAGATTTAGTTGCCTGTTCCCGGCCAGACTGAAAGTAAGTGAGCACTCAGTGTGCACTTCCTGTCAGTCTGGCTGGGAACAGGAAACTGAATCTCCTGTACCACGCGCGGTACCGGCCGGACTGACAGCACTCCAGGAGGAAGAGGAGCTTGGCCACTTTTCAGCCTGGAAAAGGGGAAGTTGGGGGCCCCAGGCCAGCTCGGGGACCCAAGCAGTTGTTTGCGACGGGCCTGCTTGCACGCTTACAGTACAAACTTTCAACTACCCAACTTCACCTCAGATTAGTGGCATATAAACCTTTGAATCATTATCGCCATCTCAACTAATCACTGACAACTGATGCCCCCTCGGACTGATAAGAACCAATGACTTTCTTTTTATTTCCTTGACTTGTTGCTATTGATCCTCACAAAATCCATAGGTACCTGCACTAGCAACATATCACCTAAAGACTGAGACACCCTCACCAGTTCCATACAGCCCTAGGAGGACACTTGGGATTTATACAACCCCCATGTAAATCAACCATTATCCCTCTCCCCCTGTCAAGCACCCTCAACCGTTGCATACCGCCCAAGGAGTTTCAAGCACCTGAAGTGCACTAGCCTAGGATTGGTGGGCACTTGGAATTTACTCTACTCCCCCAAGGAAAAATCAAGCATTATCCCTTATGCCCTGTCAAGCACCCTCAACCGTTGCATACCACCCAAGGAGTTTCAAGCACCAGAAGTGCACCAGCCTATGATTGGTGGGCACTTGGAATTTACTCCACCCCCCCCTCCAAGGAAAATCAAGCATTATTCCTTTTCCCCCACTTTGATCCCAATGGAATACTGGGTAATAAAAACACATCACATGACTAAAGAAAAAGAAAATAAAGTGTGTATTATGTACCAAATCAACTTCAGACCAAAGATTTGGGTCATGGTAATCAAGAAGCTCTCCTGTGACATGTACAAAATGGTGACTTAAGTCTTCTAGGTTCTCTTCACTCTTAATTACATCCATATCAGCCACTTCTTTCAGAACCTGGATAACACCCAGAACATCCATGGTATCCAAAGAACTTCCATCTGTTTCTAGCCCTTCCTCAATGGCTTGGAGACCCGCTAGTGCTTCTGAAAAATTAAAGTGATGGCACTCACTAGAGAAGGAGTGTTCTGGAATCTAAAACAAACAATCAAGGCAATTAAAACATTGAATATGTTTTGAAAATGTTCAAACATTTAAAGTACTGAATATGACATGAGTGTTTTATTCAGTTATTCAGTTACCTGTTGGCAGATACCTCTCTTTCAGTGCTCAGTATATAAAATATCAAACTAAAAAAAAAAAAAGGCGCCTCTAAGTGCGTCATAGAGGCGGGACATGTTTTGGGACAGCTCATTGGTTCCTTCTTCAGCCAGTGACAATAGTTCCATAAGAGCTAGACTTCTTATAGTCTATGTGTTGTAATGGGGGCGGGACTTATGGACAGCAATCAAATATAAAGCAACACAGTGTTTTAGCAGCAGAACACTGCCAAATGACTATACACTGTTTACACACACAGATGAGAAAAATAAATAAAAATAAAATAAAAAATATAATGAATAATAAAATGGAAAGAAGGAGGACCATAACTGGACAGCATAATAGGACAGAATCTACATACTACTTTTTGCTCAGTCTGCATACTCATTTTTTGTTGGGAAAAAAATGTTGTATGGCATAAATATTAAACATACAACAATCTATTTTTTACAATATTAAAATCTATATAAATTACATTTTAACCGCTTAACGCCCGCCGCACGACTATGTACGTCCACAGAATGGCACGTACAGGCAGATGGGCGTACATGTACGTCCCTGCCTTCTTGCGGGTCGGGGGTCCGATCAGGACCCCCCCGCTACATTCGGCGGGTGTTTTACCTGCGGGAGCGATCCGTGATGAGGGGGCGGCTGTTCGTTTCTGTCCGCCCCCTCGTGATCACTCCCAGCCAATCCCCTGAGCCTCCGCCGTGTGACTTCCTCTGCCTTTTGTGACAGGGTACACGATTGTATGTACACCAGTGAGAGGCTGGAAAGGTCAGTTTTCCCTGTCCTGGAAGGGGTTAAGCCTGGCCAACAGGTAAACCTCCTCTCTTCCCCCTATTAATTAACAGTCACCTGGTAGGGAAGTGGGAAGTGAGAGCTCAGTGTGAGAGGTATGCTGAGCTGGACGGACAGGTTGGAGGCTGTCTGCATTGGAGGAACAAGGTCTGTCACAGATAATTGTTTATTTGGACTGTTATTCTGTTCGTTTTATACTGGAGGCTGGAATAGCCCCTCCAGTACAGTGTAGTGAGGGACACCACTGTTAGTTTGCCTCCTAAATTGGAGTAGGCCATTTTGTTTTGTATTATTTATTTTGAGTGCAATAAAGCCGTATTTATTGCTTAGGATCAGCGACTTTGCTGCATTACATTATCGCTATTTCTGCGACTTTGTCACAAGTGGTGTCAGAAGTGGGATGTTTGCTGTTGTACCGGTCAATTTACAGTTACAGTGGCCTTAAAGGTACAGGACCCAGAAAATGGAAGATATTGTGAAAGCCCTGTTACAAGCTGTCTCTGTGCAGCAAGAGACTAATAGACAGGTAGCGGCCTCAGCTGCAGCACAACAAGAAACTAATAGACAGGTAGCTGCAGCACAACAAGAGACTAATAGACAAGCCGCTGCAGCGCAACAAGAGATTAGTAGACAGGCTGCAGCGCAACAAGAGATTAGTAGACAGGCAGCTGCCGCAGCACAGAAAGCCTATTTTGACCTGGATGAGGTGGCTGCTGCAGACTATCCCAAACTGAAAGGAGAGATCCTGGCTCGCTTAGGGGTGACTTCCACAGTGAGGGCCCAGCGTTTCTACAACTGGAGGTTCAAAGAAGGAAAAGTGCCAAAGATCCCAGATGTTCGATTTAATTCATCTGGCTCGGAAGTGGCTCAAACCAGAGACTCAAACCCCTGCACAGATTATAGAAGCGCTTGTACTGGACCGTTACGTGAGAGAGCTTCCAAATGGCCTCCGGGAGTGGGTCACTCAGGGAAATCCCCTGGACTGTGATAGTATGGTCGCACAAGTGGAGCGGTACCTGTCTACCAAAAATTTGGACCGATCTCTCTCTAGGACGATCGGGAAAATACAGAGACCAGGAGACTGGAGGAGTGGAGTGGAAGCAGACTTCGGATCCGGAGCCCGTTTCTCCAAAACAGATTTTAGAAGTCAAAACCCTGGGAAAGAGGACCACCCTAGGAGAAACTCCATAACTTGTTTTGAGTGTGGCGCCAAAGGACATGTCAGGGCGAGATTCCCCAATCTTCCTGAGCCAATGCAGTGTGGACTAGGGGAAGATTCCTCTGACTTTTGTGGGCTCATTTGTTTACCAGGCCTGGTAGAAGGGGGACATACCTTCGGAGTACCTGTCCTGCTGGGCAAACAAGAGACAGTGGCCCTGGTGGACACTGGCAGTGCCCTGACTTTGGTAGCCAGTAAATTGGTAAAACCTTGTTGGATTCAAAAGCATAGAACCATGGGGGTATTGTGTATTCATGGGTGTACTGTGCGGCATCCTAATGCCAACATAGAAGTGTTAGTACAGGGCAGTTTGGTAAGGATCGTAGCAGTGGTAGTTCCTCGTCTACCATATCCTTTGATAATAGGAAGGCATTTCCCTAATTTCCATGCTCTGTTACAGCCCCCTGTGATGTGAGAACAAGGGGAACCTGAAGTGGAGCAGAGAAATACAGGGGTCCATGAAGTATTTCCCTTTGCTCATCCTGACTTGTATATCTCTAATCCAAAAAGAGGTAAAACAAGACGGGAACGCAGGGAGAGCAAGCTAAGATTTAATAGGGCTGTCAAGGAAGTCCTGTTGAATCAGCGTGGGGAGCAGTCCAGGAGAGGCGGGGCCCCATGACAGACAGAAGATGAGGCAGAGGTTGGTCAACCGGAACACGCCCCAGAGGCTTCCAGTGAAGGCGATGAGGGGGTAACAGATATCCTGGATATTTCGGGTAGTGGCTTTGGCCGTGACCAGGCAGATGATCCCCTGTTGCAGGAAGCCAGGAGTAATGTTGTAGAGGTTAATGGGGTACCAGTGGAAGGGGTAACAGGAAAGGCCTATCCCTATTTTATCCTTAAAAACGATCTTCTTTACAGAGTAACCTCCGATGAGGGACAAGAGCTTGAACAACTAGTTGTGCCTTCATCATACACCCGAAAAATCCTGGATTACTCTCACTCTCATCTTCTGGGGGGACACTTAGGGGTGGAGAAAACACAAGAATGGGTGCTCAGGAGGTTCTTCTGGCCTGGGGTATATGAGGGGATTAAAAGGTATTGTGCTTCTTGCCCGGAATGCCAGCTGGCATCTCCCAGACCGAAGTTGAGGGCCCCACTCATACCTCTCCCCATAGTTGACGTTCCGTTTGAGAGGATCGGCATTGACCTAGTGGGTCCCTTAGAGAAAACAGCTCGAGGGCACCAGTACATCCTTGTCATCCTCGATTATGCCACCAGATACCCGGAGGCCATTCCTCTAGGTAAGGCGAATGCTAAAAGTATTGCAAAAGAGTTGGTTCAGATGGTTACACGTGTGGGGATCCCCAGGACATTGCTCACGGATCAGGGGACACCGTATGTCTCCCGTATTATGAAAGAGCTATGTCAGTTATTTAATGTACAGACTCTGAGAACATCAGTGTATCACCCCCAGACAGATGGGTTGGTAGAAAGGTTTAACCGGACCCTAAAGGGGATGTTGAGAAAGGTCGTTAGCAGGGATGGGAAGGATTGGGACGTGTTACTTCCTTACCTGTTTGCAGTTCGAGAGATTCCCCAAAGTTCTACGGGCTTTTCCCCGTTTGAGCTTTTATATGGTAGGCATCCCAGGGGTATACTGGATATCCTAAAGGAAACCTGGGAAGAACAGGGGGTAACTGGGACCAATGTCCTCCAGTATGTTGAAGATATGCGGGTGCGTATTTCTCAGATTGCCCCTCTTGTTGGCCAGCATATGGAGCAGGCGCGGAGTAGGCAGAAGTCCTATGACCAGAGGGCCCTAGTGAGACAGTTTGAAAGGGGGGACAGAGTAATGGTTCTAGTACCCACCGCAGAAAGCAAACTTCTAGCACAGTGGCAGGGACCCTATGAGGTCTTGGAAAAAGTGAGCCCAGTAAATTATAAAGTTAGTCAGCCGGGACGCCGGAAGAAGGAGGCCGTGTTCCACATAAACCTTCTTAAGTCATGGAGAACTGCATGGCCGCAGTGGGGGACACCACACCTGGTCCACAGGCACTCTGCAGAGGCGCACTGCGGGCGGTATTAACCCTTTTTTCGGCCGCTAGCGGGGGTTAAAACCAAACCACTAGCGGCCGAATACCCCCACAATTCTGACGGTATAGTGCCGAAAAAATAGTGCCACTATACCGCCACCGCACCTCCCACCCCAGTGTGAAAGGGGCCTTACTTTCATTTTACTTACTTTACCACACAGGGCTTTGGATCTGGACAAATGTGTTGGGGTCTGTGTTTTTCTTCCCAAAAATGTTTCTTGTTTTTTTGTTATGCTCTTTTTACTAACTCTTAGCACTTGGGCACACCTCAAACTGGATTATTACTTCTATAAGTATTTTTGTATTACATAGCCCTGGCTCATCTGTGCTTTGAATGTTCATTGTTTTAATATACTGTACATCAATGTTATGTTTGCTCATGTGAGAATTTTCTATTATCCTGAAATTTTATTAATGTTACATTTAACATTGTTGCCTATCCCATCCTCTGGAACTCCTTACCCCAATCTGTTCGACTATCACCTACTCTCTCCACTCTATCACCGAAAATCTATCTGTTTAGAAAAGCCTATCCTGCCTCTACCGAACAATTAAACTTATTAAAAAAATGTTATCAGCTCCTCCCCCACAGGTATTACTTTCTGTATCACTTGAGCCTCCTTTTAGATTGTAAGCTTTAATGAGCAGGGTTCTCTGATTCCTCTTCTATTGTAATCATACCTGGTCTGCCTTCTTTTTGAAAAGAGTAAACTGTTGGTTCTGTATACAGTAAATCCTTTATATTGATAATAATAAAAAGGAGATTATTTGTTGCAAACAAATCATAAAACGTAATCTAACTTTCTCTTTGTCGTATTCCCTCTCTAACAACTTATAACAAGTTTAGGTAATTGCTTTGATCTTAGAACTCTTAGCTTACTTGATGCCTCGTACACACAATCGGATTTTCTAACAAGAATTGTGTTGACAGCCTGTTGGTGGAAAATCCGACCATTTGTACGCTCCATCGGACAATTGTTGTCGATTTTCCACAGACAAATGTTGGATGGTAGGCTTTAAAATTTTCCGTGGACAATGGTCTATTGTCGGATTTTCCGATCCTGTGTACACAAGTGCGTCAGACAAAAGTCCAAAGTAAAAATCAATCCGAATCAATGCTCACCAAACATGACATTAGGTGGTGTCCGCCCCCTCGTGATCGCTCCCAGCCAATCCTCTGAGCCTCCGCCATGTGACTTCCTCTGCCTGTGTAATGTAAACACTGGCAGAGGAAGTGATGTCAGCTCTCCTCTCGGCGGTATTTTCAATCCGACGAGAGGAGACCAACACTACACTGATGCCAGTACACATAGGCACATTAACCCCTTCCGATCAACCCCCCCCCCCCTTCAGCCCCCTGTCACAGTGTCACTGATTGCAGTGATCATATATTTACTGATCACTGCATTTAGTGTCAGTGTGACAGTTTGTGTGACAGGCAGTTAGTGTTAGGTCCAGGGTAGCCCCGTCTCCCCCGCTAATAATGTTTTAACCTCTTGATCACCGCCCTAGTTAACCCTTTCAATCCCTATTGCCAGCGTCACTAAGCGATCGTTTTTCTGATCGCTGTATTAGTGTCGCTGTTGCCGCAAGGTAGCTAATTTTTTTTTATTGCGTTTTTTTTTTTTTTTACTAAAGACATGTGGCTGAATACATTTTGGCCTAAATGTTTGACTAAAATTTAGTTTATTCGATTTTTCTTATAACAAAAAATAAAAAATCGCAGAGGCAATCAAATACCATAAAAAAAAAGCTCTATTTGTGGGAAGAAAAGGACGCAAATTTTGTTTGGGAGCCACGTCGCACGACCACGCAATTGTCTGTTAAAACGACGCAGTGCCGAATTGTAAAAACGCCTCTGGGCATTTAGCAGCATATTGGTTCGGGGCTTAAGTGGTTAACTATCTACGAATGTGGTAGAACCAACTCCTGTAGAAGACTATTTCACATTACCACAGCTCTAAGTAAAGACGTCTTTTCCATATGCTAAGGTTGTACCTTTTTAAATACATTTGCAAGGAGTGCCCTTATGTGTTATATGTTGAAATACCATAACTTGACATTTCGGCCCGGATTCACATACCTCGGCGCATATTTAGACATGGAATTCATAAAGCAAATGCTCCCAGCGCTGCGCCGGCGTAGCGTATGGTCGTAGGCGTAAGGCAGCGTAAGTCAAAGTAGGTGGAAGTGGGCTGGAAGTGGACGTGATACATTTAAATGAAGCTTGACCCCATGCGAATGATGGGCTGAGCTTCAGACAAGTACTTAAAATGAACTGCGCATGCTTCGTACCTTGGACGTATCCCAGTGAGCATGCTCACATTCACGTCGAAACAACTGGCTAAGATACTTTGAATCACTGTCTACGACGTGAACGTTACCTACGCCCAGCCCTATTTACGTACTACGTAAAATTCGACAGCGTTTGTTCCCTGGTCCATACCATTGCATGAGTTGCGCCTCCAATATGGGGAATAACTTTACGCCGGACGTAAACCTTACGCAAATCGCTTAAAACATGCGTCGGGCGCAAGTACGTTTGTTAATTGGCGTATCACCCTCATTTGCATATTTGCATCGAAAATCAATGGGAGTGCCAAATGTGTCCAGCGTAACAATGCGCCCACTATACGCCGGCGTAGGTAAGTTATGTCGGTCGGATGAAGCCTATTTTTCGACGTATCTAGCTTTGTGGGTCAGGACATAGATACGACAGCGAACATTTGTACTTACATCGGCATATTTGGAGATACGTCGGCGTAAGTGCTTTGTGAATCCGGGCCATAATTTTTAACTAGACCATTTATATATTTATACAAAGTAATCGTAACACATTAAAGAGTCAGCTATTCAGTTTTCTTGAGTTGCCGCATCTGTCCAGTTGCCATGGTTTCCATGATTTTCCCTTTTCCCTTTACTATTTTTACCATTTCATATTATACAATCATTGGGGGGAGCAGGAATATGCAACAGAACTATGCAAGGACCATCTTGTGGCTTAAAGTTATAAGGAGCCAGCAGGTGACTTAGCTCAACAGATTCCACAAATAACTAAAGCATATTTTTTGTTGGCTAATCCATGAATTTCCTCCTCTCAAGGATGAATAAGTTCAGTTCAATTAATCTTTTTTGCTGAGGCCATCTATGTTCCCTTTTTAGGACTGACAATCTATTCTGTTGTTCTAGAAGCAAAACATCAAAACACATTTTTCAGGCTTTCTTTTATTTTTTTAAACAATGCTTTAAAGTGTGGGGAGTGGCGGATAAAATAGTCTTTTTGAATAGTGAAAAACAATTAGCATGAAACAAACATAGTGAGGTGCTCTTGGACTTTTTTCAGCCTCATATATATATATATAACTTCATCTCTACAGGCCTTGCACTAGTTGCTCGTGGTACAATGGGCCCAGTTCAAGACAGGGGCCCAGATTCACAGAGCGATTACGCTTGCGCAACAGGAGATGCGCGTGCGTAAGTCTAAATGTGCGCGTGCGTTTCGTTGCGCGGCATCCCCAGAACGAGATACGCATAATTTCGTTAGACTGGCGCATCCGTCCGTGCAAAAGTGCGATAGACACCCCATTGATTTGCTAGTCAAATATGCTAATGAGGGACTTACGGGGATCCACAAAACAACGTTGGGGCAGCGCAGGCGACGCAGTGTGCGCAACAGCAAAATGTCCTGTCTAAAATTAGAGCTGATAAAAGCTGGTCTAAAAAAAGAAAAAAAGTCTACTTGTTAGATAAAGCAACACTGTTAGTGAGCAGCTCAGCAGTCACACGTGTTGCTCAACAATCTGTATGCCAACATGCCAGCGGCATCGTCGCGCATAGCTATAACTCTGACTTTAGATGAACAAAGAAGGAGGAGGGCACGGAGGATGGCACGGGAGAGGATATACCGTACCCGCATAGACCTGTTTGGCATGAGTGATACTGAGGTGTATCGCATCTTCAGATTCACCCCTCATGCCATCCTGGAATTAACCACAACCCTGCAGGATGACATCACCAGCCCAACACACCGCTCACATGCAGTGCAGCCACTGGTCAAGGTCATGGCAACACTCCATTTCCTTGTCAGTGGCTCTTTTCAGCGTACAAGTGGAGTGGTGGCTGGGATGTCACAGTCCTCCATGAGCAGATGTGTGCACCAGGTTGTCCCTGCAATCCTCAGACGCATGGCTAACCAAATCATCAAACCCACCACTGAGGACCTGCGGCTGAAGGCAATGACAGATTTCTACAGAATTGCCAGATTCCCACGCACTGTGGGGGCCATTGATTGCACACATGTGGCACTCCAGTCCCCCCAGGAGACAGAGCACATGTACCGCAATCGGAAGCATTGGCATTCCATCAATGTACAGGTGATAGTCGATGCCCAAGGCCTCATATGGCACGTCCGTGCCAAACACCCAGGGTCCAGCCATGACAGCTACATATACAATCAATGCCACATCCGATTGGAATTCGATCAGAACGTGTATGGGGACACCTGGCTGGTTGGTGAGTGACATGGGTGGCAGGCATGACTATCCCCTCCCATGATGCACATCACAAGGGGCACATGCATGACTAACATCCTCCTGTCTTTTCCCTTACAGGTGACTCTGCATATCCACTGGGACCCCATCTCATGACTCCTATCCGGAACCCCCAAACTCCAGGAGAGGAAAGATACAATCAAGCACATGCTCAAACACGAGCAGTGGTGGAGCGCACCTTTGGCATCCTAAAGTCACGTTTCCGATGCCTGGATAAGTCTGGGGGTACCCTCTTGTACTCCCCAAACTTTGTGTGCCAGATCATCGGTGCATGTTGCATGCTGCACAACTTTGCAGAAAGAAAGGGCCTGCAGATTGACCTACGTGATGATCTGACCCCTGAACCAGACAATCCCCCCCTAACCGAGGTTAACCCATCTTCTGAGGGAAGAGCAGCCAGGCGACAGCTCACATTGGGCATCTTTGCACGTTAAACATACACATTAATCATGGCACAATGAGAATGCATGCATGCACAACACTGTGGTCCCTAGCACACACACCCCACATCCACATCAAATTGGATTGGCACCAGTCCACCATGCAGGACTTGTGAGCAGCAACGCCACGCCAAGGCTCCAATTATGTCACTGTACATTCATACACCATTCACACGGACCTGGGGATCACTTCTCCCTGGTCCTGGGGAACCCTTCTCCACCAAAATAGAGGGTGACACCCCTTTTCCGGCAGGAATGTCACCCCCACATTCACACAACATTCACAACCCAAAAAAAAAATGACCTGCAAAATCAAAAAATTTCCAGCAAAAAAAAAAAAAAAATTGGAAAAAAAAAATTTGGGGGGGAAAAACAAATTACTGCCCTCTGCGTGAGCCACGCCTGGGGCGCCCCTGGCCACGGCCCCGGCTTCTCAGGGGAGACTCATGGGGAAGGGGTAAAACCGGGGAAGGAGGATCAGCCCCTGATCTCTGCCCACCTGGTGGCCTGCCCTCCAAGGCCACGGCAATTCTGTCCAGGGCAGCACCAACTGTTACCGTGTTGGCCTGGATAGCCAGGGTAAGGGCCCTCACATCCTGCCCAACGCCTGCTGATGTCGTCTGCAGTTCATTTAGGCAGGTTGTGAAAGCCCGGGAGTGGGAGTCCAGGTTCCCCAGCGTATCCTTGGAGGACAGGCTCTCCTCCATCCGCACCAATGTCTGGCTGACCTGTCCCAGATGGCGGGTCTGGAGGAACTGGTCCCTTCTCAGGGTGGCGGGCAGGAGATCGGCCAACCCCCTGGTGGTCTGGGATGACATCCTGCCTCCAGCTGATGCTTGTGGCCGGGGAGAAGGGGAGGCCCTTGTGAGGGGAGCCATGTTGGGGGAGGAGGGGGGGGGGGCTCCCCCTTAGGGATGCCTGCCTGCTGGCAGCCAGAGGGGAGGAGTCCTCAAAACCCAAACGTCCAGTGCCTGACATGGACTCCTCCTCCTCATGATTCTCCTCCTCCTCATGATTGTCCTGCTCCTCATGATTGTCCTCCTCCTCTTGAAACTCCTCCGCGGACACCGGCCTTGTTGGGGGGGCCTCATTAGGCTGCTGTCCTGGGGTTGATGCGGTCAGGCCAGATGGCCCTGCACCCTCCTGCACATCTGTGGATGACACAAAACATTCACAGGTTGGAGGATCCACACACTTGCCACATATTCCCTTTCACCCCCTCCCCCACACATGCTACACACCTGATATTAAAAAAGAAAACAACTTACCTGGCACCACGGGCTGGGGACTGGAGTCAAAGCCGGGCAGGCCCTCAACTTCATGCCGATGAAAGGTCAGGGCCACCGCACGCTCCTCCGCTGTCAGGCTAATACGGCATGGTGGGCCCCCTCCTGTGCCCCTGGCATGGGCATGCATTCTGGCCAACTTCTTTTTGACCAGACGCCGGAGGTCATTGATTTTTTTGTCAATCCCAGACCTGGTCCGTGTCTCCCCCTGCCCCGCAGAATTCACCTGGTCAGTGATCCTATCCAATATCTCCCTCCTCCTGGCCGGGGTGGTGTTGGCACTCTCCGGGCCGTGTAGGTAACGCCCATACTCGCTAATGGCCCGGGCAAGAATCTGTTTTTCCACAACTGTAAAATTCAGCTTGCGTTTTCTCTCACTCATCCTTCCAAAAAAAAAAAGTCCCAGTCAACAAAATTCACGCACACAAACAAGCACAACCAATCAAAAAAAAACACACACACAGAGAAAACGACTCAGCAAGAAACAGTCCCCAAAAAACAAAACAAAAATACAGCAGAAAAAGAAACAAAAAGAAATATATCAATCAAACAAACAGTCTCTCAATTGAACTGCATAGTTGCTATTTGTTGTTTCATGATATTTAAAGGCACATTACACTTTTTTAATTTTTGGTTAGATTCACAGTTACTCTGGGTTTGAGCGCTGCAGTATTTTGCTTTAAAAAAAATTGCACTTCACTTGATCACCTCTATGTCTTTTACATATGGAAAAATGATGTGATATATGGAGGAATTGAACTACGACAAGGAACTAACCAGGGACACTTGTTACCAGGCCCGGACTGGGACAAAAAATAGGCCCAGGCATTTTAGACTGAGCAGCCCGGGGGGGGGAAGCGCGACAGGGGTTAATGATGAGAGAGAATAGATAAAGATAGAAAGAAGGGAAGAAAGGGAGATAGATAAAGATAGAAAGAAAGAAAGAAAGAAGGGAAGAAAGGAAGATAGATAAAGATAGAAAGAAAGAAAGAAAGGAAGATAGATAAAGATAGAAAGAAAGGAAGATAGATAAAGATAGAAAGAAAGAAAGTAAGATAGATCAATATAGAAAGAAAGAAAGATAGATAAATATAGAAAGAAAGGAAGATAGATAAATATAGAAAGAAAGGAAGATGGATAAATATAGAAAGAAAGGAAGAGATAGATAAATATAGAAAGAAAGGAAGAGATAGATAAAGATAAAGATAGAAAGATGCGAATAAATGAAGATATAAAGGAAGGAAGATAAAGAAAGTAAGAAAAAAGGGAAGGAAGGGAGATAGATAAAGATAGATAAATATAGAAAGCAGGGAAGGAAGAAAGATAGATAGAAAGGAAGGAAGATATATACAGGGAGTGCAGAATTATTAGGCAAATGAGTATTTTGACCACATCATCCTCTTTATGCATGTTGTCTTACTCCAAGCTGTATAGGCTCGAAAGCCTACTACCAATTAAGCATATTAGGTGATGTGCATCTCTGTAATGAGAAGGGGTGTGGTCTAATGACATCAACACCCTATATCAGGTGTGCATAATTATTGGGCAACTTCCTTTCCTTTGGCAAAATGGGTCAAAAGAAGGACTTGACAGGCTCTGAAAAGTCAAAAATAGTGAGATATCTTGCAGAGGGATGCAGCACTCTTAAAATTGCAAAGCTTCTGAAGCGTGATCATCGAACAATCAAGCGTTTCATTCAAAATAGTCAACAAGGTCGCAAGAAGCGTGTGGAAAAACCAAGGCGCAAAATAACTGCCCATGAACTGAGAAAAGTCAAGCGTTCAGCTGCCAAGATGCCACTTGCCACCAGTTTGGCCATATTTCAGAGCTGCAACATCACTGGAGTGCCCAAAAGCACAAGGTGTGCAATACTCAGAGACATGGCCAAGGTAAGAAAGGCTGAAAGACGACCACCACTGAACAAGACACACAAGCTGAAACGTCATGACTCGGCCAAGAAATATCTCAAGACTGATTTTTCTAAGGTTTTATGGACTGATGAAATGAGAGTGAGTCTTGATGGGCCAGATGGATGGGCCCGTGGCTGGATTGGTAAAGGGCAGAGAGCTCCAGTCCGACTCAGACGCCAGCAAGGTGGAGGTGGAGTACTGGTTTGGGCTGGTATCATCAAAGATGAGCTTGTGGGGCCTTTTCGGGTTGAGGATGGAGTGAAGCTCAACTCCCAGTCCTACTGCCAGTTTCTGGAAGACCCCTTCTTCAAGCAGTGGTACAGGAAGAAGTCTGCATCCTTCAAGAAAAACATGATTTTCATGCAGGACAATGCTCCATCACACGCGTCCAAGTACTCCACAGCGTGGCTGGCAAGAAAGGGTATAAAAGAATAAAAACTAATGACATGGCCTCCTTGTTCACCTGATCTGAACCCCATTGAGAACCTGTGGTCCATCATCAAATGTGAGATTTCCAAGGAGGGAAAACAGTACACCTCTCTGAACAGTGTCTGGGAGGCTGTGGTTGCTGCTGCACGCAATGTTGATGGTGAACAGATCAAAACACTGACAGAATCCATGGATGGCAGGCTGCACGAGTGTCCTTGCAAAGAAAGGTGGCTATATTGGTCACTGATTTGTTTTTGTTTTGTTTTTGAATGTCAGAAATGTATATTTGTGAATGTTGAGATGTTATATTGGTTTCACTGGTAAAAATAAATAATTTAAATGGGTATATATTTGTTTTTTGTTAAGTTGCCTAATAATTATGCACAGTAATAGTCACCTGCACACACAGATATCCCCCTAAAATAGCTAAAACTAAAAACAAACTAAAATCTACTTCCAAAAATATTCAGCTTTGATATTAATGAGTTTTTTGGGTTCATTGAGAACATGGTTGTTGTACAATAATAAAATTAATCCTCAAAAATACAACTTGCCTAATAATTCTGCACTCCCTGTAAAAGAAAGAAAGATAGATAAATATAGAAAGAAGGGAAGGACGAGAGATAAAGATAGATAGATAGGTAGATAGATAGATAGATAGATAGATAGATAGATAGATAGATAGATAGATAGATAGATAGATAGATAGATAGATAGAAAAATGCAAATGAAGGAAGATATATACAAAGGAAGGAAGATAGATAAAGAAAGATAGATAAAGATAGAAAGAAAGAAGGGAAGGAAGGAAGATAGATAAAGAAATAAAATAGATAAATATAGAAAGAAGGGAAGGAAGATAAGATAAAGAAATATAGATAAAGATAGAAAGAAAGAAAGAAGAGAAGGAAGGAAGATAGATAAATAAATAATGATAGATACATATAGAAAGAAGGGAAGGAAGATATATAAATAAACAAAGATAGATACAGATAGAAAGAAGGGAAGATAGATACAGATAGAAAGAAGGGAAGATAGATAGATAGATAGATAGATAGATAGATAGATAGATAGATAGATAGATAGATAGATAGATAGATAGATAGATAAAGAAAGAAATAAGGGAAGGAAGATAGAGAAAGAAAGAAAGATAGATAAAGATAGAAAGAAAGGAAGGAAGACAGATAAAGATAGATAGATAGATAGATAGATAGATAGATAGATAGATAGATAGATAGATAGATAGATAGATAGATAGATATAGAAAAATGCAAATGAAGGAAGATATATACAAAGGAAGGAAGATAGATAAAGAAAGATAGATAAAGATAGAAAGAAAGAAGGGAAGGAAGGAAGATAGATAGATAAAGAAATAAAATAGATAAATATAGAAAGAAGGGAAGGAAGATAAGATAAAGAAATATAGATAAAGATAGAAAGAAAGAAAGAAGAGAAGGAAGGAAGATAGATACATAAATAATGATAGATACATATAGAAAGAAGGGAAGGAAGATATATAAATAAACAAAGATAGATACATATAGAAAGAAGGGAAGGAAGATATATAAATAAACAAAGATAGATACAGATAGAAAGAAGGGAAGATAGATAGATAGATAGATAGATAGATAGATAGATAGATAGATAGATAGATAGATAGATAGATAGATGGATAGATAAAGAAAGAAATAAGGGAAGGAAGATAGAGAAAGAAAGAAAGATAGATAAAGATAGAAAGAAAGGAAGGAAGACAGATAAAGATAGAAAGAAAGAAGATAGATAGATAAAGAAAGATAACGATGGATAGATAAAGATAGATAGACAGTGGCGGTGCTTCTATAGAGGGCGCCGGAGCACCGCCACCCGGCTCAGCTGCGACAATGGGCACAGTGGCGACAATGTGGGCACAGTGGCATCAATGGGCACAGTGGTGACAATGGGCACAGTGGCGACAATTAAAGGGCACAGTGGCGACAATTAAAGGGCACAGTGGCTGCGTTTGATGGCATGGCACAGTGGCTGCATTTGATGGCATGGCACAGTGGCTGCGTTTCATGGTATGGCACAGTGGTGACAATTGATGGCACAGTGGCTGCATTTGATGGCACGGCACAGTGGTGACAATTGATGGCACAGTAGCTGCGTTTGATGGCATGGAACAGTGGTGACAATTGATGGCACAATGGCTGTGTTTGATGACATGGCACAGTGGCTGCATTTGATGGCATGGCACAGTGGCTGTGTTTGATGGCATGGCACAGTGACTGCATTTGATGGCATGGCACAGTGGTGACAACTGATGGCACAGTGACTGCATTTGATGGTATGGCAGAGTGGTGACAATTGATGGCACAGTGGCTGTGTTTGATGGCATGGCACAGTGGTGACAATTGATGGCACAGTGACTGTGTTTGATGGCATGGCACAGTGACTGCATTTGATGGCATGGCACAGTGGTGACAGCAGAACAGTGTCACTGTCGGGGAGAGTGGGCGGGGCAGACAGAGGAGGAAGAGAGTAGGGGAGGAGTAGAAGCAGATCCTCTCCCCTAACTGGTCGTGCGTGGTGCGAGGGGAGAAGTGTCATAGCTGGCTTTGATACACCCATCTCATCTCGCTGTGTTGGTGGTGTACACCTCTGGGGAGACGTCGAGGGCCGTTCGCGGGCCATCGAGGGCCACAACCGGCCCGCAGGCCGCCACGGCCCGCCGGGCATTTGCCCGGTATGCTCTATGGCCAGTCCGGGCCTGCTTGTTACTGTTAAACTTTATTTGGTTTATTCAACTTTGTGTTTGAGCACTGCATTGTTTTTACATTTACTGAATCCTATCCCTACTTTGCGCTTTGTTATGGGAATGAAGGACTCATGTGTTCTGTAGTTCAAATTGGGGTCAAGCAGCCTAGAGTGATAATGCTGCTCCTTTACATATATACCATACAGCAAGGCTGCATTCACATTCACACCTGAGCATAGCGTTTTCAGGCAGAAGGTTTTACTGCGATTTTTGCCGCGTTTTTCTGCGTTTTTGTACAGGTCAAAAGTTCACCAATGTAAAGTCTGCCCAAATTGAGCTACAAAAAGGGGTCCAGAACTTTTTTGAGACTCAGGTGTTTGGCTTCTGGTGTTTTGGAGTGGAGATGTAAACCATCTCCATAGAGAATAATTGATTTTTTCCCCTCTAGCGTTTTGTAGTTACAGACTTCAAGCTAAAAAACGCTCTGGTGTGAAGGGGGACCAAGTTAGCATTGTCATCTTTGGGAGTGTGTTTCTAGCCAAATTACTAGGTGGAAACAAAAGGAAAAATGGCTAAAAAAGAAAACTAGTGCTGCTACCACATCTTAGGACAAGTACACTGTAGTATATGACATTTTTGGCTCTGGTGTTAGATATACTTTTGAAGTATAGTTAGAATAGTAGATGTGTGGCTGTTGCCTTGCACTTACAAAGACTCCAATCTAATACTGAAAGTTGTTTCTACTTTAAAGCGGGGGTTCACCCTAAAAGAATTATATACAATTACATCCAGCATACTTCGGATATGTAAAGTATGCTGGGCTTTATTTTTCATCCGACTTCCGGGTTCTCTCTGCTGCGGGAGAATAGGCGTTCCTAGGCAGCGGCGTAGATGATTGATGTGCTGTTATGGCGCGTCACGCGTTCCGAAAATATCCGAGCTGGACTCGGCTCTGTACGGCGCCTGTGCAGTCAGCTCTACATGGCAGGCGCAGGTGCCATACAGACCTGAACCAGCTCGGATATTTTCGGAAAGCGTGACGCGCCATAACAGCACATCAATCATCTACACCGCTGCCTAGGAACGCCTATTCCCCGCGGCAGAGAGAACTCGAACTGAGTGAAACAGAACTTTTAAATGGTATGTGCCCCGAAAAAAAAAAAAAGTCCAGCATACTTTACATATCCAAAGTATGCTGGATCTAATGGTACATAGATTTTTTTTTTAGGGTGAATCTCTGCTTTAATCTGAGAGAGACCTATCTCTGAGGCAAGCATTTCATTACATTAGTGAAAGTAGCGGAAGGGGGCCTCTACTGCTAGTAACAAATAATGGCCTTCTTGCAGGTTAACTTCCAGTGCCTTAGTTAGCCATTTTGACATTCATTTTATTATTGTTTTCATATACTATATATTCATTTTTACTGCCTTCAGTATCATTGTTTACAACAGAAATTCATCAAGAACTAAACAGAGCTGTTTCTTGTTTGCGCTTTGTTAATTTAATGCAGAGCACATAAAGGGTAATAGATGTTAATTGTTTCTATATAAACTACTTAAATGAAGGCAGCACTTATAACAAACATTACATTTAAGGTAACTGGCATATCTGTAGCAACCTTTCAGTGCTCGGCCTTGCCTTAGGAAGCCTGGCTTTCTATTTGTACTTTAAACGCATAACAATAATGTAATTATCATCATTTCCATTGTCACAAACATGTTTTTAAGTGTTAAAAAAGTTAATGGTACTAAATGCTCTTTGCATGAAAACCATCATTTCTATTAAACAAATTAGGTGATTTTCTAAAGTGGAATGACATGAGGTTTGATGATAGCTTTTATCTTTCCATTTAGCAGCCTGTGATTGGCTATTTGAAGCAGACTACTTCTTCTCTAGCTTTACTTTCCTTAGTAAAATCACCTGACTGTTCATGATGTCTCTAATAAGCAAACTGTGGCCAGGGTCATCTGCGCCCATGCATGTGGAGGTACCTTTCGTGCAGAGCGTGCTCATTAATGCCCAGGACCAGGCAGAGACCATGGTCATGTGAAGAATCTAACAATAATTCAGTTCCCCACTACACACTGTAACTTGTATGTTGCATTAGGAGGGGCATGTTGAGCCTGCGTCCACTCCACCTCACTCCCAGTAACAGAATGGGGTTCCACTGAGCACACAGCTCACATCTCATGCATGTTCTCACCTAACTCCTTCCTTCCCGAACCTTGTGACCATGCCATAGATCTCTCCTAATGTGGGTTAAGATCTTGTTAACATTGGATACCGACTGCTAGGGAGGGAGCCCAATAACGACCTTCTTGCTACTGGAGGACCAGTTACCTTTACCATGCTCAACACGTAACGACTGATTGCTTGTGTCTTGAACTTGTACTTGGTTACTCTTAGCAACAATGTTTTTCTTCCTTGTCTTGCTGAGTTATGCCTTGTTTCCACTGCACAGAACGGTTCGGGTCAGTTAATTTGGAGCGGTTAGGATGGGACCGGTCTAATCGCGTGAGCGTTTCCACTGCAAATCGGACCGTCGGGGACCATTCAGGTTTTAGAAAAAATTCCTAGCGTGTCCACCAATCAGCGAGATGAATTTGTAGGTCCGCCCTAATGGAACCGTTCCACTTTCTCTGGACCCTCATGAGAAGCAGGACCCTTGCTGGTGCGGTACGGTTCGCTTTTATGGCTCGCTTTCATAATGGAAACACCCAAAATAGCGAACCGTACCGTACTGTACCGAACCGATCCGCTCAGTGGAAACGAGGCATTGCCTTTGTAGCAGTGCTTTACAGACCCAGGTTCTTATAATAAGCCAAAACAAACATGTTGTCAGGTCACCTGTGGACAGGTGACAAGTGCATCCCGTTGGGGTCAGGGATGCACCACAGGGTAGTGAACCCTATAGCCGACTGCTGCTATCAGAGAGGAAGTGTGAACCCAAGATTCCCCAGGCCTCTAGTGGTGAGGATGGCCTTCTTCGCAGCTGGATCCAAGTCGCGACTCCTGGGATCCCCTAGGTCATGCTCCGCAGGGAGAGAGGGGAAGTTTGATGTCATAGGCAATATTATTCATTCGGACCATGAACAAGATGAGATCATCTTCAGTTCTCTCCCAGATAAACATGACATCAATAAACCTTTGATAAAACCAGCTGAGGCCAGGATTTTGAAAAAATGTCTTCTTCCTCCCATTTGTTTAGAAGCAGGTAAGCTACAATAAGGAACAATGTCAAGGAGCCCTGTGGGGGGGGGGGGGGGGTGGCAGAGAGCACGGGGGTGGCAGAGAGCACTGGGGGGGTAGCAGAGAGCTCTGGGGGGGGGTGGCAGAGAGCACTGGGCGGTGGCAGAGAGCACTGGGGAGATCACGAGTAGGCAAAGAGTATGAGAGGTGTAGGAGGAGCAGTGGGGGCGGCTGCATAAAAGAAATCTTTTTCTCCATCTCCCCTTTGCAGTATTGGAATGCCTGTTTTTCCTCTACCTCTCGCAGCCTCAGGCATTCCAATATTGCAGAAGGGAGATGGAGAAAAATATTTGTTATATGCAAAACTCACGTTTTCTGCTATCCGGGCCGGTGTTGTAGCAGCAGTGTTGTAGCTCTGGCTCCTATCCCCTCGCAGTCACGCCCCCGGCCGTGGAGAGCCTGAAGGCTTCTCATCTAGCTCCTCCCCCTATGTGTTAATGTCCAACCAGGTGGCCGCGGAGAGGCTAGATGAGTAGCGCGACTTGCACCTCTCGTTGGCCGCTGCCCACCCAGCGTATGCACGGTTTGCGCGATGGCCAGTCTGGGCCTGCTCTCTGGCATACACATTTGGGATTACAGAGTTAAGCATACTTAGAATACATTGCTTAGGATCCAGGGGAATAAACACCTGAAATGTCACGTTCACCATAGTGACAACAGCGTTCCAGTTGCGATGCAGCTTTGGGCATCTCCATAACAAATGTAAAAGGTCCCTTACATCGCTGTTACATCTAGCACATATAGGGTCAGGCCCATGGAATGCAACCTGGACAGGGTGCGGTGGACCCTTAGTAGAATATATAATTGAGATAGCCCCTGCGAGACATTAAGGCCGGGTTCACACCTATGCGAATTGGTTGCGGCTTAAACCGCATCTAATACGCAGAACATTTTTAAATACATTGTTTTCAATGAGGCTGGTTCACATATGTGCGATGCATTCGCACTGCGCATTGCCGGAAATCCATATGCGTTGTGGAGGCCTTGCGGTGCGGCTCAGGTGCGAATTCAGTCCCATTATCTTCTATGGGTACGCAGCTGATTCGCAGATGTGTTCAGTTCTCTTCAGGAATTTCTCTCATTCAGCTCAATACATTTCTCCCCCACTCTCCTCTCACTCAGAACTTCCCCCAGGTCTCCAAATTCGCTGAAATACGCACCGCACAAGTGTGAACCCATTCAAGATAGCATACTAGGCTAGGACGAGAATTTTGTCCACTGAATTGAGCTACCAAGAGAGAGAACAGGAAGAGATATGGCATTAAGGAGAACATTAGACCTGCGGTCAAATGATAAATAGGAAGAAGTTTTTCTATAAGAAAAGGAGGACACATTCTCCTCTTTAGAGGGTTCCTACTTATAACAAATATTCTCCATTAAGCGCTAGAACCCCTTTAGAGGCAGGATACGCATCCTTATAGACGAACCCCCCCCCCCCCCCCACCTACACAAGAGGGCTACTCTCCCTATAGGGAAAGATCATCTTAAAAACATCAACCATATCCCTATTCGAATAATCCTACATCTTAGTTTCGACCCTTTAGAGGCAAACTCAAGAGTGAAAATAGAAGAACAGGGTTCCATAGACAACAATATTATACCTATGGGAACGATTACCATCAGCAACAGTGAGTAATAGGAGTCACAATAATATCCAGTTTTTAGATTTAGAGATTTTCAAGAGAGATAATAAACTGATCACAAAAACCCACCTTAAAGAAGTTGATACAAATATGTACACTTGCACCCAGAGTTGTCATCACACAGGATAGATTAGGGCTATACCTAAAGGTCAGTTTGTATGAATTAGGCGCGATTGTGATGATGATTATGGTTTTAAAATTCGATTTGATACGTTGATACAAAGATTTTTAGAGAAAGAATATAAAAAACAGGAATTATTGAAAGTTAGAGATAAGGTAGGAAAAATTAACAAAGCTGATTTACTTTAAAAAAAATTGAGGGGCAATAAGAAAATTGATTTAGCTTTCATTACTGGATTCAATATGAAATATATTACTGTGGAGAAAATTTTAAAGAAATGTTGGCCAATAGTATTTAAAGATAACACTTTGAAAAGTATCCTCCTGTCAGTACTGGATCCCTCTAGGACCCAGCGCACTCACCTGACACAGCCTTGGCTGGGAAACACTGATTGGCCAGCTCTCCTTTAAAACACCTGTGTTTTCACCCAATCAGTGCTCGTGATAGAGTTACTCTGCTTGCCTTGTGTGATCCAGCCTGACGTGTTAATCTGTAAACTTTGTGTATGACCCGGCTTGTTTGACCCTGCTTGTTGCTTCCGATTTGGTACCTTTCAAACTCTGATCTATTTGTGCATGACCCGGCTTGCCTAGACCACGCTTTGCCTGACTCCTGTAAGCAACATCCATTGCAGCGGTGCACTACTAGCACCAGCAACACCACCAACATCCACACCTGCGGTGAACTACAAGTTCCAGCTTTCCTGCTCATCACAACACCTACTTCAGCAGTGAACTACAAGTGCCAGCTGTCCCGCTCGTCTCAACCCTGCATCCGTGGTGAACTACAAGTCCCAGCACTGACCTGCTTCTCAAGGCCTGCTCATGGTATGTGCTCTTGTTATTGAACTATAGGCATATTAGCACACCTGAACTGTTGTCTGCTCCTAGCCTGATACTAAACCTGACATTATCACAAGCCATACATAAAAAGGGAAAACCCATCATGGATTCTGAGCAGGCTCAGATGTTTGCACAAGAACTTTGCAGTTTATCCCATCAAGTTCAGCAAATGGCCAGAGAGCTCACCAAGGTGCAATCCCCTACTACAACTGTTACAAAAACTTTATCTGAACCGAAAATTCCTTTGTCTGACCGCTTTTCTGGCGACCGTAAGGGATTCTGCAACTTTAAAAACAGCTGCAAATTATATTTCAAATTAAGGCCATCCTCTTCTGGCTCTAAAACTCAGAGAGTTCAGATCATTATCTCTCTGCTACAGGGTGACCCCCAGGCTTGGGCCTTTAACCTTGAACCAAACCATCCAGCCCTGCTAACTGTAGATGCCTTCTTTGAAGCCCTTGGATTGCTGTACGATGATCCAGATCGTATGGCTACTGCAGAATCAACCCTGCGTAACTTAAAGCAAGGAACCACCACAGCTGAAAAGGTACTGCTCAGTTTCGCAGGTGGGCCCCAGAATCTGGCTGGAATGATGCAGCTCTCCGCAGCCAGTTCAGAATAGGTCTTTCAGATGCAATTAAGGATGCTCTGGTCAACTTCTCCTATCCAGCCTCACCGGAGGAAGCTATGTGTCTAGACATTAGAATTGATCGCCGTCAGCGAGAGAGGGGGCGAGAAAAAATATGGCTGTGGCAAACTGTATACCTCCCTTACCACCTGACCATCCCACCTCCAGTGCCAGTTCAGTGGAAGAACCTATGCAGTTAGGCTCCACCCGGCTATCTGCCCAGGAACACACACGCCGGCGTAATATGGGACTTTGCCTGTATTGTGGCCTCAGGGGTCACATGCTCCGTTCGTGCCCTACACGTCCGGAAAACTCCAGGACCTAGGTGATTATGGGGAGGTCACCTTAGGTCTGCTTTCATCTCCCCAGGGGGACAGTCGTATACTTCTACCCAGTTTTATTCACTTTGGGACAGGTACTCATGAACTGCTGGCCTTGGTAGATTCTGGAGCTGCCGAGAATTTTATTGATAAGACTCAGATTACCTCCTTGTCCCTGGAAACTCATACGCTAGATTGCCCAGTCCGCCTAATTTCTGTGGATAACCGGCCTCTCTCACAAGACCTTGTGCTTCAGTCCACCAATCCCTTCCAGTTACAATTGGGGGCCCTGCACTGGAAGAAGATTTCATGTCTTGTCATTGACTCTCCATCCACTCCTTTGATCCTAGGCCTTCCTTGGCTTCAGAAGCACAATCCTGTAATTGACTGGCGAACAGGAAATATTCTGGCTTGGTCCAATCAGTGTAAAGAAAGTTGCATCCAGCACCCTGTTCGACTTACTACTTGTCAAGTGGGAATGGAACAGATTCCGCTTTGTTATAAGGACTTTCAGGATGTGTTTTCTAAAGGGAGTGCTGACACCTTACCACCTCATCGCAGTTATGACTGTCCCATTGACCTTTTGCCTGACACTACACCTCCGCGAGGGAGAGTCTTTCCATTGTCCGAACCAGAGAACCATGCTTTGCAAGAATACATCCAGGAAAACCTAGCTAAAAGTTTCATCCATCCCTCTACTTCTCCCGCAGGCCCAGGTTGCTTCTTTGTCCCAAAGAAGGACGGGGGTCTAAGACTTTGTGTTGACTACAGAAGTCTAAATAAAATAACCGTTCCCAATCGGTACCCTCTCCCTCTCATCACAGAGTTGTTCTCCCAAATCCAGGGAGCAAAGATTTTCTCCAAACTAGACCTAAGGGGAGCCTATAATCTAGTGCGCATCCGTGAAGGAGATGAGTGGAAGAAAGCCTTTAACACCAAGGATGGCCACTACGAATGTCTTGTCATGCCTTTCGGTCTCAGGAATGCACCAGCTGTCTTTCAAAACTTTATGAATGACATTTTCCGTGACCTGTTGGGTCGCTTCATGCTTGTATACTTGGATGATATTTTGATATATTCTCCCAATCTTGAAACACATCAGAGGCACGTCCCCTCAGTGTTGGCCCAATTAAAGGCTCATTCCCTTTTTGTTAAGCCTGAAAAATGTTCGTTTCATGTCAAACAAGTACCTTTCCTGGGCTACCTAATCTCCGACACAGGCCTTACCATGGATCCAGCCAAGATTCAGGCCATTCTAGACTTGGCATCACCTTCAGACCTGAAAGCAGTTCAGCGCTTCCTGGGCTTTGCAAATTTCTATCGGAAATTCATTAAGAATTTTGCCACTATTGCACATCCCATCACCTCTCTCACCAGGAAGTCTCAGGCGAAGTTTAAATGGACTACTGAAGCCCAGGCAGCCTTCACTCAGTTGAAGAAAGCCTTTACCTTCTCACCAATTCTACGCCATCCTGTTCCTGAGCTGCCTTTTATTGTGGAGGTAGATGCATCCGAAGTAGGGGTGGGGGCGCTTCTGTCACAAAAGGACCCTGTAACTGCTGCCATCCACCCCTGTGCCTTCCTGTCCCGTAAATATTCCCCAGCAGAGCGCAACTATGATATAGGCAACAGAGAACTGTTAGCCATAAAGCTAGCTTTGGAGGAATGGAGACATTGGCTGGAGGGAGCTTGCTATCCATTCACAGTTCTGACTGACCACAAAAACCTTGAATACATCCGTTCTGCTAAAAGACTGAACTCACGTCAAGCCAGGTGGTCATTGTTCTTCTCCAGATTTGACTTTACAATTTCTTATTTACCAGGGCCAAAAAATGTTAAGGCCAATGCCTTGTCTCGCAGTTTTTTATCAGAATCCCCACCTCCGCTTCCTCCACAATCCATTATCTCTGAGGACAGGATTTTGGCTTTCACCCAGACTGACATCTCTGAGGCCTTGTTACCTGCATAGCCTGAAGCCCCTCCCTCCACTCCCTCTGGTATGCTTTTTGTGCTCTTGGCTCTTCGTTTGCAGGTTTTGCAGCAGGTACATGCATCAAAGCCTGCAGCGCATCCGGGGTTTAGACAAACTTATGAGATTATCTCTCGCAACCTCTGGTGGCCATCGATTAGGCAGGATGTGTTAGCCTTTGTCCAGGCTTGTGAGGTTTGTGCCAGAAGCAAGGGCATTACCTCTACCTATACCTACTTGTCCCTGGACCCATTTATCTATGGACTTTATCACTGACTTGCCTCCGTCCCAGGGATGTTCCACGATCTGGGTGGTGGTAGACAGGTTCAGTAAGATGGCCCACTTTGTTCCACTTCCGAAACTGCCGTCTGCTAGAGATCTGGCATCTTTATTCATTAAACATGTTTTCAGGCTCCATGGGGCACCAATTAACATTGTCTCAGACCGTGGCTCTCAGTTTATAGCCCAGTTTTGGAAGGCCCTTTGTTCTCAGCTAGGGATTAAGTTATCATATTCTTCAGCCTATCATCCCGAGACTAATTGCCAAACAGAAAGAACTAATCAGACGAAGATGGTACGTTGTCTGATGGCGAATGATGAGGTGGAGTGGGTCAACATCCTTCCATGGGCAGAGTTTGCCTTTAATAATTGTGCCAGCTCTTCTACAGGGACCTCTCCCTTCTTCTGTGTTTACGGGTTGCATCCTCGTGTGTGCTCCTTTGATCTTCCACCCTCTGATGTTCCAGATGCCAACACCACGATTGAAAATTTCTCCAAAATCTGGTCTGACGTCAATCGTGCTATTTCTCGTTCGGTGCAGGCTTTTAAGAAAACGTCTGATAAGAGGCGCTCAAGGCCCCTGGATATAAAGTTGGTGACAAAGTGTGGCTATCATCCAAGAATCTGTCCCTGCATGTTCCATCCAAAAAACTTGGCCCAAAATTCATTGGGCCCTATGAGATTTCGGAGATTGTTAATCCTGTGTCCTATAGATTAAAACTCCCCCCGTCCATGCGCATTCCTAATGTCTTCCATGTTTCTTTGTTGAAACCTGTTCATTCTAGTCTCCAAGTAAATGAACCAGAACCTGTAGATGTGTCGAAAGGCCAGGAATCTGAAGTGGCATATTATCTTGACTCCAGGCGAGTACGCAATTCCTTACAATATCTAGTTCATTGGAAAGGTTTTGGCCCAGAGGATCGATCCTGGATCCCAGCTCATGATCTCCATGCTGATCGCCTTAAAAAGAAGTTCCATCTTCGATATCCAAGTAAGCCTGGGGGTGCAGGAGCAACCCCTCGAGAAGGGGGGGGGGGGTACTGTCAGTACTGGATCCCTCTAGGACCCAGCGCACTCACCTGACACAGCCTTGGCTGGGAAACACTGATTGGCCAGCTCTCCTTTAAAACACCTGTTTTTTTACCCAATCAGTGCTCGTGATAGAGTTACTCTGCTTGCCTTGTGTGATCCAGCCTGACCTGTTAATCTGTAAACTTTGTGTATGACCCAGCTTGTTTGACCCTGCTTGTTGCTTCCGATTTGGTACCTTTCAAACTCTGATCCACCCGTGCATGACCCGGCTTGCCTAGACCACGCTTTGCCTGACTCCTGTAAGCAACATCCATTGCAGCGGTGCACTACTAGCACCAGCAACACCACCAACATCCACACCTGCGGTGAACTACAAGTTCCAGCTTTCCTGCTCATCACAACACCTACTTCAGCAGTGAACTACAAGTGCCAGCTGTCCCGCTCGTCTCAACCCTGCATCCATGGTGAACTAAAAGTCCCAGCACTGACCTGCTTCTCAAGACCTGCTCATGGTATGTGCTCTTGTTATTGAACTATAGGCATATTAGCACACCTGAACTGTTGTCTGCTCCCAGCCTGATACTAAACCTGATACCACCCTAGTTAACCTTTTTTCATTTATAAAAAAGTGCCAGGACTAAGGAATTTGATCGCTAGGAATGTTGTTGACCCTCCTAAGAGGGCCACCACCATGTTCCTTGAGTGTGTGGGGGTTCTATCGGTGGGGTAGATGCCTATCCTGTAGAACTACTGGTGAAGAAAAAAAGACATGGGTTCCTTTTTTATCTGCTAATGGTAGGGAATACAAAATTGACACATTCATCACTTGCAACACAAAATATGTTACTGTCAGGGCTGGGCTCAGCCCTTCCTTCTTTGAGCTGGCTGCTCAGCTCATTGAGGGGCCGGTGGGATAAAATGTCTCATTATATCCCACTTAAGAAGTTGCCCACTTTCTAAGGAACTGGCATTTTTGCTCAGGAGATCTTTCGCTTACATGGGCTACCCAAGGTGATTGTCTCAGACAGGGGTAGTTAGTTTGTGTTCTGGGGAGCTTTTTGTGCACAGTTGGGAATTCAGCTTGCTTTCTCCTCTGCGTATCACCCGCAGTCTAATGGGGCCGCAGAATGAGCCAATCAGTCCTCAGAGAAATTCTTACGTTGCTAAATTTCTGACCATCATAACAACTGGTAAGACCTCTTTTTTGTTTGCTCACAACAGTGCCTTGAATTCTGTTACCCGATTGTGCCCTTTATGGCGAACTATGGTTTCCAACCTTCCTTGTTGCCTGACTACTTGTTCCGCAGAGTATTCCTGTGTTAAGAGGAGCATCTCCGTGGTTTTCGCTCTACTTGGGCTCAAGTCCAGGAGGCTTTGCGAGATGCTAATGATAGGTAAAGACTCCATGCTGACCGCAGACGCCTGCCTGCGCCTTCCTACCAGGTTGGGGACAGAGTCTGGTTGTCACCTCGCAACCTCTGACTTTGTGTTCCTTCTCTGAAGTTTGCACCTCAGTTTATTGGGCCTTTCCATATCCTTTGCAGGATTAACCCAGTGACTTGCGCGTTGGACCTTCCTTCTAGTATGCGTATCTCAAATGTGTTTTATGTCTCCTTATTAAAACCTCTGCTCTGTAACTGCTTTACCACCTCTGTGCCATGTCCTCACCCTATACAGGTTGAGAACCACAAGGAGTATGAAGTACAGTCTATTGTTGACATGAACGCATACAGTACCTAGTGCATTGGAAAGGGTAGAGTCTGGAGGAACGCTCTTGGGTCTTATCCTCAGATGTACATGCCCCTGTCCTCCTCTGTGATTTCCATAGACATTTTCCCCTCAAGCACAGTGGTCCTCCAAGTGAGAGGGGTCATTGAGGAGGGGGTACTGTCAGGGCTGGGCTTAGCCCTTCCTTCTCTGAGCTGGCTGCTCATCAGTCGGCTAATTGCCAGCTCCTACCTCTCCACAGTGACTCACCTGTTGATGATCTGGCTCATCAGTCCTGCCTACTTAAGCCTTCCAGTTCACTTGCTCTTTGCCTTCGTCTTGGTCAACATCACAGAGACTATCTCCTGCGTTCCTGTTAAAGACTTGCTTAGCTGACACATCCCTTCTGGCTCCTGATCCCGCTTGCTGTTTGTAACGGTCAGGGGTTAACGCCGTTTACGATATTCCATTCCACCAACCCACGACAGCTTATCCGACACTCCAACAATCCAGCAGACACGATCCATAAGAATTCCCCAGAAAAACGAGACACAAGCTCTGTTCTCTGGTTCCAAATGAATGAATACTTTAATGGTAAAACTCAGGCTTTATACAGTTGAAATTAAGAGTGGACAATGACTCAACTCCACCCACAACATGACACAACGAACACATTTCGTTAGATAATGACATTCAGATGAGCTAATTAGCAGACGTTCTGACTCTGCGATAAGCCACTCTCACATTCCTCTAGTAAACACAAGCCAGACATCTGACCTTTAGAGGGTGCTAAGTCACAACACATATTATCATCAATAGAACTTCACACAATGAAAGCTTCGAGAGGCAGACTTAATTAGCACAATAGACAATAGAATGCAATCTCAGCAAGCCCCACATTGAATGAGTCATTCTATTGACCTGTTGGGTCAGAATAAACCACTTGTAATATTTCAAGATATCCTGCACTACATGATATATCATTACCATCCCATCTCATGTAATTCATGATATCATTTCTCAGTCATCCTATGTCCCTAATGGACATAGGATGACCCTAGACCCAGGAGTCATTGGTGAAGCTGGCAAAGGAGTACCCCGCATCCTTCAAAAGTCTCTGGGTATCACGAGCCATTCCGTTACACTGTTCTACTACGTTCTCTGGCTCTATGACATTTGGCTTGGCTGACTATCCGATCTGGTTCCTGAACTCTGGCTATGTTTTGACTACGCTTTGACTAATGCACTTGGGGGCAAAAAACATAATTGCACTTTTAGCATGCATAAAAAAGGGGATATACTCAAGGGATAAAAAAATAATCCTGCCACTATATAAAACTCTGGTGAGGCCACATCTGAAGTGCTCCATCCAGTTCTGGTCACCAATACTCAGAAGGGATGTGCTGGAACTGGAGAGTCCAAAAAGGGCAACAAAACCGATGAGGCCTGGACGACCTCCATTACAAGGAAAGACTATAAGCACCACATTTATTCTCACTGGAGAAGTGCAATTTGAGAGGGAACATGATAGCAATTTACAAATATCTCAATAGTGATCCCAGCATAGGGAAAAAACTATTCAGTCTCAGGGATTATAATGGCCCGTACACTCGATCGGAAATTCCAACAGCAAAAGTTCGATGTGAGCTTTTGACCGAAAATTGCTGTCGAAATTTTTCGAAAAAATTCCTATCAGAAAATCTGAACATCTGTAGCAATTCCAACATGCAACATTCCGAGGCATGTTCAGAAAGAATTTCGAAGCATGCTCGGGAGCATTACACTTAATTTTCTCAGCTCGTAGTATGTGTTGTACGTAACCGCGTTCTTGACAGACGAAAGTTCAGAGAACTTGTGTGACCGTGTGTATGCAAGCCTATCTTGAGTGGAATTCCGTCTGAAAAACCATCCAAGGCATTTCCAACGGAAAATCCAATCATGTGTACGCGGCATAAGAGTACACAGGGCCACACAATGAGATTGGAGGAGAAGCGGTTTAACCTAACTGCGCAGGGGGGTGTTTTTCACTGTCAGGGCAATATTTGGTGGTGGCAGTAGGGAGTATGGATATTTTTAAAAGACTCTTGGAGACATCTTAAAGAACACAACATACGAGGATATGGGAAATAATTATAGACACTGACACACGTACACCTACACAGGTTGAATTGGATGGACTATTGTCTTTATTCAACCTTACCTATTATTTAACTATGTATGTAACCATGATAGAAAAGGATAAGGGTTTTTTGTGAGAAAATTCTGTCCTCCATGAGTTGGATCCAGTTTTTGAACCACCTGATGGTCACTTTGTTGGCTGCGTCGTTCTGGTAAACGTGAATTTTAAATGCACATGGTGGAGCACATTTAAAGAAGATTTGGGCACTTAACACTTTGAGTAGCACATAGTTGGCAATATACTACTGCATATTTGGACTTTCATATTTATACTTGTCACACATTTAGAATATGAATTGTAGATGAATTTGTTAATGGACTCATTTAAATTTTTCTGGTAACACTTTGAGTAGCACGGTGATTGGCAATATGCTACTGCATATTTGGATGTTCATATTTATGCATGTCACATGTTAAAAATAGGGTTTATACTGTATATTTATTCGTTTTTTGACTGATTGAAGTCGTATCTGGTTATAAGGCAGTGTCTACCTTTCATATTTGCACATTATCAGTGTTTTACCAGCACTTAAAGGGGCAGCAGCCTTGACCAATATTGGTATTTTATTAGCTTGGTGATCTTTTATATTGCAGTGTCTAACTGTTGCTACCCTGTCAACTTTCTGATGTCACACAGTGGGATTGATTTACTCAAAGAGAAGAGGCTGTCACCTTTGTAAAGCAGATGCATATTCTTTATTTTACTGATCTCGATTCCTAAAAAAGACCCGTGCGATATTCTGCTTATGCAAACAAACTCTCTATATATTCCAACATCCACATATTAGCTTTACATTGTCTCCTCTCCAGTGTGATTCCTGCCCTCTTTAAACAAGAAGGAATGGGTTGGGGGTACTCTTGCCATGTGGGGTGGAATGCAGTCAGGTTAGGCTGCATTTACGCATGATAAGGCTTCAGGGAGATGCTATGGACAAAATCCAAGAGGTACTGTATATGACAAAAGAAGCACCTCACGAATGGCTTATGCCTTGTACACACGACCGTATTTTCCTATGGAAAAAGTCAGACGGGCTCTTTTCATCGGATATTCCGTTCGTGTGTATGCCCCATCAGACTTTTTCTTCTGAAATTCTGACGTACTTAGATAGAGAACTTGTTCTCTTTTTTTCAGACGGAAAGTCAGTTCTTCTGTATGTGTAGTGCCCTGCTCCTGTTGACCAGGCGCTATTTTCTAAATTTTGTGGGATATCTGAACTGTATTCAGTTCATATACAATGTTTATGGCTAAATTGGCCTCTGCTCCAGTTCCAGCTTTGGCTGAGTTGGTGTATTTCCCACGGTCACCAGCAGGTGTCGCTGTCACTTCTGATTCGTGATGGAAGGTACAACAAGACGAGGTGTATTGGGAGTTCTTATCCAGAAGCTACCTAGTGGGAGGTTTTTACCACTGGGCATGCTGGGAGAGGGTACTTAAGGGGCGGACGCCATTCTTTTCACTCTCTCGCCTCGTGGCCACTCTGGCCTAAGGTAAGTGACAGCTCCTCTTCTGCCTCGGGGCCTGCTGGCCCGAGGATTCATTACTGGAGGTAGGCCCAAAAGCTATTTGGGGCCTACTGGTTCGAGGGTGGTCCTGTCTGTCCTGCGGAAAGAAGCCGAGCAATTGAAGGAATAAGGAGAGGACTCCTCCTGGAGAGAACACAGCGGAAGGCTGGTATCTTGAGAGGAGCCTGATGCCTCAATTGGAGGATGCATCCTAACCAATCCACATCACAGTATTGCCGGGTCGGGTTAAAGGACCTCCTTATACTGTGCAGTTGTGTTCGCTTTGGGAAATTTTGATTACTAAATCTTGTGGCAGAGGATCATTCAACAGTTACTATCACTACCAAGTCTGTGGCAGAGACTTGTTTCTTTTTGTCCGTGCATCATCCCGGCTGATAGGCCGGTGAGAGAGACCTAGTGACAGCAAGTGTACCTGTCCCCAGCATCTCAAGTTCTTCAGTGATCTGCTAAAGGTACCTGAATTCCCCGAATACTCTATCCCTCTTCTGCCAACGTTGTGTTTAATAAAAAAAAGCATTGAAAAGACTCAGTGACTGGCCACCATGTTCTATGTAACTTCTTAACCCTAGACTTTGAGCTAACATGGTGAACAGTGGAGTAGCGGCAGACCAAAAAACTAACCAGCAGCCCCTATTGGAGTTGTGATACATATGCAATTACGACGGACTAAAAACCATGCATGCTCAGAATCAAGCTGAAGAGCCAAACTGTCTATTGAACTTCATTAATCTCAGCTCGTAGTATGTGTTGTACGTCACCGCGTTTTTGACGATCAGACTTTTGTGTGACTGTGTGTATGCAAGACAGCTTGAGCGGAATTCCATCGGAACTCCATCGGACAATGCATCTGACTTTATTCCAATGGACAGTCCGGTCGTGTGTACAAGGCATTAGAGTCTGGGCTTTTTTGTTTTATCATAGTATATACAGTGGGGGTCGAAAGTTTGGACACCCCAGGTAAAAAAAAATATTAATGTGCATAACGAAGCCAAGGAAATATGGAAAAATCTCCAAAAGGCATCAAATTACAGATTAGACATTCTTATAATACGTCAAAAAAAGTTAGATTGTATTTCCATCATTTACACCAGGGGTGCTCAACCTTTTGAAGAGCAAGGGCCACTTAAGCGACTTGGTAACCGGTCTCGGGCCACAATGAGCAGAGCGGGCAGATGGCAGGTCTGTGTCTACTCTGTATATGCAGAGCGGACATGGACACAGCCCACAATACTCTTTTTTCCGGATTGGTTTGTATGTATAAATCTGCCACTCCTTAGAGATGAATGGAGGGTCCCATTGGGTCGGACCGACCATGTGAAAGGGGCCCAAGACTGCTTTCACACAGATGCTCTGCAGTTTACCCACACTGCTGGTGCAACGCAGTGTACCTTTGGCTATCCTGCACCTTGCAAAAGACTTCTATTATATTCTGCAGGTTTGGTGCACTTTCAGAAAGCTCACCAAACTCGCAGGTCTATGGCTCAGTGTAGGAAACCCGCAGGTGCACTGCTCTGCACTTGCGGATCAGTTTGAAAGCAGCCAAGTAACCACTGCAGAACAGATATGCCCAGATATACACTGTGATTTTAGTAATAAAACTGACCTTTAATAACAGTATTGTATTCAATCGCAGAGCAGGAGGCCACAGGCCACATTAGAAGGCTTTGCAGGCCACATGTGGCCCACGGACCACTGGTTGGGCACCCTTGATTTACACTTTCAAAATTACAGAAAACAAAAAAATGGCGTCTGCAAAAGTTTGGGCACCCTGTAGAGTTAATATCTTGTACTGCCCCCTTTGGCAAGTATCACAGCTTGTAAATGCTTTTTGTAGCCAACCAAGAGTCTTTCAATTCTTGTTTGAGGTATCTTTGCCCATTCTTCCTTACAAAAGTCTTCCAGTTCTTTGAGATTTCTGGGCTGTCTGTCATGCACTGCTCTTTTAAGGTCTATCCATAGATTTCCAATTATGTTGAGGTCAGGAGCTTGTGAAGGCCATGGCAAAAACTTCAGTTTACGCCTCTTGATGTAATTCCCCGTGGATTTTGAGGTGTGTTTAGGATTATCCATTTGTAGAAGCCATCCTCTCTTTAACTTCAGCTTTTTCACAGATGGCAACAAGTTAATATCCAAAATTTGCTGAAATGTTATTGAATCAATTTTTCCTTCTACTCGTGAAATGTTCCCTGTGCCACTGGCTGCACTACAACCCCAAATCATGATTGATCCACCCCCATGCTTAACAGTTGGACAGAGGTTCTTTTTATTAAATTCTGTGCCCTTTATTCTCCAAACGTACCTTTGCTCATTCCGGCCAAAAGGTTCTATTTTAACCTCATCAGTCCACAGAACTTGTTTCCAAAATGCATCAGGCTTGAGTATATATTCATTTGCAAAGTTCAGATGCTGATTTTTGTGGTGAGGATGTAGAAGAGGTTTTCTTCTGATGACTCTTCCATGAAGACCATATTTGTACAAGTATCTCTTTATAGTGGAATAGTGTACCACAACTCCAGTGTCTGCCAGATCTTTCTGGAGGGATCGTGCAGTGAAACATGGGTTTTGAATTGCTTTTCTCACAATCCTGCGAGCTGATATTTTTCATGGTCTTTCAGATCTTGCTTTACTTTCCACTGTTCTTGCTGACTGCCATTTCTTAATTACATTCCGAACAGAGGATATTGACATCTGAAAACGCTTTTCTATCTTCTTATAGCCTTCTCCAGCTTTGTGAGCGTCAACTAATGTATTTTCAGGTTCAGTTTTCTAGACAACTGCTTCGAAGAACCCATGGTGCTGATTTTTGGAGCAAGGTCAGATGAGTCTGGGCATTTAAAACCTTTGAGATTGACATCACCTGGTCTTCCCAGACGATGAATAAGAACAATCCATGACACTGGCAGGTCTCAGCTTTGCAAAGGGGGCAGTGCATGCTATAAATCCTAAATAGTTTTCTTACAAACTGTATGGCTGAAATCGCATCTCATTTGGACCAAACACGCACAGGAACCTTTTTTTGGTCCATACCAGAATCGCATGGGTGTTCACACTTATGCGATCCGATTCATGTAAAAAAACTGTCAGTTTGCAGTGCAATATGCAAGCTGGAATGGGGTGTCGATACCATTGTAGGACACTCCCAGCAGTTCGCATATGGCAATGTGAACTGCCGTGCGAGTCGGGTGCAATGTGGTAACCCGAAGTGGATTCGCAGTGTTCCCGAATCGCACCAGCGTGAACCAAGCCTCAAAGCATACAGCCTACAAATGTCACCTGACTGCTCCCACCAAAGCTTGGTTTACACTGGTGTGATTCGGAAACCCTGCAAATCCACTTCGGGTTCCCACATCGCACCCGACTCGCACGGCAGTTCACACAGAAGCCTTCCATCGGTCTATGCATGAAATTATTGGGAAAGATGGTGTTGGGCTGTCCCTTGCATCCATTTTCACTCGAAGCCGTTGCAGGGCAGAATTCTGTCCGCTTGAAACAAAGGTCTCCAAAGGTTCACCATAGCCTCAATTGGTGGTTGCTCCCCCAAATTCTATCAAAAGGAAGATCCTTTACTCCAGTTACCTGGAAAATGGTAACCACAGACGCCAGCCTTCTAGGCTGGGGGGCAGTTCTGGAAGAGGCATCTGCCCAGGGGAAGTGGTCCGTAGCCGAAAAGCTCCTACCCATCAAAATTCTGGAGATTTAGGCAATTTATCTGGCCCTCAGAGTCTGGTCTTACAGACTGCAGGGTTGTCCTGTTTGGATACAGTCCGACAATGCTACAGCTGTGGCCTATATCAATCACCAAGGGGGCACCAGGAGTCTGGATGCTCAAAGAGAGGTGAATCACATCTTGTCCTGGGCAGAAAAGAATATTCCTTGCCTGTCTGCGGTCTTAATTCCAGGGGTAGAAAATTGGCAGGCGAATAGTTTCTACACCCCATGTGGACCTGTTGGCTTTCAGGTTCAACACAAAACTGGACAATTTTGTGCCAAGGACAAGAGATCTATTTGCTCAAGGGTCGGATACCCTGACAATTTTGTGGGATCAATATTCTCTGATTTTTGCGTTCCCTCCAGTTCCGCTTCTCCTGCGATTCCTTCAGAGAGTCCAGAGGGAATCAAAGCTGGTGATTTTGGTTGGCTTGGCTTGGCCCAGGAGACCCTGGTACCCAGAAATCATAAAGATGGCAGAAGGAAGACCTTGGGTTCTCCCACTACACTCGGACCTACCATCGTAGGGTCCAATATTCCATCCTGCCTTACAAAGTCTAAGTTTGATGGTTTGGCTGGTGAGACCCACATTCTGAGAAAACGTGGGCTCTCAGACCCAGTCCTATCCACTCTGGTGAATGCTAGGAAGCCAGCCTCCAGACTCATCTACTACAGAATCTGGAAGGCAGGGCCGGCCTTAGGCCTTTAGGCGCCCTGTGCGAGAAAGCTTTACAGCGCCCCCTAGTGGCCACGCCCCTCAGTAACCACACCCTTTCAGTGTCCACACCCATTTCTCCAATACCGGCTCCATTTAAAGCCTTACATTCTGTTAAGTTTCCAAAAAACTGATTACAAGCTATGATAAAAATACATTCACACGCTATAATAACACCACCTATACTGCAAATCACACGCTATAATAACGCCACCTATACTGCAAATCACACGCTATAATAACGCCACCTATACTGCAAATCACACGCTATAATAACACCACCTATACTGCAAATCACACGCTATAATAACTGCCACCTATACTGCAAATCACGCGCTATAATACCACTACCTGTAAATTTACAATCAAATATCAAACATAATTACAATAAAGTATTTTTTAACTTTTGTATTTACTGTTCCTTTAAGAAACACCCTATTTAAATAATAAAAAATACAAAAACGGACATTAAGCAGTACACTGCACTTATAAAAAAAAAATTTACTTACAGAAAAAAGTTTTTACATCTGCTGCCTGCGTCTGCCTGCGTCTGTAGATTCTTGCCCTCCTTTGTCTTCTCAGTGCGCGTGGCATATGAGCCTCTCATAGCAAGGCAAGGACAGCCGCCATGCCGTCTTTCCGGCAGAATCCACCTGTGGCCTGCCAGGCGTACCTAGAGCATTTGGCACCCAGGAACGGATCCTATATCTGCCCCCCCCACAGTAAAATGTAAAAACACCCCACTGTGCCCCCTGCATTCTTCAATATCTCTGTCACTACTGTGTACCTCCACAACTGCACCTCTGGACCCCTTTACATTACACAGCACCCTGCACCTATGGGCCCCTTTTCATTACACAGCACCCTGCATCACTAGACCCTTTTACATTTCACAGCACCCTGCACCTCTGGGCCCCTTTACATTACACAGCACCCCTTTACATTACACAGCACCCTGCACCTCTGGGCCCCTTTACATTACACAGCACCCCTTTACATTACACAGCACCCTGCACCTCTGGGCCCCTTTACATTACACAGCACCCTGCACCTCTGGGCCACTTTACATTACACAGCACCCCTTTACATAGCACCCTACAGCTCTAGACACCTGTATGTTACACAGACACCCCCCTACAGTGCAGACCCCCCTTACAACACAGACCCCTTCTTATAATACAGAACCCCCTCTACAATACAGATTCACCCCTAAAGAGCAGACCCCCTACAATACAAACCCACCTACAATACATAACCCCCCTCCTACAATACAGAACCCCCCCTACAATACAGAACCCCCCCTACAATACAGACCCCTCTCCCTACAATACTGAACCCCCCTACAATACAGACCCCTCTCCCTACAATACTGAACCCCCCTCTCCCTACAATACAGACCCCCCTACAATACAGACCCCCCTACAATACAGAACCCCCTCCCTACAATACAGAACCCCCTCCCTACAATATAGACCCCCTACAATACACAATCCCCCCTCCTTCAATACAGACCCCCCTACAATACAGCCCCTCCTCCTACAATACAGAACTCCCCCTACAATACAGACCCCCCTACAATACCGAACCCCACTACAGTGCCAACCCCCCCTACAATACAGAACCCCCCCCTCCTACAATACAGAACCCCCCCTCCTACAATACAGAACCCCCCTACAATACCGAACCCCCCCCTCCCTACAATACAGACCCCCCTCCCTACAATACAGACCCCCCTACAATACACAATCCCCCCTCCTACAATACAAAACCCCCCCTCCTACAATACAGAACCCCCCCTCCTACAATACAGAACCCCCCCACCTTACCGCCCCCCCCTACAATACAGAACCCCCCTCCTACAACACAAAACCCCCCCACAACACAGAACCCCCTCCTACAATACCGAACCCCCTCTACAGTGCCTACCCCCCCTACAATACAGAACCCCCCACCCCCCTTCAGACCTGTATAGCAGGCTCAGCTAATGTGCTTGCCGCGTGCTGCACACACACAGCACAGCACAGTACAGACAAGGGGGAGGCGGCTTGGCTGCCTGTGAGACAGGCAGCCGAGACTCAGACCTGCGGCGCTGCACAGGGAAGGGGGATGATTGCGGCCATGTCCCGAGTGTGCCGACGGCTCGCTCGGGTTCCTGCTTGCACCCCCGCAAAGCCAGGCGCCTGTCACCATGGAATGCCGCCCAAAGTCCTCTTCGGTCGCGCGCGCGGGGGGGGGTTCGGGGCGCCGGCACGCCCCCCGCCCACTACTTAGTTAGTACACGGGCGATATTAGAGAATTTGTGTCGATCGCCAGGCGCCCATGTTGCTATGGCGCCCTGTGCGACCGCACATCCCGCACACCGCAAAGGCCGGCCCTGCTGGAAGGCATATGTTTCCTGGTGTGAACCCAGAAGATGGCATCCTAGAAAGTATGTCATTAATAGGATTCTTGCCTTTCTTCAGTTGAGCTTAAACATGAATTTGGCCTTGAGCACTATCAAGGGCCAGATCTCGGCCTTGTCGGTATTCTTTTAAAGACCGATTGCTTCTCATTCCCTAATCCGGGCCTTTGTTTAGGGAGTACTGCACTTGAATCCACCGGTTAAGTCTCCCGTGTGCCCATGGGATTTGAATTTGGTATTGTCTGTTTTACAGAAACTACCTTTTGAACCGTTACACCATGCTTCTTTAACAACTGTTTTTTTCTCGTAGCCATATCCCCAGCAAGGAGGGTATCGGAATTGGCAGCTCTTTTGTGTAAAGAGCCGTATATGATTATTCATGATGACAGGGTGGTGCTGCATCCTCACCAGACTTTTCTACCCAGGGTGGTTTTGGGATTTCATCTAAATCAAGATATAGTCCTACTGTCTTTTTTTCCAGATCCGCAGTCTGCTGAGGAAGAGAGTTTACACTCTCTAGATGTTGTAAGAGCGGTAAAAGTTTATCTGCAATCTACGGCTCAGATACAAAAGACGGATTGTCTGTTTATTCTGCCACAAGGCCCAAGGAAGGGCCAGGCAGCGTCAAAATTTACTATTGCATGTTGGATTTGGCAAGTCATTATTCAGGCCTATGGTTTAGAAAAGAAGATTCCTCCTTTTCAGGTGAAAGCGCACTCGACTAGAGCAGTTGGTGCTTCATGGGCAGTGCATCACCAGGCCTCCATGGTTCAGATCTGTAAGGCTGCTACTTGGTCTTCGGTCCATACATTTACTAGCAGGCAGCAGTATAGATCCTCTGGCCCAATGGCAGTCTTTATTCTGATCTGTGTCTCCCTCCCCTCAATTTAAGCATTGCTATGGGACATCTCAATAAGTAATTAAGGCTCTCTGTCCTGTGATGTATGAGCAGGAAAATAACGATTTTTTAATACAGCTTACCTGTAAAATCCTTTTCTTGGGAATACATCACGGGACACAGAGCTCCCGCCCGTCTTCGGAGTTAAACGTGGGATACTTATTGCTTTGCTACCAAACGGAGGTACTCTCCATTTGGAAAGGGGTTATATAGGGGAGGAACTCAATTCTAATTGGGTTTGCCAGTGTCCAATCACCTGTGGTCACTACATGTCCCGTGATGTATTCCCAAGAAAAGGATTTTTATAGGTAAGCTGTAATTAAAAAATAATTTTTGCTTTCATGTGATTGGATAATGGTAGTCAACAGAGGTTCACCACATTCACTAAGTTTAGGGGTAAATTCTCTTGCACAGTGAACAGCTCACTTACCTTTAGTAAAATAACCTCATTGTGTAGTACTAATTAGCAGCCAGCACAGCTCATGTAAAAAGCAAATACATTATCCCGCATGCCGAAGAAAAAAAAAAAGCCTTTAAAATTGTTTCACGTCTTAGTATTTTTACATGAAACAGATAAAACCGCATATTTACATATATGGAAATATTCTGTTAAAGAAATAGTTCTACTTCCTAATTGTTGCCGGATAATATCAGATAATATTTTAAATTAACTTACCAATGTGCGATTTGCAATAACATTTACCCTGCCTGCAAAAGTTTGGTTTTTATTCCTTTTGTTGGCATTTCTCAGGTGTCGATAAGTTTCTGAAAAAAAAAAAATGAATGCTTTGAATAAAAATTACTGCAACCATAAAATATATAGCAATTAAAAAACTGATATATACTATTCATTGACTGTTACAGGCATACATCCAATACCTAACATGTATACAGTTGAAAGTAGCGTCCATTTTTGTTTGACAGTTTCGCCATTAAGGCATCATCAGGACTGGACGTGAAGGGATACTTTAAATAATTTTTCAATAGAAATCCAGCTTTAGATGTAAGCAAAAATAAACAATACACATAAATATACATTGTGGGTATCCTTAGTGATAGAAAGTGAACAAGTGTTGGGTAACCTGTAGAAGGGCTTAATCCAATAAGTGTGGATTCCCTATGAGCACGCTTTAAACCAAAGAGAGCGTGTGAGGTTGCCCCGTTAATAGTGCTGAATATCCTAATTCCCAAGTGTGTGGGTGATTAATGGACCTCCACCAAAGGATGGTGTCCAATAGTATATGGAAAAGAAACCAAAAAGTTAATTGGGTGATAAAAATAAGAAAAAAATGCAATGTAGGTCAGGACTCTGTACATGCCAGTGAATCAGGCCAACCCTGCGTGTGCCTCCAAATTCAAGGAGATCTGTGATCCTGGGTGTTCAAAAAGTGACTCGAACCCTTAGTCAAGAGCCTGGACTGGCCTAGCTCTCTAGGGCATCAGCACAAATAAAATGTGTAAAACCTGAAAGTGTGCAACATCAATTAATGCCACCAGTTGCTAACAGTAAATATATATAAACTGTAATACCTTGTAGAAACACTATAGAAGACAGACTGAGAAATGTGAACAGAATACTGTGCAGACCAGTAATGGAAAGTGAAGGTTGTTACCTAGGTGTGCAGCCTAGAACGACCCTAATTTCCCTGCGTGGCTATTGTAAATACCCCCACAATGGGTAGTAAAATCAATCCTCAATATATATCAGGCAGCAGTATGAGGAGACGAACGTAAGTATAAAAAGCGATGATAACAGCCCCCCCTAGCCACAAACAGGAGTCCTCAGAAATAGGTAAAAACAACTAATCCTGATGTAAGAATGGTAGCGTCATAGTTCAAACAGCAAAATGAAATGAGGTGTAACAAAGTGGCTGTATGGTGACTTAGGTGCTGGTTCCTGTCTCAAATCAATACTTCAGTGACTGTTGTGCTCAGGGGACTGTGCAACAGGAGCAACCAAGGTACCACCACCTCCTGCCTCTTGCCCCTTTTCAGGGTGCCAACATCTGGTGAGTGGGGACTGCAGTATCAGGCCTTGGATATGAAAGAGAGCAGGCCTGCTCTCAGCACAGTCAATTCCAAACTTTGCCACTCTCGCCGGAGTGGGTAAAGTGTCCCCGGACAGGCAATTAACTCGGAGGGCCACTTGCAAAAGTCACTGGGAGGGGAAACAGGGCCTCTGCCACAGGCTCCGTGAATGTTCCGTCGTCAAAGATTAGAACTAATGAATCCTCCCAGTAAATCCAATTTAGGGTCACCAGTTTACAGTTGAACTGTACCTGTCATACAGCATGGTGACCGGATCCCCGATGGTTCGTCTAGGCCTCCCGGACAACCTCTATCTCTAGGTTCTCCCGAGCCGATCCTCCACCGCACAGCTCTCAGCTTAGGATCTGGGACCCAGCAAGTCGCAAACTGGTTCCAAACTGGCAGCAGCCAAATTTCAGAAATTGTGAATGGGAGAAAATTAACTCTCCCATTCCCCACTAACTTTAGTGTAACACCCCACACAGAACAGAGGGGGGGCGCTACATATGTAACTTGACAAATGCTTTAAGTAGTTAAGGCTAATGTAGCCTTAAACCCTAACTGTATGTATTAACTTAGCCCAAAGCACTTGGTATTATAAAGAAATGGAACAGCTTTTAATTTTTTAATTTTGTTTTGCACCTTACTGCAATCTTTTCAGACATTTTTAGACTTTTCTGTCTACATGCTCCATTGTAAGCTGCATATGATTACCCTGCACTAGTTTACTGACAGTAACAGCGGTGGACCATATCTGTGCACACAGCCACTTTGTAGACTCCACCAGTGATACACGTGGCAGGGTGACGATGCAGACAGTTGTTATCCCAAAATGGGAGGAACCTGAACAAGGACCTTCACAGAAGGACCATCGGGTATTCTTTAATTAATGAACAATACACCTCCTACTCATGAGTATTGTGATCTACCAGAAGATATTCCCAAAAACCCGAATCCTGGCTCCAGATACAAAAGAACCATGCCTTGCTGTACTCTTAGGTCTGGGGGAATCCAACAAGGAACTGAACAAAATACAGAAAAAAGAGGGCGCACCAGCCTAGCACATAACCTCAAAACCATTTATTGATTAAAAGAAAAACATGTACCTACAACTGGTACAACTGGTCTGGTATGGATTTCACAGGGGAACCCATGAAAAAACAAAAATGTATAGGGATCCCCCCAAAAATGGGAATTTCATGCAATAACAAAACAAGAAAAAAAGTGAAAAAGTAAAAACGAAATCGTTCAGAGCAATAGGACCTAGAGGCAAACCCAAATAAGCCTATATACACTTTCAAAATAATGAGTACATTTTGGCAATTGGGTGAGCTTCTGGAAATGACCAGACATGAATATTGTCTTCACTAGCAAATAATAATAATTTCTATCTTGCAGAATAAACCAATGAGAGGATAGCTCTGATTTTTCATCAGGCTATACATGCAGTACATTATATAGGCTTTTTTTGTTTTACATTTTAATATATTGTATCTGCCCCATTGTAGAACTTAACTGAAGTGGAAAAATAAATCATGACATTACTTGCCTCGTGTATAGTAGCAAACAAATGGTATTTTCTCTGTACAAGACTTGTAATTTGTGTCACCATCACTGTTTTGCAGAACTTTGCATTGTAATGAACATCCTAAGCAGAAAGAAGAAGAGATAATGTGAAGATAAAAAAAGAGAAGACAATGTTTGGGGAAACCTGACAGTGTCACATTCTCAGTTTTGAAATCACAGACAATTCCAAATCTTTGCAAAGACAATACTATACCAACACAAAATTGCAAACAGTAATAAAACAACTTATTAATTAACAAAACAGTTAATTATAATAAGAAGAAGGGTATTGTAAGTTTGTATGTAAAAACGTGTGAAAAGAGAGTGTATTTAGGGCAGTTTATTTTACTTACTGTAATTACTCTCCATTTTTACTTGCTAAAGTTTTTTTTTAAATTTGTGTGTATTTGACCATTTTTTGTATCCACAAAACAAGATACACCGGAATTACGCTAAGAAACAACTGGTGTAACGTTATTACACCGTCGTCTCTTAGGTGCCTATTTACGCTGGACACTAGGGGCGCTTCTGTCTATTTCCAGCGTAAAATATGCAAATGAGCGAGATACGCAAATCCACGAACTAACAAGCGGCCGGCGCCTTCCCTTTACGTCGTTTGCGTAAGCGTATCTCCGGCGTAAAGCTACCCCTGCTATATGGAGGCGCCGCCAATGTTAAGTATGGTCGTCGGGACAGTGTCGTATTGGACGTCGTATACGTTGTTTGCGTATGCCGATCCAGAATGGGCCTGGGCGTAAGTTGCGTTCACGTCATTTTCATTGACTATTTGCGATGTGTTTCACGCATGCGCACTGGGATACGTTCACGGCCGGCGCATGCGCAGTTAAAAAAAACGTTGTTTGTGTCGGGTCATTGATAATTTTAATAAAACACGCCCACCAACAACCCATTTGAATTACACCCGCGAACGCCGGGCCATTTACTCTACGCCGCCGTAAGTAACAGCGCTATTTCTTTGAGGATAAGTAATACGCCACTGTAACTTACAGCGGCGTAGAGTAAATGGGTTAGGCTCACAAAGCGCAGCAGCTTTGTGGATCTGGCCCCTTGTGTCTAATGAAAAATAATGAGGTTAAATGAAAGGCTGTTTTTATGATGGTTTCCCTTGGGAGCCATATAACTTTTCACTCGGTTGGTCCCGCCATCCTTCTTATGGTCCCTGTAAGGAAAAAACTGGGAGGGGGACCTGAGTGTAGTATTAAAATTATGATTTTAATAGGATAAGATTAAAAACACTTACAAGATGATAGAAGATGCTTGCTCATCAAAGTAAAGTGCAGTCCTGGCATTCCACATGGATCTTTGGGTCCCACCGCAATGCCGGATAGCATTGAATGCATCACAGTGTTTCTCCAGGAGCAAGGAACCAGGAAGCAACACACTGACCAGCATGGACCGTGGAACAGGAAGTAATGTCACCAGTGTCTGATTGGACCAAGGCAGGGCTGGAATCTTGTCAATCAGGGCTGCAGTAATGAAAGGCTATGCGCTCGGAGCTAGCTGCTCCTTCTATTGGCCTGCTGCCCTCTAGAGGACGACAGCTATATATACACAATGGAGAGCATGTGGGTGTGGCCATTGAACTAGAACTTCCAGCAGACCAATCAGTAAACAATTTAGGGAAAAATAAATTATAGCAAGGGGCAGGTGAAGCAGGGGTTAACAGTCTTGGACTGACAAAAAAAAAATTAAACTGATACACATAGAAATATTTAAAGCATTATCCTCTTCTATATGTATAGAAGCTTATTGAAGAGGTTAATGTTGTATGAAGGGCCAGCAAGTAAAAACAAAAGGGGTTAGTATGCATGTAACCATGAAGAGGTGATGGAGGGGGAACAGGCTGTAGTGTAAAGAATAATACTAAATGAACAGTAATGATAAAATTGGTGCTGCATTCCCCCTAATTGGTATACAAGGGATGTACAGTCATGGTCACAATTCCTGGCACCCTTTCAAAATATATAAATAAGATTGTTTCAAGCATGTGATATTCCTTTCAATTCACCTGGGACAAGTAACAGGTGTAGGCAATATAAAAATCACACCTGAAAGCAGATAAAAAGGAGAGAAGTTCCTTTAGGAATCTTTCACACGGGGTGCCCCTTCAGATCCGCCTGCCGTTTTTTTATGCGGACCATTACTGATCCGCCCCATGTGAAAGAGCCCTTAGTCTTTGAATTGTGTGCCTGTGTGTGCCACACTAAGCATGAACAACAGAAAGAGGAGAAGAGAACTGTTTGAGTACTTGAGAACCAAAATTGTGGAAAAATATCAACAATCTCAAGGTTACAAGTCCATCTCCAGAGATCTATATTTGCCTTTGTCCACAGTGCGCAAGATTATTAAGAAGTTTGCAACCCATGGCACTGTAGCTAATCTCTCTGGGTGTGGACGGATGCAGGATAGTCCGGATGGTGGATAAGCAGCCCCAAACAAGTTCCAAATAAATTCATGCAGGCTCAGGGAGCATCAGTGTCAGCGCAAACTATCTGTCAAAATTTAAATTAAATTAAACTCTATAGCAGGGATATGCAATTAGCGGACCTCCAGCTGTTGCCAAACTACAAGTCCCATCATGCCTCTGCCTCTGGGTGTCATGCTTGATGCTGTCAGGGTCTCGTTATGCCTCATGGGACTTGTAGTTTGGCAACAGCTGGAGGTCCGCTAATTGCATATCCCTGCTCTATAGCAAGAGACCCAGGAGGACCCCACTGCTGACACAGAGAGACTACAGTTTGCCTAAATGTACTTGAGTAAGCCAAAATCCTTCTGGGAAAACGTCTTGTGGACAGATGAGACCAAGATAGAGCTTTTTGGTAAAGCACATCGATCTACTGTTCTAGTGAAAAATGAATGAGGCCTACAAAGAAAAGAGCACAGTACCTACAGTGAAATATGGTGGAGGTTCGATAATGTTTTGGGGTTGTTTTGCTGCCTCTGGCACTGGGTCCCTTGAATGTGTGCAAGGCATCATGAAATCTGAGGATTACCAAAAGAATTTTGGGTTGCACTGTAGATCCCAGTGTCAGAAAGCTGGATTTGCGTCTGAGATCTTGGGTCTTTCAGCAGGACAATGACCCCAAACATACATCAAAAAGCACCCAGAAATAGATGGCAACAAAGCGCTGGTCCTAAAGAGAGTTCTAAAGTGGCCAGCAATGAGTCCTACCTGTGGAAAGATTTTAAAATTGCTGTTGGGAAAAGGCGCCCTTCCAATAAGAGAGACCTGGAGCAGTTTGCGAAGGAAGAGTGGTCCAAAATTCCTGGTGAGAGGTGTAAGAGGCTTATTGATGGTTATAGGAAGCGACTGATTTCAGTAATTTTTTCCAAAGGGTGTGCAACCAAATATTAAGTTAAGGGTATCAAGAAATTTGACCAGCCCATTTTTGGAGTTGTGTGACATTATGTCCAATTTGCTTTTTTCTCTCCCTTTTCTTGCTTTACACACAGAGGGAATACACATGTCTATAGCAAAACATGTGTTATATACATCTGCAATACTTTTCTGTGAGAAATACTTGATTTTCTGGAAAGATTTATGGGGTGCCAACAATTACGGCCATGACTGTTTATGTGTGTGTGCGCTGTCCCCTCATGGTGTGGATACCAAATGTGGTGCACCTAATGATGGATCATGCAATATGTATATATGTCTGCATATTTCTAGATTGTAAGTTCTTACGAGCAGGGCCCTCTGATCCCTCCTGTATTGATTTGTATTGTGAATGTACTGTCTTCCCTGATGTAAAGCGCTGCGCAAAAAGGGAAAGGGGGAGAAACAAACCAGAAATGGTTGTGTGATTTGTTATAACAAGGTGTATGCGTCTAACTCCTCATTGAGTTCCCCTGGAAAGAGGGAATTGAGGGAATATATCCAGAATGTCTCCTGCTGGCAAAGTGGTTTGAAACGCTCTGCAGCAGGCAGACCTCTATGACCCACACCTTCAGGCCTTTGGTGGACTTTTGATGTTCAGTCAAAAAATGGCTTGGAACACTGTACTCATCACATCCCTGTTTGAGGAACCATCTGTGCTTGCCAACCTATTGGCGGAGGGGACGGATGGTTCTGCCAACATATTATAGGAGGCCACAAAGACAGGTCAGACAATATACTACATGATCACTGGAGCAATTGTGAAACTCTTATATGATAAGTTTTTCCTTTTTTAGAGAAGATTTTTTTTGGCAATGCTAGACAAATTTGCACATCATGCATCATTTTTTCTTGCATTGAAACATGCCCACTAGTGGAATCAGGGGGGAGTGGGTGGTGGGATCTGGCTTGTTTTTGCAGATTTAACTGCAAATAAGTGCAATTCGGCTCTTGATATTTTTGTCCTTGCGGTAGTAAACTTTGGATTTGGATGTTAGTGTGGCACCCAGAAAAGGATCTTCCAGCAGGATGGGGCAGTTCTTGATGAAGATATTTCCATTTGTCTGTAGCGGTCATGGAACTGGGTGGTAAACCTTGTTGGCTGGAGCCCTTTGGACACGTTGCGTTTGGGTTTCGGTTTAGCCTGATACTGTTGGAAAGCATCACCTACAAGAGCTGGGTGGTATCCCTTGTTCAGAAATGTTGGGGTTAAGGGTTGGCCTTGGGTCTGGTAATCCTCATCGCTGGTACAATTGTGTGCTAAGGCGCTATCTGGAAGAGGCCCCAAATGCTGCGGTTTCCTGTAGGCAGGCGCAGGAAGAAGATGCAGCAAAGATGGCGGACGTGACTTGGAACATGCACGGTCCACGCCTCCAGCAGAACAAGTGTAAGGCCGCGTACAAACGATCAGTCCATCCGATGAGAACGGTCCAAGGGACTGTTTTCATCGGGTTAACCGATGAAGCTGACTGATGGCCTGATGTGCCTACACACCATCGGTTAAAAAAACGATTGTGTTAGAACGCAGTGACGTTTACGTGTTTTAACACAACGACGTGCTGAAAAAAACTAAGTTCAATGCTTCCAAGCATGCGTCGACTTGATTCTGACGATTTCTAACGATCGGTTTTGGCCCATCGGTCAGGCGTCCATCGGTTAAATTTTAAAGCAAGTTCTCTTTTTTTGACCGAAGGATAACTGACCAATGGGGCCCACACACGATCGGTTTGGACCAATGAACCGGTCCTTCAGTCTGTTTTCATCGGTTTTGACTGATTGTGTGTATGCGGCCTAAGAAGAGACAGAAGGGGGAGGTTCCCCCTCAGCCTGGCAGCAATAACAGCACTTTCACTTCATGAGAAATAATCTTTATCCAAGATTAATGAATTAAGTGTGATTGTTTTTTCTTTAGCCAGTATTTTTAACTATAAAGGGGCACAAACTCCTGGTGCCTTTCAAAAAAATTCAGGGACACAGAGCGCTGGTGCTTTCCTTGAGCCTTTTATTGATTTCAGGGGCACATTTTGATGGTGCTGTCATTGTGATTACTCCCCAATGTAAGCAAATTTTCCAAAATGTTTCTACAGTATGGCATGGTTCTATAGAGCAAATTTACAACATGAATGATATTCTGATGAACACATTGGATAATGAAAGATCTGTTTTCTAGTCTAAACCTGTTCTTTCCTCTATTTCTCCACTGCCAATATTAATTAAAAATAAAACTACGATATCAAACACATGTCTTAAAAAGGCTCTCCCATGTAAAGCTCATCCCTTTGAGTTATGTTGGTGAAACAGTATGGTTTTTCTAACACGGAAAACTTTAGACAAAAATTAGCTTCCTTATGCTGGGGAGTCAAGGATGTTGGTTTGTGGATACATTTTATGTTACTGCAAAAACCTCAGTTCACTACAAGAACAGTTATAGGTAGTCAGACTCCTTTTCATAAGGATTTTGCTTTGTTAATAACCCCCGTACCATATTGCTGCCCAATGACCAGAGCACTTTTTGTGATTCGGCACTGCGTCGCTTTAACTGACAATTGCGCGGTCGTGCGGCATAGCTCCCAAACAAAATTGGTGTCCTTTTTTTCCCACAAATAGAGCTTTCTTTTGGTGGTATTTTATCATCTCTGCGGTTTTTATTTTTTGCGCTATAAACAAAAATAGAGCAACAATTTTGAAACAAATGCAATATTTTTAACTTTTTGCTATAATAAATATCCCCCAAAAATATATTAAAAAAAAAACTTTTTTTTCCCTCAGTTTAGGCCGATACGTATTCTTCTACATATTTTTCTAAAAAAAAAATCATAATAAGCGTTTATTGATTGGTTTGCGCAAAAGTTATAGCGTTTACAAAATAGGGGGTAGTTTTATAGCATTTTTATTTATTTTTTTACAAAGAAAACTGTGCTTTATTGTGCAGATAGTAAATGTACAGGACATACAAAAAAAAAGAGGTCCAGATCAAAGACATGGTACAAAATCGATGCATGGTCGTACAGAAATAAGGCATATCAACAGTTCAGAGGAAGTGGAAAGTACTGGCAGTGCACGGTCAAGTACATACGATTGTCACATAGGCAAAGGCTTGGAATGACAAGGGACCAAGTTACAGCCCGGGGGTGCCCACAAAACCACATAGAATCAAGCCCAAAGCACACCAACAGCCGTGGAGGGGGGAGGGTGAGAGCAAAGAGTGGTAGACTTAGGCAGGAATGTCGTCACACGAAGCAGCGGTTCCCAGCCATGTATCCCATATCTTTCCATACTTAGCAGGGCAACCCCTATGGATGTATATTTATTTTTTATACGGCAATACAGCATTTACTGCAGAGATCCACTCGAGAGAAGGCGGCTCAACCTGGAGCCACCTCCAAGCCACGAGAAGCCTGGCAATAAACAACGATTCTTGTAGGAAGACCTTGTGGTACTTATCCGAGTCAGGATCCGGAAATATTCCCAACAGGCATTGCTTAGGGCATAGCGTCAAAGGGGACCCCATCTCATCGTGTATGAACTGTGTAACATGTGTCCAATAGTCCTGTATGACTGGACAGGACCAGAGGAGGTGGAAAAAGGTGCTGGTGGGGCTATCGCATCTGGGGCATAACGGGTTTTGATCGGGTTTGTATTTGGCGAGGCGGGTGGGGGTCAGATAAGTTCTATGTAACATATAGAGGTGTGTGAGGCGGTCAGACAGCTTGACTGATACCTTCTTGCTAGTCTCTAGGGCGTCTTCCCATTCGTCCTCCTCCAACTCCCCCACATCTACTTCCCAACGTTCTTTAAGGCCGTAGGCCAAGACAACAGCCGTAGGCCGCAGAAGTGTTGCATAAAACTCTGAAATAAGTTTCCGGGAATCTATCCCCTGTATGGTGCGTATAATATCCAATTTGTCAATATTGGGGGAAGCTTCACCAAATTGCACTCGAAGAGCGTGGCGGAGCTGGAAGTAACGAAAGTGCATGGAGTTGGGGAGGCCGAACCCGTCTTTAAGTTGTTGAAATGACTTGAGGACAGGGCCGTGATATACATCAGAAAGGTATCGCACCCCCCACCGAAGCCACAGGGCCTGATCCGGGACAGTCAATAGTTCGCGTAGGCAAGGATTTTCCCAGAGGGGTGTATGAGAGTGGGTGGGCAGGACTTTAAGCCTGCGCCTCACCACCTCCCAAATTTTACAGTGATGGTAAAGCAGGCTTTTATTATTCCCCGGAGACCAGGCACCCCCCAGGTCCCGAAAGAGAACCTGAAAAGGGTGAGTGACCCCAGGAGTGGAGGGGAGGCATATAAGGGATAAGTAGCGGCTCCTGTCAATCTTGTCTAGGTAAAAGAAATGAGACAACTGCGCCGCCAAGTAGTACAAGGTAAAGTCAGGTAAAGCTGTTCCACCTAAGTCCGTGGGGTTTTTCAACACCTGCCAGGACAGCTTGTGGCGAGCGGCGCCCCACACAAACGAATTAAGAATGGCTTCGATGGACTTGAAAAATCTAAGGGGGATATAAGCGGGGGCATGCCAGAGCACATACAGAAACTTAGGGAGAAGGATCATTTTAATAAGATTTACGCGCCCCATCACCCCCAATGGTAGCTTGGCCCACGTCTGCGTCTTGGCTTTCAAAAATTGCACCAACGGCTCAAGGTTAGCAGCAACGTAATCCTCGGGAGATCTAGAAATCCGCACCCCCAAGTATTTCAGAGAGCCAACTCTAAGGAGAGGGAAAGAGGCCTGGAGTTCTGTGGGGACACTGACGTCTATAGGGAGAATCTGAGATTTGTCCCAGTTAATGCGTAGCCCGGAGTACCGACCAAAGGTCTGGATGACTTCAAGAGCAGTCTGCAGGGAGGGGCCAGCGTCCGACAAGTAGAGGAGCATGTCGTCAGCGTAAAGGCTGACCGTCTCTTCTAGCCCCTCGCAACAGAGACCATGGATGCCCGGATGCCTTCTAAGGGAGGATGCCAAGGGCTCCACCGCCAGGGCGTACAGGAGCGGGGACAGGGGGCATCCCTGCCTGGTTCCCCTCTGCAGGGGGAAGGGGGCCGACACCCGACCATTCACCAAGATCCTGGCGCACGGGTCCTGATACAGAAGACGGATCCACTTTATGAATTTGGGCCCAAAGCCAAACCGCGCAAGGCATTCCCAGAGGTAGTCCCACTCGACAGAGTCGAATGCTTTTGCGGCGTCAAGGGACACCACCACCCGGGATCCCACCCGATCATGCCGCGCTTGCAAATTCATATGCAGTCTTCTCAGGTTGTGTGCCGTGTTTTTAGCTGGCATGAATCCGGTCTGATCAGGGTGGATTAATTTGAGGATCACACCATTGAGCCGCGTCGCCAGGATCTTAGCAAGGATCTTAATGTCAAGTTGTAACAGGGATATTGGGCGGTAAGATTCAGGGAGTTCTAAGTCTTTGTCGGGTTTAGGGATTAGTACTATATACGCCTCCCGCATAGAGGCAGGCAGGGAGCCCGATTCAGAAATGGACAGAAACAGCTCCCGGAGCCTTGGGATCAGGGACTCACCATAGGCAGTATAGAACTCCAGGGGGAGACCATCTGACCCAAGCGCCTTAGAGGGTTTCAACGTGGAAAGTGCGAGTGTTATTTCATCTATAGTAATAGGAGACTCGAGGTTCTCCACCTGAGATTCCGACAGTGTGGGTAATTCAATGCTAGCCAGGAGATCCACTATCTCCCCCCTAGGGTTATGGACAGCAGAAGAATATAGTGAGGCAAAGAAGGAGCGAAACTCCCCAGCTACCCCGTCCGGATCAGAGATCACAGCGCCCCCAGAGTCCCGAAGTGAGACCACTGTGGGAGGTCTGTGGTCCAGATGGGCTAAATAGGCTAGGAGTCGACCCGCTCGTTCACCACACTCATACACCTTCCGTTTGCTGTAAAATATTTTTTTTTTTTTTTAAAACAATTTTATTGAGTTTATAAAATAAGAGTTACATACAGTAATGCACAATTGGGGTAGCATGACATCAATAAACAGTAAACGATTTTCAGAGAAACATCTGTAACATCTTTTCAAACATACACGATAAGCCATGGGACGCACAACAGACCTCACAGAATATATAAAGAAGTACATGAAATCCCATCCATTGAGTGGCGCTTGGAGTAGGGGACCGTGTAGGCCTCCAACGTGAGTGGGAATGGGGGGGGAGGCAAGAGAGTGAGGAGGTCTTGTCTTTCGTCTATTAACTTCCATGGCAGCAACCGGGGTGGGCTTGTGCACTACATGAGGAAGCTAATAGAGAGCCTCCCCCAACCCATCCACCCCTATTGGGTACACTCTGTGGACGGAGGAGGGGGGGGGGTCTCTTTTCATGGGCCGCAACCCCGGAGGCTCACCACGGGCGGGAAAAATTTTGAGCTTTGAGCGTAGTTCGCATATGTGTCAAAGCCCTCCCCCCATTGTCTGGTAGGGGGCATGCGCGTAGTGTTACACAGGTCTCTCTTCGAGTCAAACCCTGTGCAGGAGATTGAGTTCATCTTGCGCGTTTCAGGGGTGAGAGGATAGTCGTGGTCCACCGGAGCGGACCGCAGGGGAGGTGTGGTCGGTCGGGGTCAGGGTGAGGGTAGGGGGAGGGGGTAGTTGACTTTGTGGCAGAGCCCCAAGTTAAACGGGGTCTACGGCGGGTACCTGTGGGGGTCAAGAGGGTATGGCAGTGGGAGGTGTGTCCAGTGATTCTCGATAATGTGACCAACAAGCCCACGTGAATCTAAATTTTTCATGAGTATCCCTGGTTTGGTGGATCAACCGTTCCATGTCTTCAATTTTATTGACTCGGGAGTGCCAATCTTGTAATGTAGGTGGTGTTTTCGATCTCCAGTGGAGAGGGACACATTGGGTGGCAGCGTTTATTAAATGGAGTGTCAGGGACTTGCGATATTGCGATCTAGGGAGGACTGAGTGATGTAGTAGGTATTGCGCAGGGGTGAATTCAATGTGATTGGTGGTGACGTCTATAATACGTTCGTGTACCTCTTTCCAGAAAGATTGTATGGCAGGGCAGTCCCACCAGATGTGGAGGAGAGACCCCGACTCCTTGCCACATCTCCAGCACAAGGGAGAGACCGTGGGAAAGATTTTGTGAAGCTTATCCGGGGTCCTGTACCATCTCGTGCTGAGTTTGTATCTATTCTCCTGTGCGGAGACATTGATAGAGCCTTTGTGTGTGTGTTCCCAGATTGTCTCCCAGTCTGTGTCAGATAAGGTAAGGGACAGGTCTCCCTGCCAGGCGGTACGGATATTGGTGGGGGGGACAACTGTGGAGATTAGCATGGAATAAAATGTGGAGATCAGGTGTCGTTGGGGTTCTTGAGATGCAAGGATTCGTTCCAGATGTGTAAGGTCTCTAGACCACACCGAGGGGGACTGGGCACTATCGAAGAAATGTTTTAACTGAAGGTACTTGAAAATAGACCATTTCAGATAAGGGAAAGAGGCAACTATCTCTTGATATGTGAGGAGAGTGCCGCGGTGGAAGAATTGAGAGGCATGTAGTCTCGAGGTTGTAGTTCGAGTATCCTGGTCTGAATCGGGTAAGTCGGGTATGAAGTCAGGGTTGCGCCGAAGAGGTGTCATGGGGCCCGGTGATGGGGAGACTTTAAGAGCTCGACAAGCTGACTTGAATTTGTGAAGGGTGGGGCCAATAAATGGATGATTGATGCAAGGTGTCGGGATCGAGCAGGGTGAAACCCAGGGAATGTGGGAGATCGGGTAGTCGAGGAAAGCATTTTCAACATTAACCCAGTCCTTGTCCCTAGTCTGCTGGTTCCAGTCTGCTACCCTCACAAGATGGCAAGCTGTGTGATATAATTCTATGTCCGGCAGCCCTAGACCGCCCTTCAGCTTCGGTCTTATGAGTTTATCCCAACTTAGCCTGGGCGGACTTCCTGCCCACAAAAAGGTTCTGCAGCTTTTCTTGAAAAGCTTAAAGAAGGCCTAAGGTAAGGCTATCGGGATGGCCTGTAAGAGGTACAGTAGACGCGGGAGGACATTCATTTTCAGGGCCGCCGCCCTACCAAACCACGACAGTCTGCCCTTATTCCATTCCATCAAGTCTTCTCTGATGGTCTGGAGAGCGGGCAGAAAGTTGGAGAGATACAAGTCTTTCAGGTCATGAGGGATTTTGATGCCTAGATAGGTAATGGAGTCAGCAGCCCATTTGAATGGGAAGTTCTGTTTGCAAAGGGAGACTACCGGGTCTGGAAGGGTGATGTTCAGGGCTATCGATTTTTCAAAGTTGATTTGGAGATTCGAGAGTGATTTGAAAAATCGAAAGTCTTTCAGGAGATTGGGCAGCGTAGTTATAGGATCCGAGAGAAACATTAGGACGTCGTCTGCGTATGCGGCCAGTTTGCAGAGCTTACCCGGGATCTCAATGCCCTTAATAGTTGGATTAGTGTCTAACCGACGTAGGAGGGGTTCCAGCGAGAGGACGAAGATAATGGGGGATAAGGGGCAACCCTGGCGTGTACCGTTAGATATGGAGAAGGCGTCCGACAGGCGGCCATTAACTCTGATTCTGGCAGTGGGGACGGAATATAGCGCTGAGATCAATTGTATGGTTCTGGTCGGCAGCCCTACTTTGTGCAGGACAGCCAACATATAGTCCCACGCCACCCTGTCAAACGCCTTCTCCGCATCCAAGGATAGAAGAAAACCCCTATTGCGCGACGACGTCAGCCAGTGGTGTATGTTGAGGGCTTTGGTTGTGTTGTCCCTGGCTTCCCGACCAGGGACAAAACCCACCTGAGTTGTTGCAATCAGGTCAGGGAGTAGGGGCAGTAGTCTGTTGGCCAGAATCTTCGCGTATAGTTTTAGGTCCACGTTTAGTAGGGAGATAGGTCGGTAGTTAGATACAAGTGTGGCGTCCTTTCCCGGCTTAGGGATCAGGGAAATGTGAGCTTCTAGTAAGTCCTTGGTCTGGGCAGTCAGGTCTGGAAGGGTGTTGTATGTTGTAATGAAGTGTGGTAATAGTAAGTGGGTAAAGGCTTTATAGTAACTGGCAGGAAGACCATCCGGTCCCGGACTCTTGCCTGCTTTCAGTTGTTTTAACGCCCGGGTTGTTTCTTCTGATGTCACTGGGGAGTGTAGGCTGGTTAAGTCTGTGGCAGAGTCAATTCTTGGGCAATAATCTTCCAGAAATTGATCAATAAGCGTGGACCTCTCCGTGGACTGTGGGGTGTTCGCCGGTTTGGGTATGTTATAGAGATTTGTGAAGAAGTGCACAAACTGGTCCGCTATGTCGTCCGACTTAGTGATCGTCGCTCCCGACGAGGAGGTCAGGGCATTGATAGTGTGTGCCGATTTCCGCTTCTGCAGGGCGGAGGCAAGAAGCTTACCCGATTTGTTCCCGAACTCGTAAAAGAGTTTGTGCGTCAGTGTAAATTTACGGGTCATTGTTTTCTGGAGTTCCTCTAGGATGTCTTTCCGAGCGGTTGTTAGGTCTTCCTGCGTGCGCGTCGCTAGCGATAATTTATGTGCTCTCTCAAGAGTTTTGACCCTATTCGTCAGTTCTGTGATGCGTGCGCGCCTGAGTCTCGATCGTTTTGCTGTTAGTGACATGAATTCCCCCCTCACCACACATTTGTGTGCGGCCCAGGTTAAAGTGGGGGATACGTCTTCTTTCGTGTTCTCGTTAAAGTAGTTGGTTAGAACGTCCGAGATGTGTTGTATGGTTGCTTCATCTAGGAGGAGTGAACCGTCTAGCCTCCATATTGGTGACCTGGGTTGATTGGAAGGGAGCGAAAGTGTCACTGTGATCGGGTGGTGGTCGGAGAGCAGCATCGGCTCAATGGTAGCACCCACCAATGCAGTGAGGTTATTTTGCGTGAGAAAGAAGTGGTCTATCCTAGAGTATTTCTGATGTAGGGGGGAGAAGTATGTGAAGTCCTTCGTGGTGGGGTGTAGGGTGCGCCACGTGTCATGTAGGGTAAGGGTGGTCAGTTGAGTCTTGATCGCTTTTAGGGCTCTGTACGTTAAACATGTGGATCCATTGGATGTATCAAGGGATGGTGTCAGTGGTACATTAAAATCGCCTCCCAGTACTAGCACGCCTGCCTGGAAGGCCGTTAGTTGAAAGAGCATCTGTCTGAAAAAGGCCACTTGTTTTGAGTTAGGGGCATAGACGTTCGCTATTGTAAACTGTGCATTGTTTAGTGTGCCTTTCAGGAAGAGGAACCTGCCTTGGGGATCCTTTTGTATTTCATTTACCTGAAAGGGGCAAGTTCTGGAGATCAGGATGGATACCCCTTTGGATTTAGCAGTGTCATTCGGAGCGTGATAACCCAACGGAAAGTTGCGATCGGTCAGTTTAGGAACACTGTCAGATCTAAAGTGCGTTTCCTGGATCAGAACCATATGTGGTTTCTCTTTCCAGAGCGAGTATAACAGCTTGGAGCGCTTTTCAGGTGTGTTCAAGCCACGTGCGTTTATTGAGTATAGCTTGAGGTGTGGGGGCATCCTATTCCCTCCGTTGGGGTGGTGAGCGGCGGGCGGGGTCTGCATCGTGTAGGGCAGTGGGGGGGGGGGTACAGGGGTAAACTGTGGACCGACCACACACTAATATGGGGGAGGGAGGGGTCCGGCAAAAGGGGACAGGTATAAAGTTTTGTATATATAAAGAATAACCGATTAGATGAGAGGGTGTAACCCAGTCACCTAGAGAGAGTACTGCCAATCGGTAGTTTACAGGGTGGTATGGGTCTCTACACAACCAAAGGGGCTGCGGGACCTCGTTCCACCACTGTGCGGGGGTTGACCTAGGTCTGTGCAGGAGGCCAAGACCAATCTATCAGCACCAGTTCCGTATCAGTGCGTGAAGCAACACAATGAAAGATGGCTACCTTCAAGGGGCCACCCCAGGGCAAAACCCATAGAGTTAAACACAGAGGGAGAAATATCCATTCCTATAGAATTTAGCCATTTTCTAGGACACCACGCTCATCTAGCCTCCAGGGGAAGCTGTGTGCCCCAGAGTTTCGGGGCAACATTTAGTGTCATTGTGCAACCTGAGACCTAAACCCTGTATTGGCCACCTACCTCTTTGTACTCTGAAATGTAGACATCTGTCAAGATCAAGTCAGGATGAGCCCCGCTTGGATCTTGTAGGGCCCTGTGGCCCGCACAGATATCGACACATGTATCTAGTAGCTAGCAGAGTAGGAGGAGCGGTGTTATACGTGTATGAGCTTATGGTCTATACGTATACCCCTAGCTCAGTGTACCCCAACATTGAAATAAAACTAACAACATCCTAACTAGTAAAACGTCCTGGAGAGAAAAAAAAAAAAAAAAAAGAAAAAAGACAGCGTGTCGTTGGCATTCGGAGGTGACCACTTGGGTCGGGACCCTGCTGCCTATTCCGGGGGCCTGTGAAAGAAATTGGTAATTAAACACACATACCCCAATTAGAATGCCGGGCCTAGAGCGATGGCAACTTTGCGGTTGGAGGCCCGAATGTCCAGAGCTAAAGCGTACGAGCGTGGGGAGAGGTCCCCGCTTGTTGCCAAGTTCAAAGTGACAGTTCGGTTTCACTTCGCCGTTTAGCTGGGTGGCCACATAGTGGGTTGATGCGGCTCTGTGTCTTGGAGAGACGTGCATCCATAAGAGCCGGATGGCAGGCCCGGGGTCCGGTCGTCTGGGAAACTCTCCGTAAGTCGTGCTGCATTGTGGTGGTGGCATACGTGTAGGTAACGTCCTTCATTACTGGATGTTGTCATCTGGCGCAGGAAGAAGAGCGTGCGACGTCATCCGGAAGTTGCGTGAGGAGGGTCAATGTGTCCCGGAAACGGATGACCCAGCCCACGGAGAGCCTTGTGGGAAGTGTAGTTCAAGCCATAGTGACCCATCGAGCTTTGCAGCCGCGCTTTTTTGTCTAGCCAATGGGAGTAAGGAGGCGACGTTATCACAGCAACGGTAATTAGGTCTCCAAAAAGTAGGGGAAACTCCCCAACGTAGGGTCCACTGAGTGTCCAGGAGCAAATCAGACGAAACGAAAAAGTTAAAAACATAAAACAAAAAGAATGGGACCCAAAAGTAATGTCCCAGCGGCCAATTATAATGCAGGGTTTTTGGCGAAGTCATGCTAGCAGTCCCCAATGTGTATCAACATGGCCTGGTTTAGTAGTCTCTTCTTGCTCTCCTCGGACCAGGTGCGGTGGGTGATCCCTGATTTCCTCGGGAGTTAGGCGTGGTGGGCGAGTTTCTCTGGTTGGATGGAGATCTCCTCCTGCGATAGCTGGTGGCTTGGGTCTCCATCGGGACCTCCCGGGGCCTGTTCCAGCGCCCCACCGATCTCCGATACAGGGCAAACCAATCTGGGACCGAAATCAGGGGCAAGTCCAGGGCCTCGCAGAATTTGGGTAGATCCTCTGGAACCATCAGTTTGGCCGTGCGCCCCTGACGGGAAGCCTCTAGACAGAAGGGAAACTTCCATTTGTAGCGGATCTCGTTTGCCCGTAGTACATCCAGCAATGGTCTGAGATCTCGGCGATGTTGGAGGGTGATTCCGGAGAGGTCTTGGTAGATCTGAATCGCCGCTCCGTTGTGTGAGGGCCTCTGGCTGCGGGCTTGCCGTAGGATATCCTCCTTAAGTTGGAAGTCCACGAGGCAGCACACAACATCCCTGGGGGGGTCGTTGTCTCTACCCTTGGGGCGCAAGGCGCGGTGGATCCGTTCCATAGCAATGGCTGCTTGCGGTGGTCTGCCCAGTACGGTGTTAAAGATGGTGATCACTTCACTCTTCACTCGGTCACCCTCCACCGATTCTGGAAGGCCACGGACGCGTAGGTTCCGCCTTCGGCCTCTGTTGTCAAGGTCCTCCAGGTGCCTATTAACGTCTCTTAGTTGCAAGGTATGGTCATCTATTTTCCTGGTCGACCTTTGTAGGACCTGGCCGTGATCTTCCAGCGTCTTCTCATTGACCGAGACTCTGTCAGCTAAAGAGCGTATGTCAAGTTTTAGGTCCGCAATGGCGGCTGACAGCGTGTCTTTAATGTCTGTGGCAATAGCTCTCAAGTCCAGTATGTTGAGTTGCGGGAGGACGGGGGTCTCTGTTCCTCCCGTAGCCAATCCCAGCGGGGGTATCGGAGCTGCCTGGGATGCTGTCAGTATGATGGGTGAAGGGGCAACTGATTCAGGAGGCATGGGGCCTAGAGCATGGCTGTGGTGTGAGGGCGCCATGTTTCCCCTGGCGGTACGGAACATCTCCGGGATAATCTGTCCCTGCGATGTGGTGTGTTCCCTCGGGGAACGGGAGCGGGAGGCCGAGGTGTTCCTAGAGGCTGCTCCCATGCTTTCGGGTGTGAATGGGATATGGGTTCTCCGCTAATGGTGGCAGATTGTCCTGAGGTGGCTGGAGCTGTGAGATCAAGCGTCCATCTTCCTGCCCGGTCCGGCCACGCCCCGCTGTAAAATATTTTGCGCTCAGCTCTTTCAAAGAGGAGGCCATTCACGACCCGGGTCTGAAGCTTCAAAGCATCAGCCGTGTCAGGGCAGGGGTCAGAGACAAATGCTCCTTCCGCCTCCACAAGGGAGTGTTCCGCCTGTGCTACCACCCTGTTCGAGGTCCTGCGGTACCGGGCAATGCTTTGGGATAGGTACAGCCTAGCGTGAGCTTTGAAGGAGTCCCACACTATCCCAAACGACGCAGAGCCCCTGTTGGTTTGGAAGAATTGGTCCCATTCGGTCTCGGCGTCCGCAAAGTCGGGCACCACCGAGAGCCAGAAGGGGTTAAGTCTCCAAGTGTAAGTCGGGGGGGGGGATGTGATGCGGAGTTCGATCCAGTAAGAGGCATGGTCCGATAGGACACGGGGATTGAACCCCACATCACCCAAGTAAGGAAGGAGGGTCCGGGATATCAGTATCAGGTCAATACGTGACATAGAATTATATGACGTTGAGAAGCACGAGAACGTCCTATCGGTCGGGTGGCGGTGGCGCCATGTATCTACCAAGTCTAAGTCGAGCAGGAGTTTACCGAAACGGGTCTGTGCATGCGCAGCGTCTGTTGAGGGTGCCGTGGACAGCCTATCCAGGTATCTATGTGCGATATTATTAAAGTCCCCTAGCCAGATCGCAGGTACAGTGGGAAATTGTGACATAAACGCCAGGCCTTCTGTCATCACTGCAAATTGAAAAGGGGGGGGTATGTATACGGCCAGGAGCAGCACCTCTAGGCCATTGATTTTAGCGTGCAAAAATAGATACCTGCCTTGCGGATCAGACTGAAGCATGAGCAACACAAACTGCACAGATTTGCCTACCATTAAAGCCACCCCCCTAAAGTTCACAGTATGTGGGGCCTGATACACCCACACCACCCATGGTTTCTTCAGTGTCAGCATGAGCTGGCCAGTTAGGTGAGTTTCCACCAGTATCATGACGTCAGCCTTTTGTGATTTCAAAAAGGACAACACTGCGTTGCGCTTCGGGCGGGCCCTTATCCCCCGCACATTCCAAGTTATAAACTTTACGTTAGGCATGGTGAGCAGTATCTGTAGGAATTGGCCCGGACGCTCCGAGCCCGCGCGCACTTCATCCTCCACGCGGCCGATCCTGGTCTCTGCCTCAGTCACGCGGTCCCTGAGCTTCTGCAAGTCCTGGCGGATAAGTGAAACATCCACCTTGACCTCCTCAATCTTCCCCGTAAGGGAGCTCTTGCAGTCGGAAATTGCTTCCAGCACACGCGCCGTGTGTTCAGCCGCCGAGTCTGCGGGAGTCGAGGAGCCGGCGCCATCTTCCTCTCCACCCCCCTTCTCCGTGAGCCGGTATTTGGCGAGTCTAGCGGCCGCGCTGGAGGTCTGCTTCGGCGGCGACATGTCCCCTGTATGATAGGGCTTGTAGTCTCACGATCGGTGACAGGGTAGAAGTCAATTACGGCCCCAGGATAGTTAATAAGGATCTTTGGCAAGCGGAGCTCCCGTTCCACACTCCTCACACCATGCCGTCCAGGTCACGCCCCCTTATAGCATTTTTATTAATATTTTTTTTTTACTAGTAATTCCGGCGATCAGCATTTTTTTTCAGTACTGCGACATTATGGCAGGCACTTCGGACACTTTTGACACATTTTTGGGACCATTGTCATTTTTTTAGCGATCAATGCTATAAAAATGCATTGGATTACTATAAAAATGCCATTGGCAGTAAAGGGATTAACATTAGGGGGCCGGGGAAGGGGTTAAGTGTGTTCCTGGGTGTGTTCTTACTGTATGGGGGGTCGGCCTCACTAGGGGAAATCATACAATGTATGAACAGAAGATCAGTGAACAGAAGATCAGCGTTTCCCCCACTGGCAGGACCGGGAGCTTTGTTTTTACACATATAGCTCCCGGTCCCCGCTATGTAACGAGCAATCGCGTGTTCCCGGTGGCGATCGTACCCGCCGGGCACGCGCGCGGGACTTGGGGGCGAGCGGGGACGCGCGCGCGCCCCCTATTGGCCGCATTAATGCGGACGTATAGCTACGAGCTCTCGCCCAGGAGAGCCACTGTCCCGCAGTAATACGACGCAGGGCGGTCGGCAATTGGTTAATGAAGGGCAGTGCAAATTCCTCACAAACTGCCGCTATAAACACAAATACACTAACTGTTATGGATCACAACCTGCCAGTCGCTTTTCCCATAGAATTTCAGCTTCTTCACAGCTATCCACAGTTTAAGATGCTAACATCAAGGGCCAGGACCCCGATGAAGCTGGCAAAAAATGCCCCTTGGCTAGATAAATACCCAGATTGCATAATGGCTCACATTTTGCATAGCGTTTTTTCTGAAGGTTTTTAGTACCTTGCTTCTCTGGGGCTGGCTGTTCTATAGTTAAAATCTGCGTTCCACTTTTCTACATCCTGAAAACATCAGGGAAAAAAATGTATAAGGAGTAAGCTGAAGGAAGAATTGCTGACCCTTATTCTTTGCCCCCATTTTCTAATTTCAGGATATCACCCTTAAGGCCGCATACACACGATCGGTCAAAACCGATGAAAAAGGACTGAAGTTCCGTTTCATCGGTCCAAACCGATCGTGTGTGGGCCCCATCGGTCAGTTATCCTTCGGTCAAAAAAAGAGAACTTGCTTTAAAATGTAACCGATGGACGCCTAACCAATAGGTCAAAAAAGCATGCTCAGAATCAAGTCGACGCATGCTTGGTTAACCGATGAAAACTGACCTTCGGACCGTTCTCATTGGATGGACTGATCGTGTGTACGCGGCCTAAGTCTCGTTCTTAAAAAGGATCCAGGCACATTTTGCCTGACCCACCATCTGTTTACCCACAGGGTTCATCAGTCGCAGATTTTGAAGCTTTTGCTTTATTTGACAAGATTTTAATATTGCTAGGGCATTTTGATAGATCACCTTTATTGGCCAAAGCTGAAAGAATTTTTTTGCCTATTGCCAGTGCATCCCCAATGTTTTAACTCTCTTAGTTTTTATTTTAACAGTTATTTTTATTTTGACAAAGGTATGCCAATGGGCTTTTCCCTGTCATGTTTTTGTTTTGAGGCTTTTTCTACCATTTTCCAATGAGTTTTGTCCGAATATTCACCTGAATATAGTGGAAGCACTAAATATTGGGAACACCCATATGATAATCAGATTTTTTAATTTTGCTTTTTAAATGCCCTTACTTATGGGCTCTTATGGACTGATTATTTTTGTCACAAATAGTTTTGGCGTCACAAAATAGTTTTGGTGTCGTACGCAATTGTCATTTAAAGCGCAACAGTGCTGAAAGCTGAAAATTGGCCTGGGCAGGAAGGGAGTGAAAATGCCTGGTATTGAAGTGGTTAAATAACTGAGCTTGTCATTATTGCTTGGTTTAATGTCTCCCTTTGTACTATCCCATGTCAGGGTCCCTAGCGTTTAGTGGGACCCTATAGGATAGCTCAAAGGGGACGACCCATGTTTCTCCATTTGCCCTGTTTTATTTTATAGGTTGCTATTAGCTACAGCAGAGGTTCCCCTTGCCCAGCAACAGAAGCTTGATTGGTGCCTTTTGGCGGCCACCTGCAGCCCATGATTTTGGAGCATATAAAGTCGGCTGTTACCTGAGTTTTAGGTGGCGCTATGTGGAGAAAGACTAGACCGCAGCTTCCACCCACCCTCCCTTTTCTCAACTGTCATGGTGTTATTTAGTAGATATGTGCAATACGTTAGTTTCGAATTTATTTTTGAAAGAATTTTAAAAAATTGGTTCATTTGGAAACATCTGAATTAACGAAAATCCATTTAATTTTTGAAAATTGGTAAATTACTATTAAATTAGAGGTATTTTAATTTCCTTACAAATTTGGCTCTTAGTGAATGTAACAAATCTGAATTTATCCAAAGTTACGAATTACCCGAAATAACAAAAGCTGTATCTAAATATTTGAAACTGAATGAATTAATAATAATAAATAACAATAATAATAATATTAAAAATAAAAACGTTGTATTATTATTTATTATTTATTTGTTCTGTTGCACTTGCTTAGATGTGGCATTCGTTATTTTGAATAATTCGTAACAGCCAAATTTAAAAGGAAATTCCAATATTTTCTTACTTATTTTTGAATTTACGAATTTTACGAAATTACGAATTGTGATCATAACGAAGGACCCAAAAAACGAGAGAAACGAAAACGAACACATTTTTCGGCAGTGCACATGTGTATTATTTAGTGGGGGATTGGTTGTCCAGTTTAGTCTGGATGGACACTGTGGGCCAGATTCTCGTACATTTGCCGCTGGCGTAGCGTAAGCCATTTACACTACGCCGCCGCAATTTAACAGAGCAAGTGCCGTATTCCCAAAGCACTTGCTCCGTAAGTTGCGGCGGTGTAGTGTTAATGGCTCTGCGTATCAATTCAAAGGGGGCGGCTTGTATTTAAATTAAGCGCGCCCCCGCGTCAAACTGCGCATGCACCGGCCTCAAAAATAGCCCAGTGCGCATGCTCCAGCTCACGTCGGAAAAAATGAATAAAGCCGACGTGAGCGTCGTTTACGTAAATGCCTATTCGCGAACGACTTAGTAAAACAACGTAACCGACGGAAAAAGACGCTGTCCCGACGCCATACTTAACATGGCAACAACGGAACTTCGTGAACCTACCCCTCATATAGCAGGGAACGACGTAAACGACGACGGGCGGCGTAAAAACGTTCGGGAATCGTCGGATTAGGCTCATTTGCATAGGCAAATGAGAAATCATCATAAAGGCCACCTAGCGGCCAGCGATGTCATTACATCTACGATCCAACGGTGTAATTGTTTTACACCTGTCGAATCTTCACTGTATCTATGCGTAAGTGATTCTAGGAATCACACGGGACACAGAGTAGCAATCCTTTACTATGTGGGTTAAAGAGTACCTTTAGGTGTGGACACTGGTGTAATTAACTACACAGGAAGTTCCCTCCCTATATAACCCCTCCCATACTGGGAGCTCCTCAGTTTTTGTAGCAAAGCAAAAAGTGTCCCAATATCCCCAAACAAAAGGGGCGGGAGCTCTGTGTCCCATGATGTACTCCAAGAAAAGGATTTTACAGGTAAGCTGTCATAAAAAATCCTATTTTCTTTATCGTACATCACGGGACACAGAGCGGCAATCCAATACTATGTGGGATGTCCGAAAGCAATGCTTACTGAGGGGAGGGAGACACAAACGCAGGCCGCCATCAGACGTGAGGATCTATAATGCTGCCTGCCGCATACTGCGCCAAAAAGCTGCATCCTTTTGCCCTCCTATGTACATCTGACAAGAATCAGTGAACCCTAAGCACAGACGCCAAGTTGCGGCCCTGAAAATCTGCGTCATAAAGGCTTGGTAAAGCATCGCGCATAAAGCGCTTACTATCCTGGTACGGAGCACCCCCCCCTCCCAAGAAACAGGGGGAGTCCCACTCTCTGAACCACAAGCCTGAATAATACCCTGATGAATCAACCTTGAAAACAGTTGATTTTAGACGCTGCCTGCCCTTTCCTGGGGCCTCCTGGTAGCGCAACAGCAACATCAGTTTTCCGTATCCATGCTGAACACCCTTAGGTCAAGCCCTGCTGCTGACTGATCCATCAGCAGGAGTCTGCTTCGGTATGCCATTACTGCTATACCCTGGGCCTACAGACCTGCTAGAGGCAGGCCCTAGCACCCTGACAACCCAGGCACGGAGGCTAACCCAAAAGGGCAAGACCACCAACTGGAGATAGTGCTGTTCCCCTGCGAAACGCAGACAACCTCTGCAGTCCCAAGTAAATAAACACATATGCAACTGGCTCCCCATATGTGTATGTGGTAAGTGTTAAAGCCATATGCCTCAATGGAGGCGTGTGTACATGGCAGTGTGTGTTCATGGAAGCATGAAATCATATAAATATGTCTCACGCCAAACATGCATTTAGCATGTGTGCTCTGGAACGAGCATCTTTGCAAGCAAGCATGCGATATAAACGTGTTATGCAACAATGTGCAACATGAACCCATGCAGACACGTATCTCTATGCAAACACAAGGCATCCTGTATTGCATAATTAAGCCGCCATGTGCAACTTTAAAGTAACCATGCATGCGATTCAGCATCTTCCATGCGATCAACATCTTATGCATTTTAAGCACTACTGTGCGGACAAGAACCCTTGTGTGACAAAGCACCCCTGTGCATTCCAGCATCCTTATGCACCCAAGCATCTTAATGCGACTTTAGGCATTTCTGTGAAACAAGCCTCTCTATGTGATCAAGTATCCCTGGGTAATCCAGGACTCTGTTGATCCAACAACCATGTGTGATCCAGCTTCTTTTTGCATTCAAGCATCTTTAAGCGATCCTTTTAGGCCTTGAGTAATCCAGGACTTGGGTGATCGGGTAATCATGTGTGATTCAGCATTTTTATGCCTTCAGGCCTCTTTATGCGATTCTAGGCATTTCTGTGGGAACAAGCCTCTTTGCGTCGCCAAATATCTTTGGGGAATCAATGACTTGGGTTATCAGGTAATCCTGTGTGAGTCAACCTTTTTATGCATACAAGCATCCTTTATGCGATTCAGCATTTTTATGCATACAAGCATCTTTATGCGACTTTAGGTACTTTTGTGGAAACAAGCCTATTTGTTTTTAAATTCAAAGAAGCTTTATTGCAAACAACAGATCAAGACAAGTATAGCAATCATAAACTTAGACAAGTACAATCGCAGTATAACCAAAACACAATGACTTAATAACAGGCATCACATAGCAGAACAATGGTATATATATGTGGAAAGTAAAAAGGCAGAAGAGGGTCCCCACGATCGTGGAGAGCATCTGAGTTCCATATATTCAAGCATAATGAGAACCACAAACGAAACAAGCCTATTTGTGTGACCAAACATCCTTGGGTAATCCAGGACGCTGATGATCAGGTAACCATGTGTGATCCAGCATCTTTTTTGCATCCAAGCAACTTTATGCGATTTTAGGCATTTCTGTGGAAACAAACCTCTTCTGTGTAACCAAACATCCTTGGGGAAAACAAGGACTAGGGTGATCAGGTAATCATGTGTGATTCAGCATTTTTATGCATACAAGCATCTTTTATGCGACCTTAGGCACTTTTGTGGAAACAAGCCCTTCTGTGTGACCAAATATCCTTGGGTAATCCAGGATTTGGGTGATCAGGTAACCACGTGTGATACAGTATTTTTATACATACAAACATGCAGCACCATACCGACAGAAACATGTATGCTTATGCGATCCACAATAGAATCTGCTCTGTTACTTGTTTTTATTCCACATGCATTCCAAACTCATGTATCTTATGCAACATGCGGACCGGTAAAGAGGAAATTATCCTCTGCAGATGTACGTTTCCTCAATTAAGAGACGTTCGCAATGTGTGCCCGCAACTGTGAATCCCTCCGATGCATTTGGTTAGCCTGAAGCCGACACCAGGCTGAGGACTATATGGAGGTCTTACTAGCCACCTATAGGAAAACCTCTCTTTACACTCCAAGGAGAAGATAGAGGCTTTGGCCGACTAGACAGAGGGAAGATATATGCAGCATGAATCTCTAAAAATACTGCAGGTGCAATCAGAACCTGTAGGGCTTTTGATAGCTTCTCCTTGTTAGGCTGCAGTGAAGCTTTATCCCCAGGCCTTCTAATCCGTTTGTTTCAGGATTAAAGCAGGAAAAGGGGCACACCCTTTTTTTTTGTGAGGATGCTGCGAACCTAGCAGTTAACCTCTTGTAGAACGACAAATGTGATGCAAAAAACAAACACATGCAGAGTGACTGCAATGTTGGGGGGAGGCTGCATTGCCTGACAGGTCTGATGGCTCAATCTATGAGCTGTTTAATTCTCTACAGAGAATAAGGGTCCACCAGGTTCAGGTGGCGATCCCTCTTTAAATTCCTACCCCTGACCTTATACAATGGGGAGACCAAGTCCTAAGCTAAAAGTTGAGGCACTTAACCCAGATGCATCAACAGCTGAAATTAGTCTGACAACAATGCCTGCTAATCTGCACAGCTAGATGCGAGTAGGCGTCTTAGATGAATCTGTATCCAACTCACACAAGGTGCTTACGTTTGTGTGCCCCTAGCTTTACAGAGCTCTGACGTCCGGGCCCTTTGAAGAGCCTTCTCTACGACTGCACTGAGCCGGTGAGCACGTGCAACATGGTAGAGCCTGAAGCGGAGGAAGTGGGACACACAATAGATCAGCTAACACTTAAGCTTCCGTTTTTGGAAAGCATGGTAAGCAAAAACATCAGGCATGTCTTCTACTGCATATAGTAGTGGAAACACAGATGAGACTTGCAGCTACTTACGGAAGACAATCCTTTGTATAGGATTAAGGGCATTTTTTTTTTTTTATGTACCGGCCCCTTCAAGGGGAGATATATAGGTACTGCAGCCATCCTGTCTAACAGACATGGTGGGCCAGGCTGCATGCCGGCTAGGGGAGGTATATGGGTGCCCTGAGCCATCCTGTCTCAGAAGACATAGTGGTTTACATTGCCCATGCATAGAAGCATAATATAGGCGAGACCCAAAGTCCCCCACGGAGGACCTACTGTCGAACCAAGTCCCGTAGGCCCTCCTCTTACCTTCTCCACACTGCAGGGTATTGCTAAGCAAGAGGCCCAATCTTCCCCCTTCACCGTGGGTATGGTCTTAGACCTTAAGGGACCGGGGTCCATGGCAGGAACACCAACTCCCCTGGACCTATACAGCATCCTGGCAGCAGAAAAAACATTTGGTCCTTGGAAGGTACAAAGTTCTGGAACCCAGGATCCAGCCCTCTGCAGAGAGGCATTATAGGCTAAACCTCGTTCTTCGTACCGAGGCCCGGGTACCGTCCACTTTGGCTATGAAGCACCTTTTTTTATGGAGGTTTTTTACATCCAGGATGGATCCCTCCAGTGGAGCTCCTAAGAGCACATGTTCATTCGTGACCAACACCTTAGACACGGGAGGGGTTATATAGGAAGGGGACTTCCTGTGTAGTTAATTACACCAGTGTCCACACCTAAAGGTACTCTATAACCCACATAGTAATGGATTGCCGCTCTGTGTCCCGTGATGTACGATAAAGAAAATAGATATATTTTTAAAAATAGATATATTTTTAAATTTTGTATTATAGTAGAATTAATTAATATAATGAATTTAAATAAATATGAATTTATTTTAGCACAGGAAAAGCTTTAGAAAAATACATCCCTTTAAATTTGATGTACAGCAGATCTCCACACTGGTCCCTTGCGCTTCCATTGTGGTGTTAAAAATTTAGCTTGCCGCATTTTTGGTCAGTTAAATAAATGCACATCCCCACTGAAAGGCATTGAAAATGCAGCAAGAACGCATCAATAGCACACCTGTGTAATGTTTTTGATGTGGTTTTTGAGTCACACCATGAACAAAAAAAAACATAAGCACTGTAAACTCGTGGTCAAATTGTGACAAAATTGTGGTAAAATCACAGCAAAATCATAGTAAATCGAAGAAAAATCTAGTGCGTTTTCTGCGTGAATAAAACAAAAGAATGATCAGCGCTTCAAAAGGATGATGCTAAATGCCTGCACCTCAACACAAAATTAAATAAACGTGAATAAATGCATATACCAAAAAATGATGCATAGTGGCTACCAAAGTAGCAAAGTTCTAAGTGGTGCAATCAAAACAGGAACACCAAATAGTGATCGAAACCTATAGACTATGTGCATCCAAGTGCTGAATGGGAATGAATGGTGAACGATCAAAAGGACATTCTCTTGCAGATGTCAGGGTGATGGATAAATGATGGACAGCTGGACAACTTCACTGGAACAGTGATATAGCTTCTAGATGTCAGCACAGGTCATGTAGTTCCCTTACCTTAAAGGAGCTATATACAGGCATATAGTGTAGCTTCTATATGTCAGCACAGGTCATGTAGTTCCCTTACCTTAAAGGAGCTATATACAGGCATATAGTTTTCTCCGCCATTATCGGTTCCTTTTTCTTTATCGCCAAAATGCGGAAACACACTTTTCGGAGTGGAACAAACAAGCTGCACCAGATTCTAAGTGCTCTAGTTTTAATAAATCTCCCCCCCCCCCGATTGTGACCAGCTGCTACTTGAACGTAATGAATAAAAAAAAAATGTGTGTTTTCTTTTTTATTTTATTTTTTAATATTGCACACAAGATTAGATTGAATGATTTTTTTTGCAAATTTATTCATCAGTTTAGGCTGATATGTATTCTGCTACATAATTTTGGTAAAAAAATCGCAATAAGCATACATTGATTGGTTTGCGCAAAAGTTATCGCATCTACAAAATAGGGGATAGATTTATGGCATTTTCATTATTTATTTATTTTTTACTAGTATTGGCTGTGATCAGTGATTTTTACTGGCACTGCAACATTGCGGCGGACAGATTGGACACCTAACTGACATTTTTTACACTTTTTTTGGGAATCAGTGACATTATTACAGTAATCAGTGCTAAAATAATGCAGTTATTTTACTAATGACACTGGCAGGGAATGGAATGAATCAGGGGCTATCAAGAGGTTAAATGTGTTCCCTCACTGTGTGTTCCAAATGTATGGAGGACTGTATCACTGGGGAAACACACAGATCCATCTTCCCGCATAGCAGAAAGAATGGATCTGTGTGATCTCCCCTCTCGGAATGGAGATTACACAGGCAGATCCCAATTCTGCCACTGCTGGTTGGCTCCCCCACTGGCCAATGGGGCGCACCCACAAAAGCGAGTACCCGCGCCGACATGCATCTATGGCGATTTACGGGAACAAGCCAACTTGACGCTGTATAATGATGGTGGCTGGTCAGAAAGCGGTTAAAAGATAAAAACTGTAATTTTTATTCATCATCCCAGATTGTTAGGCACCTACATTTTTAGCTTATTACGACCAATATCTGAAAATAAAACAGGTTATTCATCAGTCTGGGAGACAGTATCATACCTAACATATTTGACATCCAGTGCATTCTATTTTTTTTTTAAAAAACTCCTCCCAAAATTCATTCTAATGATAATAATCATTAAATGAAAGAAATACTAAAACTGGTCAAAAAATGATTAGAGAGTGAAGTTTTTCTCTGAATGTGTATTTTTAATGGAGCCATAAAAAATAAAACAAATCGTAAAAACTAAATCCAAGCACAGTGGAGCATGGGGATTATAGTGGCATCCCCTTATAGTGCCAGGCCTGGAAAGAATTATGTGTTACAGTATAATATTTCTGATATTTTAAAATGGTGACTTGACAATATGTCAGCAAAAAAATAAAAAATTACAATCCTGGCAAATGTGATATACATGGGCAATTGTATGCAATAAATAGGCAACAAACAGGCAATTATTAAAATACATCAGCAACTAATGTGAGCATTACAAAATGTGAGCAGCAAATGTGAATATTGACTATATGCAGGCAACTCTCCAAGCACCCATTTAGCCACCCCCAAGCAAAAAATATTTCCTTCCTTTTTCTAATCTGCAATAAATCTTAAATAATTAAATTGTAGAAAAATTATAAAAAATTAAATTGTAAAAAAATACATATACAATAAAAAAGTACTGACACCACTCCACCCTGCCCTACCAACACTGTTCACTACCTCAAACCCTCCCCCCCCCCAAACAGCATTGTGATTTATTTTGCAAACAAATTAAATTGTACAAAAAATCAATACGAAAAATAAAAAACTACTGATACCACCCACTGCTGTACTGACAACGTTCGTTACTCTCCACCTCCAATCATCCCCAAAAATAAAATTGTAAATGGTTATTTAAAAAATAAAATGTAAAAAAATAATTATTAAAATAAATTCTGACACTGTCCACTGCCATTTACCACTACTCTCTAAATTTGGTCTTTTAGCCAGTTTCCTATCCATTTAAAAACAGAACTTTCCAAGCCTGTAGACTTTACCTTACACATTAGTATCTTTTTCTTACCTGTACATACAGTTTCTATCTTCATTCTTTTAACAGAAGATTCAACTTCCAACTGGTGGGTCCTCCAACCAAATATAATGTTTTTTTCCACATTCCTGCCCAGTGAAACCTTTTCTATTTGTTCTGCACTTAGAACCTTTGCCCAAACATTGAATTCTGTGATATTACCACTAAAGGATTCCTTCTCTTTAAATGTCCCGCCATAGGAATCTTGATCTTGTCCAATAATAAAAATACCATCTTTGATGATATCCTCTGATGCAGACAGTTTAGCGTAGGCTTTCCATTTCCCATCAGCATAAAGGGCCATGGTACCATTCCATTTTTGCCATGTTATACACAAATGATGCCACTTTTCATCATTGGGGAACATTGGTGAGTATCCTGAATGTTGCCCATGAACTATGATAGCAAATTTGACAAATCCATCCTCATCACTCATTCCTCGCAGTTGAAACTCATTACTGAAGTTAAATACTGCATACGAAAAGACTGTTGCAAATTCTTTATGCGAGTTGCCCCATTGTATGTAAGCACATACACTGATTTCTGGCAAAGATGGAAAGTGTGCCAGCAGTTTTGCATACTTCGTATCTGTCCTCTTCTCAAATACCAGGGTAGGCAGTGCCTGGGTTTCTAAAAGGGGAAAAAAAGAACATGAACTTAGTGAACAAATGCATGGTTCTGACTATTCAGATATTGTAGACTGCATTGGTTTTGACAGTTTGAGACTTATTATGTGAAGCAGTGTTGCTTACAAATACAGGGACTAAGTGGTATTGATGTATTCTTTGATTAAACTGTATAGGGCCCCTGGGTTACAAAGAAGATCTAAGTTACAATGGTATTGCCGCGTACATGTATTCGAGAGAGAGGAGCCAGACTTTGATTAAATCAATTGAATAGTAAGGGCCCCTGGGTTAGGTCCTTCGCCTCTCTTTAGGAGAAAGCCAAAGTGCGTGCGATAAACCAAGGGGCCAGTGTGGTGGATTCAGCGTATTAGTGAGACCACCAAACTACAATGTAGCCGGCGTCCGAACCCTTGGCTGCAGAGGTGAACGGCTTGTCAGCGCCGTGCCAATCACGTTGAGCCACCACAGCTCCCCCTGCCGCGTAACTTCTAAACTGTGCCGGCGTATCTTTTTTCTGTATTCAGAAAACAAGATACGCCGGGTTTGAGCTAAGATACGAGTGGCGTAATTGTATTACGCCGTTGAATCTTAACTGCATATTTACGCTGGCCGCTAGGGGCGTTCCCGCTGATTTACGCCTAGAATATGTAAATCAGCAAGATACGCCTATTCACGAACAAACGCCCGGGCCGATGCAGTAAAGTTACGCTGTTTACGTAAGGCATTTTACGGCGTAAAGATAAACCACCAAAAAGATTGCGCAGCCAATGTTAAGTATGGACGTCGGGACCGCATCAAATTTTTCAGATTTTACATCGTTTGCGTATCTCGTCCGTAAATGGGGCGTTACGTCAATTAGGTTCACGTCGAAACCAATGCGTCTTAGCGTCGTAATTTGGAGCATGCGCACTGGTATACATCCACGGACGGCGCATGCACAGTTCAAAAAAAGCGTCAAAAACGTGGGGTCACAACACATTTCCATAAAACACGCCCACCTCATCCACATTTGAATTACACAGGCTTACGCCGGCCCATTTACGCTACGCCGCCGCAACTTAGCTTGGTGAATACAGCACTTGCCTCGCTAATTTACGGCGGCGTAGAAAAATGAAGTTCAAAGCATGCGTCGACTTGATTCTAAGCATGCATGCATTTTTGACAGATGGATTTCCCCACAGACGATCGTTTCTGTCCTATTGTTTTTTTAACCATAAGAACATTTTAAAACAGGTTCTATTTTCACTAATGGGAAAAAAAAACGATGGTGCCCTGTACACACGATCCGTTCGTCCGATGAAAACGGTCCATCGGTCCGTTTTCATCAGACGAACCGATCGTGTGTACAGGGCATAACACTTGTGTCTGTGCCCCTGTTCAGAAGATTTCACTTCACTTTCTGTCCCTATGACAATTGGATTTTGAAAAATTTGGGTTGTTGTGGAAGCAAGGATTGGTGATAAAGCATCAGTGGAGACACCATTTCCTCACAATAATGCTCACAGGAGTGAATTTACTTTCCTATGGGTAAATTTACTCTCACTTCCTGTTGTCTCCCTTCGTTTGTAAGTAGGAGTCGTTTGTAAGTCGGATGTTTGTAACCCAGGGACCGCCTGTATGTATTAATGGTGGTTGAACATGTAGAATACATTTGTAATAGATTTGTAATGATGTTTATTTTTACATCTATTCAATAAATATGCATTTTATTAATGGATGTCCAATTGTTGCTAATCCTTAGGTAGCACTTCAAAATCAATGGCGCTGGCTGAGTAAAATTAAGCCGCATGCCCTCAACATGGGGGGTGGGTGCTTTGGGGCAGGGGGGCGCACTTCCACCCCCCCCACCCCAAAGCACCTTGTCCCCGTGTTGATGAGGACAAGGGCCTCTTTCCGACAACCCTGGCCATTGGTTGTTGGCGTATGCGGGCGGGAGGTTTATCGGAATCCGGGGGCCCCCAGATCCCATCCCTCACCCTATGTAAATGAGTATCGTACCCCTACCCATTCACCTGGGTAAAAAGTGTCAATAAGAAAATTACAGTAGACAGGTTTTTAAAGTAATTTATTAGGCAGCTCTGGGGGTCTTCTTCTGACTTTGGGGGTTTTCTTCTGACTTTGGGGGTCTTCTTCCAACTTCAGGGGTCTTCTTCCAACTTCTCCGCTCTCTCCGGTCTCTTCTCCCTCTCTCTGGTTCTTCGCCTGCTCTCCTGTTTCAGGCTCCTCCGCTATCTTTTGCCAGCTCTTGTACAAGCAGTGGCCTGGTCTTCTCCGTCGTCTTCTTCCCTCTTCTCTTCCTTCGATGTTGACACAACACTCTCTCCTGCTGTAATGCCGTGTGTGAGGTGCACAATGACTTATATAGGCATGGGGCGTGGTCACTGGGTGATGTCACCCGGGGACCCCCACCTCTTATGACGTCACTGTCACATTATGCCCTGGGTGGTGACGTCATAAGGGCGGGGGTCACCAGGTGACATCACCCAGTGACCACGTCCCATGACTATATACAAGCCGTTACAGAGAGAGAGAGCGTTGTGCCAACATTGGAAGAAGAGAAGAGGGAAGAAGATGATGGAGAAGACTAGTAAAAGAGGAGGCAGAAGGCACTGGAGAGCGAGAAAAGTTTCGGAGAGTGCGGAGAAGAAACCGGAGGGCGGAAGGAGAGACCCCCAAAGTCGGAAGAAGACACTGCTGCCTAATACATTACTTTAAAAAGCTGTCTAGTGTTTTTTTTTTATTGACACTTCTTTCCTCCAGGTGAATGGGTAGGGGTACCATGTATCCTGAACTTATTCATATAGGGCAGGGGGCCAGAATCTGAGACATACAACTCATAATTATGGCGGGACTTTAAAAGCACAAATCAAGATACGCATTAAAAATTTACGTTTATTACAAAATTCATTATTTTAAAGATAACTAACATTTTATTATTATAGTACTAAACAGTCTCATACAACATATATGGACCTTATTGTTCTGAGTTATTCCAAATGGGGTATATGTGCTTATAATCCAATGTCATGTCTGGACGGTATAGATAGTTGATTATTTCCACAAACTCTACGTGTTTCTTGGACTTAATCCACTTCACCAGGAGCATATATACACTATATAACCAAAAGTATTGGGATACCTGCCTTGCACTCACATTAAATTTAGTGGCATCCCATTCATAGTCCGCAGGGTTCAATATTAAGTTGACCCACCCATTGCACCTCTAATAGCTTCAACCTATCTGGGATGGCTGTCCACAAGGTTTAGGAGTGTGTATATGGGAATATTTAGGTTCGACCTTCCAGTAACAGAGAGGTAATTTCAATCAGGTTCATGATGATATATTGGCTTGGGTCCGGCGACACCTGTATTCCCAAGTAGCCAAACTCACTAACTGAGTATTTTCCCAGCGCAATCAGGTAGGGGTTTTGTTAAAGGGTCTAGAGGCAGCAACACTGATTTGTTCCAGTTAATACTAAACCCAGACAGCCCTCCGAAGGTAGCGATCAAACTCATCACATGCTCCAGAGAGCTGCCAGTGTCCCCAAGATAGAACAGTGTATCATCAGCGTACAAAGAGATAACGTCTTGAGTGGGGCTTCTACAGAAACACACTATGGTCTGCGACGCCCTGACATGTATGACCAGGGGTTATGGAGCCAAGGCAAAAATCAGGGGCGATAAAGGACCCCCCCTTCCTCGTGCCTCTATACAGACAACATGGTTCCAAAATGTTCCCATTGATACGCATTCTTGGCGATGAGAAGCTATACAACAACTGAACCCACCCTAATCCATCCCAAATTTGGTCAACAAAGGTAGGGCCATTCCACACTATCGAATGCTTTAGCAGTGTCTAAAGAGAAAATGGCCCTATTTCCCGGATTGTCTGGGCAATTGTAAATTGAGGAACAGTCTCCGCAGGTTCTGGGAGGTGGACCTTGTGGGAATAAAACCAGATTGATCCCTGTGAACTATTGTTTGGATAAATTTAGCCAGTCTATTCGCCAGAACCCGTGCTAGAAGTTTAATGTCAAAAGTGAGCAGCAAAATAGGTCTATAGGAATTAGGCGTCAAATCATCCTTACGCGGCTTTAGTAGTACCACTATAAGAGCTTCCCTCATGGAAGGGGGGTGCTCCCCAGTTTCAAAGGCCCTATTATATACTTTCAGAAGATTCAGGATTAATCGGGTGGTATAACGTATATATAAATCTCCGAAGGCAAGCCATCTGCTCCATTCTGTGCATGAGCCAGCGCCTCCAGAAGCTCCTCCTCAGTCAAAGGAGCGTTAAGTTGGCTCGCATCCGAAGTGGACAAACAGGGGATGGGATAATTATTAGATGAGTGCATTCCCGTTCGTACGAATGTTATTTTCGTACGAAAATGTTCATTTTCGTACCCGCGGGATAATGTGTACATACGAAAACGGTAAAGCACCAAAATTCGAAAACGACGGGATAACGGATGAGCCGCATAACGAACTACCGCAAATACCAACGAACGATCCGACGGGAAAAAACGACAAAACGAAAACGGCAAAATAACGAAAATAATATCTGTATCAAAAGATTTGCATTGTGTATTTTGTTTGAATCCGTTTTGTGTTTGTTTTCAGTTGTATGTTCATTGTTTAATGACATCTATAACAAAATAATTTCATTATGGATATTGAATGAGTTCCTTTTTCTGTTTGTATTGTGTATTCAAAATACTGAAGGCAAATCTTTTGTTATAGGTGTCATATCAACATACGAAAATAAAAGAAAAAGGATTCAAATGCAAATCTTTTGTTTATCGTTTTTCTGAATGGCCAGAGAGTTAGGCTGGCCATACATGATACAATTTTCTGTGCAATTTTCTTTAGATTTACCTTCAACTATGTAGTGCAAGGGCCTGCCTGATTGCATACAATTGAAAGTGTTGTTTAGTTTGACCTCATATTATATGTTTTTTGGTAAATCTAAAAGAAAATTGTATAAGAAAATTGAACATGTGACTGAAAGCAGCTTCTCTTTTGTGCTGAGTAGTGAGTATACTAGTACAGTAAAGCCAAATAAACTTTTCTGTGGATTTTCATCTGACGGGAGATCAGTTGGCCAGACTTTTGAACCCAAAAATGGTTTTCTGATGCAGTTTAAAAACAAACAAATTTTCTGAGAACGATCGGAAAACGATCGTTTTTATGTTTGTTGTTTAAAAAACAGTCTGACCAAGTGTATGGGGCTTAACAATAGTTAATATGGATGAGCCGCGTGTTGAAAGTGCCACGAATCCCGCGATATATTTAGGAAAGTACAAAATGACGAAAATCCTTTTTTCTGTTCATATTTTCAGGGAGATCTGGCCAACTGATCTCCCTTCAGATGAAAATCCACAGAAAAGTTTATTTGGCTTTACTGTAGATTTTCATCTGAAGGGAGATCAGTTGGTCAGATCTCCCTGAAAATATGAACAGAAAAAATAATTTTCGTCATTTTTCTTTTATTTTCGTATGTTGATATGACACCTATAACAAAAGATTTGCCTTCAGTATTTTGAATACACAATACAAACAGAAAAAGGAATTCATTCAATATACTTACTGAAATTATTTTGTTATAGATGTCATTAAACAATGAACATACACAGGGCTGGACTGGAACAAAAATTTGGCCCTGGACTTTATCCAGATTGGCCCACATTGACAGGTCTCTCCCATGGTGGCCAGACAACTCCCGCACCTCCCCTCCTTGGCCACCCAAGCTTCCTCTCTCCCTTCACTAGCCACTAGCCGTTCTACTTTATTAGAGTAGAACAGCTGGTACTGGTACTCTTATAGGTGGTACCAGTGGGGAAACCAGACGTTATTTCAAAAGAATCAGTTCGGTGCCCCCCCCCTTATGGGACAAGATTAGGCAAAAGTGAGAAACTCCAAGGCCATAGCTGTTGAGTCAGCTGTCTGTCCCCTTCCCCATGCTCCTATGTCATCCCTCCTGCTCCTCTGGTCCTCCCCCTGCTTCTCTGTTCCCCCCAGGTGAGCGCTGCGGGGAGAGAGATACAGAGGAGCGGAGGGGGGGTGGCAGTACGCTGTCACTGAAGCCGGCCCACTGAGCCATCGGCCCACCGGGAAACTCCCTGTAGTCCCAATGGCCAGTCCATCCCTGAACATACAACTGACACTAACAAAAGAAAAGCATTCAAGATACACAGAATGCAAATTGACGAAAATTCATGATAATTATTGTCTAACAAGTAACGAACATGAATTAAACAGAATAACGAACCATCCCGCATGTACAAAAATAAAATGGTAACGGAAATACGAAACGATCGGAATACGAAAAAATTGCGTCGTACGAATGGGAACGAACGGGAAAACGGGCGTCTTACGAAAAACGAACGGAAACGAACAGACGGGACCATACGAAACGGAACAAAAAAAAAAACTAATTTTTTTTCTGTGCACATGTCTAATATTTATCTAGGAAAGACCTAAGTTCCTCCACCGAGGGATGAACCTTAGGCCACGTACACACGATCAGACCAAACTGATGAGACTGGTCCGACGGACCGTTTTCATCGGACCACCGCTGAAGTGGTCTGATGTGCGTACACACCATCAGTCCAAAATCCCATCGGGCCAGAACGCGGTGACATAGAACACGACGTGCTGAAAAAACGAAGTTCAATGCTTCCAAGCATGCGTCGACTTGATTCTGAGCATGCGCAGGTTTTTGGTCCGATGCTTTTGTGTACTAACCATCGTTTTGGTCCGACGGACAGGTGTCCATTGGACAGATTTTAAAGCAAGTTTTAAAACTTTGGTCCGATGGACAACAGTCTGATGGGCCCTACATACGATCAATTTGGTCTGATGAAACTGGTCTTCAGGCCAGTTTCATCGGACCGGTCTGATCGTGTGTACGCGGCCTTAGACGTATAAACATCTTGGAAAAAGCCTTTAAAGATGTCAATAATGGCTTCTGTAGAGTAACAAGAATCTCCCTGTGCGTTCCTAATTGCTACTATATGTGAGGGAGGTTGCTGCGATTTGGATAATAAAGCCAACATGTGACCCGTATTTGTATAACCACGATAGCTTGGTATCGTCGGTGAGGTCTGCTACATATGAGGCTTCTGAGCTCTGCACTTCTGCAATAATAAAATTCTCCCAATCTTTAGTTTTTGTTTTAATGTGAGATATCTCTCTGATAAGTTGCCCCCGTAAGTACACCTTAGCTGTTTCCCATACTGTGTCCACACCCGCCAATCCTATATTATGTTTAAAAAAGTCAGATAGTAAATCAGGTATCGGGTCAGGGGTTGGCAGGAGAGACAGCGAAAAAGGGTTGTTTCCATAATCGATTACCCCTAGTCGCTCCCACCCTTAAGTCTATAGAGAGGAAAGAATGGTCTGAAACGTGTCTAGCATGATATTGTGAGGAGTCAACCATCGGCAGCAGGAGATCATTGCCTAGACCCAAATAAATGCGTGATAGACCACCTATTGAGGCCGATTGGCATGAGTATACCCTAACATCTGGGTTATGCATTCTCTATACATCCGTAAGGCCCATCTCAAGCAGAAGGCGGGCAAATGGGGTAAGTCCCGTTCGCCCTTGTGGCCCAGCAGCAAGTCGGCACTCAACTTATCTTTCTCATAGTCTATGTAGTTGTTGAAGTCACCTAGGACTAGTACAGGTATACCCGGAAAGCGGGATATAAAATCTGCTATGTTTTTAAGGAGGCTGGCTGAGAATGGTGGAGGAATGTTTACCCCTGCCAAAATACATTTTGTTCCATAAAGGGAACATAAAAGAAATACATAGCAACCATCCGGATCTAGTTTGCTTTCGATCAAAGAAAACTGTGCACCTCTCCTAATGAGGATACTCACTCCCCTCGAGTACACAGAATATGTAGCATGGTATTGGTGACAAAACTGTCGTTGTGCAAATGATGGTTCAGGGGTCGGGGGGAGGTGAGTCTCCTGTAGGCATCACCTCAGCTTCCAAACGCTTGATCGCAACACGGCCAACCGTTTAACCGGGTTATTTAGACATCGGGCATTCCAGGACATCACGATAGTCAACTTAGACATTTCTGTAACATAGCAATATAAATAAAGACATGAACCAATAGAAATCCACAGATCAATAGCAGTGTTCTGGGGGACAATGCATTAAAAGTTCCCGATCGGACAATAAAAAGGAACGGGGGTTCCACCATCCATGAGTAGTAGACAGGTAAATATATGCTAACAGCAGGCTTGTGAGGGGTAGCAGCAAAAAAAAAATGGCAAAAAGAGTTTTAGGGAGGGCATGTTGAAAAAGAACCCAAAAACAAAATAAAAATAAAAATAAGAAAAAAAGACAAAAGAAACAACTCAAACAATGCATAACCGACCAACAAGGCCGTGGGAAATTGCCACGGGGCAACTAGAGGTCTGGCCACAGCCGGGGCATCAAAGAACTGGACCGAACCCTGGGCCTCCACTCTCAGACATGCAGGGTATAGCATGGCATACTTCAGCTCAAGATCTGAGGCGACGCTTAACATCATTAAACTTAGCCTTATGTTTCTGTAAATCAGCCGAGAAGTCTGGAAACATAGAGGGCTGGATTCACAAAAGACTTTCGCCAACGTATCTTTACACCGATTCCCGACGCTAGATACGTCGAAAAATAGGCTTCCTCCGCCCAACGTAACTTACCTACAGTGTATCGTGGGCGCATATTTGTGCTGGCTGCAAGGGGCGCTTCCATTGATTTTCGCGTTGAATATGTAAATGACCGAGATACGCCGATTCACGAACGTGTGAGCATACATGTGCTTTGAGATACTTTTGGTGCCAATTGGCACCAGACGGCCTATTTAAGGAAGTGTTTTAAAATATAAACACATTTCCAACATCATTAATAAACATTTTAGTATTCTTCAATTAGATCATCTTTTAGCGCCACTTCTTCCCTCTAAACCCCAGATTACTTTTAGAAAAACTCGTACCATATGCAATATTATTGCCCCTAGCAAAATAGCCAAGTCCAATACTTCACGTCCCCTAGATATTCGGTCCTACTTTAACAACAAGACAGGTATTTTTAGGTGAGGAAAAAGGGGCTGTTTGACATGCCAATCTATCCCTAAAGGTGGCACAAACATCATTAAAACTAACGATCATACGTTTCACATCAAACAATTCCTGACCTGTTCCACCGAATATATTGTTTATATACTACGTTGCCCTTGCAATTTATACTATGTGGGACGGACTATCCGTACCCTCCGTATAAGAGTCGGTGAGCATCGACGTCTCATCCACAAGGGCAATGACGAACACAGTGTCCCTAGACACTTTCTCCATGCGCACAACAAAGATTATAGGGCATTAGAGGTACTCGCTATAGAGTCCATCCCCATAGGGACCCTTACTGATAACGAAAGGTTTGCCCTTCTTTGTAAAAGGGAGACCTTTTGGATATTCCAGTTCGGTTCCCTTACGCCTGGTGGGTTGAACGAAGAATTGGACATTTTAGGCATCACCAACTAAACCACTATCTTTTTTAATATCAATTTTATTATCATTTTTTCTTGTATTTGGATATATACATCCATATGTCTATACTTGCATTTATTTGCCTTAGTTACATCACCTATATGTATGATTTTTGGATTTTGTAATTTATTTATAATGTATGTGTTTATTTCCTTTTTTTATACATTTTTTTATATATTTTTTTATATTTTTTTATATATCTTTCTTTATCTTCTATGTATAATTTTTAAATGTCCTTAATTTATCAGATTACCTTAATTATTATTATTATTATTATTTGCTATCTGCATCATATCACTCTAGTTGTAATGATGGAAGGGTTAAATAGATTTAAATTTGGAAATCCCTCCCCTTCCCTCATTATCCAATCACTGAGCCTATGTGCTCTTATTAGCCTCTTGGGATAGCCCTGCCGTGACTTTGACAAAGCGTCTGTGACGCGAAACATGTCAGTTGCGGCTCCCCCTTCTTACACCTCAGATGTCCGTGAGGAGTCTTGGAGTATCAAGTAGCACATTTGTTCATTCGTGCTGAAGTTTCAGCGTCCCTCGCAACGACATCTGTGTGAGCTTTGAACAAATTGCGCTGTTTACATTCCGTATTGGCCCGCTCCGTCACATGATCATAGAGGATTGGTGTCCGGACGTTAACCCTTGCCCCTTCCTGTGACGCCGCGGAAGTTTCGCCCTCCATCTTGGCTGGTAACGCGGCTGTTTTGAAGCTTTTGCAGCTCTGCGCTCAGGCTTACTCACTGTCTTACATTATGACAGGATGAGAATGCTCATCTCCCCCATCGGCTTGGAACTACCATCTGGACCTGTCGGTACCGGCTAAACCTCTGCCCATCTATACGGCAACGGTGAGGACTGGCTGCCGCCGTGCAGTATTTTTTCTTGTCACACTTATCCATCCAGTGTCCACTCATAGCTGTCCAGAGGAGAGCTTTCCATAGAGGTATTGTACCCTCCAGCCCGTTACCTACGGTTTTGGCCTGCTATCTTGCTACTCCTTTACAGCGGAATATTTAACCCTTCCATCATAGGTAGCTTCTCCCTATGGACTCTAGGTGAACTGTGGTATTCTACTATATATATATTTTTCTTTCTTAATTCATGCCTTCTTTGCAAAATATTTTTTTATATGTGTTTTGGACTGTTAAGTGTCATTATAAATTTTAACCCACTGTGCGCTGTCTCTGTTGTTTGTATATTTAAGGAAGTGCCCTGGCCCCAGACCCTTGCTGACTGGTCTTCAGCTGTTACCTGATACTCTGAACCCTTCTGTGATCCTGCTTGACTTCTGTTGCTGAAACTGGCTTGCCTTGACCCTGTTCCTGGGCTCTGCTTCTACTCTGATTACCGGTTTCTGATCCTGGCCATCCATTTGACGCTGCTTCTGCCTGCTGCCTTGTACCTCGCTGGCCGTCTGCCACTTGAACCGGCTATCTGTATGACCCTGCATCTGCTTCCTGTGTTGTGCCTTGGCAACCTCAGAGTGTCTGCGACTTCTGTCCTGCGTCTCTCTGCGACTTCCTGCTGCAAGTCTTCCAGGGACTTCACATCGTCTGATGTCCCAGTGTCACTGCTCCAGCGGAGTGCCTCTTTAACCACTTAACGACCGCCGCACGACTATGTACGTCCACAGAATGGCACATGGGCGTACATGTACGTCCCTGCCTTGTTGCGGGTCGGGGGTCCGATCGGGACCCCCTCCGCTGCATGCGGCGGTCGTCTTACCTCCGGGAGCAATCCGTGACGAGGGGGTGGCTGTTCTTTTCTGTCCGCCCCCTCGTGATCGCTCCCAGCCAATCCGGCATCCCCCCGCCGTGTCACTTCCTCTGCCTGTATAATGTAAACACAGGCACAGCAAGTGATGTGAGCTCTCCTCTCTGCAGTATTTTCAATCCGCCGAGAGGAGAGAAGACTCACAGTAAGTTGCACCAACACTACACTGACACCAGTACACATAGGCACATTTAACCCCTTCCGATCACCCCCCCCCCCAGCCCCCTGTCACACTGTCACTGATTGCAGTGATCATATATTTACTGATCACTGCATTTAGTGTCAGTGTGACAGTTAGTGTGACAGGCAGTTAGTGTTAGGTTTTTCTGACCGCTGTATTAGTGTCGCTGTTGCCGCTAGGTAGCTAATTTTTTTTATTGCGATTTTTTTTACTAAAGACATGTGGCTGAATACATTTTGGCCTAAATGTTTGACTAAAATTTAGTTTATTCGATTTTTCTTATAACAAAAAGTAAAAAATATTGTTTTTTTTTTCAAAAATGTCGCTCTATTTTTGTATATAGCGCAAAAAATAAAAATCGCAGAGGTGATCAAATACCATCAAAAGAAAGCTCTATTTGTGGGAAGAAAAGGACGCACATTTTGTTTGGGAGCCACGTCGCACGACCGCGCAATTGTCTGTTAAAATGACGCAGTGCCGAATTGTAAAAACACCTTTGGTCATTTAGCAGCATATTGGTCCGGTCCTTAAGTGGTTAACCCCGGCTGATCCTTGGTGTACTGCTGTTCTCTGTGATCTGATGGTCCTCCTACTCATCCCGGCTCGCACCTCCCGCTACTGCTGCAGCAGCCCTGATAGGCTGTCCGAGTACATCGAGGTCATCGAGGGCGGGACGAGGGACATCGAGGGACGTAGAAGCCATAAAGGTAAGTGCCAGCGGGGGGTACAGGGCACGGTGGGGGCACAATGGCGACAATTGGGGGCACAGTGGCGACAATTGGGGGCACAGTAGCTGCGTTTGATGGCATGGCACAGTGGCTGTGTTTTGATGGCATGGCACGGTGGCTGCGTTTTGATGGCATGGCACGGTGGCTGCATTTTGATGGCACAATGACTGCATTTGATGGCATGGCACAGTGGTGACAATTAATAGGTACAGTGAGGCTGCAATTGTGGTTTTTTTTTGTTTGCGCCCCCCCAAAAAAATTTGAGCACCAGCCGCCACTGGTATGCTGACACCTTAAGAGTTCCATTAACTGAAACTAACGGACCAAGCCCAACCCCTGAAAAACAATCCCACACCATAACCCTCCACCAAATTATTTGGACCAGTGCACAAAGCAAGGTCCATAAAGACATGGATAAGTGAGTTTGGCGTGGAGGAACTACTGACCTCAAACCGAGAACACCTTTGAGATGAATTAGAGCTGAGACTGCAAGCCAGGCATTCTTGTCCACATCAGTGTCTGACCTCACAAATGCGCTTCTGGAAGAATGGTCAAACATTCCCATAGACACACTCCTAAACTTTGTGGGCTGCCTTCCCAGAAGAGTTGAAGCTGTTATGGCGGCAAAGGTTGCCAACTCAATATTAAACCCTACGGACTAAGACTGGGATGCCATTAAAGTTCATGTGCGTCTAAAGGCAATACGTTTGGTAATATAGTGTATATCCTATAGATACAAAAATATACACATCGTGTTCTAGCAACCTTATAAAGGAAACTACAATTATATGCCATATAAAAGAAAGCTCATGCAACTAACTGATTACATATTATCATGAGGGGGGAGGGATCAAGCCAGACTCCAAAGGGGAATGAACTCAAAAGGTAAAAGCCCTATATATGGGGAACCAACAGTTGGGAGGATTCACACAGGTCTGTAACAATCACTCACTGTGCGCATTCAGAAAAGGCAGCGGCCAGTAAATGACACAGACTTGAGCAGCACGGGGTGATTAGGGTGTGCCCAGCCACACCTGGCACACCTATGACCCACTCCATTGCACCACCACCACCAGCCTGAACCATTGATACAAGACAGGATGGATCCATGCTTTCATGTTGTTTTAGTCAAACTCTGACCCTACCATCTGAATTTCGCTGCTAAAATTGAGAATTGAGGTAACATTTTTCCAATCTTCTATTGTCTAATTTTGATGAGCCTGAGCAAATTGTAGCTTCAGTTTTCTGTTCTTATCTGACAGGAGTGGTATCCGGTGTGGTCTTCTGCTGCTGAACCCCATCGGCTTCAAGTTTCGATGTGTTCTTCATTTAGAGATGGTATTCTGCATACCTTGGTTGTTTAAAGCGGTATTTCACCCTAAACATAAGATCTCCCATGCGATCCAGCATACTGGCGTCAGCGCCAGTATGCTGGGTTTTTTTTTTTTTAATCGCACACTTACTGTATTATAGTGGAATTCCTTTTCTGTCCCCCGTGGTGGACGGCGCCAGTATAGAGCGTCACATCTTCCTAAAATACCCGATATGGACTCGGGTAATCTCGGCGAAAATGCGGCGCCTGCGCACAGACCTAGGAGCTGACTGCGCAGGCGCCGTATTTCTCCGAGTCCTACGGCTATGGCGCGTCACGCCCTCCAAAATAGGACTCGGAGAAATACGGCGCCTGCGCAGTCAGCTCCTAGGTCTGTGCGCAGGCGCCGCATTTTCGCCGAGATTACCCGAGTCCATATCGGGTATTTTAGGAAGATGTGACGCGCTATACTACAGCCGTCCACCGCGGGGGACAAAAAAGGAATTCCACAATAATACAGTAAGTGTGCGATTAAAAAAAAAAAAAACCAGCATACTGGCGCTGACGCCAGTATGCTGGATCGCATGGGAGATCTTATATTTAGGGTGAACCTCCGCTTTAAGTTACTTTTGCCTTTCTATCATCTCAAACCTCCAATCTCGTCTGCCCATTCTCCTCTGTCCTCTGACATAAACAAGGCATTTTTGCCACTCACTGGATGTTTTCTCTTTTTCAGACCCTTCTCTGTAAACCCTAGAGATGGTTGCGCATGAAAATCCCAGTAGGTCAGCAGTTTTTGAAAAACTCAGACCAACCCGCCTGGCACCAAAAACCATGGAGCGTGGTTCCGACAGAAGACTGCAGGCTTACCTGAGTGGTGTTCGTGGCTCCCTTGTCTGAGGCCTGACTAAAAACATCCTCCTAAGGAAATGTCTACCCCTTCACTGAAGCCGGCCTGCTTCTCTTTTCACTTGACGGATTGCTGGAGTTGCTGACTGCAAGGACGAGGTCGTCTGCCTTTCCACGTGGGATCCCCTTGTTGGAGCAGGTTCTCTTTCATGGCAACCGCCCTGGCAGCATCCCAGTCAGGAACAAGACCTACCGAGATTTGCAGAGAATCGGCCAAAGCCAGCCAAGGCTTTTGTTTCCGCACAGTGCTTGCGCTGCTGCATTCTCAGGGACTGTATTGTTGTTACCTGAGCCGCAGCTCACCAAAGCAAACTTAAATGAGCCGAGTCTCGCTGAAGCCTGCTGAGATCAGCCAAAGATTGCCGAAAAATCAACAAGGCTTACCGAGGCCAGCCGGGCAGCCTGTGTGAGGCAGTCCGTTATAATGTGCCAGGCAATTCCGAGCTTGGAACCCTGCACTTTGTGTCATGCTGCCATGCTGCTCCCTATTATCCATTCACTATCTATTTACTGTTTATTGCTTACAGGTTACCGCCTATTGTTTACTGCCCCTTGTCATTTTTCTACAAAAAGGAAGACATGCCGCCCTGCTCAGCTTCTTCTCGTCCTATTTCTCAGGTGCATACATCACCAGTGGGTAAATACTCAAAGGGGCACTTAAAAGGTTGATCTACCTCAAAGCAGAAACAGCATTTAAGTCCAATGAAAAAATACCTGACAAGGGATAAAGCATCAGATAAAATAGTAGAAAGATCAGATAGAGTGGACCAGTAGATCATCATTTCTACATGCCGCCTCTCCCCACTTAAGCTCTACAGCTTCTCTCTCAGGCTCTGAGTGCCTTTAACATAAGACTCCAGAAATATCAACGCTTATACGGAATCTGAAGCAAGAGCTGGCAGGCATGTTTCAAAACCTCCAAAAAATCGATCAAAAGGGAGATGACCACTGTCCGCACTGATCTTTCCCATTTGTTTTCACATGTACAGGACAACGAGCAGAGACAAGATAACCAAAAAGAGGCTATTAAAGAATTTCAAGGGAAGGTAGCAAAGTTAACAGCCTACAGAGCAGGAGATTTAGAAAACCGGAGGAATAATCTCCACCTGCGGTGGGGCACCTGAAATATTTAAAGAGGAAGATCTGCCGCATGCAGTACGAAGAATTTTGAATCCAAAATTGGGACAGTCAGAATATAAATGATATACATTTTAAAAGAGTCCACAGAGTCAACTTTCCTATATGTTTGCCACCTCTTGCAGAATGGAGGAGGTACATTTTAAACCTCTTACCGGATGACACAATACACCAGTATAAATTGCATGCTATGTTTACGTCAAACTCGCCCTTGTGTTGGAGGGAATGTGGAGGTTGAGCAACACATATATGCCCTAAGATTCAACCATTCTGGGAAGAGGTGGCTGACATGAATTTTCTGATACAAGGTGAAGTAATTAGACCTAAACCTTGGGCATTGAAGGAATCAGTAGGTCAGTATAGGAAGTCTATGACTCCACATCTATTAAATAGTACTGTTAAATCTTTGATCTCACTTTATTGGGGTTCGCAATCTATACCTAATATTTCACAATGGATAAGAAGGGTTGATGATCTTCGTTTAATAGAAGAATTAACATGTAGAAATAACAGGCTAACTGAGAAACATTTGGAGACATGGACACATTTTTTGAATTTAAGACTACTACATTGTATTATGAAATAATTTCAGATCCTTAACCACTTCAATACTGGCCACTTTAACCCCTTTACTTTCCAGGTCAATTTTCAGTGCTCTTGCACTTTCAATGAGAATTGCGCGGTCATGAAACACTGTACCCAAATTAAATTTTTTATCATTTTGTTCACACAAATAGAGATTTATTTTAGTAGTATTTATTTACAACTCAGTTTTTTTTATTTTTTGCGATATAAGCGAAAAAAAGAGCAGAATTTTTGAAAAAAAAACTATAGGCCCAGATTCATAAAGCAATTACGCCTGTCTAACTGGTGTTAGACAGGAGTAATTTCAAATTTCGCGCGCCGTATCACTAGTTTGAATCCTCAAACCATGATACGGCGGCTTCGGGCTTCGATCCGAGAGGCTTACGTCTTCGTAAGGCTTCGGATCTACGTTGCGATATTTTTGCGGCCGCTGGGAGGAGTTTGCGTCGTTTTGATGCGTCGGGATATGCAAATGTGTTTTTACGGCGATCCACGAAGATACGAGCGGTCTTCGCAATCGCTTACGTCTGTTTTTTTTTACGTACTGTTAGACCAGCTTTTTGCTGGTCTAACGGTGCGTAGCCCATGTTAAGTATGGCCGTCGTTCCCGCGTCGAATTTAATTTATTTGTTTTTTTTTTTGCGTAACTCGTTCGGGAATAGAAATGTCCGTAAACGACGCTACTCAAACAACGAATGACGTAACGACGTGATTTCGCGCAATGCACGGCGGGAAATTTGCGAACGGAGCATGCGCAGTTCGATCGCCGCGGGAACGCGCCTATTTTAAATTCTTCACGCCCCCTACTCGCGTAGATGGATTGCGACGGGAGAAATACACTACGCCGCCGTCGTTTACTGGACAAAATCTACCTGGATTCCACGTAGAGCCAGGTAAAAAACGGCGGCGTAGTGTATTTCTGATACGCTACGAGAATCCAATTCTCTCTGAATCTGGGCCATAGTTTCTACTTTCTGTTTTAAAAACAATCCAATAAAATCTAATTTTGTCACAAATTTAAGCCAAAATGTATTCTGCTACATGTCTTTGGTAAAAAAAATCCTGTTAAGTGTATATGTGTGATCATGGACAGATGTACGCAGATGATCATGTACAGATGTGCGCAGATGATCATTGGGACATATGATTTTACTGTTACATATGTGGGGGACAGGTGTTTGGGGGCAGGGCCAAGTGATACAGTGAGCGGCTATGGCCGCTGGCTGTATCACAGGAGTGCACCCGCAAGAACTCATCACCATGCAAGCTCGCTCGCATAAAGGTGAGTTCTTGCAAGGGAGAGCCGAGACAGCTGCCGAGGGACCCCAGAAGACCAGGTGCTGGGCCACTCTGTGCAAAACCAATAAATAAATAAAATATATATATATCTTTACTGTTCCTTTAAATCCCCTTTTTCCCCCATTCTGATGCTCAGTATGAACTTCAGAAAGTTGTCTTCACCACATCTAGATGCTTAAATGCACTAAGTTGATGCCATATAATTGGCTGATTAGCAATATGTGTTACCAAGCAATTTAACAGGTGTACCTAATAAAGTGGCCGGTGAGTAAATATGTTCCTCTAATAATCTCCTGATGAAGTAGATTAAGTCCAAGAAACGCATCAAGTTCGCAGAAATAATAAAGTGAATTATCTACAGTATACTGTCCAGGCATAACGTTGCATTATAAGCATATATACCCCACTTAGGACAACTCGGCATAATAAGGTCCATGCAAGTTGTATGAGACTTTTTAGTAATTGTAAAATGTACGTCATCTTTTAAAATAATAAATTTTATAGTAAACTTTGTATATTTTTAAACAGTATTTTGCTTTGTTGCCTTTAAAGTCCCGCCATATTTATGGGTTTTATGTCTGATTTGTACATAGTAAAAAATGTGACAACTGCTGCTAATCACACACTGTAGCGCTGCTGGCCGCTACTATTCGGCCATGTAAATATGACCTAACTGTTCTGGTCATATGGAAACTTGCAAACTATGGAAACTATGCAAACTGAAGAGTTTGACAGTGTGCAGTTAGCAGTTAGCTTATAAGGCCATGTCTAATATCCTTTTACCATTTACTTTCAAGAATCTAAAAAGGCATATTTTTTACCATTTCTGGAAAATATTACACAAAATGTCGTAAAGGCGCTATAAAGCATTCATTTTTAAGAAATATAATTTAACAAGAGAAAAAAAAAAAAACTTACTGGGTATATGGTTTTCCTCTTTCAGCCATACAGGGAATTGCACCAAATTTGCAACCAACTCCTTGATGCCCCTTGTACCAGAGGGCAGTGATGCAAACTTATGTTCACAATGTTTATTGGCTTGTTGCTGAGTGAAAGGCTTGCTAATATACTCATATACACCATGATGACTTTCAATGAAAATTCCGGAGCTGCAGGAATCTGAAAATTACATTTTTCATTGAGATGTATTACACAAAGCACAGAAAAATACATGATTTACTTCTACAACCAAATTTAAAGGAAATCCCCCAAAATTAGGTAAATTCCCCTCATAGCTGTTTTAAGAACATGTGACCCAAATAAGTTTCCCTTACCTTTAAAATTTTGGATTTCCCTTAAAAAAAAATCTGGATGACAATGGTAACCAGTACAATTAGAGGGGTGAATTTTTTCATTTGAGACACAACACCAATAACAAAGGTGGCAGAAGGTCTAACCCTTCCCCTTATGCTACCTAAACAATTTCTTTTTTCTTTTTCATGATTACACTTTAAGAAAATATTGTAACAAATGCATTTCATATTGGAACACAATCTTTGTAATAAAAGAGTAGGATAATAATAGAAATACAGCATAAAAGAAGGAGAGTATTCAAAGTCCCTAAAGCCCTATACACGCGATCGGATATCTGATGGAATCTAATCCGAAGGATTTTTTCGTCGGATACCTGATGAAGCTGACTTTCATCAGTCTTGCCTACACACCATCAATCAAAAATCCGACCGTGTCCAAATGCGGTAACGTAAAACACTACGACGTGCTGAGAAAAATGAAGTTCAATGCTTCATGCGTCGACTTGATTCTGAGCATGCGTGGATTTTTTGACCGATGGACTTCCACACAGACGATAATTTTTTTCTATTGCTTTTTTATCAATAAGAAAAGTTAAAAACATGTTCTATTTTTTTTTATGGAAAACAAACCGATGGGGCCCACATACGATCGGTTGTGGACACCCCAGTTGAAGTCTTATCAGACGAAACCGGTCGGGTTTGTACGCCAGCACCAGCTGCCCTACCACGCTATATTCATTCTCTCTGCCCCTTTATTTTTATTCATTGGAATTTTTGGGGGTTTTTGTGTGAAAAACAATTATTTTTGATTTTCACTTTTAAATTTGGGCATGTGTGCTTGAAAGTTTGTTATTTGGGCAATATCTTTTCAATAATTTTTTTTACAGTAACACACTATGCGGAGGCCTTTTTTGTCCCTTTTCCACGTGCTGCAATAAGCCCTGTTATCTCTGGCTCAACACTATTCCGGTTGAGCAGTATCCGACTGATGCTGTTGGTGCATTTGGAATATACCTATCTGCCTGCCAAAGAGAGGAGACGTTCTGTGGCTCCAGTCCTGGTCGCTTTTGGTGTGATTAAGCCTTACAGATCCACCGCTGTATAGTGTGCTGGATCCATGCGTGATGGTAAGAGTATTAGTTTCTCCTTCTGACCATCGGTGAAGGCACTCCTGGGTGACGTGCTTATTATCACACCATATATACAGAGATCGTATACAAGCTTACATATACTGTGGCCCAGATCTCCCTCATTGGGCCACCCTTCCTAAGGATTGTGGGACGTCTAGAAACTAAAGACGGATTTGTTTTAGTTGACATTATATTATTTTTGCTGGATGGATTTCACATATGGTTTTCACTTATGTATAGTCACATGTACATTTGAGTGTATTTTTGCAGTGTATTCACATTGTGAGTTCATATTTTATACTGTGTATTAGTGTATTTTCACACTTTTCAGGTCATCTTCTTATGAGTCATGACCAACTATAGTGCACATTGTATGGTCTATATTGCATATATTTTGATGCAGTCACTTTCACTTTATTGTGTATATTATTAGAAATGCTTATTAGGATTACTCTGACATTTGTTTTCATTTAAGCGCTACACTTTATGTTTATTCTTTGTTCCCAATTTTTGTCAAAATTGTAGCGGTTAGCAGCTATTATTTACATTTACATTTTGGCGCAATTTTTTACACCTTTTTTGCATATATATTGTTTAGTGTTTTTCCCACATTTCACATTACTATTATGCACTTCTTATGCTTTTTGTATGGAATGTTTGTTAATTCAATAAACTTTTTTTATGATTAAAAAAATAAAGGTGTTGCTTGACCACTCAAAAATGTTGAGGGTCAATACCATCTGGTAAGCAGCTTGGTTAAATTTACTCTTGGTGTTGTGTGGATTATTCTGTGCACAGTGGATTATTTTAGGGCTTTCCTTATATCAACAAGTTTGGCCTTTCAGCACTCTTTAATGGGACTATTTGAATGCACACATTTTTTATTTATTTTATTTGATATTCACAAAATTGATGATAATTTATATATGTTCTAATCAGTTTTCTTTTAGCACTGCATATGTAGCGGTAACGGTAGGGGCTGCTGAGTGATTGTGGTCCAGCTGTCACCCTACCCAGCCCGGCATTCAATTGTAAACACTCAAAGACAATGAACAAGTCCATCAGTTTGTTTTTTTGTATTTTATTGAGGGACTATAACTTGGATGAGGTTAAGGAATTCATCGGATGCCCAAAAAAGATCCTTGCTTGGCTTGGGACAATTAAGATACTCTCCTCCTACACAACACTTTCTACAGACTGAATGAATGGATGAATGAATGAAAACTTATATAGCGCAGCACATGCGAATTAAATCGCCTCTGGGCGCTTGTTGTTCCTGTCTCCTTTGGTATCAAAAGAGATGAGTCTGGATCTTTCTCCTGAATGCTGAGTGATTCTCCTCCAACCGAATGTTGGTTGGTAAAGCGTTCCATAGTCTGGGACCTTGGACTGCGAATCTTCTTTCTCCCTTGGACTTGTATCTGGCTTTCGGTATCTGCAGCAGATTTTGGTTGGTGGATCGCAGAACGCGATTGGGATTGTGAACTTTTATTTTTTCGCATAGATAATGGGGAGCATTCCCATGGATACATCTATGCATCAGACAGAGTGCTTTAAAAGTGATTCTGTCTTTTACTGGTAACCAGTGAAGGGATCTCAGTGAAGGTGAGATTGATTCCCAAGGTTTTTTCCCAGTCACCAGTCTAGCAGCCGTATTCTGAACGACTTGTAGACGAGCGATTTGGTACTTGGGGAGTCCGAGGTAAAGTGCATTTGCATAGTCCAGTCTGGAGTTTACAATTGCTCCCACCATGACCGCTATATCTTCTTTGGGAATAAAAGGAGTGAGTCTGCGTAGTAGGCGCAGCAGATGGTGAGATCCGCTGACTACTGACCCTATTTGTGCGTCCATTGTCATGTAGGACTATCTTTGCTTCTCTCATCCCTCCAGCAGAGTTCTTCAAGCACAGCTAGCACATGGAATTACCACTTTGTAAAGACATATTGACTTCCTGATTTATGTTCAACGGAACTTACAATTTTGTTGTGATTGTGATTGATACATACCTATGACTTGAGATTGGTTTGATTCTGGCTCATTCCAGCAGCTGCATATACCAAAGACCTATAACAATAAAAATAACTCTACTAATTATTACATTTGGAAAATCAAATCCTGGGATTATATTTAATATTAAGTTTAAAAAAATGGTTCACCCAAATTTCATTGACAGCAGGGGCATTGCTAGGTGGCAAAAAGACCAGGGGCTTCAGCCTGAAGTCCAAGGCTGGAAACCGGGGAAGGGGGGGCTTGGAGGTGGTGTTGTATGTGGCGCTGCGTTTTTTTAGGGCTGGGCGGTGGGTTTGTGTGACTTACCAGTGCCCATCAATGCTGACCACTGACCTACCTGACCTACCTACCTACACTGACCTACACTGACCTACCTGACCTACATACACTGACCTACCTGACCTACATACACTGACCAGTGACCTGCATGACCTACACACACTGACCTACTGACAATGGTATACATACACACACTGACTTACCTGAGCTCAGCCGTGGTGTGCGGTCACAGCAGGGAGCATGCAGTCAGTCACTTGTCACTGTCAGAGAGGAAAGGAACTGCCGAGCCGAGGAGCAGAGGAGCCGAGCCGAGGAGGAGTGGAGAGCCGCCCGCCCGAGCAGGGATATTGTTCGGCAGCTGCATTTGAAATTCCCGCCTTCTGGAGACTGCAGGCTATGATGGACGTCACGTCACACATCCCATGGTCCTAGCATTGGCACTGCAGGCTTCAGAAGGTGGGACCTATGGCACTCGGCCACTTTCAGCCGCACTCAGCCACTTTCGGCTGTACTCGGAGTCGGCCACTTTCGGCGCAGGCGCAATCAGATTGGTCCTGGGCCCCGGCGCTCCCGATGCCTCTGATTGACAGGCACACAATAACCCTGGACTATGTTCTTCCATTAGCTGAATTATAAAATATAGATGGGTGCAAAGCTTGGATGGCTGCGGAGCATCTTGGGTTAGCTCCTGCCACATCCTGAAATTTTAGAGGCATCCCTTCACAAATGATGGGCAAAAAAAAAAACTCCTAAAAAAAAAAAACTTAGGGGTGTTGCGTTCCAGGAGTATACATCTCCCTCCAGTAAGACTACGATTAGGGGATTTTTTATATAGATGCTGCCCACATACTGGAGACCTTGACTATGGTGCCACTTCCTGCCACTTTGCATGCTTCAGAAAACCACATAGGTATCCCATCTCTCACCTTCTGCTCCCACCTCTGAGCTTTGATCCAATCACACAACATTGTCTCTCTCTCCACACCACTGAAGCAGAGGACAGGGGTCTTCACACTGCTAGCGGCTTCTACATTCCTGCTGCCCATCATATTACCACTTCAATGATCCCAAGTAGGGATGAGCCTGAGCACCCCCGGTTCAGTTCGCATCAGAACCATCGAATGGACCGAAAGTTTGCACGAACTTTAGAACCCCTGGTTAAAGTCCATGGGACTCGAACGTTCAAAATCAAACGTGCTAATTTTAAAGGCTAATATGCAAATTATTGTCCTAAAAATATGAAATATTCCTTTAAATATCGTACCTGCTGGGTGTCTATAGTATGCCTGTGAAGTGGCACATGTTTCCTGTGTTTAGAACTGTCCCTGCACAAAATGAAATTTCTATGGGAAAAAAGTAATTTAAAACTGTTTGCGACTTTAATGTAATGTCTGGTCCCGGCAATATGGAATAAAATCATTGAGAAAAACGGTATGGGTCCCCCCCCCCAGACTATTACCAGCCCCTTTGGGACTTGTATGGATATTAAAGGGAACCCTGCACCCAAAAAAAAAAAGGAAAGGCATTGGGCACCCAGGCCCTATATACTCTGAACAACAGTATACAGGCGGTGCAAACAAGACAACGACTGTAGGTTTGTTGTTAAGTAGAATCTGTTTGTAATTTTGAACTGTTACATTTTTAAAGTATAGCTCCAGTCAAAAAATCTATTTCCTCTCACTTCCTGTTGTCTCCTTCCGTTTGCAAGTAAGAGTCATTTGTAAGTTGGATGTTTGAAAGTAGGGGCCTGCCGTATATACTCTGCAAAAATTTGGGCCTTAGGTGTTGGTGTTGCCACAACACTGTAAGCCCTCACAGTTATTCTTGGTGGGTGCTGAAACACCCTGCTGTGAACTATTATATCAAGAATTGTAATTAAGTGCCATTGTTGAACAGTGGTAGAAAAATTGGGCCTTTGGTGGTGGTGCTGGTGCCACAACACCAAGTCCTCACAGCTGCTCTTGGTGGGCACAGGAATGGGCCCTGCTGTGAAATATTAGATCAAGAATTGTAATCACATGCCCCTGTTGAACAGGGGAAGAAAAATTGGGCCTTTGGTGGTGATGGTGGTGTTGCCACAACACTGTAAGTCCTCACAGTTACTCTTAGTGGGTGCTGGAACGGGCCCTGCGGTGAAAAATTTGATCAAGAACTGTAATTACATGCACCTGTTGATCAGGGGCAGAAAAATTGTGCCTTAGGCACTGGTGCCAAAACACTGCAACCCCTCACAGATACTCTAGTTGGAGCACAGGAATGAGCCCTGCTGCAAAGTATTGCAGCAAAAATTGTAATTACACGCCCCTGTTAAACAGGGGCAGAAAAATTGGGCCTTAGCCACTGATGGCGGTGCCCAGAACCAAAAATGTTCTTACAAGCTACCAGCATGATCATTGAGGAGGAAGAGGATAGTCAGTCAGCATAACAGGATAGTCACTTAGCATCAGCATAGGCAGTCTTGAAGTGATCTGACATTTTGAAAAATAAAAAAAAAATGGTTAATCAGCATTAGGTGTTTGGTAGCTGGTGGTGATCCAAGACTTGATTCATTTTTATGAAGGTCAGTCGTTTGATCGTGTCAGTGGACAGGCGCACACTGTGATCGGTTACAAAGCCTCCAGTAGCCCTAAATGTGCGTTCCGAAAGAATGCTGGATGCAGGACAAGCCAGAAGCTCAATTGCATACTGTGCAAGCTCTGGCCAGTGATTCATCCTCAAGACCCAGTAACCCAGAGGATTTTTGGTGGGAAAGGTGTCCAAGTCTGATCTTAACCCTAGGTATTCCTGCACCATGTAAAACAAATGCTGGCAATGGTTGCTGGAACCGATTATACCATGGGGCTGCGAATTTAAAAAATTGTCTGAACGCATCAGTCAGACGGCCACCTTCTCCACCGCTCCTCCCTCAACAAACTACATGACACTTGTGCCTGATGAGGCCATTGATGTTCCAGTGAGCCTGGCCATACAGGCTTGGCCCCCCCAAGCGCACGTGCTGTGCAGCAACAGTATGTCGATTATTTTAGGGGTGGGGGGGCAATTCCAATGCCAGATCTTGGCTGAATAAATAATTTTTTTGGGAAAGAAAAATTCTAGAAAAAAGGGGGGTTGCCATCCGGGGCCCCCTTTGAACAAATTCTGTCAAGAACTCCTGTTCCTTGAAGGCCTCCATTATTTATGCAAGTCAAAATTAAGCAAAAAAAGCTAATGTCAGTCAAGCCTCTACTACTTACTAAGCTTTCTCCCCATATCTAACCTACAAACTCCTACACTGATCATAAAGTTCAAAATCAAGTAACGTACGGAGCACACTTGCACTATGCACCACCAAGTGGGTTCAGTTGCAAAGTAATGAGCACACTTGCACTATGCACCACCAAGTGGGTTCAGTTGCAAAGTAATGAGCACACTTGCACTATGCACCACCAAGTGGGTTCAGTTGCAAAGTAATGACAACACTTGCACTGTGCACCACCAAGTGGGTTCAGTTGCAAAGTAATGAGCATACTTGCACTATGCACCACCAAGTGGGTTCAGTTGCAAAGTAATGAGCACACTTGCACTATGCACCACCAAGTGGGTTCAGTTGCAAAGTAATAAGCACACTTGCACTATGCACCACCAAGTGGGTTCAGTTGCAAAGTAATAAGCACACTTGCACTATGCACCACCAAGTGGGTTCAGTTGCAAAGTAATGAGCACACTTGTACTATGCACCACCAAGTGGGTTCAGTTGCAAAGTAATGCGCAAACTTGCAGTATACAGCAAATTGGTTTAGGTGCACTAAGCACACGGGCAATATAACACGTGAGAACACTGCAGCTAGCACAATCAACTGCCTGACAGATCAGGAAGAAGTAATCCAACTAAACTATACAGTGTATAAATATATGTACAACTCCTGGGATGTATATATATCCTCTACACACTGTAAATTTAACTGACTAGCCTGCTCTATCTAGCTAGAAAAAAAGACAATCTCTCTCTCTCTGTGTCTGATCTGTAACCAGCGCTGGAACACACTACACAAGGCTGCCTAGCAGGCGGCGGATTTTATAGTGTGGGGCGTGTGCTAAAGCTCTGAGCCATAATTGGCCAAAGCCACCCTGGCTTTGGCCAATTATGTCTCTCCGTTTTTTGCGCGCTGTGATTGGCCAAGCATGCGGGTCATAGTGCATGCTTGGCCAATCATAAGCGTGCAATGCCGCAGTGGATTATGGGCCATGGCGCGTCACTCGAATTTGGCGCGAACGACCCGTTTTGTTAGTTTTTCGACAAACGGTCGAACATGCAATGTTCGAGTCGAACATACGTTCGAGTCGAACACAAAGCTCATTCCTAACGAGGATCCTTCCACAGGCTTTGCAGGATCAGGGAGGCCATGCAGAGTAGGTTTGCTCTGGGTTTTGGTCCAGAGTCCTCTGGGTCACTCAGGACGACATGATCCGCAGCCACCTCCTCTGAGCCACGTACAAGTTCATGGGTTTCTTTGAATTGTAATTGATCCCTTGAAGACTGGTGCTGATGCTGAGTGCTAGGCTCCACCTCCATGCTGACACAATCCTCCTTCTCCTTGTCCTCTTCCTGTGTGATAGGCGGGCCAGAAGGAACACTGTCTGGATAAAGGGGGCCTTCTCTTCTTCCCTCTGTTCTTCCTCTAGTGCCCTGTCTATTATTCCATGCAGCGTGTGCTCCAACAGGTAGACAAGAGGGACAGTGTCACTGATGCATGCACGGTCACTGCTCACCATCTTCGTAGCCTCCTCAAATGGTGACATGACAGTGCATCCCTGATCATGGCCCACTGGCTTTGGGAAAAAAAACAAGCTCCCCTGACCCTGTCCTGGTGCCATATTGGCACAGATATTCATTGATGGCCCTCTGCTGCGTGTGCAGCTGCTGCAGCATGGCCAACATAGAGTTCCACCTGGTGGACATGTCACAGATTAGGCAGTTCTTGTGTAGGTTGTATTCCTTTTGGAAGTCAGCCAGCCGAGCACTGGCATTATACGACCGTCAGAAATGTACACAGAGTTTGAACCGCTACAAGAACCGCTGCACCACCAAGTTAAAGTGGAGTTCCACCCAGGAAAAAAAACATTTGGCCAAAAATCCCCCAAAAAAAAAAAATTGTGAAAAAAAATATGTATACTCACCCGAAATACCTGTTGCTATGCGGAAGTCCGTAATCTGCCTCTTCCGCAACCGCAGTCTGTTTTCTTCTTCTTCTCCTAGTGAATGGGGCGCGCTGCTTTCTGGGAACTGTGTGTGTTCTCAGAGAGCAGCCGCCCATTCACAAGCCGGCACGAGACTTACGCAGGTGCAGTCGGAAATGGGCAGTGAAGCCGTAAGGCTTCACTGCCTGTTTCTCCTAGTGTGAATGGCGGCGCGGGACCTGCAACGATCATGGGATCGGCATCGGGGGGGACCATCAGCGCGGGCAAGTAGGACAGGTAAGTGTCCTTATTAAAAGTCAGCAGCTACACTGTTAGTAGCTGCTGACTTTAAAAAAAAAAATGCGGGTGGAATCTACACAGGGCACATGGGTCAGTTGCGGAGGGCGGAGAGGAGGTTGGTGCCATTGTCGCAAACCACCATTCCTGGCTTAAGCTGGCATGGCATCAACACCTCTGAGCCTGCCCCTGCAGAGCTGACAGAACCTCTGCCCCAGTGTGGCTCCTGTCCCCCAAGCACACCAGCTCAAGCACCGCATGGCATCTTTTTGTCTGCGTACTTGCGTAGCCCCTTGAAAGCCTACAGAGCACCGCTGGTTCGAGGACAAACCACAGAAAGAGGCCATGGAGGAAGAAGAGGAGGGGATATGGATGAGAGAGGTGTCTCAGAATCACCAGTAGTAGCATTTTGGAGGCATGGTGGCAGAGCAACCTCCAACACTACTGTACCTTGTCCTGCATCCTTCCCAGCTGTCGTGAAAGATAGGTAACGTCCCTGTCCATGCCTGCTGGACCATGAGTCAGCGGTAATATACACCTTACCACTGACTGCCCTGTCCAGCGAGGCCAAGACATTGCCTTCCACATGCCGGTAGAGAGCCGGAATTGCCTTCTTTGAAAAAAAGTGGCGTTTAGGAACCTGCCACTGAGGAACTGCACATTCCACAAACTCAGGGAAGGGGCAGAGTATACCAACTGAAAATGCAGCAGTTGAAGTGCTAGCAATTTAGCCAAGCTAGCATTCAACCGCTGGGCATGTGGATGGCTGGGAGCGAACTTCTTTCGGCAGTGCAGCAGCTGGGGCAGGGACATTTGCCTGGTACAATCTGACGTCGGTGTACCAATAGTAGATTGCCCGCAAGTACTTGGCTGTGACACACCTAATTCTACACCTTCATTCCTCTCAGTGCAGGCGGTCAGAGAGGACTGAAGGTATAGTGGGGTTGGGGATCCCAGCTGATGAGGAGCAAGGAGAGGTCCGCTTTGTTCTTTGGCGTGGGTCTTTTAGGTCTACTGCATGGCAGGTTGACATATGTCTGGTCAAGCATGTGGTGCCCAAGCGGGTGCAGTTTTGGCCATGCGATATACGTTTGAGACATATGTTGCAAATAGCAGCAGTGCGATCTGATGCACTTGTCTCAAAAAAGGCCCACACCAAAGAACTTTTGGAATAATGCAGAGAGACCGCAGCGCCCTGCACATGCGGAGCTCTGCGGTGTGATTCAGTCAGTGTGCTGCCCTTAAGCTGGCCCCTGGAGGGCATACTGCCTCCTTGGAGATGTGCCTCCTCCTCCTCCTCCTCTCTCCGATCAGGCACCCACGTGGGATCAGTGACCTCATCATCCCCTCCCTCCTCATCACTGGAACAAACCTGGCAGTATGCTGCAGCTGGGGGAACATGACTGCCAGATTGCTGTCCTTTTAGGGCACCCCATCTCTCTGGGCTCACGTTACTTCCATCCTCTAGCTAGGTACCATCATCGGAGCCCTTAAAATGCTGCGCATCTTCCTGCAGCATGTACCCAACACTGTGGTCAAACAGTTTGGGGAAATCCTCAGGAGGACATGGTAGGGCTAGGGAAGGAGTGACTGATGCCATTGAGCCGAGGGAAGAGGCCGCTTTGGCAGCTGCTTTGCCACACAAAGTACCCTGAGCCTGGGTGAGAGAGGATAAGGAGGATAAGGACGGCTTGGTCATACACTATACCAAGTCTTTGACATGTTGCGGCTCAACAAGGCCAGCTGCCAAAAAAAAAAAAAAGGACAAGCGTGTCCCATGGCCACGTGCTGATATGGATGCTCTGTGTCCACGACCAGCACTGTTGCCTCTAGACGCAGAGCGTGCTTGCCCTCTTTATTGGCTTGTGACTGTCTGCCTCTCCTTGTTTGCCTTCCAGACATACTAATGGCCTGCAGTGAGATGTAGCTGCACAAAGCTGGGATGTATATACAGTAGATATACCGATTATACTGCAGCTAGCAGAATCAACTGCCTGCCTGAGGGGAAAAATAACATTCTCTATGGAGATGGTTCACATCTCCACTGCAAAACGCCGAACCCTTTTTTGTCGCGTGAATCGGGCGGCTTGGGCGTTTTATATTGGTGCCAATGACCTATACAAAATCACAGTAAAAAAACGCTGCATTTTGTCGTGGCAAATCGCAGGAAAAAATGCTGCAATTTGTCGCGGCAAATCGCGGTAAAAAACGCTGCAAATCGCCTACGCTTAGGTGTGAATGCAGCCCAACTGAAATTAAATGAAACGGTCTCTCTCTGCCTGCTCTATCTAACTGAAATGAAATGAAACTGTCTCTCTCTGCCTGCTCTATCTAACAGAAATGAAATGACACTGTCTCTATCTCCGCCGCTGCAACACACTACACAAGTCAGCCAGAAATGCACTGCGATGCCGCAGTGAATTATGGTTCGTGATGTGCCACTCGAATTCTACCACTGTTCAACAATGGCATGTAATTACAATTCTTAAAATAATAGTTCACAGCGGGGTGTTCCAGCGCCCACCAAGACTAACTGTGAGGGCTTACAGTGTTGTAGCAACACCAACACCTAAGGCCCAAATTTCTGCAGAGTAAATACGGCAGACCCCTACTTTCAAACATGCAACTTACAAACGACTCCTACTTGCAAACGGAAGGAGACAACAGGAAGTGAGAGGAAATCTACCCCTAGGAAGGGAAATTCTCTCCTGTAAGAGTTAATATGGGAAACGTCTCCTCTCCACTGATGCTTTATCACCAATCCTTGTTTTACTAAAAAAAACTAATTTTCAAAAAACATTTATCATTGGGAAAGAAAGTGAAGTGAAATCTTCTGAACAGGTGCACAGACCGCTAAACAAATGTTACAGGGGTGATAACCCTTCCCTATGTTTTTTTGGCTGGAGCTACACTTTAAAAATGTACCAGTTCAAAATTACAAACAGATTCCACTTAACAACAAACCTACAGTGCCTGTCTTGTTTGCACCTCCTGTATACTGCTGTTCAGAGTTTATAGGGCCTGAGGGCCCCACGCCTTTCCTTTTTTAATTTGGGTGCAGGGTTCCCCTTAATATCCATACAAGACCCAAAGGGGCTGGTAATGCCCTGGGGGGGGGGGGGGATACCCATACCATTCTTCTCAATGATTTTCATCCATTATGCCGAGACCAGACATTACATTAACCTGCCTGCCTGTATTCCCGAGTGTGGCTCGGGGTCAGATTTCAGTGCTATTATCGGTAACCCCGAGCCACACTCATGATTGCCTCGCTGGATTAAGGAAGAGGTTACTTACCGTTTCTCCGGGATCCAGCAATGTATTACCGCAGTGCACGGCAGCCGGATCTTCCCCTGATTCCCTTCCCTGCGAGCGTCGCACAGAGCGTCGCACAGAGATTTAGTGCTTAGTCATAGCCATGACTAAGCACTGAATCTCTGTACAAAACGCATCAGCCTTTTATCCAACTGCTTGCTGTGCTGTGTTTTGTAGTGCTTTTATCCATTTTGCACCAATAAAGGTTACCCTTTAAGGTTGATTTTGGTGTGCGGCTGTCCATGAATTTTTTCCATTGATCAGTTCCTTGTCCTGAACGAGACGGACGCATATGGGACCATGAGGCCTAACCGGCATGACATGTGTAGCGCCCCCTTACTTTTAGTATGGGCACTACGCTAAAGTTAGTTGGAGTGGGAGAGTTACATTGCTCCCATTCATGATTTACCTAAATTGTGACCTCTGTCATTCCAGAAAGGTCCACTGGGTCAGTCTGCATTCTGGGGATGTGGTATCATCTCTGGTCAGCAGTTGGCGCCAGAGGGATTTCTGGCAGAGCAAGTCTTCCCCAGCAGCCAATTGGAGGAGTTCTTCCCTCGCGGGGCATGCTGGGGAGGGATATATCTGTGACGGGTGTCATGTGTTCTAAAATCTTCACGGGGTCCCGGTTCCAGGTGCGGCATTCACCTTCAGGGTGTGTGCATCCATGTACCCCGCCGGCGTGGCCTACCTGGCAAGGGCTTACAGGCTTCACCAAGCCTCAACCGGAGGCGAAAAGGGACCCCAGTGACTTACTGGGTTCCCAGTTCTATTGAGAGGATCCCAGGCTGGGTGCCGTGCGATTGGGGGATCGGCTTGAGGGGAACCCGGAGGCAGGTTGTCCAAAAGGGCTTGAACGAACCAATCGGGGATCTGGTGACCGGGTTGATGACAGGTACGCTTTACTGTCTCCCGGTGACCTGTGCTAGAGTCTACTGGGAGGATTCGCTCTGTTCATCCACCTAATATCATTTAAAGTAATTGGCCTGTGGCAGAGGCCCTAGAGCCAGGTCTGTGTGAGAGGCCTGTTCCTCCCAGGGGTTCAAAGTGATGCCTCGGCTGTCAGGTTTACGAGAGGGACCTGTCCGTATGCACTTCACCCACTCGGCAGAAGTGGCGACGAGTTTCGAAATTGGTACTACTGAGGGCAAGTCTGACCTGTTCATATCCAGGCCTGACAACACACAGTTCTCCTCTTCTTTCATTAAAGCAACATTAAAACAATATTAAAAGCCAGCAGCAACAAATGCTGCAGCTGCTGACTTTTAATATTAGGACACTTACCTGTCCTGGAGTCCAGCGGCGTCCGCAGCAGAGGACGAGCGATCGCTTGTCACCCTGCTGCTCCCCCCTCCATCCACGGTGAGGGAACCAGGAAGTGAAGCGCTGCGGCTTCACTGCCCGGTTCCCTACGGCGCATGCGCGAGTCGCGGTGCACCCGGCGATTGGCTCCCGCTGTGTGCTGGGAGCTGAGAGTTCCCAGCACACAACAGGGGGGCGACAGGATGGCGCCAAAAAACCCGTCTTTTGCCCGAGACTGCGGGCCGGAAGTGGTTGCAGATACCTGTCTTCAGACAGGTATCTGCACCCCCCTCCCCCCTGAAAGGTGTCAATTGTGACACCGGAGGGGGGGAGGGTTCCGATCAGCGGATCTTCACTTTAGGGTGGAGATCCGCTTTAACCTTTTTTCCTTCCTAACTGAAATTGATGTTGGCTGTGTTGGCCTGGAAATAAAGCATTGGAAAAACCTTTATTGACTGTCTGGACCTCTGCTCACTACTTTGTTCCTGCATCACACCCCTAGACAACACTGGGGTAACTTTTTGTGCCGATCCCAACAAATTAATCAGCGGCTCTTTCGAGGGTAGGGCTACACGTTTGTCAACCTTTGCCAATAAAAAGCTTGGGGCAGAAGAAGTAGTTGCCTGGCAGAAAGGAAAAATTATGGCACTGAGGTGGCGGGACAAAAAAAAGACGTGTGCCTTAGGAGTACCATTCAAAACACCTCGACCGTAATGGTACACATGAAAAGTGGAAAGGATGTGATGAAGCCACAGGTTGTGTTGGACTACAACAACACCACGGGAGGTGTAGACAGAGCTGACCAGGCCATGACCTTTTATCTAGCCATGAGGAAGCAACAACAAAAAATATTATAAAAAAAATATTCAGGCATCTTCTGGAACAGTGCCTGTGGTCCATGCGGACTTTGTGTGGAAGGTTGCAGAAATCATCTTTCTAAAGCACCAGATGCAACGGCTGTAAACCGATCTGGACGTCGGGGCTGCTGAAGTTGTGAACCTGGAACGACTGACTGGTCGTCACTTTATGGACCACATTCCACCCACTGAAAATAAAACAGCACCCACAAGGATGTGTGTGGTTTGCTGCTCCAAGCGTGACGACACCAGAAGAAAAATCAGAAAAAAAAACGTTTCTATTGTCCCGACTGTGACATTGGACTTTGTGCTGTACCTTGTTTTAAAATTTTCCATACCCGAGACGTTTACTGACTACTAATATTGCAACCTTAGTTTGACCCAAAAAAAAATCTGTGTTTTTGATTATATTATTTACTAACATTTATTGAATAAAAAGTATTATTATTAAATTATTATTTGTTATTATTTATTATATTATAATTTATTATTCTGTGTTTCAAACTTTATCATACCTGAGTCGTCTACTAGACTGGTTTGGACAGATTTAGGCGAGTTATCCCTAAGATTTACAGGCCTGCAATCTAAAACACAAAATTTGCATGCAAAATAATGGTACCGCTTTCAGCACCTAAAATCTGAAAGAATCATACCGCCAGGGAGGTTAAAGCCGCAAGCAGTTTTAAATGACTTTTTTTCCTATAGAAATGTCATTTTGTGCAAGGACACATGCCACTTCACAGGCACCCAGCAGGTACAATATTTAACCAGTTAAGACCCGGACCAAAATGCAGGAAAATGACCAGGCCCCTTTTTGCGATTCGGCACTGCGTTGCTTTAACTGACAATTGCGCGGTCGTGCGACGTGGCTCCCAAACAAAATTCACGTCCTTTTCTTCCCACAAATAGAGCTTTCTTTTGGTGGCATTTTATCGCCTCTGCAAGTTTTATTTTTTGCGCTATAAACAAAAATAGAGCAACATTTTTGAAAAAAAATCAATATTTTTTACTTTTTGTTATAAGAAAAATCAAACAAACTAAATTTTAGTCAAACATTTAGGCCAAAATGTATTTAGCCACATGTCTTTAGTAAAAAAAAATAAAAAAAAATAGCTACCTAGCGGGAACAGCAACACGAATACAGCGATCAGAAAAATGATCGCTTAGTGATGCTGGCAATAGGGAGTGAAAGGGTTAACTAGGGCAGTGATCAAGGGGTTAAAACTTTATTAGGGGGGGTACGGGGGCTACCCTGGACCTAACACTAACTGCCTGTCACAATGACACTAACTGCAGTGATCATACATATGATCACTGCATTCAGTGACACTGTGACAGGGGGGAGGGGGTGGGGGGGGTGATCGCAAGGGGTTAAGTCTGCCTGTGTGTACTGGTGTCAGTGTAGGGTTGTGCAGACTTACTGTGAGATGTGATCTCTCCTCAGCAGCGGTTGAAAATACCACCGAGTAGAGAGATCACATCACTTCCTCTTCCTGTGTTTACACAGGAGGAGGAAATGACACGCAGGGGGAGCGCGCGGATTGGCTAGGAGCGATCCGGAGGGGGCGGACAAAAACGAACTGCCGCCCCCTCAGCACGGATCGCTCAGCCAGGTAACCGGACCGCCGCATGTACCGGGGGGGGGGTCCCGATCGGACCCCGACCCACGTCTAGGCACCAACGTATATATACGTTGATGTGCCTGTCGGTGCCATTCTGCAGACGTAAATGTACATGCGGCGGTCCGCAAGCAGTTAAAGGAATATTTAATTTTTTTATCACTTGAAGCATCATTAAAATCACTGCTCCTGAAAAAAACTGAAGTTTTTAAAAAAAAATGTTGCATTGATACATGTCCCCTAGGGCAGGACCTGAGTCCCCAAACCCTTTTTAGGACAATAAATTGCATATTAGCCTTTAACCACTAGCCACCTGGCGGCCGACTATTTACAGGCGCAATGTGGCTCTAATCTGCTGGGAGGTGCCGATGTGCGTGCCTGGCGGCCGCGATGTCCACCAAGTTCCCGCGAACGGCAGTCACAGAGCAAGGGACGTGGATCTCTGTGTGTAAACACAGAGATCCACATGCTGTTAGGGAGAGGAGACAAATGGTGTGTCCCTTGTACATAAGGACAACCATCGGTCACCTCCCCCAGTCAGTAGCCTCCCCACAGTACACATGTAACCCCTTCCTCGCCCCCTAGTGTTATCCCCTTCCCTGACAGTCACATTTGTACAGTAATCAGTGCATATTTATAGCACTGTTCGCTGTATAAATGTGAATGGTCCCAAAAAAAGTGTCTGATGTGTCCGCCGTAATATCGCAGTCGTGACAAAAATCGCAGATCACCTCCATTACTAGTAAGAAAAATAATAATAAAAAAAGTAATAATTCTATCCCCTATTTTGTAGGCGTTATAACATTTGCGCAAACCAATTACTATACGCTTATTGCGTTTTTTACCAAAAATATGTAGAAGAATACGTATCGTATTTTTTTTTTTAAATGGGATAATTATTATAGCAAAAAGTAAAAAATATCGCTCTATTTTTGTTTATAGCGCAAAAAATAAAAACCACACAGGTGATCAACTACCACCAAAGAATGCTCTATTTGTGGGAAAAAAGGACGTCAATTTTGTTTGGAAGCCACTTCACACGACAGCGCAATTGTCAATCAAAACCGGACAGTGCCAAAAGCTGAAATTTCCCCTGGGCAGGAAGGGGGTATATGTGCCCAGTAAGCAAGTGGTTAAAATCAGCACTTTTGATTTTGAAACTGTCGAGTCCCATAGACTTTAACAGGGTTTTAAAATTTGCACAAACTTTCGGGTCCGTTCGCAGGTTCTGGTGCGAACCGAACCGGGGGGGTGTTCGACTCATCCCTACTGCTGATAATATTTGTCAATGTATCAACTTTGGCCTGTTCCTCAACCCAGAAAGCTCTCTGCCTGCCTGAACCTTGTCTGGACACCAATGACAAACCTGTTCTTCAGCTCAAACAGAACTCAGATTCTCAATAGAGTGCTATTTCACCTGTAGTCTCTTCCTGTGGATCTGCTTCTTGTTTTCAAGATTTTTCCATGTTCAGCATCACAACCCCCCCACCTTAAATGTGAGTATTTTTTATCTTATTTTACTTTCTGCATGGGATAGATTTTGTATTTGTATTTGGTATAGTGACAGAATCACTTTAAAGGGGCTACAAACCTCTGAAATTAAAATTAACAGAATCTATTCTTATATAGTGTGTACTTGCCTCAATCCAAAGCACCTAGTGTGATTTCTGTCTGCTCCCTCTGCCATCTGGAGTCACTTCTCCTGTTTATGCTGTCTGGTGTGTGACATGAGATCCCTGCCCCCTGCCTGCTATAACTGAGAAATCATTTTTGTTCTGTGTATTTTAGAAGGCTGTAGAGGAGAGAGGACTAAAGATACATGGGTATAACTTGTGTAGGAGGGTTTGTTTTATCTCTGTTTATCAGCTGAGGTTTGTCACTTCACTGGGTATATTACAACCACTTTAAGATAAAAAGATACTTTGCAAAACAACAAATAAAAGCCTCTTTGTTTATTCTGAGGTGAGTAAAAATGGGCAATGCTAGCTTACCAGAAAGACAAAAAGCAGGATCTTGAAAATGTGATGATTTATTTTAAATATACACTGTGATCCCATCCTGAAAAAGAGAAAACAAGAAAAGAAGTATGAGATTTCTGAAAAAAACAAAGTTGTACTCTAAAGTCAGTCTTGTTAAAGCGGGGGTTCACCCTAAAAAAAAATTCTAACATTACATTGAGCTGAGGTTGTGAGAATGACATTATGCTGACCTTTTTTTTTTTTGGTGCCGTACCTAGTGTTTTATCTATATTTTCCCCGCGGCTTCCGGGTAGGGAATCCCACGGGACTGGGCATTCCTATTTACATGCTAATTGATTGACATGCTTCCCACCAGCGCATACGGTGCACCAGGAGTTGCCGAAAGAAGCCGGACTGCGAGTCGGCTCTATACGGCACCTGCTCACCGATGTTCGGCTTCTTTCGGCAACTCGTGACGCGTTGTATGCGCCGGTGGGAAGCACGTCAATCACTTAGCATGTGAATAGGAACGCCCAGTACCGTGGAATTTTCTACCCGGAAGCCGCAGGGAAAATATAGATAAAACGGTATGTACGGCACCAAAAAAAAAAAAGGTCAGCATAACGTCATTCTCACAACTCAGCTCAATGTAATGTTAGAATTTTTTTTTTAGGGTGAACCCCCGCTTTAACAGAGAGTATGATGCTGCTTAGGCATTTTAGGTGGCGTTACACATGTTGGGCCAGATTCAGAAAGAATTTATGTCGGCGTATCTGTTGATACGCCGCGTAAGTTTTAGGATGCACCAGTGTATCTTTTTTCTGTATTCAGAAAGCAAGATACGCCGGAATTTTGCTAAAATTCGAGCAGCGTAAGTCTCTTACATCGTCGTATCTTGGTTGTATATTTACGCCGGCCTGCTAGGTGGCGCTTCCGTAGATTTACGCGTCGAATATGCAAATTAGGTAGATACGCCGATTCAGAAGCGTACGTGCCCCCGGCGCCTTGATTTACGTTGTTTACGTAAGGCTTTTTTCGGCATAAAGTTACCCCTGCTATAGGAGGCGTAGCCAATGTTAAGTATGGACGTCGGGACAGCGTAGAATTTTCCGTCGTTTACGTTGTTTGCTTAAGTCGTTCACGAATAGGGCTGAGCGTAAGTTACGTTCACGTCGAAAGCATAAAGTATTTGCGACGTGATTTTGAGCATGCGCACTGGGATACGTCCACAGACGGCGCATGGGACGTTCGTAAAGAGCATCAATTACGTGGGGTCACGATTCATTTACATGGATCACGCCCACCTTCCATCTACTTTGAATTACGCAGGCCTACGCCGGCTTATTTACACTACGCCGCCATAACTTACGGCGCAAATTCTTTCTGAATAGGGTACCTGCCTCTGTAAGTTACGGCGGCGTAGTGTAAATGAGATACGCTACACCTGCCGAAATTTACGCAGATCTTTCTGAATCTGGCCCGTTATATTTATGTAGCAAAGTCCCAGACCTCTTTAGTAGGGATGAGTGAATGGTTGGTTGTTTAGAGTTCTGGGCAAATTCAAAAGCCGCAGAACCCCGTTAACGTCTATGAGACACCAACATGAAAAACCAAAAGTGCTAATTTTAAAGGCTTATATGCATGGTATTGTCATAAAAAGTGTTTGGGGACCCGGGTCCTGCCCCAGTGGACATGTATCAATGGAAAAAAAAATTAATGCATTTTTTTGCTGTGAAAATGACCCAAAAATGTGTCAAAATTGTCTGAAGTGTCCGCCATAATGTCGCAGTCACGTAAAAAAAAACGCTGATCGTCGCCATTAGTAGTAAAATGCAATAAAACGATCCCCTATTTTGTAAACGCTATAAATTTTGCGCAAACCAATCGATAAACGCTTATTGCAATTTTTTTACCAGGACGCCACGTCGCACGACCGCGCAATTGTCAGTTAAAGCGACGCAGTGCCGAATCACAAAAACTGGCCAGGTGCTTTACCTGCCTAAAGGTCCGGGTCTTAAGTGGTTAAAGCGGTGTTCTAGCCGATTTTTTTTTTTAAAGTCAGCAGCTGCAAACACTGTAGCTGCTGACTTTTAATAAGGACACTTACCTATCCAGGTAGCCTGTGATGTCTGCCCCCCAAGGCCGAACTTGTCCAAACCGTCCATCGGATTGTGTGTCGGTGCCACCATTCTAACTAAGGGAAACAGGCAGTGGAGCCTTGTGGCTTCACTGCCCGTTTCCTACTGCGAATGCGCGAGACGTGTGGTGCCTTGTGAATGGGCAGCTGTCTTCTGGGACACACACAGGTCCCATAAGACAGCGCACTCCATTACCCAGAAGAACACATGAGGGAGGAAGAAAAAGAATAGCTCAGCGGTATAGGAAGTGGCAAATTAGGAAGACTGCATATCAAAAGGCGTTTCTGGTAAGTATAAACAAAAAAAATCAAATGTTTTTTTATAGATTTTTTGGAGAATGTTAATGACATTTTTTATTTTAGGGTGCACCTCCGCTTTAAAGTGAAACAATAAAAATCGAATTTTAATTTAAATTTCATGCCTGGGGAGTGTCTATAGTATGCCTGTAAAGTGGCACATTTTTCCCGTGTTTAGAACAGTCCCGCAGAAAAATTTAATTTCTAAAGGAAAAAAGTAATTTAAAACTGATCGCGGCTGTAATGAATTGTCGGGGCAATATACATAAAACTCATTGAAAAAATTAGATCCCAGCCCCCCTATGTGAATTGGTAATGGCGTACATTGTACCCCTACTATTTCACAAAAAAAGTGTCAAAAATGGTAAAAAAAAGACAGCTTGGTACAAGTCCTATTAAAAAAAAAAAAAAAATGTCCCGCGACATGTATGTAAATCAACGCCGCCCGAAAACCCCCCAAAAAAATTAAAATCTGCAACAGTTCCACCTCCACATTGCGGGACATTTTTTTTTTAAATTAAGGACTTGTACCAAGCCGTCTCTTGTCTTTTTTACCATTTCACCAGGCACCAGACAAGGGTTGTGGGGTTGAGGCCCTTGTGGGGTGGCGCAGAGCCCCGCTGCCCCAAAGCACCCATCCCCCATGTTGAGGGCATGTGGCCTGGTACGGTTCAGGAGGGGGGGCGCTCTCTCATCCCCATCTCTTTTCCTGTGGCCTGCCAGGTTGCGTGTTTGGATAAAGGTCTGGTATGGATTTTGGGGGGACCACTACGCCACTTTAGTTTGGCGCAGGGTTTCCCCTTAATATCCATACCAGACCTGAAGGGCCTGGTATGAATTTTTGGGGAATCCCCATGCAATATTTTTAAAAAATGTTGGTTCGGGGGTTTCCCTTAATATTCATACCAGACCCAAAGGGCCTGGTAATGGGCTGGGTGGGAACCCAATGCCATTTTTTTCAATACATTTTTTGTATATTGCCGAGACCCGACAATTCATTACAGTCGCGATCAGTTTTAAATTACTTTTTTTCCTTTCGAAATGTCATTTTGTGCAGGGACAGTTCTAAACGCAAGAGAAATGCACCACTTTACAGGCATACTATAGATACACCCAGGCACTAAATTTAAAGGAATATTTCATTTTTATTTTTTCACTTTAAGCATTATTAAAATCACTGCTCCCATACGTTTTTTTTTTCATCG